>OZ024691.1:24545448-25745448 GCA_964016905.1 Perithous albicinctus | reverse complement strand
GAATTTATTCTGCGCAGCTACGAATATTATTTAATGAAAACTTAGTAGAAAAAAAAACTAAAATCAAAAAATTGATTTTCAATATTGTTTGAAATATAACATTAAAAAATCGAAAATAATTTCTAGATATTCTCGATATTCTACACCACTCTCAAAGAAATTATACAAGTATTTTTTTTCGCCCGAAATGTTTCAAAAGTTGCAATCAGTAAAAGTTAATTATAGCATTGCACAAAAATGTATACTTTTCAATTTGAGATATCGAATTCAGTTAGTCATAAAATCGTGATAAAAGACTAATAGGCGCAGGAGAAAAGGTGTTTCACAACGATAAATATACTGTTATAGACTTATCGTTGCTAACATTTCTGTTCAAACACCTTCAATTACAGAGACTGCCAAGCGTCGTGGTCAGATGGCCAATAATTGCCACTGGCGTAATCTCTGCGAAAAATATATCTCCACCTGGCCAGAGCGCTGATACTATATATATATATATATATTACCTGCAGTGAGCACACTTAGTCTCACGACAACTTATCTCGATTCAGCAATGTAATCGTGTATGCAATCGAAGAAGGAAAAAAAATTCTTGGGAAGGTCGCGAATGCCAAGGCCAACGAACACACGTATATAACAACTCACTCGCACCTGACTTACATTTTAATGGCGAGTTGTCTGCGCGCGCTCTCGCGAAAAGATGAGAGTGCGAGGGAGATGGAGAATTTTACAGCTATGCCGACTATATCTACAACCAGACCTGTCGATCATTATACGTATATAGTCACTTCAACTCCGGTTTCCGCATCAGTCACTATACAGTCTATTTGAATTATTGTTAGTCCTTCGAATTATCGAGAGTACGGAGGATCCACGCATTTTGCCCTATATTTCCATTTTGCCTCTGCATCAGAAATAAATAAATCGACGGAAGCGTTATAATCGATAATTTGTCTTGCGATGGCATATTATCATTATTTCATAAGATGCAGTTTCGAAAATAATTTGCCCTTTTTTTTTGGAGAATATTTTTAAAATATTTATTAGAGAATTTATTTATTGTCATTGTACTTTATTATTATTTATTCTCAGGTGAATATTATGTAGAAAAAAAAATGGTATATTATCGCGGTGTGATATTTGTGGAGTTATTATTATTTGGGATTATTATTATATTTTTGGTATCTATAATTTTTTTAATATTCAGTGAATAATTTTTATGGGACGTTGAAAAATGTTTATTACACGATACTCGGTAAAAATATTTTAAATCTGTACTGTTTACTTCACGCAAGAAATATCAGACAAAAAGTATATGTTAATTGTTACGGTGGGAAATAGCACTGAAGTTCTAAATAGCTCAAAGACGTACATAAAGTTACAAAAACTTTGTAAAAGTCACTTATAGCCTCATAGAAAATATATACATGTTCGATATGAGTACATAGGTTCTAAATGTACTGATGCAATATTGCTAAAAATTAATAAAAATTATAACACTTGAATGCTATTATAATTTTAAATGAAGCACATTTATTTCAGACTCAGTTCCATTCTGCAATTTGTTTAAAAAATTAAAAAAATAAAATAAACATTAGTTTAATTCGGTCAGAAATCATTCATATTAAATTTTTTTAAAATATAACACAATCATAAATAAGAAAAAATGCCTCCAATTTCAATCTGTAAACACAGACTTTAAATAGTACTACTACAACTACCAGTACTCCAATATTGCAAGCAATTAAATAAAATTCTACGAGCCATTCGAATTCACGTACATTTATTTAAATCTCATAGAGTGAATTTCCGCGAGTCGAATCTGAAAAGCCGGGAATTCCCGGGCTTTTATAATAAGTAAGAGAGGCGTGTTCTATTATATTAAAGCCAATAGGATAAAAAAAGAAAAAAAAAAAGAAATCGAATAGCTCTTCCACACAAAAGATTCATCCGAGTGCGTTTTATTTGATTGTTAAGGAGCTTCGCTATCGCGCCATTGCAGAAGGCCGTTAATGTCGTCTCAAGTGCGCGTAAAAGTGTATTAAAGTGCAGGTAGCTGAGCGATAAACGTGCATATATATATATATATAGGCATACGTCCTCTCTATGTACTTTAACCAGAAACACCTTCGGTTCTATAACCAGCGTAACATATTAGAATCGTTCGCGTGAACACATCGGAACCGGTGTGGCGGCGCACGTACTCAATGTACTATATATATATATATATATATATATATATTTCCCAGCTGCCTGTATATACACTTGTGATTTCAGGTCGATTGCCGTGACGTCAGCGAATCCCGAGATGAAGTTCAAGGTTACCGCGCTTGAATGCACGGCCCACGCGGACGCGGAAAATAGAAAGAGGTAGAGGAGCGCAGCGCGCGAACGACTGGATGGCGGAATGGATTTTCCGCATGCGGTCCAAGCTTGAGAGAGAAAGGGAATATATGGTGTGGTGGGAAAAACGCGAGCGTCATACAACACGGTGAAGTGTGTAAAGCTGATTTTCCTCTGACAATGAAACAACTTTCGCGCCTCCTCATCTCTACGTCCGGTTTCGTCGTTTCCTTTATTCTTATTAAAGCGCTCTCTCTCTCTCTCTTTCCTCTCGCACCACTCTCCTTAAAACTCACCGAACATTTCTTCGCATTCACCGGCAAGCAGTTATATGCACAAGTTTAATGGCAGCTTTGAATGAAGTTAAAGAAACTTTGGAAGAGCGTTCCCTGATTGCGCAATCGGGAACTCGGGTTATATTATATAGATGCCTCCTTTGCTCTGAATTAAATGGAAACTGATGGGCAGGACGTTATTTCTTCATCGTGGATTTAATTCCTTCGAGTGTTTCAGTTTAAGTATATATAATTGAGAAACGTTTTGTAACGTTCAATTATGGGAGAGCGAGTTCTTGTCGATTACGAATTTGTAAATGTGAATAATTGTCTTGGAAAGTGCCTTTCATATCTTTTGGAAAGAGTCTCAGAATTATTCACGGATACGATCCAGAGAAAAATCATTTTTTTGTAATTACTTAAAAAAAAAAAGTGAGCCCACAACAGCAGGTAAAAAATAAATACAAATTTTTGAATCGCGAAAGAAATTTGATCACTCAAAAACAATATTTACAGTTTTTTAAAAGCTTTTACAGTAAATTCTTTGTTTAAGAAAGAAATGTCTGACACCATTTATGATGATATTACCGAATTATTGGAAATATCAAAACATGGTGAAAGGTGTCTTCAATGGTGTCAAAAATTTCATTCTTGAGCAAAGAACTTGCTGCAAAAGTTCTTTAAAAAACAAACCGTAAATATAGTTTTTGAGTAATCCAATTTTTCTGTAATTTACAAATTTTTTATTTATTTTTTAACTGCTGTCGCAGAGCTTCAAGCTCATTTTCCACGTCCCTAAAATGTTGTCTTTGAGCAAAGAATTTACTGTAAAAATTTCGACCAAAACGACGTGGTTTTTGAAAAGTCAAATTTTTGGCAGATTATAAAAACAAAAAATTTCGTAAAAAAATCTGATAAAAAAAAAGATTCTAGATTGCTTTTTTACACTGTTGTTCCAACATCCCAAATGAAAAAAAAATATCAAGCCGTCGCTGCAAGACAAAAAAACATTAAAAATGTCCATATTGCCCCATTATAGCGTATACGTGTCCAATAGCACCGATAACATGACACATAACTGGTAGTATAGTCATGCGTAATAGGAAACGACAATTGTATCTCTGTAGTTACGAGAAACTTGAGAGCCCACTTTGCAGTCTCATAGACCGATTGTCGATTACGAAGCGAAGCAATATATATGCACCACGTGAATATGCCATTGACAGGACACACCGAGTTGCAACTGTCGTATAAATTCCCCTCGATTTCCAACTGGTAATTGCCGTCCCTCGTTGAATTCTGGTACGTTCGTTCCTCGTTATTCATAATCATTAACGCGCATTTAATGTCGCGCGTGAGGTCATACAGTCCATGACTATTCGACATCATAATCAACATCATCATCATCATCATCGGCGCTTCCGATAACAATTACATAAAGTTTTTCACGCTACCTAAGTTTCTCATCCCCATTTTTGTTTCCTCATAAAAAGGAAGCTCTGATGTTTGAATTGAAATTTATTTTCTCAAGATTTTGATGTTAGGATCATAATTTGTATTAACATTTATTTTATAGTAATCCATATGTGAATGAAATTGAATTGAAATCTGAAAAAGAAAAAATTAGAAATTTTTAAATTATCATATTGAAGCAATAATATTTGATAGCTTTTTATATTTTTCAATTTCCTGGCTACTCTAATCTCATAAAAATTAAGTTTCAAGTCTTTTTTTTTACTCACTTTTTTTACCTCATTATTAACGATTTTTCATGCGCAGCTTCCGTAATGAGGAAATATAAAATTAAACGTCAGACTTCCTCATAGTGGTGACTTTGTGAAAAATGGAAAGTAAATGAGGGAAACATCGTGCAAATTTCTGCTTTGCAGCCTTGTTTATTCATTTATTTATTTATTTTTTCTTCTTCGTCACTCGTCCGGAACATCGCGCGATACCAATAGGTGCACCGGCGACTTACGTAATTGAGACGAGAACCCTCTCAACGTATTCATCCGTCATTACGAGACAAGCGCGTGCGATTGCTGATTCACGAGTCGTTGGAAGGACATTAGTAACGACACATACGTATACACGAAATAGCGATATAGCGCTTAGAGTAATAAATATATCGTTGCAACGTAAATGCGATTTCACTGGCAGACCGCCGATGACGTGCGCGCGTACAATCCACATCGATTATTATCAGTAGCTGGCGCTCAGAAAATTATTTTTAAAGATTTACTTTTTTTTCTTTCTATCTTGATATTTGAGAAAAAAAAAAATTCTAATCTCGAGAAGAAGAACCTGTCTTTTACCATTATAGAGCTTTATCATCAATTGCATATCTTTTCTTTGCACAGAAAATATTAATACTTTGTACCTGACTTATCACAACGGTGGAGTGTTTGATCCTCCGATATATACAGATGAAACCTTATCACCGCGTTCAAGCACTGTCGTTACGACTCTTACTGCTATCGTGGTAATTATTGATAATAGAGAATTTTTCCAATTTTCTATATGCTTTTTTTTATTGCCAAAAGTTGTATTTTAAAAAAAATTGTTACTTTAGAAAATGATTGGTTGTAATAAAAGATTTTATTCGCAATAAGTTAAGCACTATTTTTTGGCAATTTGAATTTATGTAGTATAAATACATGTTACCAAAAAAGTGTTAGATTAACGATTTATAATAATACATTGTTATTTGATTTTAACGCATTTTTTTAAATTTAACACTGTTTTGACTAGCTCTAATCAAAGCGACTATCTTAAAGCTACCTTAAAGCTGTGAAAGAAAAAAAGACGACTTCACAAATATCTCGAACATACGATTATCGATTGTCGTTTTCCTTTTACCGAAGGTAATCCTTCGAAACGTGACTCACAGTTCTGCATCAATCTCCGTTGCAAAAAACAACGCCATGACAATCGATAATCGTACGTTCGAGATATTTGTGAAGCCAACTTATTCGCGCTGTGATTGGTCAGTGGTTGGCTATGACGTATAGCGCGTGCTGTCTCAAAAATCTTTTAGTTTTGATTATCTTTTTAAAAAAGATAATAATAAAGGGCACGCGCAACGTGCGCGTTGTTGATATAGTAAAGTATAAAATGCCCTCGGTACAGTAGAAACGGAAGTGATCGAGAATCCGTGAGAGAAGCTGTGAGTAGCTTTCAGTTTAGATGTTTGGCTTACTCCCTCCTGGGAAAGGGTTCACCCTGGAAGTCCTCTTGTTGGGTCACCGCCTACGCACACATTCTAACTACATATACGTACATATATATGTATATATATTTGCCAAGAGTATACGGCAACCGTTTCGAATTTCATCGTATAGGATCCGTTCCTCTCTTCCCTCTTCTGGGCTGACCTCATCGAGCAAGAAATCCCATTACCGCTGACAACGAGCGAGATTGGTAAAGCGCCGCGGAATAGGTTTCTACGATGCACATCTCGGTCTCTGTCCTATGGATATACAGACATTAAGTGCAAATACAGAGCGAGTGGAGAGAGAAAGAGAGAGAGAAAGAGAAAGAGAGAGAGAGAGACACACAGAGAGGTCATGTGATTCATGAAACTGGTGCAAGCACCAAGAGCACCAGTTTTCCGGGCGAAAGAGCTGAGGAAGAGGAGAGCGCGACAAAGGAGAGTTTGTTGTGTCTCGAATAGCTGGTACACGTTTGTCGTGTATATATACATGTAAAAGCTCGCGGGCACTTTGGGTGTAATGGTATTTGGGTTGGCACGCCCGGACGTGGCCCGAACACCGCGGCCTTGAACTTGTCCGCCCTCAACAGAGAGGAGAGAGCTCGCCCACCCTCGACCTGCTCAGCTGCTGCCCCTAAACCCCGTTCCCCTCTCCTTCCCTCCTTCCCTCCTTCTCGCTCCTTCCCTCTCTCTACCTCTTTCTCTCTCTTCACTTGCATCGCGACCCCGGACGTCTGTTTCAACCCCCTTCCCCTTCTCCCCCCCCCCCCTCCCCTTCGCTCAACTAACTCAACTCTAACCGATACGTTCCAGGGATTCACCGATGAGAATATCCTCGACCCGACACCCCCGCCCTCCTTTTCTATAGGTCGCAACCTCTGACGCGACTCGGTGTTAAAACCAAAGCTTAATACAGTTTTGTGTATATACATACGCGAATCGTGCGACGACGATGTCTATACATAGGTTCACGGTGAGGGCTCTATGCCAGCGAGCACAGAACTGACCTAGTCAAAAATTGCACTGCCGGTATATCGATCACGTGCTGCTGCTGCTGCTGCTGGCTTTATATGAATTGTATGTATAGAATGCACGCCGGTGGAACACACGATATGGCATCATAGTGATAAGTTGGAGGGCATTTGACGGTGGGAGACCGGCATCACGAGCCGACAAACTTGGGAAACCTACTTGCCTACTTCCCAAGATGACATGTAGATTTTAGAAGGTAGCAACGATTTATATACGACCTTAATGTACACACCTTTGTAGGGTATCTATAGGCTGTGGATATAGGCTAAAAATGGCTCGGAAATTGTCATAGCTGTCGAGAGGCTGCCAGACGAAGAGACTCAAGGTGACCAGTACATCTGATTTTGTAGACGTATATCTGCTGGTGATTCGCGAATTAAGATATGCAATATCAAAGTCATTATTGCAGATGCTTATAACGAGTAGTAGAATATTCTGAGGCATTTGGATTAATTGGATTATCAATTTTGAGATTTATTTTGTAGTCGCTTAGAGCGGCATAAATTGTATATAAATTATTACAGATTTTATTTTAAGAAATTCAAAATTTAAGATTTCAAGAATAAGACATTCTGAGATTTTTTCTTTCGAATTACCTTTTATTTCAGTCGATAATAAATAAATGATAAAATAAATCGTTTTCGGGAAGCCACTAATTGAGGTGTGGTGCTCATTGTGTCTTCGGCTCAACTTTGAATTATATGCTCGCAAAGCATTATTGCACGTGACTGACAATAATACGCTCTCTCGCAACTACGTTCGAATCTTCATCTAGTCCGAGTATGATATGCGGAGAGGCATTCGCGACAGCCAGATATTGCGAGAGTTGACGCAACGCCGGAAATCGATTGCCACCTCTATACACAGAGCGTACAGCGAGCCTTGCAGCAGCACTCAGGAGTGCATAGTACCCTCGAAAACTAATTATCGGTCCTCGGTTGGAAGTCCCAGAGTGCAGGATTTAGTCTGTCCCACTCTCGATTGGAACCTCTCGAACATGTCCCTCCCGTCGTCCTTCATACCAACGACCAGCGCGCGCCCTTCAACGCTACACGTATATATAGACAAACAACCCCACTCAACCCTCTAGTATTCAGCTGCTCTGCAACTAAATCGGAGATAGATAGACCTAGCTACATTGAGGAAACCACGACTTCTTCGAGGAGTTGGCTTTCGACCCAATTTCTCGAAGCTTGTTACCTTCCACCCAGTAGCTATTCTCCTTTTCCATTCGCTTTTCTCACTCCCTGATCCTTGCCACGTCTAAATATTACGTCATAATTCAGACCATCCGGACCTCCAGCATCCACTCTTAAGGATATTCCATAAGCACTATTAAGAGGAGGTAGTCAGATCAAAATTGATGATTTTCGTTGTGCAACATTACTTAATTATCTGTTGATGTTTTATTTTAAAAATGTATTCTTCTGATACATGATTCAATTTTCTTATTGCTGTGTGCTGAAAGCTTCTGACTGTTGCATATGAGCTGCAGGAAATTTGTGGGTTTTTACAAACTTAGCGGATTTCCATGATGGTCAACCAAATGTTCCCAGAAAAATGTCAGATTAGTGAATTTTTGTGAAAATAATTTCGGAAAAAAAGGAAGAAACCTTTTTCTGTAGAACCTAGTATTTTTTTTAAATCTATGACGTATACCATTTATCTCAGGAAGGTGTGAAGAGATTTAAAAAATTAGTTTCCGGTGAACACACTTTGAAATTTATTACGTTAATTTATTTTTTTTCTTCGCAGCGAAAATTCAACATTGTAAATACATAAAGTCACAATATAGAATGTAAGTAATTTAAACAATCTGCTCTTCGAAATGACTGAAACTGCTCCGTACTATATTTAAACGAAATTACTCATTAACCCTTTTACCGAAGCGTAATTAATGGTCTTTCATTAATCTCTAGCAGGAAATTTGATTCAAGGTGCATCCTCTGCAAGGAGTCAGCGGTGCTTGCAGGGACTTCATCAAATACAATTTCTGCGCGATGTACATCAAGTTCAACAAAGTCTTCAGACTGTAATACGAAGTTGGAAGAAAAAGGAGAATGAAGGCTTACAAGAGAGACAGAGAGAGAGAGAAAAGGAGGAAAGCTTGGCTCACGTGAACACAAACACATAGAAAAAGAGGGAAATAGAAAAAGAGAGAATTAGAGAAACATTGCAATCGAAGGACACACGAAGTGAAGAAAGAGAGCAGTGACCCCATTGCATACAGACACATAATTCTTGCAATGTGTATGACAAATAGTATCTATCACAGTCTAAAAATTGTATTGTTATTATGAAAAAATTAGAAAGTTTAAAAAACAATTTTACGACATAACATAAATTATGCATCAAATTTAACTTCAAATTTTACATTCCACACACAGAGACTTACAAAACATTCAACAACCAATAAAAAATTTTTCATCTAAAACGCCAATGTAAGTAATTAAAAAAAATGTCCTATTAAAATTAACCGAAACTTCAGCTTACTATATATTTAACTCCAGCAGTAAACTTGATCCAAGGTGCATCCTCTCCGCAAGGAGTCAGCGGTGCTTGCAGGAACTTCATCAACTGCAATTTCTCCCTGATATACATCAGCAGCAAAATTCAACAAGGTCTTCGCACTGTAATACAAAATTGGAGAAAAAAGGAGATGAAGAAGGTGCAACAGACAGAGAAGAAGAATACCACACGCACATACACACAAAGAGACACATAAGAAAGTGGGATTGAAGAGATGTATTAGAGAGAAGATTTTGCGAGAGAAGGACACACAGAGTGAAGGAGAAACAGAGCAGTGGCACACGATTGGACGTAACCAGACACATAGTAGTACATATGGAGCGCTGTGTGTATCGGGGCAACCTCGAGCGAGTTTCCTCGGGGCGGGCTGCGCATATAATAACGAGAGAGTTGCCCGTGACCGGCAAGGACCTTGGCCATGGCTCGTGGCGTTTGGACGCAGGCGTCGAGAGCCGCGCGCATCTCGCTCGATGCGATGAAAACCGAGCGAAGCGGCGGTGCACACACCACATTGAACACATAGCGCGGTATAGTTACCCCACTGATATATAGATATATAGATATAGATGGATAGATAGATAGATAGATAGATAGATAGATAGTAAGCCGCTATATGCACGGGGAACGGTTTATATCTGTTATGTACGCTGTGTAGAAAAGCTTTAGCTGCTGCTGCTGCTGCTGCTGCTTCCAGCTCTCCGGCACCCGCGCGGCCTTGACCTTACCGAGCCGAGCTCTGGTCTCGACACTCTACTCTGCCTCTCTGTGTGTATGCACTTGCCCCCTCACAGGTCCATACCATGCTCCAACAACCTCCGTTGGCATTGGCTTCCAACGAAGGCCAATGCCTATGCACTTGGAAATGGTATAAGGGCGACGAGAGACACCACTGCTTACATATGTATAGACAAATGCTGACTTTGATAGGGTAATATGGATACAGATATAAACAGTCTCTCTCTCTCTGTCTCTTTCTCTTTATGATGCAAATCCTTTATCGAGAAAAATACCCGCGTTTTTTTTTTTCGATTTTTATGGACTAATGAAAGGGACAGATTGACGGCCCAGACGCAGAGGGTGAACAGTAGGGTTTTAATTTTTTTTTTTTCTAATCTTTTAAATTGTCGTTAAAATTTTTTTTAAAGATTATACCATTTTTTGTTTGTTTCAAAGTGGGACAATTTTTTTTTTTTTGGATTTTTAATGAGAGTTTTAATTTTTTATAAAAATTTTACATTCTCGTAAAGAATCGAGAAAATGATTGTCCTACCTCGCGTCTTTGTTTAAAATGTTCGTCTTTATGAGTAGTATTTTAGAGATTTTTTTTTTTCACAAAAAAAATTTTAAAAAGTCCAGGTTTTTGAAAAATCGATTTTTATATTTGTTAATTAAAAATCAATACTTCGGACGGGTTGAAGAATTTTTTATACAAATTTACCTTAAAGTATATTTGAAAATGAAAAAATGATGTATTGGTATGTTTACGATACGACTCATATCCAAGAAGATACGTGGATTCGAAAAATTTTAAACCCAATTTTTTTAGAAATTCGCAAGTGCGTATAATATGCAATGAAAAATTTGAAAAAAAAAATGAAGCATGCTGCATCCATTGAAGTGAATGACTAAAAAAATAATCAACTATAATATAATGCCC
The DNA here is from genome assembly GCA_964016905.1 of Perithous albicinctus. Classification (NCBI taxonomy): domain Eukaryota; kingdom Metazoa; phylum Arthropoda; class Insecta; order Hymenoptera; family Ichneumonidae; genus Perithous; species Perithous albicinctus. The sequence goes on along the minus strand of OZ024691.1, from coordinate 25,734,401 downwards.
CAGATACGGTCAAGAAAGAGACGAAGCATTAATAGTGATCGACTTAAAAAATAGATTAATGATCATTATTCTGCTAAAAAAAGTTATTTTAAATTATTTTATATTAAAATATAACGTAAATAAAAAGTCGATGAAAAATATCATTTAATAAAAAAAAAATGTGCTACATATTTTCCATCCGAGACATAAGCTTAAAAAAAAATGCAAATTGAATATATTTAAGGAAAAAAAATCTGCTAAAATCGTATAACAGTATAAACAGGTTTATCATGAGAAATATCTGAGAAAGTCAGAAAAGTGGCCCTTTGAGTATCCACTTCCCAGCTTTTCGAGATCGTGAAACAGTTGAACTGATATATATATATATATAAAGCTAATGATGTACGAGTGGCTAAAAACAGTTATGGAAATGCAACTGCGAGCGAACTGTTGCGCTTCAAAGAACAAAAGTGGCGATGAAGTGGCACACGCCTATCTATATTCGGGATCGCCGGGTAGAACCAGGAAAATACGCGTATGTAACGGCACATGGACGTGACCGTATATCTCCAGCCACATACGCTTAAAAGTCAAATGTTTACTGGTGCTTTTCTGGCTCGACGTTAGCGCTGATAAAAAGCCAGGAGAAACGAAACTATATATTCATCTGCAGGCTATACATCCGGTAAAAATCTCTGGTATATATAAATTGCGGTAAACTTTGGAGAGGGCAAGTCACGAAAGGTGTTTGCTTGTCTTGACAGATTCACGTGCAGATTAGGTACTCGCCGGGATATACAGGAGGTGTATATAAAACAGTTCTATATACACGCGTAGAAGAAAATCTCGAGGTCGGTAATGACGTTGGTTGGTTGGGCTGAATGTTTACGCTGAAGGGTGGTGGGGGAAGGCACAGAACGATTGAGTCATTTACATGCATGGGGATAAAAACTGTTTGCTTTTGCGTGGTTTCAACAATCATTTTCTGTACCAGAACGAATCTAAAAAAAAAAACGATGTAAAGTAGACACTTGCACATTGCATACTCATTTTTTTCCCAACTATTTTAGATTTATGTATAATAACGATGACAAATTGTTATTATTTCGTTGGTTTTAAAAAAACTGTTCAATTAATTTCGATAAAAAAATCCCTAGTTTTCATTAAATTCTCTGGTTCTTTTTTCAATTTTAAAAATAATTTTGTATATATTTTTCAATTATAAAAAACGGTCGGAAGCTCGCGAAATACTGATCGAACAGTTTCATAAAAAAGAAACTTGAAAAATACTCGAAAATGAAAATTGCAGAATTGTCAAATATTCTTTATAAAATCATATCTAATTGATAAAAGACAGAAAATTTATTTAGTATATAAAAATAAAATTTTTCATCAAGTTATTTTTTAAACATCTTTTTGGCATTATTATTATTCAAAAAACAAATTTTTTTTTGTATCTTTAATGACGACAATTTATTTTTATTTAATTTCACTGAAAGTTCTGAAGTTGTAATAAAAAGATACTTTGTTGAGAATTTTCTCTCAAAAATATTTTTTAATGAATTCCTGAGTGCTCTTGTAGAAATAGTTGTGTATATATATATATCATGTCATGAGCGTTTTGAAGAAGTAAGCCGAAGTACTTTTCAAGAAAGAAGCAGGCCAAGTTCTATCCGCGGCCATGAACTTGTACCAGCTTCTCTATGTATGTATATAAATAAAGATATAATGATATCTTTATAATGGACTCTAATAGACTCCGCTTCAACTAGGGACGCTCTTTAAAATATCCCTGAGGCTCCTTTTACCTTGGATCTTTTTTTTTTATTAACGATGGAACTTAAATGGCCTACTTGACCCCTACAAAAACAAACAAAAAACAGGACTATTTAAATTACAGAAGATATCATGAAGAAAATTTATATCGAATTAAAAAAAATAAAATTTATGTAAATATAAATTGAATATATTTTTTAAAACACAATTTGCAAACATAAATATTTATAATTTTACATAAATTCATTTTTTTACGTGAAAATAAATGTATTTTTCAAGAAAAAAAAAATTATTTTATAAAATAATGTCTATTTCATAATATGTAAGTAAAATTATCTTTAATATATGTTTTTGAATATATATATATATATATATTTTTTTTTACGAAATTAAAATGATCAACCTTCAATGAAATAAATGATGTTCCATTAATTTTCAATGCAAAAAAGAAGCATTCGTTCCATTAGCCAAACGCTAATTGGAAACAAGAGTGTTTGATGATAAGAAATCTACGGTCGCGTTTAAAAGCTGTATATAGTCATAAAACGAGACGCTCGACATCGAAACCGCGAATTTCCCGGTCGACGCGCTCGCGCGCCCGCGTCGCTCTTGACGAGATGGCCTTGGCCTTGACATTGACCGCAGCAGAGCGTCCCGACGCTACGCAGTTGCATCAGAGCGTTCGATGAGAGCGTCGGGACGCGGAGGGCCGAGGTGGAAGCCGCCGCCGCCGCCGCCGCCGCCGCGCGAGCATATACAATCCACGATGACGATGGACAGGTGGGTGGAGCATGCTATAATAGATAAGAGATGCCAAACGCTTTTCTTCTCACGTTTTTGCTTTCTCTTACCACGAACGATCCAACACAGCATTCACATGCTGTAACAGACATTCACTTCCGTTGCAATCAACGATGGGAGACGAGTTATCCACGAAATCCTCATAGAAAATTCAGTGATAAAGACGGAAATATGTATCTTAGACGCTGTCTGTATGAACCGAGCTTTGGCGCCACCGAGAGTATAACATTGTACTTTTGATACGACCACGCAATGTTCGTAATTACCGCCGACTGGAAAACCCATTTCATAGAGTGAAATATCCAGGAGGTAAATGGAAACAAAAGTTTTATACTGAAATACTTAAAAACTTGAAAATAAATAAATTGGTTAAGAAAAATTGTTTTTTTTTGTTGGCCAAAAAAAATTATCCACAAAAACTGACCATTTTTGATGTTGTTTAGTGTTACAGAATAAAAATAAAATTGCTACAAGAATGTGTCTTTTGATTTTAGAATAAAATTGAATTAAAATTGATAAAAGGGCTTAAATTTTATATTAGATTTTGAAGCAAATAATCTTGATAATCGACATAATTCCTCACAAAGGCAACTTTGTGAAAAATGGAAAATTATGAGGAAGCTTCTGCTTTCCAATTTTTGTACGTTTTGTTGCACTGAGACTGTCGCCAATGATTTCTCGACTAATGATTCAAATAATACTCGACACACCGCACGTGTCTTCAGGGCCGAGGAATATTCATATTGCGGTAAACGAAAGTGCGACTACAATATATACAGTATATGCGACTTAATACTCGACAAAAAGCACATGTCGTCAGGGCCAAGAAATATTCACATTGTGCGGTGTGACCGCGAGAGTGACTACAATATACTTACGACTTTGTCGATGCTAACGCGGAAGTCTTGGCAACTGGAACTTAGACGTTTATTGGCCTGGTCATGAATAGAATCTGATGATTAATACGCAGTTCATTACGTTGACTCTCGAGATAACTGTCTGGATTCGTAAAGTTGATGATCATCCGTCGTTTTAGACGAGATGAGTGTTCAGGACATTTGGAAAATTACGAATTTTTGTGAATGTAAAATGCGCCACGGAAAAAGCGACATCATTAACAATTTTAATAAATTAAATACTTTCTTATAGGCCAATTTGTTGATATTCAATAAAAATCTTGTTAATTTTTTTGACATGTAAAAATTATTTTAAAGCGGCAATGCGAACCTAGTTTATATCCAATAAAAGCATTTTCTTATTTAGAAAATTTGAAGAAATGTACATTTTTTTTATTGCATTATTTGTTTTAAAAAATTCATTGAACATTTTTTATATTTCATCGTTAAAATACATCTACATCAAATTGTAGAAAGTAGGGCTCAATAATTCCATATGTTTTCCATACTTTTTCAGGATAATTTGCAAACAATAAAATTATGGTGAAAAATATTTGTGTTTATTTATTTATTCTTTCTTTGTGAGCGTTGTGACGTACGTGAATTAGCTGAATGATGTTCATTGCAGTATTGTCTTTAATAACTCTGCTCAATGTCAGAGCAGATGTCTGATAAAACATTGTCATGTGCTCGATATGGAGCAACATTTTCTTTCAGCGATATGCGCACATATCGAAAATTCTACGCAATGGAATTATTGAAGATCAGTCGAAAATCTAGTGATACGTGTAAAAGAATTTTTTTTCATTGTAAATACAATAAAAAAATAATTTTCTTTCGTGATATACAAACCTGAAAAAAAAAAAAAATCCATTACCGAAACGAAAGAATAAAAAAAATCTAAAAAAAAAATCACAGAAAAATACCTTTGAGTAGTACTACTATAGCCAATTATGCAACAATTCCAAGCGGGTTACAAAAAAAAGTGGCCATTTTAGTGGAGAACGCCTCATATACTTAATTTCAAATCCGCGACAAATTCGTATGCGCATTAAGGATAATATATAAGTGGTGAAGCGTAGTCAAACGTTAGCCAGATTCTAATATACTTTGGTATCACGCTAGTAGCCCAACCAATCGTCTCGACTATTTTCTAAAATGATCCATGTTCCGACCTTGGCCACCCAAACCTGCCGCATTGCGCGAGTATGCGATTTAGCTTCAACGTTTCTCACTATACGTATATATATCATATACTGACGTACTCAGCGCACTCGATTCAACATAGAAATACTTGGGCCTATTGCATTTAGAAAACAGAACTGAAGATCTCTGTTCTCAGATTCGCTCGTCTCGTTGCACAATTCGCGTGATGCCCTCTATGAATAGGAGATATACAGGCGAAAATGTCGCCGCAAAATTTCTCTCTCATATTCTGGGAATCCGACGAGACTGCCAAGGACAAAAGCTCGGGCGCGGTGGATCTTTCGAAGACCTGTCTGACTTTTGAACTCGCCGCCACACTCACACGACACGGGAACCAATATATATATATTTATATCAAGCATTCCCTGTCAACTCAGCCACTTTTTTTTCAAACCTCTCGCATATTTTTCATAGTTGACTAGATTTTACTACTACCTGATAGTAATTCCTAAAAAAAAAAAAAATTTCAGATTATGAAATGTGTTATAATGGAAAAAAATTTTTTTGTACAAACAAAAACGCTAACTTTGATGTCGTTAATATTGATTCTACAAAAAAAATCGTCAATTTTTTAAATTCACTTTTGAAGAATTCAGAACAAACAAAAAGTTTAATACTTTCGTAGAAAAATTAAAATTGATATAAAAATACAATTATTATGTTACAACTTTATTTTTCTTTGAAAAACTATTTTTATTTGCTTTTTACAAAAAAAAAAAAAAATTGAAAAATATTCTGAAAAACTGATATGGAAATCTAACTTTCATGCTAAAACTTTTTTTTTCCCTGCCACTTATAATTGTCGAGACACATTGAAGTTTAAAAAAATGCGGCATTTTCCAAAATAATGGTTTTAAAAAGTCCAAAAAAATTAACACGTATTATTGCGTAGTGGCAACAAAAATCTGATTAATAGTGAAAAATATCTGGAAGAGATGAAAAAGAAAGGGCCTGTGTTTACAGAGAATGCTTGATATGAGCGTTAGGGTCGTAGAGACGCCGGGAGGTCATTTCTAACGAGCTATATATTCGCTATATACGAAGCCCTGTGGCTTCGAAGCGTGATTCCCCGAAGCTGCTAACACTGTTGAGGCAGTCAGGCAGACGGCCAGACGAGAGTGAGAGAGAGAGCGACCGCTTGAAATCCGATCCACGCGCTTCTGCTTCGCTGCCTGTTCTTCTCTAATCCGCATGAGCTCCGCCTCTAAATTGGCCATTCAATGGTCGCTGTTTGACCGGGCGCTCGAGAAACACGGGCCGTCGACGTTAAACTGTAAAGACGGGGATCGAATGTGAGAAGATTTGATTTGCGTGCCAAGTGGTGATTCATTCGTTTCGATGGAATCCTTTATTCCTCGGTCACGTTTGCGATTAAGCGGAACGAGGAGAGTAGAAGGAGCTGTAGCGGATTGAGAGTGCACATTACATTGTAGATACACTTATTCTCGCATTTTTTAATGCGTTTGTTAATTATAAATATATTTCTTGTATAATCATAAATATATATTTTCCATTCTTTTCGATTAAATTCATTCAATTTTTTTTTCTTTACTCTAGAAAATGATTTACTCGTCATAATATCCTGGAAATAATTTTTCAAAATGTCTATAGAAAATTCATAAACTAATGTCAACAAATATATATACATATATTTTTTATAGTAATTCCAGAAAATATCTTGTAAGATGAAAATAAGAAATGGTCAACAATTTTCTTTTCTATAAATAAGAAATCGAAAAAAAGTGTCTCGAACAATACGCTACGTTTTCATTTCTGACAATTTCTTTTTTCTAAAATTTTATTTCCTGTCTAAAAAAAATGGTCTAAGTTTCTCACCTTCTATAAAAAAAAGCTGGAAAATTTGTGGAGTGACTTTTGGCGGTGGTATTAAAAAAAGTTTAAATAAAAATTTTTGAAAAAATGTCGGGAAAGTGTGTTCACTTAAGCGAGAATACACCTAACACAATTAACAATATTTAAAAATGAAAATAGAAGCGAGAGGCCTCGTAGTGTCTAGGGTAATACTGTTGAATTTTTAATATCCCAGTTTCAACTTGGCCGCGAACGAACAAGTCCCTTAAGGAGCTTGTATCTCAATAAATGTCTCGAGAGGAGCAGTAGATTCGTGTACAGAGCACTCCCACACGTGTCGTAGAAGTCAGGTGCACCTATCACCGTATATAACACACTCGCGAGATGGCTAGAGCTGCTGCCTGATGCTACACTATGAACCAGTATATCGGGCGTTCTCGACCAACTCGGCCACTTGTTTTTTTTAACACTCTCAGATCTGTTCCATAATTAACCATACAGTAGTAAAACTTACAGGCACTCTATTTAAATTTTTTTTAAACTTTAATTCAGTCGCTTCGAAATTGTTTTTTTATTTTATTTTTTTTATTTATTTTTTTCAAATCTGTACATGATGGAAAATTGAGGACGGGCAAAAAAATGTAAAAACAAAAAATCTATGTTTTTCCATAAACTTTTTAATCCCATATATGTCATATTTTCGATGGCATCAAATTATAACATTTATAGTGCGTTAAATACTTAATTGAAAAAATAATTCATATATGCTTTAATGCACCTTTCTCTGCAAAATATTTTTTTTACTCTTCAAGAATGTCGAGATTGACGATGCCAATTTTTAAATACGTTCTCAATAGACTGCTAAATACTCTATAAAATCTACAGCGATGTTAAAAGTGTTGCGTTTAAAGAAAAAAAAATTCGCTGAAATTAGTAATTTTATTGCTACTAAAAATATTAAACATATTGCATTAAATAATTCATTGGAAAACATTTTTTCTTTTTTTTTGCCCCATCTCAATGTTTCATGATATACGTGTTTGAAAAAAAAAAATCGCAATTTTCGAAGTGAATTAAAAAATCTGAAAAAATTCACAGAGGGTATCCTTTAAGTAGTACTAGTGTATGGCCAACTATGGAACAGATCCGGGAGGATAAAAAAACAAAAAGTGGCCGAGTTGGTGGAGAACGTCTCATATACTATGCATAAGTACTTACAATATATATGTATTGTACTAGTGGTATATGGCAAGCCTTTCCGTATATAGCGACATTACGTACGAGGCGGGGTTGCCTGAAATAAAGCAAGGTCAAGTTTAACCAAGGCCGCATGCCGATAGGAGTATCGGCCCCCCGGGCGACGTAATAAAATTCTTTATTTATACACTTCGACGCTGCTCCCGCTCTCTCTCTCTCTCTCTCCCCCTCCCTTTCTTTTTCTCTTTCTCTCTCATTCTCTCTCTCTCTGTCTGTCTACCTCGGACACGAAAGTCGTGCGGAAAACGTTCTGATCTTACTGCTGCGATAAAACGTGGCAACAATTTTCCGACTCCTTCATAATTAACACCTGTTTCTACGTTCTACAAAAAAACTACTGTACAAAGTGTGGAAAGCATGAATAGGAGTCTGAATTAATAAGAGCAAAGCATTGAATATGAAAACAAAAAATCTTGTATACAAGGAAAATAGATTTTTATTATTCATGTATATTATTTTTTAAATTATTTACTCAAGATATTATTTTTAAATAAATAATTTTCACTGAAAATTGTGAATTCGTCGAAAATACATTTTTTTTTTTCTTAAATTAGAAAAGTAACAAAATTTGTAAATTTTGTAAATGTTTGTTACTTTTCTAGTACCTATAACAAAAAAAAAATTGTAAATCTCTGATATTTACAGATTGTTTTGCTGTCACTTGTATGGATCAGAAAAAAATTGTAAATGACTGTTAAAGGAACAAACGAATTTCTTTCTTGAAAAAATATTGTTTTTTTTTTACATTTAGTATTGCGATATTAAAGGAGATTATTTTTTTTCAAATGTGTACGCTCCCCGCTTTGGATGCTTTGTTTTCCTTTCCAGCTGAGCTGTATGCCACGAACAAACACGTGACGCGTTGTGTTCGGTGTATCTTTGACTTTCTTGACCTTGAAAACAGCTAGTTATGTATATATACACTAGGAGCATGACTCGAGTCAAAGTGCAAGGCGATCGCGTCATCACGCGAAACGACACGATATTTTTGCAACGCGCTCGGGGCGGCTTTACGAGAATTCTACCTCTATATATGATATAGTTATTGTAGCGTGAACCTGGATTTTTCACGACCTTGCGAAACGACCTAAGACGGAATGTATTTCGCGTATATCTTTTCAATAATTCGCCTCGTATTGCCCTTTAACGCTAAATGAAATAGTCACGATTTCACGTTGTCAACAGGCTTCTTACCCGCCTCATACTTTGTTCAAACTTATAGTAGACACAAGGAAAATTGACACCTATACCCGGATGAGAAATGGGTCGCTGTGGGCGATCAACCCGAGTTGCCAAATCGTGATATAGGAAACGACCCTCACACATTTCATGCGATCAAGTTCAAGGATAGAGAGAGAGAGAGAGAGAGAGAGAGACCAGAAAGAAAGTCGTCACTCTGCATACATTTAACAAAGCGACAAGAATAGATATGGAAAGAGACTATTTGACAAAAAGAGTCGGGAAAACATTTCGGTTATTCCTTTGACAATGACGAGGTCAGGAAGTTTCGAATTTGCTACAGATCAGCCTGAAAGCAGATAATCTTAAATATATTTTCCAACAGCGAATTGGTTTAATTTGTAAAGCGACACCGATAACAAAAAAAATAGGCAAACAGAATTTTGAATAACATTCTAGAAGTCTAGCTTTACAAATATTCCTCAGGATTGCATTAAATATCGAACAGATTATTATGCCAATTTTTGGGCGTTCGTGTTTCGAAATTTTGCACAGAGCATAGACAGATTACTTAAAGACAATTGCAACGATTAAATGAATAATTTGTTGCTACATCTCAGTCACAAGCGGCTGGCTTTCGAAATATTTCCCATTAGCTGTTCTTGTTTCTATTCTGACATAATATTAGTACTATTTATAATTGCTTGCCTTCTACTATAATTCTTGCGGCAATCGCAGCTGTAGGCGTTTTTGATCATATATTTTTTTTTATTTTTACGGCTTTGATTTTCCCGCTGGTATTTATCTCGTATTCTGTTTTGTCCTCTACACTAATTTTTTTTTTAAATAAATAAATAAATGAGAGTTGCAACATTACTTATGTTTATTATACACAGTAGCAATATGGAATAAATTCTCTCGTTGTTTATTTTTTTTTTTTTACAATTACTCAGTAGGTAAAAGCGGCCTCTCACCGCAATCGAAACGTATAATTACGTTTTTCCTTCAATCACGTGGAATTACTGTCGTTTTATTAAATTTGTCACTTAGCCTTCTTTCCCATTGAAGGCTTCGCTCTTGGTTTTCCTCCCGGTGGTTTTCCACCGCGTCCTTTCTTGCCTCGTCCCTTGGTCTTTTCTTTAGCCTTCGCTGCTCGCAAATCCTTCTTCATTCTGGGATCTACGACTTTGTAACGTCCTTTAACACCAGGCGGTCGAATAGCACGCCTCTGAGCATCCTGTTTCTTAGCTACGACGTAGGTAACTTCCTTTTTCGGTTCTTTAGTTGCCTTTCTGTACAAACTGCAAGAGGAGAAAATGAGTAAAAAAAGATAAATATCGAATGGGCGAAAAAATATTAAAAATAGAAAGAATGTATTTAAATTATACAGAGGTTTACTTACGCCTTGACCTGTTTCGCCTTTTCGCGATCGCTTATATCCGTGTTGTCCATCAAAGATTCAACCTTCTTCTTCGCTTTCTCGAGTTTTTTAAGCGCACGCCTCTTTTTCCTCGCTTTCGCTTCCATAACTTTCTTTATCGGTCGTACATTAAGATCTTCGACGCGCTTTTTATACTCGTCTACAAGCTCCTTCGGTACAGGCACTTCCTTCTTCATATGTTTCTCCTCGTCCTGGACGAACCATTCGGGTAACTTATCGTCGTTGAATGCGAATCTGTTCCATGCCGCGTCGATCACTTCACGACGTGATTTTTTGCTCTGAATCATCATAGATCCCAGAGCGAGATCTTCGTCCGTGAGCTTACGTTTGCCCTTTGATTTTATGGCTGAAAATATAAGGAATCATTAAATATGTGAAATTTATGGTTGGATGGAATATGTAAAATTTGTCTGCATCAGGGTGATGAGATATACATTCTATTAAATTTTTTTTTTTTTTATGAATTCCAAACGCTTCTAGGTAATAGAAAATTGGTACATAGGGCAGTTAAAAGATAAAAGGCAGAAGAATTTACCGTCGTTCAGAAATATTTGGCATGCAAAAAAAAAAATGGATTACAGTTCTCATTATCGACTGCGGTAACATATAGCGTTAATATGATATGCTCTCCGTCGGTCAGTAAGAAAAACTGTAAAGCTAATTTCGCTACCACGATTAATCTCTCGTAAAAGAAAATATTAGAACGTTGAGTTGGAATTGTGAGACGCAGTTAACTTTCTTGTCTTTTATTCGAGCGATAGTGTTAAGGTGATATGAGACCCCTTCAAATATTGTAATTGTTTAAAAAAACTGTTATCCAAAATATATTTCCAAGAGCCGGATAATATTTTAGACAAAGCTACTCCAATGGTAATGGAATCGTGATCCAAATGAGCTGCAATCGGTACAAGAAACTGAAATCTATATTTTCGATAGGAAAATTAATTCCAAATATCTCGCATCCATGTGAATGTGCTAAAAATTTCAGATACTATTATCGGTAACAGAAACTTTAATCTACAATGTAAAAGAAACATTCTTCATGAAAATAAATATACTTGTATAGTCTTAATAAAGTAAACAAATAAAAATTGTTATTAATAACTCACGAGCATTTTTGGCAACAACTTCAAAGCCATCACCTCCGCCGACTTTCTTCACCTTCTTTTCCTTCTTGTCCTCTTGTCCCGGCGCCATTAATTCCATATCGTAATCCGAATCCGAGTCATCTTCATCTTTGACTTTTACCGCCGGTTTTATGTCTTCCACTTTTGGTTCTCCTATTATCGTGCCGCCTTTGCTCTTGTACGCTTCGACCATTTTGTCAAGTTCGAAGTCTTCGTCCTCCTCGTTTTCCAGATTCTTAAATACGTCTTTTTCAAACCACAGCTGAGCTTTGTGAATTTTCTTCGTTTTCTTGTCCCTGTGATCCAAATCTGTGATTAGCGGATTATCGGTAGCCTCGTCGCCGTCTCGTTTTCGTTTAGGTTTTGTATCCTCCTTGTCGCTCTCATCCTCGGAATCACTCAGCCCTAATAATTAAAAAAGAAAAAACAATGATTTAAAATTTTTCTGCTCATAGAATTGAGGAGGGTTTTTTTTTTACGTACCGAGTCCAGATTTATCGCTATCGGAGTCCTCGCCGGAATTTTCAGAATCACTGTATTCTGTTTTGTAAAAATGTCCCGAGCTATCCAAATGTCCCTCATCTTTCTGGTATTTATATTTCTTCGGTAATTTCACCTCGTCGTCCGAGTCAACGTCGCTCTCAGCCGCGACATCGGGTGTCTGATCGACCACCGTTTCCAATTCTTGATGAGTTTTGATTTGATTAAGATTAAACATATCATCTCCCTCGAGTTTCGGGCCCTCATCGCCTTTGTGTACCATCTTCAAGTTCAAACGTTCGTTCAACTTTTGTCTCTCTTTATTTGCTTTCTTCTTTTTCTTCTTCAAATCGCGCGCAGCCTCGGCTTTCAATTCCGCGATTTCCTTGTCGATGACCGCGTCCTCAGCGTCCTCTTCTTCCTCGATCGTATTTACCTTTTCCTCCACTTTCTCCTCGCCATTCGTAGTCGCCTCTTCCGCAGCCTTATCTTCGTTTTCTTTGGCGAACTCGGCTTTCAAATCTTTCCACCAAGCCAATAAAAGTCTCAAGTCCTTTCTACCCAAAACTTTGATATCTTTACAGCACTCCCTGACCTCGTTTGTAGTCTTCTTGTGATTAGCTATCCTCTCGTCATCGATAACAATTTCAGAGGCATTTTGCAGTGCCTCTACCGCACTTTCGTGAGCTATAAAATCCGTCGCTGACAATTTATGATGCAAAGTGTAATCATTTTCGGGATAACCTTCTGCCTTTGCTTTCTTCTGCTTCTCGGGATGAAAAACATTCAATTTGTTCTTAGATTCTATATCCAACTCCGAGAATACGTATTTGGGATCCAAAAATTTCGGATCAAGCTTGTCGGGCGCGATATAATATTGGCAAACAACGAAAATTTCCGCAGACTCGTTACGCGAAGCTTGAGGCTTTGTGGCATGAACTTTTTTGAACAGTTGCTTCAGAACCCAAACCAGAGGATGATAATCCTTGGACCTGAATACTTTTGTGATAAACCATCCGCCGGGCCTGAGAAATTGCGTGGCAACTTTTACAGCGGCGAGAGTTAAAACTGCCTGCTGATAAGCGTCGTGAAGCCAATTTTTACCTACGTTAGGTGCGCCATCGTTCAAAACAACGTCGGCCTTCCACGTTTTCAATTCGCGGGTTATGGCTACTCTACATTTATCCGTGGTGATGTCCTCTGTGAGACTTATGCAGCCTGGAATCTGCTTTATCGGAAATAGATCGACACCGATAACGATCGAAGAGACAGGCATGTTTTGTCTCGCTACCTGCATCCATCCTCCAGGAGCCGCACAGAGATCGATGCATACTCGTGATTTTTGTAAAAATTCAAACTTACGATTAAGCTGAATCAACTTGAAGGCTGCACGAGATCTGTATCCTAAAAAATTGAAAATAATTTTGAATATTTTGAAAATACAATAAATCAATTTGTAGAATAACTGAATATTAAATATAAAAACTATGTTTAGATACAAATGTAACAAGTTTAACTTTTTAAGTTTAAGTTTCTGTAATAATAATAATAATAATAATAATAATAAATGGAATTTCGATTCACAAATTGTTAAAAAAAGTATGTAAAGGAGAAATTAGTTAAATAATAACAAACAATAATAATAATAAGTTTAGAGGGTTTCAAAATTAGAGAAAGAATGCTGCAAGTCAACATAGAGAAATTTTGTGACATAGCAAAATTATTATTATTATTATTATTACAATTCTTGGCACTTTTATTTTCATAAATAAATTAATATCTAAATATTGTAAATAATAATGATAATAAACATTAATAAATTCACACATTGACAAGATTTCTAGGTTAACCACGCAGCATCTGCATTGCACTTACCAGTTTCCTTGGCCAACTGATAATACTTATCGCGCCGCTGCTTTCCAATTTTCGTTTTTTTACCCATTCTCGACACTGGAAACCCTTCTCAACGAGAAGGTCTCACTTTAAATTGCAACAATAAAATTGTCGCACGTCGTAACCGCGCGTTTTATCAAAAACTGAGCGAAGCACGTGGAGAAACCAGCGCCATTTTTACTAGTTTCAATATGCACGACAATAATATTTATAAAATGTTCCTAGTAAATGTATCTAGAGTTTATCTTTGCGCGTTTTGTGTTGGCGAGCCTGACATAGCGAGGCTATGCTAAGCAGAGATGGCTAGGCGTTATAAAGCGACGTAAAATATTGTCGGTGTAATTATAAATCCGAGTGTTTAAAGCCATTAGAGCGAATTATATCGACTTCTATAACTGGTAAAAATGTTTCTTTAAACCCTCATTATTATTCTTTAAACTAATGCGTTACTTTATTTCAATTATAGCGTGAAAAAAAGTTAGTGCGTATGAACAGTGTTTGGGTGCTTAGAATTCGTTTCTCCGTTGACCTTATTTTTCTCATATTTCAACGCGTAATTATTCGTCACTCACGAAATTCATTAAATTGATTTATCGAATTTCACTCTGTGTTGTTGTTTTAGTGGAAAATATTAGGTTTTCAGTTTTGGTTTTGAGGTTATACACGACGCTCATTTTTTATGCTTATTATTATTAACCTGCAAATTGCAGTGGCTTAACTTTATTGGCGATGACACGAAAATGCGAAAAATTACCGTTTAGTATATAAATTTACAGAACGGCCTAGAGGCGACTAGAATGGCGCAAAGGTTTCCAGTTCCTACCGCCGGAAACAATGGTCCACCGCCACAACGATATCCACCACCAGCTGTACCTCCGAACTTGCGACAGTATCCAGGACCAAACTTTCCGGTAGGTTCGACCAGTTTTATTCTATCAATGCACCACCTTTTTTTTGCCTAGGTTTGTAGAATATATTCTAACACGATATTAGATGCAACAGAGATCGGGATTTACGCCGCCACCTCAAATGGGTAACGCACCTGGTCCCGGTGGAATCATGAGACCCAATCAACCGTATTCCACTATGCGTCAGGGTCCTATGCCTGCTCCACCAGGTAGCAAACGCAACGCCGATCAACGTATACCCATGTCTCAACAGAAGCCGTATGTCTTTTCTTACTATTTAATAATTTAATGTTAAAGGTTATTTGTGCCAAAGATAAGAAAGCGGCGCTGAGACTGTTGATGCAAAATTGGCAAAAACAAATAAATTCAGCATACTTTTTTTTGTACAAAGTAGCATTGAAGCTGAAAACATTAATCAACTTAAAAACAGATGACTTTCTGTAAATTCTAATACTAATAATAATAATAATTTAATTTATTAACGAATTTCTTCTTTCGATCATTTTAATTATAACATGGAGTAGCAATTTCATAATTCCAGATTATTAACATAATAAAAATAGTCAACTGTTATTGGTTTTCGGTTTGAAACTAAACAGAAACTGATTTTGGCACAAGTATCCTAAAGAGGGTTGAGGTCAATCAAGACATAGCACAACTTGAATACATTTGTAAGAAAAGTTCTTAAAATGTATGACAAGTTTTTTTTAACATTTATTAGTTAATATTTTCAATATGCTATTTGTTTTTATATTGATGGCACCCTCTTGAAAACAGTGAAACTGATGAAAGATTGGAGATTCTGATTCTGTGTACCTTTGTTTCAATGCTCATACAATAATTGTTTGTTTCATTTCGGCATTCCAACAATAAGCGCCACGCAGATCGGCCCACGCCGTAAAAACACATATGAAAAAGTTTCCAAATTTTCTTTTCATTCTTCAATCTATGATTTTCACGAAAACTCATCTAGGTCTTTTTGGAACAGTGATTTTTCACATTCCACTTCCAAGAAGAAGAAGAAATTGGCGGACAAGATATTGCCGCAAAAAGTACGGGACTTGGTGCCAGAGTCGCAGGCGTACATGGATTTGCTCGCTTTTGAGCGTAAATTGGATGCGACGATTATGAGAAAGCGACTTGATATACAAGAGGCACTGAAACGGCCGATGAAGCAAAAAAGAAAGTTGCGTATTTTTATATCGAATACGTTTTATCCGGCCAAACCGGCTGGCGAAGGTGAAGGCCAAGAGGGCTCCGTCGCTTCATGGGAACTTCGAGTTGAAGGACGGCTTTTGGACGACACTAAAAACGATCCTAACAAGGTTCGATACTCTAATACTTCTGTTCACATTTCTGTATGTTAGAAGTAATTGCACTTCCAAATAGTTCACTAATTATAATTTATTATTAAAACAATATTTGCTCTAAATTATGAATTATTTTTAATCAGTGAATTTTTAAAAAAATTTTTGAACGCTCTTTCTATCTAAATTGCATCAATTCTTGATTCTAAATTCTAAAATCTGTTTTCTCATGCTCGTTGCAGGTGAAAAGGAAATTTTCCTCATTCTTCAAGAGTCTGGTTATAGAATTAGACAAGGATTTGTACGGACCCGATAATCATTTAGTTGAGTGGCATCGTACGTTAACGACACAAGAGACTGATGGCTTTCAAGTTAAACGACCGGGTGACAAGAACGTCCGATGCACAATACTCCTGCTTCTAGATTATCAGCCCTTGCAGGTAATAACGACGTCAAGGCTGAGAATTTTTTCTTACTTTCTTCGATTAAAACGAATCAAAATTTTGCAGTTTAAATTGGATCCGCGACTGGCTCGTCTACTGGGAGTTCATACTCAAACACGACCGGTAATCATCTCAGCTCTCTGGCAGTACATAAAAACCCACAAACTTCAGGACAGCCACGAACGTGAATTCATAAATTGCGACAAGTACTTGGAGCAAATATTCGCTTGTCCGAGAATGAAATTTGCCGAAATTCCGCAACGTTTGAATCCGTTGCTTCATCCTCCAGATCCTATTGTTATAAATCATGTTATCAGTGTGGAAGGTAAGTGGAAAAATTGATGTCAAAAATTTCTAAAGTCACATTTTTATGGAAAGTCCTTTTTAATAGACTGAAGAATTTTCTTAATAAACATGATAATAATCAGAGATTAGAGTTTCGGTTTTTTTTAATTAAAAAAAAAAAGTATCCAAAGAAGTAATTTTGAAAAAAAAATCGACATTTTATTGTCCCTGTTGAATTTATTTTAAGCAATAGGAAATTCAGAACTTCCACGTACAAAGCATGCCGGTGAAATAAAATTGATATTTATTTCGATGATCCAGGAACGGAAACTAAGCAGACCGCGTGTTACGATATCGACGTCGAGGTGGACGATACGCTTAAAACTCAGATGAACAATTTCTTGCTCTCGACGGCGAGTCAGCAAGAAATCCAGAGTCTCGACAACAAGATACACGAAACCGTTGAGACGATCAATCAGCTGAAGACAAATCGTGAATTTTTCTTGAGTTTCGCGAAGGATCCTCAACAGTTTATAAACAAGTGGATAATATCTCAGACCAGAGATTTGAAGACAATGACCGACGTCGTTGGCAATCCGGAGGAGGAGCGAAGAGCCGAATTTTACTATCAGCCCTGGGCACAGGAGGCTGTTTGTCGGTACTTTTACACAAAGGTACAACAAAAGAGAGCCGAATTGGAACAGGCTCTTGGCATACGAAATTCTTAATTTTACAAAAATGAAAAAATAAGAAAAACGTGTTGTGAGCGTCGATATTACTGCTACGTAAAGTGGTATTCGATGGAAATTTATTAATTACAAAATCGCGACGTGACTCTTGCGTGTTTGAAGAGTGTTTGGGATCATTGATGATTGAATAATCAATATTTGTGCTACAAAATACAATAACGCGGCCCTTGAAAATACAACTAGTGTCTAAACAATTAGTAATAAGCTTCACTGTATTCATACATACATTTTGTCCTTCATAGGAGCAACTTTCAGCCGAGGTGTATTACATTTTAATAATAAATAAGGCTCAAAAAATCAGTGTAACCTGATATATATATTTATTTTAGTTTAATCCTTCATCACTAGTAATTTATTAATAACGGTTTTTTTTCTCACCTACCTTATGTTGTTGAATGTAATTCTGTGAATATAATGAGGAGATTAGAGTACTATGCAATAATCGCTCAAAAACTTACTCAAAAACTCAACAAAAGAGTATCTTTTTAAAAAATTAACGTTAATTTATTAATTTTGAACAAATGGTGAAAAGCTAAACAGAAATGTTCAACATTCTCAGAAAAAAGAATACGATTACACAGGGTCGCCACGTTAGGAAAAACCAGAAAAAAAAAAATAGGTCCGAGAATTAGAGAAATATTAGGGAGCTTCAAAGTTGGTCAGGCAAAAGGAAAAAGACACTTCAGTAAAAGGGCAACAAATTAATTATTACAATTCTTATTAATTATGTAACTAAAATGACGTAAAACAATATATAATCCTTTTTCACTAATTAAAAAAAAATAGAAACTGTTTTCAATCGCAATACCTTTCATCTCAGCTTTTTACAGTTAAAGTTCTTGGAAAATGTTTTTTTTTTAAATACATGTTTCCTAAAATCGTAAGTTTTACTACAGAAAATTAGGTTTAATAATAAGTGAATTGACTAGAATTGGGAGTTCTGATTTATAAGTATTAATATACACAAAAGGATTGTTGGTCTGGAAAAATTAGTTTATTATGGAAATGATTAAGGCGTCAATACAATTCATAATCTCATTATATTTCGTAATGAACTGGAATCAGTAGTAATTTGTATTATAATATTCATTATATAAAGTCATTTTGACTGCATTACTACGTGGTACAGCTCTTTTAGAGTTTATATATACATAAAAAATCGATAGTAATCCAGAACTAGGATGCCATTGTTCTTTTTTTTCTTTTTTTTTTTTTTCGTTTCCATTAAAAATGTTATGTTATTTCATACGTTTAATAGTTAAGTTTGTTTTTTTTAACTGTCAAATATACTATATATCTGTCTTATATTTCTTGTTACCTACACGTGCCAGTAGAACAAGATAAAACTTTTAAAGTTACGGTGCTTTCAGACTTTCCAAAACCGATTTTTTTTTTTTCGGATCATATACTCGCGTCCACTTTGATACTCTACGCCAATCAATACAATTTCACTTTCCTCGTGTGGCACATGATAGTATGCGAGTAATTTAAGAATGATGCGATAGTAATTGTAGAAGGAGAGAGATCGTGGCATCGAAGAAATCTTCACAAATGTACGGTATTTTGTCAATTATTACTTCAAGATCAGGGCGCATTCTCGATTACGTGATCACGTTCGGTAAAGATTGTCAGGAAATATTTGATCCTATGTAAGTATATTCTTAACAATGGTTCCAGCATTGGATAAATTTGAGATAAAATCTGTAAACTTAGCGAGACTTTGTGAATTCAAGTACTTATTAATCAGTATATATTCACTTATCCGTGACACATATCATTAAATATATATTTATATATAGTGTAAACATCAGAAATTTAAGATATGAGTTTCAACAATATGTGGTTGTGAGACCACCTGCAACTCAAATATTGGACGAACAAATGGGTGGGGGGGCGGGGGGATCGTGCGTTACACGTATTTCCCTATAAAAACGTTGATCCAAATTCTCATGTAAAGAACATTGCGTGATCTCGTTTAATTGTAGTAGGAAAAACTGTTTTGTTAAATGCGAGGAATGAGTTGCCTGTGTCTCAATCGAGAGTGATCAACATAGCGGATAGACAGAGATAGATAGAGAAAAACTGAGTATTTTTTTTTCTTTTTTTATGTGATGAGGGAATCGAGTTGCGGGTGTTAACGGTTCTAGTTTGCGGCAATATTTTCTTTTTAGCTTCATTTTTGTTTTTTTTTTAAACACTATGAAGATTGCGGTTACAGCGTTAACTGTAATTACACCTACTTATATCGATTATCAAACGTAAAACGAACAATAGCCATTGCGTCATTCGTATTTAGTGACTATTAGTATACACGTAAATATAAATAACCGCTCATGCCAAGTGTAGACATTTGGAATTTGATTGGGACAACGAAACATGAACGGATAAATAGTAAAACATATTTTGGCTCTTGGCAGTTGGGGGGAGTAGTGTGTATTAGAATGGTTACAAAAAGGCTTTATTTTTAAATTTACTTTAGCCGAGATTCTTGTAATTTTATGCAAAATAATAGCTCACACGCTGGAAGGGACTGCGTGTCGTCATGTATTAATATTTGTTAAAATTGGTTCAACTTAAAATTTGGGTTTTTAAGTGTCAAGTTTCATTTCATTTTTTATAATGCGGACTTTATTTTTCTTAACAGTCTCAACCTCGTCAAAAAGTCTTTTTATTTTGTATTTATTAAGATTAGATCAAATATCTTTTTTAAGCAATTAACCCAATCAAACTTAAGATACATATTTTTGCCATTGCATTCATTTTTATTTCCATAGACCACGCAAAAATGGTGTGAATAAATTCCCATGGAATTCGTCATATAAGAAGCATAAATAGTCGAAAATATAACTTCGATTTCAATTGCCATCTTTCTTAACAGATCAAAAGTCGATAAGAATATTTCTAGAAGTAAACAAAAAAACTGCTATGCCATTCCCAGGACACAATGTTGCGGTAATTTTCTAAACATTTAAACTTTCGAGTAGCAGAAGTAATTTTTTTTTACTTCTTCATTAATTCGCGTGAGCTATTATTTTGAGTGAAAGCACAAGAATCTCGATTAAAATGGTATCTAAAAATGCAGGCCTTTTTTTAAAACCGATCTGGTGTGTATCATAAAGCTGCACAAGCAGTAAACGCAATTTAACAAACCTATGACTCACTGTTGTAAAAATCATCACAACTAAAATTAAGTTAATTAAATAGTCCTGCTTATAACATCACAGCAATTATTTCATTGTATTTGCAGTGATGTGACAGCGACGCCAAAGAGAATTGATTAACGTGATTCGTATTTGTTGATTGATATCGGCTTGCGTTGAATCCACGTT
This sequence comes from Perithous albicinctus, assembly GCA_964016905.1. Taxonomy (NCBI): domain Eukaryota; kingdom Metazoa; phylum Arthropoda; class Insecta; order Hymenoptera; family Ichneumonidae; genus Perithous; species Perithous albicinctus. The sequence goes on along the minus strand of OZ024691.1, from coordinate 25,713,533 downwards.
TCATTACGTTATTAGTTAAAATTTCACAAGCGATATAAATAGAATGAATACTGTCGAAGGTGACTAGATTATTTAACGCGTTTAATTCACGTAAATACACGTTTATTAACGTTACTTTTGTTGTAGAATTGTTATTGTTGTTGCATTCGAACTCGTTTACGTATTCTCTTTAGCCTTACGGGATTTTATTTAGAAAATCAATTAACTATACAGGCCTATGATAATATAGGAAAATCGTAATAATAAATCATAGTATGCATTTATGAATATGTTTTTTTTGTCTTTATGCAGGGCGTGGATCTGTACTTATTTCATAATAGAGTTCCAGCAGAGCCCTTTAAAATAGCACTTTGCTTCGCTGACTAGAATCAAAACACTGTTCTCTTCTCTTTCAAAAGGCATTATACGTTCATCACACGCACCCCTTAGCCTTTCTCCTTACTTGGCAGTGAAGTCTGGCCAATAATTAATATAGTAGCGTTGCGTTAAACCTTCGAATAATCTATCGAGCCAATTCGGTAAACCGTCTAGAAGTTTGTCTTGATATAAAACATTACTTTCCATCTACAAAGAAATAATGTTTATTTTCATTTTTCTATATATATATATATATTTTTTTTTTCAAATTAAAAATATATCGATAAGACTGTTTTTATTGACTGTATATATTTTGATGAAAGACACTTACCTCGTCTTGAGAGAATTCATCTTCGCTAGAGCTGTCGAAACCTATAAAAGCTCCGGCCTCGGCGTCGTCCGATCGACGACCAAGTCGCTTAGTCATTCGTTCCATTCGTCTGGTACCCTTTCCCTTGCTACACTCGGGATGCTTTGCGTGATACATGCAAAAGTACTTTCGATGGCCGTTCAGAGCGAGCACAGTACCAACGCAATTCTTAGGATTAATGTTCAATTCTTTTGGCTCTGGCAAACTTAACGTCAATAATTTCTTGTACCAATCGACACTACGATCCATCGACAGGTGTCCAAACATGAGTGTCTTATTTTTCCTAAAAACAATTAAAATATACATCAGTCGATTTAAGACATTACATCAGTTGAAACTTTTGGTTAATCTGCGTAACCTTGCGGTAGTCAAATCAATCAAGTATTAATTATAAAAAATTGTACACGTTTTAATGGAAAAACTGGTGTGAACTGAGATAGAACTGGTTTGAAGAGGATTCATTTAGGTTAGTGAAAAGTAAGACGCATTTCAGTGAAGAAAACAGGTTTTTTTTTTAAATTAAAAAAAAACCCGGGGTTTGTAAAAATTCGTGAATACCAGTCAAATCATATGAAGAATGTATATAGAAAAATTGAAGTTAATTTGTCGAACGATGTTTGAGAATGCAAACACGTCCATCGTTTGGAAAACGTAGTTTCGATAAACATACGTTTGAAGTTTTGATAGTTCTGACATCGATTCCACACAAAACTATCGGCACAGAAACCACATGAAAATATCGGCAAAAAAATGTCAATTTTTATAAATTTACGAATACATATTTAATGTAAAAAGCAACTACGTGAGCTGCGATAAACGTGAGGAAAGAAATAATAAAACCGACCTGTAAGGCCAAACGGCTCGGTGAAACGCCGGAAGCAATTTCAATCTCGTCTGATAGTCGACCAGCAGTATAATGGTACGACAGCCCGGTTTTAAAAGTCTCACGAGTCCGTTATACTTTTCCGCTCTGAGTTCGTGCAATCGCAATTGTGGCGGAGTTTGGACCGTTTTCGAATTTTCCTTGCACTGTTCACGTTTCGCTTGTACGCTTATCTCTTCCATTTTTCTGCAATAGCACAACAACAATAAAATATTAGGTCGCAAAGTGCTGATGAAAGTATTTTCCTATTTATTTTATAATATAACTCACACTAAATACGACATTCCGTAGCCGAGAAAGCCAATGATAATGAGAGTTGCAACTCCCCACACAAGCGGCAAAACCTGTTCTTTGGTGAGATTGTCGGATAAATAATCCACTGCCAACAATGCCCTTCCTATCAGTCTGTCAACTGTACCCTGAAAAAAAATCACGCTTTTTTAAAAGTGCTTTCTAACAATCAGTACATCCGAGGTATCTTGGCGATTCGGATGTTCATTAATATTTTTAATCATCAATGAATATTTTTAATTGCACATTTCTTTCTTCCGTCAAAACAGTTCGTTTCGATTTTAACAGTATATCGTGTGCGTAAAGAATTTAAAAAAAAAACCACCATTTTACTGCTTCAAGGTACTCACAAATTGGGTTGTTTTCCGTACCAAAGAGAACAATAAAAATTGAATACATACTTGTGCGTGTTCATCCGCCAATTCGTCAACTTTTGCAGCATAAGGCAGAGCCTCGGAAACTCGCAATAGTCGCTGCAAGGTATGCTCCAAATTTCTTCGTGTTTCATTCCACTGATTTTCGTCATGCGTCGCTTCGATCCAGCCAGTTGGAAGCCATTCGTATTTCAGATGATTAGCGTCACGCCTCCATATTATTACAATATGTAAAAGTGGTTCAAGCGGGCTACCCTCGCCTGCCGATAAGGCCGACACGAATTCGGGTTGCGTTTCTTTGAACACATACGTGTATCTCACGCGTTCCGTGCTATATCGATCGAATTCAGGTTGAATTAATAAACAGCTTGAATAATTTAATAGAGCCTTAAAAAAACATACACACACATATTTGGTTCGTTTTATACCTGTAGGGTGCTTCTATCGCTGCCTGACGGAATTTGTGTCTCGCAAAATCGTGTACCGGACTGTTCTGGGATATAAGAATAGCGCATAAACGCTTCTGCGGTCTTAGCCACTCGGGCGGACAAACGGAATCCAACATCGCCTGATTCGACAGTCGCGGCAGCATCAGAAATTTATTATTCGCAATAACGTTGTGCATCGTCTCGCTAGGTATATCCTTCATACTAACTGAAGCCATTGGCTTCTCGGAATTTTCATTAAACAGGAGCAGAGTATCCAGATCTCCTGATATTTTATATTTCATAGTTATAGATTCTGTGTCCAGTTTTCCGACCTGCGTAAGAGATGATTTAAGAAACAAATAAATAAATAAATTGCATCTCATCCTCACAGAGCTTTATTTTGTTTGTTGATATTTTTCTCAAGAAAAAATCGCGACGCTGCAGTATATTATTTTCATCGTTCTAATAGGCAGCATTTGAATGAAAATATATTTTAGCATGACAATTTCTGTCCAATAGTTTTAAAATACAGAAAAAAAGCTTTTTCATTCAAATGATAGCTATTCTTGACTTGCGATGATAAAAAAAAAGTTGATGAAATAGTACCTGAACAAAGCCAAAGGCAACTCGGTCCCTGTGATGAAAAGCAGTGAGCAAGTATCTCAATCTCGCCGAATCTCTTTTCTCGAATATTAAAGCTCGAATTCTGTTATCGACCCAACCAGAGAGAAAGTTATCAACGTTATCATTGTTGACGTTGCGTATCAACTTGTACGGAAATTTGCTTCTTAGGAATTCTGCTTGAATATAATAGTGTGCGATTAAACCGTTTGTTCAAATTTGTCAATAAAAAAAAATGATACAGTGGACGAAGGGTTCGATGCATACCAACAACTTTTTGAACACTGAACAGTGACTCCTTGTAGATACTCGATCTACCGTCCAGCGTAACCGCCAAACAAGGCAGCGAGTGGACGCCCATTCTTCTTGCAAATGCGGGCTCCCTTTCGGCATGTGCAGTCATCAATACCACACCGAGTGGCTCTAATTCATCTATCAATCTACGCCATGTCGGCTCTACTTGCAGGCATGCGAAGCACCAATCGGAATAAAAAAGAATTAAATGCGGCGTGCGGAAGCTCTTGGCTACTACGATATTCTCATAAGTTCTGTAAAAGAAAAATATTTCATTGTCGAATTATTCTCACTTAATAAATTATAATATAATGCGATATACAGGGTGATTAATGTAAAAGTATGTGCAGCTTTTCATAACTGAATAGCTTTTTTAGTCAGTGAAGAGATGCTCATTTTATGAAAAAGTACTGTTACACAATATTTGTAAGGGGATGTAAAATTTCTTTGGACATAAAATATGAAGAAAGTGACTAGAGAAACTATTAACAATTCTATTGAATTGCAGCTAGGCTAAATCTTTTTAGCTATTTTAATAGATTATGAAATTGAGAATTGTAAAACATGAATGTTTTCATAGTTTTTGACCAAAAAAAAAATTGAGAAAAGTGTTTGAAAGATACGACCAAAGCAATCTCACAGTCAAAATTATACAATAATTGCAAATCTATAAAAAAAAAATTAATCCACCCTGTATATAATTAGCGCATGATAAAATTTTCCAATATTTCCCCTAAACGGAGAAAGCTTTACTGACCGAAAAGTGATGCTCATTTTATGAAAAAACGATATATCACGATTTTGGTAATGAAACTTAAAGTTTCCAGAGAATATTTCTTCCAGAGGATCCGGCATGTGGAAGTGACTGTTGTCTCTTCTTTGTCTACTGGAGCCTTCCTCCGTTATTCCATGATTATCAAACTTTCTTCTCCTTTCAGGATCGGTCAGAAGCTACAATTCAAAGTAAACATAAACATTAAAACCACAATCGCAACTCTGCTGTGCTGGCCATTTGTAAAAACCTAAAGAATTACCTCGTAGGCTCTTGTAATTTCAACAAATTTATTCTCCGCAGCTGGATGATCAGTTTTGTCAGGATGCCATTCTTTGACAAGATTCTTGTACGCCTTGCGTATATCTTGCATAGTAGCGTGCCTATTTACTCCAAGTATCTGATACGGATTTCTCAGCGGTTCAGAAGCATCAGTCGGCGGTAACAATTGAATAATAACAAAGAGAGTAGCGACGAAGATGGAAAATCTCATGATCGGCGCTACGCTAATCATTTTTCTTTGAATATTCTTGGCTCTCTTGTAAATTGTTACGAAGGTGTTACAAAAATCGTTGAACAACATTAAGCGTGACTTAGTCGAGACACGTAGACTAGATAAAAAACGTATTTCGTCGTTGAACGATTTGTCGCTGTTACGAGAATTTTTCTTTAACGCGGTTAATTCACAATTCTCTATCGCGGAATTTCGTAAACACTCGTTGTTTACAGGCGTATCAATCATGTGATCGAATTGCAGCGATCCATTGGATTTATCCTTAACGAGGCATTTTCTCTCTGTGCAATGTAATCGACAACACGCCATGGCATCATCTACAAATAATTCGGGCACCAAAACACCCTGATTTTCCAAACCTATTTAAAATCTCTTCTCGGTTTTCCGGATGACCAGATATTACTCATTTTCCGCTCTGAGGTTATTGTGGCTTTTCAGTCGGAGCAGCGGTACGAAAATAGAATGCGACAGGAGACACTTTGTGGAAACGTGGAATTATATTTTCTTTCGATTGTTTCGTGTTACACGGCTCTTATACGTGTGACACAGTCTTAAATTTGTCGATACAAGCGTCTTCTAATTCCACTCAACTGTTGTTATAAATTGCACTTTGTTTCACTACTTTGTGGGTAATCTTAATCTTTCTTTTTTTTTTTCCTCTTTTTTTTTTTTTTAACGAGAAATCAATTACTTTGGTGTAGTTTTGTGAAGTTGCACTGTATTTTTCACTCGATCAGCTGCCACCGAGGGCGCCGAACGGTCGGAGCATGATCAAACTGGCGCGGCTCTGCTTCACCCGCAGCCGCAGAGGGCTTATATTTTATAACGAAATGCGCTTTTCCCCTTCATTCTCGTTTCATATCCGACCAATCAGAGACCGACTTTATGGAGAAATCGACTTTATAGAGTGAGTCACCCTCTCATTAATTTACGGATTTTCGCAAAAATTTCGTCAATAACTTTGAATGTTTCGATGAAGAAATTTTATTTTTCGATTTTATTGCAGTACAGAGATGAACAACAAAATATTGAAACATACTTATTCCGCAAATAATTAATTTAATATATACACTTGTTAGAATTATTTTTAAGAAATCATTGAGCAATGTTTTATTGTTTTTTTTTAATTTAAATACATTTCTAACATAAAATTAAAATAATCTATTTCTGAAAAACAAATTTACCAACAAAAAAAAAAATGATAATTGATTTGAAATAAAAGATGAAATAAAAATATTTTTGTTACTTCTGACCAACGAAATAAACTAGGAAAAAATATATATAATTGATTTTTGTATTATGTAAATATTTAGCATTTTTAGAATATTTAGCATTTTTATTTTAGACTTTACTACAGTACAGAGTAGAACAACAAAATATTAAAACATACTTATTCTGCATTTTGTTTGTAAATTAATTGATCAATGTTTTTTATTTTTTTTATTGCTTTGAATTGTTTTCCAGTGTTATTCGAACAAAATTAAAATAATCTATTTCTGAAAAACAAATTTCTCTAAAAAAAAAGAAAAAATCGTGGTCATTGATTTAAAATAAAAGTACAAGAGAAAATTTCTTTCATATGACATATATATATTATTTATTCAGTTAGACAATAATTGTATAGAAATAAGACATAAATATTTCTGCAGTTTGCAGTAATGCACAGGTAAAAAGGATAATAAAATTGATGTAACACCCCCTCGAAGGCAATTAGTTTATTTTCATCATTTTTAAATATTATTACAGCTCACACAAACATATATACATCCTGTACTGAGCACATTTACAGTTTATTTATTTTTTTTTATTTATTTTTTTTAAATCCAATATCTGTGGATTCCGTATAGGTCGACATTCTCAAGCGAATTTCAATTGCGCTATGTATATATTTCGAGGCGCGCTCGCGCACACAAGCGGAACTGCGATGTTCTCTTCGTTTCTTAATAAATTCTGTTTTATTTATTTTTGTAATTTTTCCATCATGAACACAACGGCACTCTGGCGGCCTGGTGCATTCAGTTAAATAATTTAAAAAAAAAACCAAAATAATTTAGTAAAATAAATCACTAAGGTACGTGAAAAATACAATACCTCTCGTATTACTTCGCGTTTTATCTCGTAAAACGTCGACAATACTATTTCGGCATTCGAATCGTGGTCCAGATCCTTGTCATTTATAACCCGAAATCACGAAACATTCGGCAATTGACTAAGGTATGTTTTTTTTTCATTTTTTATCGACAATATTACAATCTAAGAATAAATACGGATTTTTAAATATTATCTACAAAAATTATCGTTACGCACGTAAAATCGTTTTCGTTTTCGGGAGGATTGTTTGTAGCAAATTATCGTAAGAAAATTCTGTAAAAGATATTTCAACGGGCCCGTGATATCGAGATCTTTTTTCTTTTAATACCACATGCATATAGTTGCGAACAATTTCGCTATGATTTTGAATTTATACCAGTAATCAGTATTAAGCTTCGACCGTGCGATTTTTTCGTTCTTCGATCGACATAATATATCTTCATTATGATGCTTCGAAACCCGATGACGAGAGAGAAGATAGATAGAGATAGAGAGAGAGAGAGAGAGTAAGAGTACTTTAGATAAGCTAGTACAATAAAAGTGAAATATACGAACCTGACATAGATAGAATTACGTAGCCGCGCGTAACGCTCAGTCAAAAATTCACCAACGAACACAGAACAATTTTTATCTTTTTTTTTTCTTCGTTGCGATTTGTCGCAATTCCCAATACAATAATTACAAGATTTGATTGCAGCTCGCAAAAGATCGCGAGCTCTTTTCTTTTTTTTCTTTTTCTCTCAGCAATGAATGGAATGCATTGTATTCTTCGATAACGACGCGAATATACAATTATGCGACGATTAAAATTAATCTAAGGCGAGTCCAATCGTCACTTTGGTCGCGCATGTGATATATTTATCAATCAATGGTCCATCGCAGTTTATCATCCGCAGAAAAACGAAGTTCATGATTGTTGTACAAAAAAGAAAAAAAAAAAAAAAAAAAGAAGAAGATAGCACAAAAATTCATCGTAGATTCAGTTGTACGAGCGAATTTTTGTCTCCCTTATTTTGCCTCTTAGTCTGTATCTCTCCGAGTGAATCGGTTGCGTTGTGTCGCGCATGCCGTTACAATTCTTTTTGGCAATTCGACAAACGCTAGGGCTCCGAGCTAAGCTAAGTAAGTTCTTGGATTAGTTTTGGCTGGAGGAACGGTCTCCTCCTTTGACGAGGAAGTTGGCCAAGCTTCCTCGGCGAGGCTGCCATATCTTTGCACACCCGGAAACGGCGGTCCCGAACTTTGGGGTGAATAATAACCACCCTGAAGCTGATAGTAATTGTTAGTCGGCGACTGATAACAATAATCCGGTCCGAGAACATTGCTGTATCCTGAATAGGATCCATACTGGGACGACGAGTAGGATGAAGAGTATCCGCGCTCGCTCAGACTCCGATAAGGCCCCGGATGATGGGGCCTGTCCTCTTGTCAGACAGGCGTACTCACTGCTGCGCTGCTTATGTACTCGATGTCGCCTATGCTCTTAACACGACGATGCCTCTTTCCACCAGCTGCTATTGGCCGTGGTGGTAGCTGAGGTGGTGGCGGTGAATTACTACGAATACTGCTCATGTACTGACATTGGCTTGCCAGACTTCCGGTATCCGACGATGAGGACGGTGATGCCTTCTCGCTTCTTGGACGCAGACCGAACGCGCGACTCAGAGAACCCTGTAAATCCAATTCCAACTATTGTACAATGAGAAGCTATCCAAAGAAAACAATTAACTTCTTTTTCTTCATCTTCTTCTTCATCTTGTAGGGCATCCTCAACCAAATCGAGGGGGACTCTCGTATTCTTTTTTTCTCTTTTATTATATTGTTGAACGACAAATAAAAACAGTGCCAACAAATTTTCATTTTTTTTTCCGGAAATTCCTGTTTTTTTTTTTTTTTTTCAATTTATCTTGGTAATTATTCAAAAGTATCGTTTTTCCAATCTTCTTGTTTGTTTTCAATTAAAATTGCCTCATTTCTTCTGTGTATCATCTACATTTTATAAAGAAATTAAATAATACAGCTGTAAGCAATGCGAAATATTGAAAATTAAAGTTTGGAGTTTGAAAAAAAAAAGAAAATTATATTTTTCATATTTTTACTTTGAGAATATTTAAAAACGCGAAAAGTGTTCATAATGAATATTATACACTTATATTTTTTCTTGCTATCTTAATTTCACGTCCATTCTGATTAAAAAAATGTATCTAACAAAAACGAATTTACCGTAAAAATAAAAAAATTAAATTAATTTTTTTTGGTAGTAAACAATTTTGTGATTGTGAGAAACCGGATTTTAGAAAAGTCTGAAAAATGGTCTGGTTTTTTTTACATCGTCCAACAATATACTTTAAAAAAAAACAATAAATACGAGGGTGCCCTTATCGATTTGGTCAGGAGTGGCCCTTAAAATTTCCTCTACTCCATCTACAATGAAACTACGTGAGATCAAGCAGCTACGAAATCCAGTACCGTTGCTATACTACGTTGCAAGGAAGGGTTTTAGAACTTGGTTCACAGACAGGACAAGATTATAATTCCCGTTCACCACGTTAATTGCAATTCACATAGAATAACATTCTTTAAAAAAAAAAACAAAATAATAAAATTGGTGTGACTATATATGACGCTAATTTATGGTGAAATTAATGATGTCGAAAAAGCAACGAGATGTGAAATACAACGAGACAATCAAACTTACTGACAGTGAATAATATACTCGATGGATGATTTTTGCCATCAATGAGGATAGGATATATATATATATAAATATATATACTTTTGCTCGACAATTATAATTGTGCGATGTGAATTTCGAGTGACTTCTGATACTGCGTGGTCTGTTAGGACGTTGGCAGTGATTTTAATATATATTCGAAGGAATTGTGGGAAGAAAAAAATGTGGAAAACATAAGGAAGAAGGATGCAGGAAAAGAGAGAAGTCGTACTATTGAATTTGAGTTTAGTTCCCATACCTGAGAGCTCCTCCACGACAACTAGTAAGGATGAGATAGGTCAGTTAAGAACCCAAGCTCCATCCACATTGAAATCACATTTTATATTTACACATTCGTCGCATTTCATGCTCTGATCTTTCGATTTTTTTTTTTTCTTTAATCGTTTCTTCATATATTTTATATGTATATATGTATACGAACAACATGATGTTCGTTAAAACTTGATTCGTTATCGCAGATAATGGATTATTGTAATGCAATTACGCTTGTTTGTATGCATATGTGTATACCGTATCATATACAATATGTATACGTACTCGCTATAGACAATATATGCGGGTCCTAGGTTCATGAGTACTCTGAGTTAATATTATTATTATTATTTTTTTTTTTTACATATATAAGGAAGATTCGTGTATGGATATTATATACAGTGTTCGGTGTTCTATTTTGTTCTTTGTTAATGTAAACTATCAAGAGAATATTATTTTTATAAAGTGAAACTACTAAAGTTTTACAGTAAGTAGTAGCAAATTACGGGATTGCAATATATTCATTCAACATTAAATTCCTTTCTGCACAGAAGCGATTCAGATACCAGACAATTGCTTCAATCGCAATATTTTTGTAATAACCGTTTCTTTTTTTTTTTTTTTTTATTCCCCCATTGAAATATATGTTTGTTTTCGCAAAAATTTCAAACTGGAAGTGGTAATTTCTGGAATCTGATTCACCCTGATTTTATGCGTATTATATTATTTTATGACGGCTTAGGCTCATAATCGATCAGTCTTTAACCAATATTCACCGGCTTATCGTTATCAATAATTCATGTGAGAATTTACTGATAAGCCACAGCGACCACTTTTCCAATAAATTTATCCATCCACAGTGTCGAACGATTAGGTTGGCGATATATAGAATAATACGTACGTAAATAACTAAGTTATTTTCAATTCGATGCGTACTTTTAACGTTCCATATTATCGCTAATTTTTTTTTTTTTTTTTTTTTTTTTTAGTGGTCAGAAGACTTTGTTTTTCCTTGTCGTATTTCCTGTATTTTTATTTTTTTTTCTTCTTTTTTTTTCTATCATTTCTTAATTCGCTAGTGATCTAACGATCGCGAATGTGATCAATAGCTACTAAGCTCAAAGATAAATCGGAGTTCGATTTTGTATATAAAAAATCGACGTATCTCTGCTTAACACTGGATAGTTCAGCCTCGCGAAGCTTTCACTTACGGATTATATAATTATAATTCATCAAAATCTCGATGACCGCTGTGACAATCGAAGCGGTGTTTTATCATCTTTAATTGACATCGTTTTTCTCCGCGAGAGAGCTTCGCAAAGTAGAACCACCACTCGGGGGGGAGACAACAAACGCAATAAATATAACGAATTTGTGTTGAGGATGTTTCAAGTAGATGTTAGTTAATGAATGAATATGAGTATACCGAACCTTTTTCAAGTAAAGAAGACTGCAGGTCTGCGACGATCCACAGGATATGCAGGGACAATGACAAATGTTAGGTAATTCGAGAGCCCATAGCTCACAGCGAAGGGCAAAATAACATTTTCACAATAAATCTCACTTTCTTTTATCTCTTCACTTTCGTTACTTCACTTTCATCAATTCACTCATTAAGGACGTAATGTATATGACGAAGGATAATTGGATCAGCGTTTTTGCGAATGTTTGCAAGCAGAGGCCGTGCAAAGCATGCCGGTGAAAGATGTGGAAACAAGACGTGATGGGTGCGTGAAAAACAAAAATCAACAACAACAACAACAAAAACCCGTTAATATGATGTGATGCATTAATCAATAATTAAATTAAAAAAAAGGCAAGCGAGCGATACGAAGAGGTGAAAGAGTTAGAATGGGCGAAAAAAAATTATCTTAAATACATTGTACGTAATATTTTGCTTCCTTAAACCACATCGTGTCGCACTTGCATCGGTATTAGCTATACCGGACTAATAACAAGGCATAATCATAAATATAATATAATATCTATACCTAAATATAGTAAAGATTGGACGAAAAGTGTAGATTTTCATTTTTTTTTTTTTTTGTAAAGCTACTTCAATTCCGCCCAATCGATATTTAAGAAATAATTTATCTTATAGAACGAATAATCGTAACAACTTGGCTAATCATCAGTTGTTAATTAATTTTCCCGATATGGTGTGTGTCATGCAAGGAAATGGCTTAGGATAGGCGGAGGCGGTACATTACCCTGAGGCTCGATCTGCGTCTGTCAATCGTGTTAGAGTTGTTGGCCGCCGAAGCCATGTGAAGGGCCGAAAGTGAGCTCTGATGATGCTGAAGATGAAGCGCACGATTTCCACGTCCGAGACTTCCGCCCGCGCTCACGGTGCTCATCGGACGGCTTCCAATGTGATTCCTCGGGACGACCTCCAGCTGACTTCTACACACACGCCACACACTCACTCTCAGCATGCACGCTTTTGCGTTAAAAAAAACGCAAACTACGCGCCAACATACGTATATACCTCGGCAACACCCGCAACACACACACGTGTGGCACGAGCTGCAACGATCCGTGCCATTGAGATACAAGAATTTGTCCTTTTTTTTCGTCTATCGAGACTATTTTTCGAAACGTCGTTCGAATTTTTTTTTTTAAATTTCCGAGTCTGATTATTATTTTGGCTCGCTGCAGCTGCCCGATCTCATCGATTCATTTATCATTATAATGAATATCTAGTCACAACATAAATATACATACACAAGCATTTTGTGCTCCATTGATAGAGAAATATTTTTACTGGGCTCTAATGCGCCCGAGTAGTTTTTCTTTTTTTTTCATTCTCGTGGATGAAGCCTCGTTTTTATACTTCAGAGTTGTAATCATTTTATTATTTTCGAAAACACTCTATTTTTTAAATTTATCACATTATTAATAGTGTTTAAAAAAATATCTATTGTATTTGTAAGAAAATTTATAGACGTTTTACTTTTAAAAAGTAAAGAATTTCCTTTTACCAAAATGTTTACACATTTTCGTACTTGATCGAATATTCTAAATAATTAATATCAAATTATTCTCTGATTAAACAAGCAAATAGAGTGAGTTGGAATATAATGAATTGATTACAACTCTGTCGTAGTTTTGGCATTGTTTGGCTGGATATAAAGTTTGATAAACTTGTAGATCAGCGTTAGCGGGACACATTAGAGCCGAATAACGGATTGTGAAAGTAACATCGAACAGTCAAGAATGATAATCAATATAAAATTGGCAAATGAAAATCAAGAAGAAAATAATAATGCATAGTGGCGTGATCCATGGTCAGGGATCAGATAAATATTTCTTCATCTTTTATGTTTTTTTAATTCCGCGAAATTTTCGACACGTCGAATAAATTGTTTAAAATTGTTATATCTGATCAAGGATGACACCACAATCACTAATAATAAAAGTGTGCTGTACATAGCGTAGTGCAGTGCAGGCAGCAGCTGTGGGCTACGGCTCAGCTACATTAAGAAACTTTACCGGTGGATATCCGCGACCCACATCAGACACGGTTTCCTGGTAACTCTATTTTACACATTTCCGTTATAAATCAAGTGGAATCTGCAGACCCGTTCTAAGCAAATTATCGCCGAGAGCATCGACCAAATATACTTCTCGTTGCTGTACGGTCACTTTTTTTTTCGTTTTCTTTTTTTGCTTTTTTTCACTCTACTTCATCATTTTATCTTTCTTCGAGTTACGTAATGAATGTTTGTATATGTACATTATGTCGGCTGTATGAGTTATCGTATCTACGTGTGTGTATTTCTGGTATAACAGGTATATCGTGTGTATATATATATATTATATATATTATTATATATATATATATATGTATATATATATATATATATATATATTATTATATATTGTAAGTACATTTATATAAGGACGTTCGTGGCGGAGCGTACATGTCGTCAAGATTAAAATTGAAGGAAGACGAAAATTGTCCATGGCGACGAATAGTGACGACTTTAACGAATTTTGTCACGCTCAACCACGATCGTCAAACGCGTGCCACATTTTGTGGCTTGTTCCGAATTTTTCTATTTTTTTTTCTCTTCTTTCTTTTTCTCCGAGAGTCTCTGTTAGTCGGAAATCCAGCTTGGCAAACACGACACTCGAGGGAAATTATATTAGGAGAATATTCGGCGGAGTCGTGTGAACGTTATCGATAATGTCACGTCGGCAAAAATGTGCAGTTTCGTTGCCGTCGTTACGTCGGAAGAATTTTATACGTCGAGCTACAATGAAAACAACGATTCGAGAGTTTGCAGGCTGTCGAGCTTCGCTGCGGAAAATTTGGGACTGGGGAACTGGCTCGTCGTAGAATAATAAAAAAAAAAAAAAATAAAAAAAAAATTAAAAAACTGAAACCCCAACGGCAGGTCGATCGGAATATGTGAAAGCATGTCCAGAATCGTTTTCCCATAAGCTATCGCGATATGAACGTCGATATTTGGCTAGAATCCAAACGGCCCTTCGTGTACATAGAAATATTCAATAGAGCGCGCTTTCGGGTCCCTGCGGCTCTTCTACACGACCGAAAATTACGAGGAAACCGATGATTTTGTTAAAGCGCAGCTTCCTGATTCCGACCAGCCGGAATCGATGATAACACGATTTAAATATCGACGCGATTAGCAACGAATACGGGGCATTAAACTCGCGATGGTTCGCACAAAAAATAAAAATAAAAAAAAAACACGAATTGAGTATCAATGTGCGACGATTGATGACCGACAGAGTTGACGATCAGTATTCAAGGAAGAATCGCTTTTATACACGCGATTAAATTTATCAGCCATGCTGCGTGTTATATACCTGCACGATTGGCCTCACGGCTTTTTCTCCACGGAATAATACGAGCTATTGTCGCAATATCGATATTTCGACAAGGCTCTATCACGACGTTTCGATTTGAATGAGACTACGGATTAGCAATTCAATAAAGAGAGGGAGAGAGCATTAAACGCGAGCGATTCATAAAAAAAAAAAAACGATTTGAATATCTCTGCGTGATAATTGACGCTTTTGACGAGAGCGCCGGTGCTCGAGAAAGGAGGTGCGAGTGCTTGTCGAAGTTCAAGAAATTGTTCTTTCTTGGCATGAAACGTTTTATTCACGACTCGAACGAATTTCGCGCATGATTGACGCACGTTCAATGCTGTTTAACCCCAAGTCTGTACCAACATTTTCGAGGGGTTATTCACTTACCGATTTTGCTCTCGATAATTAAAAATACGGACTTACTGTTTGTTTCATCTATTTATTTAGTGTTATTTAATTTATAAAAATATCCTGCGACTAGCATGTTTTATGTCTTTCGTCAATCATGTTTTTATTTTAAATTTTAAAATGTAGCAAAAAAATATATAATTTGTTTTAAAAGATTATTTGAATTTGTGCAATTTTGCTTTGATTTCAGGTGATTTCGTTAGTTTTTACTTTGATTTCAACATTTTTCAATATTTTCGTCACAAAGAGATTCAGACGATTTTGTGTGACTATGTGATTTTCTTTTGCAACTTCATATGAAGCGATTCAATCATTTCAAGAGTAACCCCTCGAAAGTGTCGCCCTCTTGTAGCTCGGGTAGTGCCGGTCGTTTTCCCCGTTTGAAATCGTAAATGAAACCTTATAGTGCGAGGAGAGAAAATCGATGCTGCGCCGCGGAAAGGCTTTCCGGTCTCTTATTGTTTTCTATCTACCTATATATCGCAGTCTATACTTTGATTACGAAGCCTCGAGTGCTCTTCTCCGTCTCGCACTCTAGCCACCCTCCCCTCCCCATCTTCGGTACATTCTACACGACCCTGGGTACTCGGTAGTCCTTTGAACAACTATCCGAGACTTTCGCGGAGTATTAGCAGAGGATCTTCTGGCACTCGTTTACGAGAATTCCGTTTACTCTCGTTTTTATTATTATTATTTTTTTTTCTTTCTTTCTTTTTTCATTCGTTCAAGCAGGGACCCGTCTCGAACGCGGCGAGGTTCAAGGAACCTTGGGGATTGAAAGTGAGATTTTACGTTGGATATCTTTTAAAGATCATGAAAAACCGATCGACCTTTTTCTGCTTTCCGATCGCTGCTTTTCTGACGAAAAAAAATAGAATAAATCGAATAATAATAGGAACAGCCGTGACACGATGTTTTTGCACGTCGCGACGAAACATGACAAACGTGTGTGTCGGAGGGATTAGTGAGCGCTGTCCAGTGTGCCCTCTGGATGACAGTAGATTGAGTACCTTGCTGGGAGAACAAGGGCTTCCAGTTCGGCCGTCAGATGCCGGCGTATCATGTGCTTTGCCGGCGGAATTCCGAGAGCTGTTGCCATCGTGTCACCTGTGAAAGAGGGCTCGAGAACCACCAGGGCACCGTGAACCCCCGAATCTAAAAAGAATATCCGTGAACAAAAATGTTAAGACGAGCATCATTTTCTTAAGGGGGAAAGATAGGTGTTGGGTTTCAGAAAATCGATTTTTTTTTTTGCTAATTCACTTGAATTTTGGAGATCTTTTCAGATATATTCTTTATCGTACAACGTAGCGATTTTTTTTTTTTACTTGCGCCATTTTTTTGCAAATCAACATTTTGCATAAGCCCAACGTACTTCGACAGTTTTTGTACTGTAGTTTAATATGCCACTTTGTTTTTATGTTTTAGATGCAAAAAAAATCGTTAAAAATTGACTCTAAAAAAGGCCCAATAACCGTCTTTCCGCCTTAATTTCAGCAGTTAAATAATCGTAGAATTGTACCTTTTAGATTGTCAGCATATTCGGTCAGGTCGATGTTTCTCGCCCATCTAATGAACCTTTGGTTTGTCCAAACAAGAGGATCTTCGTCGACCTGCTCGCACTGATGTCTTCTTACAGCGAGAGCCTAAAAAAATCATTGAAATTATCATAAAGCTTCTACATTTAACAAAAGTATGCTTAAAATGCATTATCTTTTAAACCGTTTTAAACAAATAAAATAGCGAAAAGAATCAACAAATTCATTGTGATCATAAGTATAAAATCTCGGCCATCCTGAAATAGCTTCAAGATATGTTTTCACGTAATATATAAACGCTATTATCATTGTACTCACTTGTCGATCATATTTCAGCATCCTCAGCAAATTGATGCCGTGCATAATGCTCGCTTGATGAAATTTCCTCGTTACACCGAGAAGCTTCTCGAGTTCCTTTTTGACAACGTGATCGAGCATTCTGGCGTCTACCATGTTCGTAGCGAAACTCTCGGAATATTGTGCAAGGCCGAGATCCGGAAGCCATTCGGAGCTGACCCATGTGTGGCCGAGTTGAGCGATGCACGGATATCGCACGAGGCTCGGATGTCGGTGCTCTTCGATCGCCAGTCTGAGTTTCTTCCGATGAAGCGGATGGGTCACACCCAAGCCAGCTTCCAATTCGGCGTCGTTGAGTTCAAGCAAAACCTACCCATCGTATAGAAATTATATATTATATATTTTTTCAAATTATTTATGCCGAAATTAAAAATGTTTTTTTAAGTATTTAAATTATTTCTTTACAAAAAATAAAGATACATAATGTACACTTTCACATTACACGCAATTTTCTAATAGAAATCATTGTGGAGAGCATATTTTTCTATATTTTCCAGTTCTTGCTATCTTGAAATCCATTCAGAGAAGGTCTACACTGAGACCTCAAAATTCTGTATAAAACTCAATTTTAATTTAAGCACTCAATAAACATATGAAATTTACCTTGCCAGATTTGACATTCTCAGCGCATCGTGGTCCATACTGTGGCATGCCAAGTGCAACCTCGAGCCATGCAAGAACGGTCGGTGCTCGCCATCGTTCCATCGGCACTGATGCAGCCTCTCTCAGTAACCGCAATTTTTCAGCATATCCCTCCTCAGTGAGTGGTGACCACGATCTGAACGGATCGAAACCATCGGGTCCCTCGTTTCCGGTGCTTCCACCGCCGCCAACGCCTCCACCGCCAGAACTGTTTGCCGTCTTCCGGTGTCGCGACCGCGCGAAAACCCTGCAGCGAAAATAGAGGTCTCCATTATTGAATCCCTGGTAGAGTTTTCGCCTCGCTTAGCTTGTTCCGAGTTGCTGTAATGAAGTTCCGTCTCGAGTGTGTTTGTTCCTCGACCGAGAGAAAGAACAGAAAGGTCCACCCCGAGAGCGAATCTCCCTTTTTCTTTCTCATCTTCTATAATTTTTTTTCCTTTTTTTTTTACGGTCAGTAGTATTAAATGAGAGTGAATTGAATCTGTTTGATCGCAAACGAGTGTTCTTCCATCGAACCAGAAAGCCCCTGAACGAAGGTGCTTCATTCCCGCTTTCGCGTTCATTTCACTTATTCCCTCAGTCGAGTTCATTCTCTTTTTCTTCGTCCCTTCTCTCTCTCGGCTCGACAAAGTGCAATGAGACCCTCTCGTCCACTCTCGGACCTATTATCGATTCGCTATAATGAAATTCACTCCGGCGGCAGACCCTCGGATAGGATCTAACACAGTGCGCTAAGCCTACACACACACACACACACACACACACACACACACACTGCTTCCTGAACACATTGAGTAGCTAACTAAAAAAAAAACGGCAGAGCCGCGAATTTGCTCAAGATAATTCGTGGCTTTTATGTAGGCAGCGTGTGTGTGTTCCCGTGGTATATCCGTTCGCTGCATGCTAGAGAAGTAATCGAGAATGCAGGGGTGTTTCCGTTAGTCTTTTTTCCCTCAAACTGTAGCCTGAAAAGCGCGATTGCTGCAGGCGCGGGCTTCGCTAGAGCAGCATCTATCATTTACGAAAGAGAACGGAAAGCCTTGCTTGCTGGCTTCCTCGTCTAGGAACTCCGGGCTTCCGTACTGAGCTCACGAGAAACTTGACGGTGAAATTATATTTTATGCAAAACTTCAGCAAGCCAGGCTTCATGATGTAATCGATATGATCGCTCGTCTTAGAAAATATTTTAATATTTTTGTTCTACATTAGACTCTACATGAAAAAAAAGAAAACCATGAAAATTTGTTCTATTGCCAATATTTTTTTTATAATACCGTTTACAACGCATAGTTTCCAAAATAACTGTAAATATTATCAATTTTCATATGCGTTGTAATTTATTTAAGAAACTCGATAGTTTTATATTGTGGACATTTGAATTGCCACGTTCAGATACTTCTTTTCCAGAAACTCTGCAATATTCCTCATCATTTTTAGAATGACTTGAAAAAATTTATTTTATTATTATACAAAAATTGATTCCGAGTTTAAGTACACCTTTTTTTTGCACGGCTTCGTGAAAATGTGAATTTACAAGGGTGGCTTTATAATATTTACAGGAGTGATCGAGAAATCACGAAGATGTCGACGTTCCTTGTTTTCTTTTATGATTCTTTTTACCTTGAAATTGATCCCCACGGTCCACCTCTAGTTGCGGATGAGCGTGAGTGCGCGGCAGGTGGAACGACAGGTGGAGGTTGCTTGTTTCTTCTCGGTTCGGATTCCATGGGGCTTGAGAGTTGCTCGACCGAGCGCGAAAGCGACGAGTTGTCCATCGACCTTGAGAATGCGTTGAGCGGTGACAGTGTGGGACTGCAGTCTTTTGGCGTGGTCGCTGCTGCAACGATACATCATGATAACTGACATTTACTCGCGTACACATTTTTAACGACATAGAAAGATTGTTTTTTTTTTTTAAATGTATGATCGATCTCGCGGGTACGATGACAAGGTTGTGCAATAGGGCGATTAAAAAAGGGTTTATTTTATAGATTTCCCTCTTCATCGAGGTGTTAAGTGCTAACTGAACATTTTTTTTACTACTGCAACGTCAATGTCAACATGTTTTTAAAATGCCAATTACGGGAATAAAAATTTGAAGTATCGTTAAATTTTTCTATTAATATATGAAAATAATCTCGCAAGTCTGAGCTTCGAAAACATTTTAAAAATTTCAGAAAACAGCCTTTTTTAATTTCAACATTGACGAGGCAGCGTTATATTTTTCTTCGGGTCCCAGTTTCGAATGAAAAGGCGCGAGAATCTCGATGAAGAGCGATAATTAAAAAAAAAAAAAACTTTTTTAATCGCCCTAATGCGATTCAAATATACGACAATCTTCGATTAAAAGAAGTACATCAATCATGTAAAATATAATATTCGTATCGTCGAGTCTGTATTACAACGTCATTGATGCAACATAAAGAACACACAGCGAAATGGAGCACACGAAGGCCTCCTCCTGCCTGACAGGAATCAGGACATGCTCATGCATTAAAAAAAAAACATCGAAAATCATTTCGGTATCATCAGAAGACGGATAACGTAGATGACGACCCGGGCGTTTTAAAAATTGTAATCGAAAGTCGAGCACGGCGAAGACACATAAATATACAAAGATACAGAATAAATGAGAAGCGTTTAAAAATTACGAGTAGTAGCCAGGAAAAAAAAGTAAAAGAGATATTTTCCTTTCTGTTTTCATTTTTTTCTTTCTTTGTTTTCTTTTTGAAGATTTAGATCTGGACACTTACATTGATACATGTGCGGCGGTGCTACGGAAGAAACCACGGAGATGCTGTCCATGTCGAGGCCGCTTCCCTCGACCGTTATTGTCGGCGTGCCTGCGCGAAATATAGGGAATATTATAAATCAACTGGGTGGGCACGTTTTTTGGAACGTGCGAAATACTCGACGTGTCCGAAGCTTTCATCTTCTCAGGAGCGCCGGCTCTTGAAAATTCGAGTGTGTTAAAGCACTCGCTCGAAGCTAGAGTCCTCCTCGGGCGACTCCTGACTCGATGAGTCGAGTGGAGAGAACAATGTCCCTTCGACGTATAACATACGCCTATTATATGTAACTCGCTTTCGCTTCTCGTGTTCTTTATGTTGCACCCTTACAGTGTCGCAATTAATGTTAACAAGTTGAAACCAAATACTAGATAAGTAATACAAGTTTTCTATGATTCTTGCAGTGAGAAATGTGTGTGTATGTTTTTTTTTTTTGTAATTTACAGAGGAATGTGTATAACATTGTGTTCGGGCAATTTTCTCTCTACAAGGGCGCCGTCGATAAGAAATAGTTCTTGGCATTTCAACGAGAGACACACGAGATGATGAGGGGAAAAAGACAGAGACGGCACAGTAGTGTAAAGGCTTACCGTCCGTCGTCGAGTCCGAGAGATTTCCCCCGACGCTTGTGGCACCTCCGCTCTCACGATCGCTCGATCCCCGTACTCCACTGTCAGCACTGCAGCTTCCACGATCACCAGCTTGTCCGCCTCCAGTGCTCGAGACAGCGCTACCGGGCATGCTGCCTGCTGTAACGCAAAGCTCAGTACCAACGAGAGCTTGCTGTGAACCCAGATGAGGCATTATTATACCGCATCCGCTACCACTTCCACCGCCACCGCCGCTGCTCACTGCACCAGGTGTCGCGGTACCGTTCACACTTCCACCAACGCTGACTCCTCTCTCGGATAGCTGACGTTGAAGCTGAAACAGACGAAAGAATAACGTTCGTTTTGGTAATTCACTTTAAACTTATTATTATGCACAAAGATGAGTTAATTACTACTTCAAAGACTTAAATGAATGAAACTTCTTTTCTTATATTTGCTAATTAGTTAAATGCATTTAAATTGCTAATTCTTGTAAATTGTTTTTTTTTTGCAATAAAACGCCAAAAAAAAAGTTGTTCATCCGATTATTTATGTACGAAAAGAAGACAATATCAACAATTTCCAGGAGATTATGCTGGAATTCTCATTAATGGCATGTGTCTTTAGATTGGAAGCTCAGGAATTTTCATTTAAAAATTTGCGAATAAAAATTCTTGGAATGATACTGGAATTTTTGTAATAGAGAAAATTTTGAAGCAAACATTTTGAACGTATTATGTCGCAGAAAGGTCAGTAATTGAAATTCTCGAGACTCTCATAAATGACATATTCTTAAAAATATTCAGCCCCTAGTTAAACGCATTTAAATTATAAATTTGTATTATTTCCACTACTACAATTAAATTCGAAGTTTCTTATCCTGAATCTTATATTACATATTTCCACTTGGTAACCATATACAGAGAAAAGGAAGTAGTAATAATTCAACCAATTTCCGGTAGATTAAACAGGAATATCCATGAATGGTGCGCCCCGAAATGCGAACACATGAATTTTATTTTCGAACTTGTTTAATAAAAATGACAGAAGTCGCCAACATTTTTTTAAAGAGGAAGTACATGGAGCAGTAATTATTGGCCGTGACGGCAATTTATTATCCGGAGTGGAGTACAATAATAACTGCAAGCCCGCTATTTTATCGTCATGGAAACTATAAATTTTGCTGGTCTACCAATTATTTGTATACGTTTGTTATTTTTACTGTTGACGTTGTGAATAAAAAAATTACGGCAAACACTGAAAAATATTGACAACCAGTGCTTATTTAATTAGAGCGAACAAAATTAGTTCCCAAATATCGTTAATTTTTCCTGTGACGTACTGAATGATAATTAATTTTTCTCCGTCTACTGACGGATCGTAACTCATAGTTTTCACTGTTAATACTTCAACAAGTCGTTTTAATAAATAAAATGTTATTGATAACCAAAATAAATATAATATACATTTTTTAACGTATCTCTGGTACCTTAAATAAATACTTTTTACGTCGATTTCCAAATAGCAGAAAAATTAAAATTGTACATTTTCAATTAAATATTTTGTAACATTCGACAAATTTCTTTTTTCTTTCATAAAAAAATGTTTTCAAATTAATTTCTATTTCACTTACTTCTTTGATAGTTGCATGTGCGTGTGAAAGTGCGGCTTCCTTATCGGCGAGGCTGGCTGCAAGGCTGAGGCTTCGATCAGCCTCGTCTCTCGCAGCCCTTAGCAGACTCCAACGTTCGCGTTCTCTCTCGCGTTCTCGTTCCTCCGCGGGCAGTCCAGCGCCTTGTTGCTGAAGACGTCCGAGGGTCGCTTCGTTTTCGCACATCCGCTGAAACCAACGGTGAACGAAACCCATGTCCGGGCAGTAACTCAAAACCCCAAAACCACCACCGAAAAATACCATGCAAACACGAATATAAAAACCAAAAGAGCACAAGCATATACAACTGTCGATTGAGCGATGAAACGAAACCAAAATTGGGGCATAGATCGTCGGGTTGTCGAATAAAGAGTTCGGGATTGCAATTATTCGCAATTGAATTACCGTCACACCGCAGAAACGAAGAAATTCATTCTTAGATCTGGCGGCTATAGCTGTTAGACCCTCCGGTGCCTTAATCCACTTATCCCCTTCGGGGGTAACTAAAGCGCATCTTGGTATAACGCGCGGACATCGAGGACGATGGCACCTCGGTTAGAATTACACAGTTTTATATATATATATACTATAGTAAATGAGGGTGCGACGGTGTTATTGGGGAAAGTTCGGAACACGATTACCGCCCGGAGACGACGAAGACGATGAACGGTATATAGTCGCCTATGCCGGAAAACGCCCTGGGAATCGGTCGGAGGGTCTCTCATCAAAATCGAACGTGTTTGCGGGCACGATTCGCGGCTAGACCTCTTCCTTCACTCGCCAATCTCCTGCAGTTCTATTAGTGTACTTGGCATTTAAATACGTAATGTCCCTATTCATAC
The DNA here is from genome assembly GCA_964016905.1 of Perithous albicinctus. Taxonomy (NCBI): domain Eukaryota; kingdom Metazoa; phylum Arthropoda; class Insecta; order Hymenoptera; family Ichneumonidae; genus Perithous; species Perithous albicinctus. The sequence continues at coordinate 25,689,893 of OZ024691.1, read as the reverse complement.
TATTGCTCCAATCGATTCATTGTTATTCCAAGAGAAAAGTAAATAAATTATCCTTTAGCTAAATTAACATTGCCTCCTCATTATTTTCTATTGTTCATAGAATCGTAAAGTCATTTTTTATCAAATCTATGAGGTAATTATGTGAGACATTGAAAATAATGAGAAAGCAACGTGGAATATGTTATACTTTGCATTATTTTTTTTTAACGTGGATACAAACAACATTTTTATGTAGATTCACAATATTTGAGTGATGAAGTAATTGAAAAAAATTGTAGGGGTCTAAAAACTCATTGCTTCGATATATTTTGGTGAAAATTTCAGCCTATAATAAAAATTTTACTCTGGAGCTGCCGTGATTTTTTATCTGCTTTTTTATCCGATTTCAATCCAGATGATCAAAGTTTGCGTGAGTCAGAGCTTTGTCATTTTTTTTTAAATAAAAATCTTATACTATTCGAATGCTTTTATGGATTTTTCCCAAACACAACCCGAAATATCCTCGAAAATTAATCTACTTATGAAGAAAAAACGGAACGAAAAAATTGACATTGATTGAACCATTTACCCTAAACCGATGATTTTTTAATATATCAAAACATCTAAATATCCTGTAATGAAAATCTTGAAAACAGTTTTGTCTTCATGAGCATACAGGTTCCTCTATAAGATGCCAATTTACCAAAAATCCAAAAAATATTCAATATTACTTACACTGATATTAAACATACAATTAATCTTTTTTTTTTGTTAACGGGATGCAACTACTCAAAAGATATATATATTTTCTTGAAAGGAGAACTCCAAATCCGTCCATTATCATGCGAACGATGATCCCGTTCGTAAGTGCAGCGAGAGTAAATGCGATTTGGTAGATAAATAAGGATAACCCCTATGTTTGAGGTATGTATATATTTTTCCGAGGTAGGAGCAAAGCGCAAAGACCCTTTTTCCCTCGTCGAATCCATCTGATTTTTCTCGTCTCACTGTATTACAGCATATAGCTGCGGGCTCGTAGTAGTTGGTCGTAGATTCGCGTTCGTGTCTGGTGACATTAAGCCCGACTGAGTTCGTTTAGGGGTTTGCGAAGACGCTCTCACTTTCTCCAAGAATTGTACAACGAGGAATTCAGGCTTCTCACTTTCTCCGTATACAGAGAAAGAGAGTACATAGTAGTAGATACAGAGGGGTGACGGTGTGTTCATCTGCTCCGGAAGATTGGCCCAGAACGGGGGCGAATCACCCCCTGAAGCTTTGGGGCTCCGGCACTGCATACCAGCAGCTTGCAAAATCCGGTTCTGCCCCTCTGGGCTTTCTCTCGGAGAACGCGCCAGAGAGCACAGTGACACATCGACACTGTGCGAGTAGATGGAGCGGATTATGCCTCGGATGCCTCGAGGTGAAAAAAAAAGGGTTGGGTGAAGGACAAAGTGACGGGAAATTGACGTCGAGCTTTATCAGGGAAAATAGCGTAAAACTGAAGCGAGACAAGACTCCCGGTATACCGAGGAAACGAGGTATACACACTGGTGGGCTGTCGAGATGGAATGAGTGAAGAGTCGCGAGAGGCGAAATGGTGAGTCCTAGGTCACTGCATCACGCTCGCTGTTCTCTCTTTTTTACGGCTTACACTAGGTAGCTACTCAACGGAGAGAAAGGTCTTATGAATATTAACAGCGCACCTGCGCATCGCTGCTTCTGATTCTGTCATAGCTACATGAATTGAGGGTGGCGTATCACCTAAAAAAAAAGCATGATAAACCCTTTTTTTGTACTAATATCGATTCTCAAAAATTGTCATTTAAGCATCTCAAATTTTATATTAAACACTACAATCTTGCTTCAATATATTTTAACGAAAATTTCAACCGATAATAAAAGTTCACTGTGGTGAACTAGTGCGATTTTTTTTTCTGTCAGTTGCTCAAGTTATTTACGAGTTTACAGGTCTTTTATTTTTTAAATATCGTCTATCGTTGGTTTAAAAAAATGCAATATTCTATAAAAGTCGTAAGCTTCTGCCACTTTTCAACAAACGGTGACATCAAGTCATCGCGGACGTTGGAACATATCCTAAAGTTATTCCATTATACGTATATTCTCGGTACCTCTCTTCCATATTTAACCAGGTCCTCAAAGTTCTTTTTTTATTTTCCTTTTTGTCGTTCAAAAGAAATACAGTGCAAGTGGATAGCTTGTCGAGTGTTGTATTCCGTTTGACACGAGCCACTTGGATTGACGCCAATACGTCCGAGCCTGTATTGCGAGGCCAAATGGAAGGGTGACTGTAGAAGAATGCTTTTTATTTTCGACTGCCGAGAGTGTAAATTAACAACGATTATGGATTTTACAGTCGAGTATTTATGCAAGCGTGTATACACGACGAGGGAATTGAAGCTCGATAAAGGGAGAGCGAGATTCGCGAGCACAGAGTGGTTTAATCGTTCCGTCGCTCGGCCGGAGTTCACTCAGTTGATTACGTCGAGAGTTGTCGAAATGCGAGACACGAGGGTCCGCGCGGACGGAATGAAATATTCGCAGGGACTTACGGCTCGTCGGTCCCTGTTTTCCTGTTCGCCCGCAGGCAACGACCGTGGAAAATGAGAAATTCCGCAATGCCTAATGGAAATATTTCATAGGCCTTTGGCGATCACAGTAACTGTACTCCCCTTGGTGAGTTTTAGCGCTCAACGGCGTGTTCTTTATAGTATATATATATATATATACAGAGCAAGAGCTTTTCCAGATCTACGTTGCTGCAGTGAATTTTATTAAACACATACATCATGAACTCTTTTAATAGGGTATATATAACTTACCTGTTCGTAATTTCGTATAAAGTCACGTAGCTCGCGTTCCTTGTCCTCGAGGGTACCGTAAAGAGCTTTCATCTGATTGAGAAGATCAAATTTTTCGGCTTTGAGCCTCTTTCGGTCGACTTTGAGCTCGTGAAGAGCCTCCCTGGCACGTTGAAGCTCCATCTCCAGGGCCACGAATCTCGCTTCTTCCTCGATAGCCGCATCCTCACCACCGACCTCACCCCTTGCTGCACCACTCAGTAGCAATCTTCTGAGTCTTGCGACTTCCGCAACCAGTCTCTCATTCTCCAGTCGCAATCTTCGAGCACTAGCCAGCTCGACATGAGGTCCAACGCCACCGTGAATGTTCGAGAGTCTCGAAGCCACCACTGGATCACCTACCAATCCTATGTGAATTAATTAAAAATTTATTAAAAATTTATTATTAGTTTTTATACGAAGCAAGATTGATCAGGAATTAAATTGCCCAAAACGTTTTTAATAGTTTTTTTAATCGAATTTTTGGCTAAGTTTTCCTCCTCCCCAACTTTGACATTTTCTGACATTTCTCTGATTCCCTTGATTTGATCTTCAATTCAATTTTAATAGACTTCTTTAAACCACGCTCTGATCTGGAATTAAATTTTTTTTCATTATGTGTGTCGAGAGATTTCGATATGAGAACGGCTAATTGCAACAAGAAAGAACGCAAAAAAAAAGAAGGAAAAAAATTTACTGAGGTTCGGTGCATCGAGAGAAGAGAATTTCCGTTCGACGTGACTTTGCCGGCTGTAGGACTGTTAATAATTGGCGTTAGTGGCGAACGGAGTTTTGTCGAGGGAATAACGAGTCGCGAAAGGCCGGAGGTATATAACGGCTGAGAACGAGGTGAAACGTGAGGCCCTGCCAATCGATTCGAGACCTAATTAAGGAACCAACTTCGCCAGATGGTTTCATTGTTGGGGCTGGTTTCTCGAATAATTGTGTCAACGCGAGATAGAGACATACTATACACAGGGCGGGTGTTGCATTGTTCCGTGCGGTCGACATTGCGCAGAACAGATGAACTCGGGGATGTAGCGAATGAAAGTGGTTTCGAAAGATTTATAAGCCCCCGGAGGCAAAATACGTTGGAGAGCGCACACCTTTTCAGGTTTTCCTTGGCCTGAATCACGTCGAAGCAACTTTTCTCTACCAATGCCCGTATTTTCTCGTTCTCTTCATAATGCTTATCAGTGACTATCTACCTATCTTATTTTAACCTTGGTTCTTTAAAACAAGACTATAAAGCCTAAAATAGGACTTTGGGCCGTTATTGTCTAAAGAAAAGCCAAAGAAGCAATCCCTGATATTACAGCCATAAAAGGTATTTAAATTATATTAATCACGATAAAAATAAGATTTTATAGTAGAGGCTTTTGAAGATAAGAACCACATTTTTTTAGAGTTTTTGATACCAACGTCCTACAAAATTGCACTCAAATCGAAGAAGTCAATGAACACTCGTTGGTTTTACTATTTCGTAGAACGATTCATATAAATTCATAATAAAATCAAGGTAAAACCAACCAAGAGAACTGCTTGGAGACGTAGGTCTGCTGCTAGGTGCTGGGCCAGGTGGTTCGTTGTCCTCATCACCACGAACATCCCCATCGATAATGTCTTTGCCGTCTTTCTCGACTTCGTTAGATTCCTTACTCGAGCGAATCGAGTCACGATTCGTGGAGATTCGCAGTCTTTCAACGCTCGAACGATCGCTGCTTCCTCGTTGAAAGAACGCTGCTCTGCTGGTCGACGATCCTCGATCCGGACTTGCACTTCCGGACCTCGAATCCACGCTTCCTCCAGATCCACCCAATCGCGCTTTCTCCAGTGCTGGCGCATAAGGACGACGCGCCTTTTCACTGGGACTTCGACAGGGTGAGCCATTGCGTCTTTCTGTATTGTAAAAAAAATAATAATAATAATCATAATAATATTTACACTTTACCGTCGATAGTTTCAAGATGCCACAGCAGAAGGGTACTTAAGTTTACAAATAAAATAGCTACGACTCTCATGAATTTTTCTACGAAAGTAGGCACTCGAGAATACTCGACTACAAGCTATATCCTCGAGGATCGATTTGCCGTATCTATTCGCGAACCGGCGACGCTCATTGTCACGATCTCTTTTGGCATGAAGTATATCCCACGCTATGAGAGAGTACGGATGAAAGGAGCTTGGAAAACAGCCAGATCTTGGGGTTAAGACTCGCACCACACAAAGACTAAGTTGGAAGTGACATTTGGTTGGTGTAATAACTGAAATAATATACTCAGCGTCATGACTTCTTCACGATCATAATGTTTGATGTATAAAACTAAAATACTTGAATGAAAATCGTGATACATTTTTGGAAAATTTTCGAAAATTTCTATGAGTTGTTCCCAGTGTTTTTGTAGTTTTTACAGGATTTCAAAGTTTTCTATGGATCTACTGATTTCGATTATTTCTACTTTTTTTTCAGCTTTTTTTAGAGTGTATGAACATTTTCAGTTTTTTTTTCTACTTATCTTACTTTTAAATTTTGTGATAATTCTATGAAAATCTTAAATTGGTAATGACTACTTCAAATATATTTTCGAAAGTTACAACTCTGAGTTTTATTTTCAGAATAATTTTACTCAGAGATTAAGAAAAAAATAAATATTATTAGCGAGCATTTCTTTTTTTTCAGATTGCGCAGTCTGCATTACTTAAGAAAATTAGAATTTATTGTAAGCTGAATCATATTGTTTCTAAAGAAGTTTACTGGTGGTGCGAAAATTCTTCTATTGACATGTATCAACACTTTATACAGTTAGAAGGACGCAACACGCTAAATTTTAGAATACATGCAACATAGAAAATCATTTTTTTTTTGCTAAGTCTCTTAATGCAATTATTTTATAAGGTTATTTCTAGCTTGAATCTCAAAGACAAGAAAAGCTGGTTTATCTGATAAGCAAGTGATTTCGTTAATTCACCTATTGGGCTAGCTCGTCTATCGATTGGACTGGTTCTGTCTTTTTTGTCGACGGGGCTTGTTCCTTTGTCGATTGGACTAGCGGATTTGTCGCTGGCTGAGCTTCGCTTATCCACCGGACTACTTCCAGCGCTGAGCCTCTTTGAGTCTTCCTGCTGAATCTGCGGCTGAGTCTCCACTATAGCTTCCTGACCTGTATTGGGGGCGGCATTTCCTCCACCCCCGCCCGTACTCCCGGCTGTCGACGTCGTTGGATTGTTGTTGCTACCGGTACCGGTAGCACCGTTGCTCTGATGATTGTTGTTCAGTACCAAGGCACCGCGCACGTCTCGCAATTCACCCCTCAGTGTTGCGCACTCGCCCCTTGCACGTTCGAGCTCCCCGTCCAGCCGGGCACCCGTCGCAGCGTTCTCCTCCACCATCACGCGAAGTTTTGACTGCAAAAATTAAAAGAAAAAAAACAGAAAATTAAAATAGAATACAGATAATTAATTACATTAAATTCTATTAAATATTTGGTAGGTTTAAAAGATAATCTAGACTTTAAGTACAGTTTCATAATTTTAAGCCTTCTATAAAAAATACAATTGTTGGTACAATTATTAAATTAGAGACTATATTAATAGATCTCGAAATACAAAGAGTGCAGCTACCGTTTATTTTAAAGACCAACAATCATATTTACGAATGAACATTAACCCATTGCTATAAAATTATTGCAAATAAAAATAGTATCAACATTTCTTTGATTTTTCCCTAACTATTTTACAGAGTTTACAAAAATGCGGCTTGTGTATGCGTAGAGTATTTCAGTGACCATTTTTTAATTCCCTAACATCTTCAGGATCAAGTTTTGTATTTTTCAGATTAAAATTCTATTGAAGATATATTTCCTATATAATTTCCAGAACATCATTTAATTTATCTATGTAAAGTACAATTTGCAGTTCGATTATAAGAAAATCATGTTTACGTTGATATGATATTTAAGAAGTGATGTACAATTTTGAATGCATAATCCAACGGAAATAGCTGAAAGCATTTGAGAGTCCGGAATCGCAAGTGGCAGTAGAAACGGATGTTACTACTACATAGACTCTGTGCTAGATTATACTAGAGTAGCATATTCTCTTGGCCTGTCTGCCTCTGGGGCAGAGCTCGCCGTTCTCTATTGCTGCCTGGTGCAATAAAGCCTACTGAATTAGGTAGAGATATCGCAGGCGCAGTAGGTTTAGGTACTCTCGGGACCGGAGCCCGTTCAAATGCTTGGCTTGTACGAACGGATGCTGCGGTATATGGGGTGCAGATCGGGCTCATGGAATATACCATAGGATTCCAAGCGTGCCTGAGGTCAGTGTGCGGTTATCGGAGCATTTGTGGGCCTCTCGGTCGTGTCAAATCCCTCAGAGGGCACTGTATCGTTTTCGGTATATACACGAGACGCAATATTAGATACTGTTACATAGAAATTCAAATATTCACAACTGTGTGCCAAATGTAAATGAGACTAATCAACACATTTCCAGATTAAAAGCTGAGTGCTGTACTCAGCGATTTGTATGTCTGTGTGGGATATCTGCATATTAATATTTTCATCGCAATAAAGGTAATTAATTAAAAAAAATATTGTTGTTTTCGAATTTAAAGTCGAAATTAAAAGTGGCTGTATTAATATTAATTCAGTTACTAAATGAGAAAAAAAAAGAATGTATTAAAATTTATTCCGTGTTTATTTAGCCAAGATTTTTTTCAGAATAATATTAAATCTGGTTAATTACGACGGACATTCGAGTTCAGACGAAATCTGACTGAATTGACATTTAGAAAGCCTCGTAAACGGCAAATACCTTGCTAACCAAGCTTATGCAAAATAGATTGCACAGACTCTATTTGTCATCCCAAATTTTCGTGACATGCTGGTACCATGTATACTCGATTAGAATGCCCTGAAGAGTCATACATCCACAGCCAGTCTGCCACTGAGAATTCGTCTACCCGCAGAATAGTTTCCCCGTGGTAAAGGTGAGGTAGCGCACGTACATATTAGCCCTGAGAGTAGATTTAACGGTGAGCGTATGGCCGAGCAGTCCAGCCAAATAGAAACTTCGCTACTCTCGTGGCAAACATAATTTCGCTCGAGACCGAGGTTTCTCCATTGGCCCACTTCCAATTGCATCACAAAGGGGTAGTTGTGCAGTAAAGATGTGTGTGTGTGTGTGAGTGCGATACGACTGGATATACCTAAAAGGGAGTACGAGACATGTAGTAATCTCTGCCTCTTTCTCGCTATCGGCGAACTTGTTGCGTTTCCGGCGACTGGAGAGGTTCACAACCCGTGCCAATCCGGCCATTCGCAAAGACAAGGGCGACCGGAGTATCGATCGACCCCGTATAATCCTCGTCATTCGAGGGTCGCATCAACGAATTCGCTTCTGCTAAACTTTAAGTATGAATAGACGAGGCAATTATACCTTCTATCCGCGGTGATTTTCAACCAACTTTTCAGCGGATTACGAGTGCCGCGTGCGCAAAGAAAATCACCGCGGATTAGCCATGAAAGATCGTTGAAACTCATTAACAACGATTGGCTTTGTTTGACGCTGCAAGTTCGCCTGGATATTATCGGCGATGCATTACACATACCGTACCAACGAACATTTTTATTTCATTTCTTTTACAATACTTTGTGACAAGAAAAATCTGAAGAGAAAAATATGTGACCTGATTTAAGATGCGAAGAATATTGATTCCGAATAATAATAATAATAATAATAATGGCTAAAAGTAATGAATAAATTAGTAAAAAAAAAATAATTATTGACATCAGTGGAAAACTTTTTTTTTTTTTTAAATATGAATTGACTTCTATGATTTTTCTCGCAGACATTTTTTTAATTGGAATTGTAAAATTTATATTTTTGAGATTTAAAAAAAAAACGTGTGCAAAATTAGCGGCTTTTCAATCATTTATGTCGAAGGTAGGTAAAATGGCCGTGAGCCCATTAGGATCTTACTTCATGAAAATAATTCAATGGATCATTTTTTTTTTATCGATAGATATGTTTATTCGCGTTTCCTCCTACCAGATGTGAATTCTTGTTAAAATATTGAATGTTACATCCTGGCCATTATTCCCTTCTCAGATTTATTTACTAATGATTTTGCATTATCAAAAAGCATTTGATACCATCACCGGATATCGTTCAGACGCTGAGAACTCCGTCGCGCCGGACGTTCATATCATTTTTCTGCATACATATAAAATCTTCATTATTCTCGTCGGCGAAAATATTCTTTTTTTTAGGTGTCAACAGTATATACTTTCTGTTATAGTACTAACAGTCAAATAAATGAGATATTCTTTAATGAATATCGACGATTTTGATCCGACTCCCTTCTCTTAAGTACACTTTACAGAATCTGCAATACCGTAAATCACCATAATATACTATATTCACAATGCACCAGTATTTTGATTCAAGTGAGGCAGACGTTGTTCAAAGGATTACGGTTGAAAATCCAGTAAGAATAAATTCCTCATGTACTCAAGTGTGCTGCTGAGTACATGTGGAAACAGTGGAAGCTCAACGCAAGTAGGGAGACTGGGGTCAGTTGGAACAATTTTTGTTTGGAATTCTTTTTTTAGGAAACGTAATTAGCTTTAAAGTCAATGATCAAGTTCAATGATCACTGCGTTAGAACTTTTATAACTACGATGATAAAAGTTTGCTTATGCAAAACTTAACTGGTTTTTTAAATGCAGCTACTGAAAATTTGATCGAATCCATCTGTAAGATGTATGCATGTTTGAATAGTGATTTAAAGTCTCAGAGTGACAAAAATTCGCATCGAAACTTGGATTTTTAACAGCGTCCCTTTCGTCGTGTTTCCCGCGTTCTAACTAGCCCCGGTTTCCCTTACTCAGCTCGCGTAGCAATAAATAAATCTCTCTCGCCACGAGAGTAGTAGAGTAACGGTAATTCCTCCCGATTGAATATCACGGATTCCGCTGACTCTCGCTAAGAAAGAGACGCAGAGAGAGAGAGAGAAAACAAGAATAAATGCGTTGAGGCAAAAGGCTCTTTGAATTACGATCGCGTTTTACGATCGTCGTAACACTCGTGACTCCGTTTATGACACGACGCTCCGCACGGATGTATGAAGAATGTTGATGCAGCAAATTGGAGGCGAAAAATTCGCGTGTTCCTGAATGAACAAAGTAATAACTATATAACAAAATATTAAATTTCTGCGAGGCAAGTGGGTCTTAAAATGAAAAGTTGGGGAAAAACGGAAGTGCTGATCAGTTTTGGCTTTCTCGTAGAAGAAGCTGTGCAAAGAATAGAATATAATTAGAAAGCAATGTTCAAAGTTCTACTTTGTATCATTATTAAAAAAAGAAATTATAGTGACTGAAGTTTAACTTTAACGATCAGAAAATGAAATGAAAATCTCAACAATCACAGTTTAATAAAAAAAAATTACTACGTAACTGGTATAACAAATTTCGGATCAATTGTTCAAGTCATTCTCAAATTCCACTTTTCTCATCGTTTTTAAAAATAATTTTAAGTATCCTGACATCAAAATCAGGACAAAACCAAAAATGTCACGAAAAAAAAAGTTGCCACTACGAGAAAATAAATTGGAATTTCTTTTTTCTCGAAGCTGACAATTGTCAATGGGCAATTACAGTAGTCACCGTCAATTCATCGAATATTACATAAATATTCATGTCTCTCGCTACGATGTGCTGCAATTTTTTTTCTTTTTTCTTTTTTTTTTTTTTGTCACTTCCAATTCGTTCTTCGTTCCATTTCAACTTCTCGCTGTATATTCGCGCCGATCGAGGTCGAATTCGTTTCGAGCTCGTCGCTCCGCGAGCTCAACGTGGAAACCTAATCGCGGATCGTTACACCGAATAGTACGATAACGCAGGTTGCAAGGGATGAGCGATAGATGAGAGAAAGAGAGCGAGAGCTCAGCGAGAAAGGTCGGGGAAAAAAGTAGAAGAAGAAGAAGAAGAAGAAGGAAGCGAAGAGGAGTGGAGAGGCTTTCACACGGATCACTGCGCACCGAGGACCCCGGACAGAATTTTCATTTCGCAGTGTACCACTCCATGAAATATGCATTACCCGTGCTGCTGCTGCTGCTGCTGCTGCGGTGCAGCAGCGATTTTTCAAGCTGCTTTCTGGTGTTGGTGCGCTGGTATTGGATCCGGTATAGTCGGGCGAAAGGGGGTTGAAGAGTCGATGGGCCTTCCAACCCCCTCAGTAGCGTGTATCCGTTAACACACATTCTTTCACGAAGAGTTTCCGAAGGTTGTGTACCGTGTACATACTTCATGATATTTCTCGCATATTTTTTTTTCCTACGTGTCGATCCAGAGACGGGTGAGAAGTAACGCCTTGCACAAGTTTTCTCTGGAACCCCTTCGGCAATGCGGTTTAAAGTTGAAACACGTATAGGTCGTTGGGATTCCTCAGACTCTATTAATATTTCGAATCCTTCAAGAGCACGAATTGTAATTTGTCATTCAATTTCAGTTCATTTTGTGAATTTAATTTAATATTTATGAGAGAAGCCCAATCTCTTCAGAGAAAAATGCTTGGTATGCAGATTATTAAGATCAATTGGAAATTATCGAAATATTGTTACAATTGAAATTCTACATATTTGTGGGGTAATTTTAATCGCACCGATTCGGTGATGGAGCAAAAGAAGTCATGGCAAAAGTGTGAGAAAAATCGTCACCAATGATACTTAAATATTAAGCATAACACAAATATTTTTTTTTAATTGAAAAATTTTTCAAAATTTCATTATCTCATAATTTTGTTAAATAATTTCCGTGGGAATATGTAACTTTTGCAGTGTAAGAGTGAGCTCGTTATCATGTGTAAAAAAAATGTCTGTCACTTAACCGGTAGTGAGAAGTGGGTCATCGTAGCAGGAAGTTGACGGGAGGAATAAAATAAGTGGGTAAAAGCTGGAGCAGGGTAGCGAAATGGTATGTGAAGTATATTAAACGAGGTGCGTGTGCAGCATGCAAGCTTCAAACGCAAATGCATGGACGATGAGAAATGTCAGTAGTTATATATCTATATATATATATATATATATATATTGTGACGAGCGAGACAGGAACGCGACGTCGGAAGCAGAAGGCGCCTCTCGTCGTGTCGTGCAGAAATGAATTTATCACGGTTCTATCCTCGAGTGTGGGGAGAAAAAAGAAAATAGCGGAGGAAAGGCCGCGCGTATTTTACTGTAGAGACACGGTGTGGAGCAATGAGAGGGATAGAGATAGATAATAGAGCTGGAGCACGAAGTAAAGCGAGAGGTAAAACATTGGAAAGTGATGCTTCGTTGGGGTGAAGAATTTCCGGAAGGCGGGTCGTCGCAGAGGCGCAGCAGTAATTATCGCCTCAGCGTCTTTGCCCCGGTGGAACGTTCACCGGTGAGGGTCGTCCCGTGAAAGCGCGTTGCTCTCGTGTGTCACGAGAACGAGCGAGAAACCTCGGAGAAACGACGAAAGCTCTAGCTGTACGTGTATACTATATAACCAATGACGGAGTGTATATAGTATACCGTGGAAAAACGGTGGTCCAGAATTTTGTCACGACGCTCAAGCAACGAGTTTTCACGTTGTCGCGTCGACGCCGTCGTTGGTGAAACAGAGCCACTCGAATTTATGAAATTGCAATTTAAGCCTCGCGTGCGACGGCAAGCAATTTGTCGACGGGGTGGGCGGGGTTGGGGCGAGGGGGTGGAGGGGGTGGAGGAACTGGTGCAAGAGCTAAAGCTCGATGAGCTTTTGCTAGCTTGTCGTAGAGCAGGTAACAACGATGATGCTGGGCGTCCTTTTCTACCTGACAATTCTCCAGAGACATGTACTCTTGTTTTTGCTGGAAATCTGCGAGATCATCTGAGGAGGTCGGTTTTCAGGGCGTATATGCGATGCATTTTATAATGTATCGAGTTGGATACATCGACCTCTTGAACTCTTGGACTTGGTCAAGAGGTTTGATGTGAAAATATCTTTAATTGGACTTTTCGTTTGATAAGTGGATTAGCTTGATAATGGATCAGGATAATTGATAATCAATTATCGTGATTACATTTTTTTAAATCACTGGAGAAACGTTAAACCATGATTGGTATAAAATTGCACGAGAATCTATCGTAGATTTATGCACTATTTAAACAAGCCAGCACAGGAGAACCTTGCAAATAAATGTCGAAGCAATTTACAAGGTTCTACTTTACAGCTTTTTTTTTAAACAATCTTTTCAGGTTTCGAAATCACGGTCAGTTCTTTTTAATCTTGTACAAATATCGCTGCCTTTGGGAATTGGATGAATAACAAAAAATCGTGAATTCAAAGAGGTGGATATAGAGAGAAAGTTCAATTTGGTACGAAACGCCCCATATATATTGAAAGTTATGCTCTGCACTACGTTGTTCTCGGCAAGTGCACTCTCGTCGACCTGGAACTCCAGCAGCAGAAGTAGCGCCGGGAACGATGCTTCAGGAACTTCCTGACACAGTTCCGGGCCGATATATCCTCTATCGACTCATTCTATCTCTCTCTCTCTCTCTCTCTTTCTCTCTATCTCACTCTATGTGCTTCTGCAGCCTCGTGTGCGCCAACCATCCGTTAATCATTCTGTAAGCTCTCTTCGTGAGGTTTTGCCCCTTCGTCATATGTGGATGCTATAGGTGGCCAAGAGGATGAGATTCCCTCGTGGTCATGGCTGGTGATGTTGTGTGATATACTGTATGCTTTTTTTTTTTTTTTTTTTTTCTTTTTGCAAGGTCGCACGAATCTCTTGGTAGCTCGCCACCATGCCTAGAGGCAATAACGCAGCGCATCGAGTGGAAGGATCGTTCTCCCGTGATAATTACGATCGATCGACAAGGGCGTTTTGCCCGACGTTACAGCAGGTGCAGTCTCGTTTATTTTATCGTTGAAAATGGGATGATATGTTAGAGCCACTGGCACTTTATATAATGGGCTACATCCTATCTCAAGGCTGTTCAATATTCGCGCTGTAACGTTTGAATAAAAAAAAAACGTTAAAATCGAAAGAAACAACTAATTAATTTGCGATGTGGAAAATAATTTACCGATGGAATGAGAGATCTTCACTCAAAAGACGTCCGTCTTTTGAGTGAAGAAGTGATTTTTGTTAGTTGAAAAAAAAGTGTTTTCTTTTTCAATTTTGTGCATGCCACATAAAACCTAAGATTCAAATATAACAAATTTTAAAAAGGTTCGTTTTTTTCAATAGCATTTAAATATCTATATATTTTTTAATTTTTTGGACCTGTGGATTTTTTTTTTTACATTATTAATGTACAGTTACAAATAATCCATCAAGTGGGATTTTGTTTATCAGTGAAAAGGATTATTTTGCCTCTAACCAATGAGGTTTCCTCTTAGATCAATATATAGTTGATAAATAATTTTGAATAATCGCATTTCCGAAATAAAAACGCTCACGCTTCAGCAATGACTATAAATAACTTGGAATATCATGTACAATGAATGTAAACATGTCATATAAATCCATAATAATTTTGTGAAAATAGTTTTAAAAATAATTTTTATTCAAATGGTGCTCTGAACGGAACCAAAAAATTGGGTCAAGCTGTGGTAACATTTATCACTTAGAGTGAAATGTGAATATGACCGTCAATAAAATATTGGCGCAATTTTATTGTAAATCTAGGTCACGAAGGGATGACATAGCTTCAGCACGATATAGGTGTTACCAATGGCACGGCTCAATATATGCTACACAGATATACTATGGATTAACGAGGATATATAAACATAGATCTTGCGACAATAGTTTCAATGAGCAATTTAGTAATTGAGTTAATTAAACTAAATTTGTCAATTTCGACAAGTGGATCGACTTCACGGTATTATAGAGTTAAAAAAAATTAATAATCATCATTGTAACCACTTAAGGGACCGATCAAATTTATAACGAAAATTATAGTATATATTCGCAGTTACAAATTTAAAAAAAATATAAAAACGTAAATCAAATGAATGCTTTAGACACAAATTAAGAAATGATTTTGTTAGTAAATTAATACAATTATTTTTTAGTGAGAAGGAGCATTGGACTTTAACAAAATTATTTTTCAGTGTGTTACAAATTTGTTAAAATAGTAACAAAACCGTTTGCTATTTCTACAAAAAAAAATTGTATTCTACGCATTTTTTTTACATCTATGCAATTCTCCAAATATACCATTTTTTTGGTCAAATTATAAATGTGACATTAAAAAATTGTAAATTTATCGAATTAACAATTTCTTTGTTGCATAAAATTATAAAAAATATTTTGTAAAGTCAAAGTAATAATTCTTTTCAGTTTTTTTAGTGATTAATTAAACTTAAAACTTAGAAAATTGATCGTGGAAAAAAAACTTCTTGTTAAAAGTACAAAGAATTTATTTTTAGTTTTTATCATAAAAAGTTTTTATCATAACTTTACTAAAAAGTAAAGTTTGTATGCAACTTGTGAGCTTACCTTGACGAGTTAGCAACAATGTGAAAGCCCAAGTGACTTGTCGCGGCAACGGCACAGAGAGAGAGAAGAACCGCGACGGTGCGCGAAGTCTCGATTTAGACGAGAGTCGCGTGTCCACTCGGATCTCTCGCCTGCTCAGTCGACACGTATCCGCATGATTCCGTGTCGAGCGATATGAAAATAGACGCGGGGTGATGCTAGACACGTGTGCACGCATGGTGGCCGCGTGCGAGCTCAGAGAAAGCTTCACGCGAACAAGAGAGTGCACTTGACACGATCATTAATTATAAATCATTGTGTAATTACAGTTATTTAAGCGGGTGAATCATTTTTTTCCAAATTCCCGACAAGAAAATCTAATATTTTAAATAATTCCAATGATTTGTAAAAAAAAAATTAACGAGGAATTTGTTAAATGGAATTGATATTATTTCATTCAACTTAAATATTTAATTATAAAGGATTTTGAATTTACATTGTTAAGATTACATTGTTAATTTATATTTTAACTATATTTAATATGGAATTTGAAAATATGAAAATATTTTTCGTCATGTATAATTTTATGGATTTTTTAAAACTTTTTTTAGGATTTATATGTTTACCTTAGATTGCTATTAATTTGCTGAAAATCAAAGTATGACAATTTGCAATATGTTTCTCAAGACCGGTATTTGGTAAAAATTGGACTCTATTAAATATGTGGGATTTCGTAAGAATGTGCAAATTATTTCAAATTTTTCAATCTTATATTTCATCCAGAATTAAATAGCGATTTTCTCATTTTTGTGCTCTTTCGATTCGCTGTATATAAAAAAAATGGTTTCACCATAAATTGTAATCCTTTGAATGCAGTTTCCACTGAAATTTATTTCATAGCTGCACAGAATAAATGTCATACATTTTTGAGAGGAATAAAGTGAACTTTTTTTTTTATTACGATTTCCATTGAGCTCCAAATTTGGTAAAATTGTTGTTGTGTAGACAAAATAAAAAAATAAAAAAATTGGCACGATGGCAAATTCATATCCTCAACAGGTTTAGTCGGATTTTTACTGAGATATAAGATAAAAAAAAGCTCTCAAATAAATTATAAATTTTTTTTTTTGTAACATCTCCAAACAGCGATGGCCCATTTCGTGCGGAATGCCTCATCTGTTAGACTACCTGATGAGAATTCGCTTAAAAGTAGAGATTTTTCGTAAAATCTTGTACATGCACTAAAAGCGAAAAGTACACACCGAGAGCTATTCCATTTTTCGTTGATAATGAGAGTAGACTGAGATTAGAACGAGAGTAGAATGAGAGAGTGTCTCGCAACGCCTGGAAAAGGCGTTATGTTCACGGGGGCTCAACGCGTTTTAAGGTGCCACACAGAATCGGTAGCAGCCGTCGGTTGCATATAGCATCAGGCGGCATCGGTGGTACACACACACATACACACACACAGCTTTCAAATGCAAATTGGGCATTGCCGACGAGCGACACCGGAGTCTCTGCTTGGCTTTAGCGAGAGGAAAGGAGACGTGAGTGACGACGAGCAATCGCGATATTTGCGTCGTCTCCTCGACGCCATCGTCAGCGAATATACGACGACGCCTGTGTCGCACAGCTCACTGATGCCACCCCTGGTAAATTTTACTCGATATAAAAACGTGGGAGGAAGAGGATGAAGGAAAAAAGAAAAAAAAAAAAAATAGAAAAAAAGGGGACGACGAGTTTCAGATGAAGATCCCGCGACTACCAACGAATAACACTTTCTCAAACTTTTCCTCCAACTGCTATATAGCCGTTGCACACGGCTCTTAAGAAATCCAAATGATTCAACACAGCCGGTAACATACTTCGTAACTTAAAATTAGAATATTTAATTTAGTTGCCGTTCCAAGCATAAAATGTGTAATAATAAATATTAGTGTGTTTCATTTTTCTTTAATCAACTAAAAGTTTACTCATGGACATGAAAAAAAAAACGATGACTCTTCTTCCACCCTCAAATGTAACTGGAAATATTTTACCGGTGTATCGTTAAAAAAAAGTTTTGGATATTGAAGAGGTGCTAAAATCAATAAAATTTATTTAAAAGCATTGGACACTCATTCCCAATACAATGTTTGATTCTATTAGAATTTGAGTACTCAGAGACGGGCGAAAGGAGAAAAGTGTTAAAAAATGAAGGTCATGGAAAATATCGTGAACATTAAATTTATAATAATAGTAATGCCAAAAAGTTACTTGTGAATTAAAAAAAATACATTAAATCGTTTAAAAAATTCGATGATATTTTTGTAGAGAATGTAATTATAATTGTGATATTTTTCTGTGCTTCAAAAAATTCTCAAAATTTCGAATTTCATATTAAAAAGTTTTTGACCTTATTATTATACAGAATCAATGCTCTTGATATTGCCAATGATTGCCAAACATTGTTTTTTGAATTTTTAATCTAAACAATAATTCGGTGTTCCGCCAAATTGTAGTTCCGCCAACTACATTTTGCAATTGGACAAAAATCGGATAAAGCACCCCCGGAAAATTGTTTTTCAAAACGATGTTTCGTATCATGCAGAAAAATCTCTACGTTCGAATATTAAAAAAAAAACA
This sequence comes from Perithous albicinctus, assembly GCA_964016905.1. Classification (NCBI taxonomy): domain Eukaryota; kingdom Metazoa; phylum Arthropoda; class Insecta; order Hymenoptera; family Ichneumonidae; genus Perithous; species Perithous albicinctus. The sequence goes on along the minus strand of OZ024691.1, from coordinate 25,671,933 downwards.
GCGAATATTTAATTATCCAAAATTAGAAAATGTCGAATAATTATATTTAAAAAAATCCATCTACAATTCGTAAAATGAACTATACAATTTATTCGCAATAATTTCACTTTTTTTTCTCATTATCACAAGCAAAAGTGCAGCATTTCTCAAAGCTATTCGATTTTATTCCTCATATAAAGTGAATCTCATGTAAATTATTCATTAAATTAAGAAATCAGTAAATAATTGAGCTTGTTTGCTCGATAAAACAGTAGAGATGGAATCAAGTTATATATGTATATATATTGGTGCTTCAAGAAATGAGTATCTGCTCGATTCCTCCGCGTTTTCATGAATAAATTCACCGCGATTGTGCACACTGGTACACAGAGTAATGGACTCGCTGCTTTATTTTCCCCATTCCATCAGCCAGCACTCTATTCACGTGGTATAGAAATATCGCTCCATGTCGGAACAAGTACATATATATATATATATCGCGTACCTTTCCTACTACGCCGTACACAAGAGTAATTCGATCGGCGATCGAGTATTTTGTACGATTTCCATGCAGTTATATATGATAGGTATTGGTATGAGATGCGTGTTCAAAGCACATATACACAAACTCGGACTAACATATATAGTTGAATCAAAAACACGAGTTTCCAAACGCAAACTGATACACGCTCCGTAACACACAAGTTTCATTCGTGTTCCACAGGAGAAACATTTCCGTCGGATTTAGGGTTGTAACGTGAGCCGGGAATAGAGAATGTCGTTTTAGCGCTCGAGGATCATAAACCGAATTACACGGGTCAGCGAGACGCGTCCACGTGCGCGTGTAAAGGGCCCTTAGGCTTATAATGCAGCTGGCTTTAGGTTTCTTTTTTAATACTTTAAATGCTATTCGATTTTTTTTCTTCAATTGATCTTTCTAATCCGCTTATACACCACCAGTAAACGATAAAGAATTAATACGTGACTGCACAATGACGTGTTTTGTCGAATGCTCCGACTGGAAAGTCTTCCGTTCGAGCAAGTAGATCAGAGGGATATTGTACGAATATTAAATAAATTAAATAAACCTTGAAGAACATTAAAATTTGGGATATGAAAAAATATATTAATCTAGTTTTGCACGAAAGAATTAATTTATAAATTAATCGTTAATTCGGTGAACAAGTCATCAGAAAATAATGAATCAATAGTCGACTACATATTAAAAGTACTGAAATCCACGAAATGGGTAGTCGATTTTTAAATGATGTTTATTCTACAAGATACCAAAAATAGACAAAAAAATTAAAATAATAGGTTCGATTTCGAAGGGTTTTTTAAAACTTTTAATTGTTATTTTAGATTTAATTATTTTTCTCTTTATCATATTTTACCCAAAGGGCAGTGAAAATCTGTACGCATTTACGCCTGTGTGTTAGGATGGTTCATTTTGAACTTTCTTTTTTTTTTAATTTTAATCTCCCAACTCATAAAGCAGTGCCAAATACTGGAGAAAAAAAAATGCCAGTTCGTATACTGGAAACCTGAAGCAAAAACCTTGATACAGGGCTGGTTGTACCTTTTAAACATACCTAGATATTCCCATAACGTCTTTAATGTATGAGGAAGAGGTATAATTCGCGAAGTTGAGTGCCTGGGCATAGAGGACGATGGGATTCTCCGGTTGAGTTTGCGAGCACGCAATGTTCAAGGCTTTCGCGTTTTGCGAGGTCGACCACGACCTGGTACAACGAGCTCGGAATTGAACTGGAAATGTATACGCAACGCTGTCCAAGGGCCAGCCAGTAAAGGCGCCGGGGGGAGGGGGGTTTAATCCTTTAGCAACTGGGGAGTCCAGTGCATGCATAACATTGCACCTTCGTATTGCACATATACGTGGTGCACGTTCTAGAGGCTACAAATGGCGATATATGCTGCACGTAAAGTACTTATTAGATGAATTTCTCTCAACGCTCCACATGTACAACTAGCATATGCAATTTCGCGGGCTCTGATGTGACTCCGTGCCAGCTGCCGACAAAACCACTGAGCTTTACTCTGTAGTGTGCGCTCGGCCTCTGTCCATTATATTTTTACTCGCATTTTCACCTCCGCATTCGCCATTCGGTTCTTTATACACATATGAAATGCATAGAAAGCATATACAGGGCGATTGAAAAAAAGTCTCCAGCGTTTTATTAGCGTTAGATACATTGGCGGCTGAGAATGTTCAAAAATAATATTAAGTTTTAACTCAAAAATTTTAAGTAAAAAAGGCGTATTTTTATTGTTTACATTATTTTTTTTCAGACACGATTAAGAGCACATTCAATATTTCAAAATAATGTATACACTTTGTTTGAAAGTTTTAGCTTTTGACAGCTTGAAATTTGCTCAAGTTATCGTTTTTATTCACATTTTTATGTTTTCGAAAATAAATAAAATAAATTCTTATAAACATTTTGTGACATAGATTTTTATCTATTTTACAAAAGCAATCGAAGACAAAATGGAAAGAAAAGTTATTGTAAAAATTAAAGGCGAAATGGAAACAAGAATCGATCAAACACAAAACGTCTTATGAATCTCTCTCTCTCTCTCAGCAATCATTTTTCGACAATTGCTGAGTTTGAGAATTTACGAGATATTTTTTTACTCCGCTAATCTCCACGCAATGAAGGGTCAGGTTTTTGAATCACTCTGTATGGGTATTAAGCACGACGTCTACTGATGCACTATACAGGTATTGCGGAGGTGCTGAAAGCGCCAGCTAATATTCCAATGGCTGCTGTACGATTCAACCCCCAAAGCACTACCACCCTCTGTCAACCTCGTTGCTCGTCACTCCCGTTTTATTTTCACAAATGAACGAGCGAAAAAAAAAAAAAAGAAAAAACACGTCGCTCGTGCTGTATCACACATAGCTATAGCAATACGTAGCTGCCATAGAGCACATAATAGCCCCATCGTTTTTAGCGGGACATGTTCGTAAAACAGGCGTGCCGTTAACCCACATTATTATACGTGCTATATGAGAAAAATATGACGGGAGTGGAAAAAAAGTGGGGAAATATGCTCTAGCTTTTGACGATCGTATGGCCCGAAATATGTAGTGAAATAATAGGACATTTACCGCCGAGTCTTTGAACGCATCGTCCATGTTCTAATTGAAATGGCTTTTTTTTCAATTTTATTTCAATTATTGGGCAATTTTTTGTAGCATTTTACTCTCAAAATATGGGAATTTTTTTTTATCACGACAAGTTATTTTTTTTTCCTACAAGAGACCATTATTGAAATTGTTTATTTCCAAAACTTGGAATTTTTTTTTTTCTTGAATTGAAAAAAATGGAGATTACTCTCGAACAACGATGGAAATACTTGTTTTTAGTCTTGGATTTTATGGAGAAAATTTCCGAATTTTGAACCTGGTTGAAATTCATTTTTACTCAAAAGTTATGAAAGAACAAATTTTATAGGGTAAAACAAGTGATAAAAATCTGGAAAAACTCCACCTTTTTTGGACCAGATTATGTCATCGATGGTTTTTTCTACATTTTACGTATATCTCATTATTCTTCAATATTACATGAACTTGACGAAAAGCATTTTTTAGAATATTTTTCGGGGTAAAAGAAATCAGAATAATTGGAGTAGATGAGAGTCGTCAGAGCATACAAATTTCAACAGAAGTGTGCTCCACATAATAGACGTTTTTTCTCATTCCAGCTCCAGAACAAAAAAAAGCGATGAAGAGGTGTAGGATCTGAAGCTCGTTAGGAATTACAGATACTTCTTTAAAATCCACAAACTCCGAGAATATCCAGGTATACATTAAGTTTTAAGTGTGAGAGCATCTCATTTCGACGACTCGGGCGAGCTCTAGAAATATGTAAATCGCCCGAATTAGGAACAGTATAACGAGAGCTGAGGATCGAGAGAGAGTTTGACTTGGCTTTCACGGGAATCCATTGTAATCCTTGACGTAACACGTCGCGAAGGAACGCGGAAAGAGTGAGAAGTGTGACTAGGAAAGCAGTAGGAATAATGCCAGTAAGCGAAGCAATAAATTAATGGTCGCTTTGCATTGTCCTCGACGTCTTCTTTACACAGATCTGCGCTAACGCGATCGTGGTATCTATTCATGAGAACGGCGAGGAGGATTAACGAATGGTGTGTACACGTTTAAAAATATCGTCAGAGAGTCATTCTTGGCGACAAGTACAGTTTTCTTATGACCATTCGAAATCTGGAAAACTGAATTAAGGACACTTCAGCTATTCATCCGGAAAATGTATCTTGCAATATCAATTTAAACAAGCATAATTATTATTTATTTTATTGACAGCTGTTCTTATTGTTCAATAACTTAATCACTACAACTATTAGAGAATCATAATAATTTACAAGAGTTTTGACTATTTGATTTTTCCTAAATTGGCTAAAACCCGCGACCATGAGCTCCACGTTTGGGGTTGCGGATAGCCCGATTAGGAGAAAACGAAGAAAAAACCATTTCTCCGGTGATGTACCTCTGACCCCTGTTGGAGAGTGAAACAGAGACAGTGCAGACGAAAAAGCTCTGGTAGAGCCACTTAGCAACGCTCGACAAACAGACGTTATACCTACAGACGCGCTTTACTCTCCTGCGGCTACAGAATGGTGGCCATGGGAAGAAGCTATAGGGAAAAGATAAAGGGCAGACATGAGAAGCGCAGACCAAGGAAAAGGGAGAGGAAGAAAAAAAAAAGAAAAGTGTTAGCGAAGAGTTCGCAGGAGGGGAAAAGAGATAGGGAATCTCATGATTTTGCATTTTTCATTTAGTCTTTATCCTCTTGGACCCTTGCCGCAGTCATTGAGGGGACCTTGTCCTTTCTTTAGCCTCATATTCTCGTGATTAATGTATCTATGTGTACACCATAGCGGTGGAAGATGGTTTTGAGTGGCGCACAGGCGGACGAATCAAAATTTAAGGACACTTTGCTTAAGCCCTTGTCTGTTGGCCGCAGCGTAAAACAAGAAAAAAAAAACCGTATCTGGTAGGCCTGTACCTGGAATAAGGGCACTTCGAAAAGGATAATAATCTGCGTGCTCGTCAGTAATTAACAGTAGGTTGGAGTCCTCGGGTTGGTGGCTCCTACATCGAATTCGCGGGCGTCTTGTCTCCCACGTGCTTCGATTATCTTCGAGGGCTTCTGTGACGTTGTTAACGTTCAACGCTTAAAGTGAAGTGGCTCCGTTGCCTTCCTGCCTGCTGCTTCACCGAAGTGAATCGCCCTGACACCGAGAGGGCTGAGCCAACGAAGGGTGAAGGACTCAACGTGCCGCAAGCTCGACTTAACTTTCTACCCCTTTTGATAGGACAAAGCTCTATCTCTCTCTCTCTCTCTAGCTCTCTGCGTCGTTTGAAAGTTGTGAACGAATTCCAAGAGTTCGAGACGAGCGGAAGTTATCGGCAAACAGTAAAATCTTTGGCAATCCACGTGTCGTTAGAGAAGATTTTGCTTTTCAATGCTGGTTAAAAAAATCTCTTTTGGTTTGAGTTTGATGATTGAACGATGATTCAAACGCTTTTATCGATATATTTTATCATTTATTTAGAAAAAAAATATAGATCTGTTTATTTATCATATAACGTGGTGCGATTTATGTGTTAATAAATCATATTTAAAATTGTGGAAAGACGAAAATGGATTTATCACGAAGGGTATGAGTGACAATAATTCACGAGGCAAAGAAGAATTTATTTACGTGATCATGGTGAGCAGGTAAATAAATTTTTGTTCATCTTCACCGAGGACGATCCTTGGTAGTAGAAAGAAAAAATTATTAAACTCTAAAGTGCAATGATACCATTTTTTTTTTCCAAAGAACATTTCGAAATTGCATTTCTCGACCTCACCAGCGTCTTCTCCAGGACGTATATACAGTGTTGAAAAAACAGGAGTTAGTTCACGCCAACTTTCATTAATTTCAAATGAATGAACACACGCTTCAGCTTTTACGAACGGTTGGAGAGCCATTTAATTAAAATTGACTGAATTCTTTAGCTGCTGAATGCTTTTTTACCTCAGCGGAGGGTGATTTTGTGATGGGATTAAAGTATTGAACTGAACTGTTAGTTCACTAAAAAAAGTCCCGACAGAGGTTCAAAAGCTTTACACGAAAAAAAAAAAAAAAAAACTTATAATTAGTTTAAAAGTGGTGTGAAATATATCTAGAATATTTGGAAATTATATTTTAAAAACAGGGATTGCCAACTTTGTGCGGAAAAGTCTTGTAATATCTATCTTGATTGCACAATCAATTTCTGCCCATTATTTCTACTAAGCTAATAGACTATATCCTGTTTCTCGCTGTACTAGATTGGATATACTCAAAGTCGGTGGGATCCAACGAAGAAGCATATTTTCCTTGAGTACACATAATAGTAGATTGGCAGGAAGCAACGAAATGAGCGAGGTAGAGATATCTGGTATGCTCGCAAATTTGGGAGAGATGGAAAACTTAGTTACACGCTACGTCAACGTCAGCATCTCTCTCTTTCGCTTTTGCTGCGCCAGTCCAGCTCCGAGTCTGCATACAGACAACGTCAATGATATTAGACGAAATCCGTATGCCAGTGCACGTACCATTTTCAGCCCTAGCGCTCACCTCGCACTTCTCCTGGGTGATATTTCTCTCTATCTCTCTACCTTTCCTCTTCCTAACTTTAGCTCCCTCGGTCACTCTCTCTCTCTCTCTGTTTCACCGTTCTTGTACACTATATCTGACGCAACTTCGCACCCGACCCTCTCGTGGGATCAAAATTCAAACGCGAGACGCATAACGCTCACGCAAAGATTTTACTTTGAAATACTCCGCGACTGAAGGCTCAAGCTGAAATCCTCAAGTTTTTACTACTTATTCCCCAACTCGCAAGGAGATTTTGCGATATAGAACGATCGGATGTACAAAACTTTTTTAGTTCGAGGCCGGAGTTTTAACACACCCCACACTAGTTTCAAACTCACTGCATTTGTTTATTTATGGAATAAATAATTTAATATTCACTTTGAAAAAAGAAGAATATTCAACGATATCGGGGAGGAAATTGTATTAAAATTTTAGTAAATAAAAAGAGAAGGAATGGATTTTTCCAGCTAAGAGGCACTTTAAGTCAATTCAACCACGTTTTTTATAATCTACTCAGATTTAAGAAAATGATGCTCAAAAAATCCTAGAAATAAGAAAAATGTTTAGTTTTGTATTTGTTTATCAATGAAATATTTCAAATAACTGGAACGAAGATATGATTTTTTTTGTCTTCATGTCTCTTACATTGCATTTTAGAAAATCAGTAAAATTGACAAAATCTTTCGATGTATTTGTATATAAAAATGGCTTTTTCCGGACAAAAAAGATCATTTAAATATTATTTGTTAAGATTAATGGAAAAGCTAATATAAAATTGTAACTTATATTGTGAGACATTTTTTCTGCGATTTAAAGTTTTCGAGATACGTGGACTTAAAAAAAAATATATATATTTTCTGAAAGGCTGGATTTAAAAAAGATGAAAATTAAAAGGGCAAAAAATTAGCAAAGTTGTTACAAATGACCTATTCCTTTGAAAGTGCCATAAAAAATTATGTTTCACAACACTAATGTTCGTGGCATTTTGAAATAATTTTTTATGGAGAAACCTTATTTTTAAAATTTTTTAATAAAACGCTTTTATATTTTCATAATACGATAGAATATTCTAAAGAAATATGAATATTTAATTATTTATGGAAACGATGAACAACTGTTGTGAGTTTGTGAGTAATGGTTTGAGATTGTACGAGAAATATCACTAAAAGCACACAAAAGGTGTAAGACCGCTGGAAAAATAATGTGATCTTTCGCACACATGACTGGAGTGATTTTTACGGGAAGCGAGAGACGGGTCTTCTACAACACAAACTTCTATATCTCGTTTTGCGATGCGGTAAAAAGAATTTGCTCGAACACGTGTACATTCCCGACGTGAGCGCGACGAAGCGCGAGAGATAGACCACTTTTCTTTTTTTTTTGTCTTTCATTTGGTTGTTTTTTTCCATTCTCTCACCGCGCCACTCTGCGAGATTTTATTTCAAACACGGGGGGAAAAATGTGTGTGTGTGTGTGTGTGTCACGAGCATCACGGGAAAACGTAATAATGCCACAGTAGGACATTTCTATTTGGAAAATGCTTGGATAGAAACGAGTGAAAATGTTTTTCTCGTGCGTGAAATATTTGAAAAGTACGAAATTCGATGTCGAGAGAGAGAGAATTGCCTAGAAATATATTTCATAGAAAAATATAGTGATTCTCTGAAACCATTGCAAATGAGGGATGTGCAATTTTTATTGGACATTCTAAAACCGAATCGCCTATTATTGTCTCTAACAATAATATGGAAATCTTTTTTATACAAGATACAAAAATTTCTATTAAGCTTGGCAAATGTGGAAAAATTCAGCTGGGAAAATAAAACACAGAAAAAAAATGGTAGCAATTTATAAAGATTTGACTACATCGGAATTTTGAAGGGCACATTTATTTTTAATGACTATTCTTTAATTCATGAAAAAAATGGATAATTTGAACATTACAAATAGGAAAGGTATTTGGAATAAATTTTTAATCCAGAATTTATACCGTATTTTATGTATTTCTAAATAGGCAGTCAATTCTGATTTCTCTCACTTATCAAATTATCATTGTCCCGAAATTCTTTTTCTTCTTTTTTACGACACCAGTGGCGCCTAATGAGATTTACAACCGCAATTCCAGTTAACTTGTTAGATGAGGTACACGTTGGCGCGCGCATCGCCGGATTACCGCAAATTACTCGCAAACAGTAGGCGCAATTAATGAAGCTAATTTCAAAACCGATGGGGGAATTTGCGCGCGTAGAACGTCGTTCGTACGGAACACCCTGGTGTTTCGATTCGTCGAGCAAAACGTTTACGCGCTCATGGTCATTAGTTAATTATACGGGTGAGCCGGTATTTTCATTGGACGAAACGCGTGGCTCGTAATTCAGTTATATCTTCGCTGTTTTGCGGCGTCTTTCGATGAATCGATAAATTAACCATCGCTCCATTAAATTTCGGGAGTTATTATTTTTTTAATTAGCGAGAAAGTGTCTTATCTTGTGCATAAATTGTTGGAAATAATTTGAGAACTAATAAATTTGGACAGAAAAATGTTGTAAACAAAAGTTACAGTGCTAAATTTTGCAATGTAACTTTTGGCATTCCACGTCAATTCACTTGATCGTCGGACCAAATGTCCAATCGTCTGTTGACAATTTTTTTTTTTATATATATTGGTCCAAAAAAGAGGTAATTTTTTCTCAGATTCTTATCACTTGTTTTACCCCATAAAATATTTTTTTTTACGTAACTTTTGAGTAAAAATGGATTCTCTCCAGGTTTAAATTTCTGAATATTTTTTCCATAAAATCTAGGACTAAAAACAAGTATTTCCATCATAGTTCGAGAGTGGGTCGAGAATAATTTCTATTTTTTTTAAAACATTTTTTTCTTTTTTTTTTTAGTTTTCTGACGAAAATGATTAAGTTTCAGCCCCAGATGTTTTTTATGAAACATTTTACTGCCGTGAACTCTTTCAAAGTTTAGCCTCTAGAAACACTAAAAAAAAGTACAGTAAAAAATAAAAGCACTTTCAAGATTAAAAAAATTCGCTGAAAAAAAAAAAAAAATCACATATTTCACCGGCGATGTTTGATTAAATCCTGCGACGCAATCTGTGCGTGCACGCAACGAGTTACGCCGCGTGGATTAACCAAGCCTCTCCCTGCTGGTCGTCGAGAATCGTTCTCGGTCGTAGGAACACACTAACGAGATTTCCTGCCGCATGTACTGTACAAAGTTGCAGTTGGCAGTGCGGCGAAAGATTATTGGAGCGCAAATAATTCTAAGAGGGCCTTTATGATTTGCGCAAACCGTCGGGGAATGCTTCGATACACCGACGAGTGCACTCAACGACTAACGTAAATCCTATACACACAAAGTCAGATATCGAAGATATTTCTCCGAAGACTTGGTTACACACGACGTTATATTTACGTTATATCCAGTTATTTCGATTCATGTAAATATTCTCTTATATTTAATATCAATATGTAAGTGAACTCAAGAAACTCAGAGCTATATATACAATGTCTTGAAACTATATATTCTTGCACTGCGTGATGGAAGACACTGAAATATTTCATAGCACAGACCGATTACAATGGCAGCTCGATGAGCTCTGATTGGCAGGGGGAATTATAGAGAATTATGTCAATTCGGTCTCATTGCGTTTTCATCGACAGGACCGAATGCTGGTGGATCGATTTAAATAGAATTAGAATTTAAAAAAAAACTAAGATTCAATTTAAGACATATTTGAGGTTTTCGTTTGTGAATGGATGAGAGTATTTCTGAGGTAGCCGATAACTAGAAAAATGTGATGAGAGAATTTAGATGAAGAATTGGTTCTTGAGATTATTAATGACGAGTCTGAACTTTAATTTCTGAGATTAGAATAGTGGATCCAATATGACAGATAAAAATGCAAAAAATCGCTGAATTTTCAATTGTACTTCAAGTCATTATCAGCGCTAGGTATTTAAACAAAAGAATGAAGCATTGAAATAGCCTTTATTGCATCGTTAAATATTACGTAAGTATGAAGTCGATACGCTCTTGCGTCGACTCCAGGCTGACAGACATGAATTATTAACTACATAAGTACAAATAGATCGAGTATCGAGGACGTTGCGTATATTCATTTTGAAATGGATATGTCACGTATAACATCACACACACACACACACATGTATATGCACGTAGGAATTATTTATTGAGCGGAATTCACGCTCCTCATCTTCACAGTGTATGTGTGTGTATGTGTTAGTGCTCTACGTGCAATCTCGTCCTTATGAGAAAGTCATTACGTAGGGATTTGCGCGTTGGATCCCTTCAGCCGACTCAGCTATACTAAATGGACCACGAGCTACCTAGCGTATACGGCGAACACACTGGACTGTTAGGCACATACGTACACTCGGGTGCCCTTAATACATGGGCCAACTGCACCCTAGATAATACATAGTTTCTCACGTATTCGCAAAAGTGTCCCCCGTCCAATATGACTCTGGACTTCTGTCGAGAACTCCGCAGAGTTCACAAAAACGACCCATACCATCCTAGAATATTGAACTATTTATATTAACACTCTGGTACTTGTCATTTTTTTTTACCTACACTTTTTATAGGGACATATGAGCTTATTGATTGAAATTCTTAATTGGATTTCGAGCTAGTATTGGCTGAAATTCAGAGAGGAATCTTCATCTTCCTAATGAAGAATTTAAACATAAAAGTGTCATCAGTCGATAGTAACGACGTGGAAACTGCTTTTTTTTTTTTTTAATCCATGGCTTGTAATCCAATGGTACTAATTTGATCGTTTCGAGTCATATCTCTGAACTATTGAAATAATTGGATTTCTGTCAGGTTTGTCCAGAGGAGCCACAGTCATCATTGATGCAATGCTAGCTCTTTTATATGACCCTGAAACGCCAAAATTGACGTTTAGATCTGTGGCATATTCCATACTAATTCGAACTGGTTCACGATTTTTTATATAATTGCTGTGACTCTAAAAGGCATACAGATTTTTTTTTAATTTAAAGGAATTTATTTTACAATTTTTTCTTCTGTTTTTTAAGTTATCACCATCAATACTTTTTCTTACAAAAATCATAAGTCCGTCAAATAAATTTGTTAAAATCTAAAAAAATTCTGAGTGCCTTTTACAGTCATAATAAAGATATAAGAAATCGTGGACCACATTTACAGGCTCTTAATTTCCTAGTGCATTTATAACTCGTTACTATCTCTAATTTTTTAAAATAAATGTAACATCATAGAATTGTAATTAATAATAAAATAGACGTTAGAGCCAAAGTCATGAAATCGTGAGAAAAATATGTATACATTTGTCAAACTTTAGCCTTTATTACAAAATAGACATTTGAATAGATCGAAACATTTTTTTTTTCGTAAAATCGTAGAATGTTTGTTTAATAATAATAAGTTATAATAATAATCATTTAGAGGCTCCTAATTTCCTAGTGCATTTATGTTATTATCTCACATTCTTTTTATAAATTGAATACCATAGAATTGTAATTAATAATGAAATGTTAGTGGCGTAGAATATTATCGCAATGTAAAAAAAAGAGACTGAAGCACGGTGAGCGCAATATTTTATTCTGTTTATAACCTACATTGAGCATGATTGTCCACGGCAGAAAAGTGAATATATATCCTGAACCCGTAGTGCAAGTATATACGCGAGAAAAGAAAAAGAAGAACAAACGAGGATGGACAAAAAGAAAATGTTGAGTCTCGGTTACCACACTCTGGGACAGCGGCTGGGCCCTCTTTACTTGGCTTTTTATTCCTGCCAATAGACGCGTGTACGAGTCTGCCTTTCTTTCCTTTCATTCCTCGACTCAAATATACACCACCGAGCTACCATTCCTCGTGTGTCTTCTCACACACTGTGTGGTTTCATCCCTCTTCCGTTTTTCCGGTTTTCTCTTCTGGTCTCGCGCTGTCTCTTAATAAATATACCGAGAAGAGAACAGAGCCCGAGGGAAATAGCGAGGAATCACAGACAGGTCGGTTATGTGAAAGTACGAGCGGCCATAGAGACGAGTGGCATCGAAAACGACAATGGTGCGAGACGGAACAAAGGGCTTCCATTATTAATAGCCGTCGTGTTTCCAACCCTCTGGCCATTTCAGTGGTTTTGCGAAAAAAAAAAAAAGAAAAACAAAAGATGCTATACATATCCTTCGCACATATATAAAACTGTGCAATGCAATATATTTTAACAATGCTGAAATTTTGATTACATAACTTGAATTTGTATCAATTAATTGGTAAAAATATAACGGATTGAGGTGGGTCGCCTACCAAATATCTACCAAAGTGATAGTCAAATATATGATTGTGTTTGATAGTAATAATAAAAATTGTATGGTGTGCTAGTAAAATACTGTATATTTTTGAGAATCTATAGAATTTTATGAGACAATACAGTTTTATGTTAAAAAGACATGTAATAAATAAATGTACTCTTTTTTTATCCCATGTGCAGTGCAATAAACCGATTTTAGTGATTTTCGCATGTGCACTAAAATAAACCGATGCAAATGATTCGTATAATCACGAAATACGTTTCGTGTAAAAAAGGTTTTTTTTTGCGAATATGTTTTTTAAAAAAATCCAAATACTTAAAATTCTTTTCGAGGATTTTGACGTTGCAAAAAACTTTATTCTATCAGTTTGATGATATGTTGTGGAAAAAAAATTCTTTCGCGAGTTTTTCATAGGCCTAAAAGTAAAAATCTAAAAAGAAAAAAAATAATATTCATATGAATAAAATTAAAGAACTAAAAATGAAATTGATTAGAAATCAAATTGATAAGCACTAACCTGTGCATCTGCGAGGATGCGACGCATTAAGGCCAAGGTGGGGTGCGTTGCAACTCCATCGTCGATCCCGAGTCCTTCACCCTCCTTGTTCAAGCGATTCAGGCTCTTCAAAGCTGCAAACAGCAAAAAAAAAAGAGATGTTTTTACAGAGCTGGCTGGATTGCAGGGAATCAAGGCTTTCGATTCACTGCACTGCTACACAGAATTTTTCCTTCTTTTTGTATTCTTTTCGTATACGTCAGTGCTCTCCGCTTTAACGATCCGGAGCTTCATGATGCTTATAGTGCAGTAGCTAAGGAAAAAAAGGAAAATGCAACTAACGAAAAAAGTTTCACGACACCGTGACAGTTTCAGATCTTGATTACAGTAGCCGATATATAGAGGCAGATCTTTAACTGTGGGACACAGGATCTTAATTGCTACCACCATCACCAAAGCAATTCCTACTTTTACAGCACGTATACTTTCCAGCCATGTACCCCTGGAACGTCTATGACAACCCCTTATCAAGCGACAAACGCGGTCATCGTTATAGAGCCTTGAATGCCTCGAAGCGTCCCGACGAGTTAAGCGATCTTGGTCTCTCAAACTTCATCCACGTCTTGGTTGTCCCAACTCGTTCGAGCCACATTATCTTCTCTGGCGCTGTTTGAACGGGACGATAATTGAATTCCCAAGCGGATCTACGCGGGGACTCGGTGAGAGGGAGGAATTCTAAGTGAAAGCTTTGGCGCGCAACTTCACGAAGGGGAAAGAGAGTACAAAGTGTTATCGACAAGTTCGGTGAAAGATATAGGAGAAAGCGACAAATTACTCAGGGATCTTGATGAGAAGCGGGTTGGGGATGCTGTTTAAGATCAAAGACCCGGAAAGTCATTGAGAAGATAATTATAATAATGGCCATTAAAGGGTGACGAGGCTGATGAACATATATAATCAGTTCCTCTCAATGTTATTGTTACTTTTAACACAGCGTTATTGAATCAAGATTTTCACAGGGAAAATTGTAAATTGATTTAAGACGTGAAAAAGGTGATAAATTTGAGACTCAAGAGAAAGAGAGAGAGCTCAGTGGTATTCTAGTAGAATTTTGCTTGAAACTGCGGTGTGCTCACGGTTTTCCGATAACCGTAGAATATTTGTTCATTACAAGTGTATACGAAATAGTATGGAGTCTGTGAGGCAGGTGGTCCTAGTTGAAGCAGAAATGCGAAAACCAACGTCGTCCTCGAATATGTATTCATAACTTTAGTGTGGCGAAGCAGAAGCTTTTATAAAAGAGACCGATAAGGTGAATTGATATATACCGCAGTGCACAACACTGATTCATAGCACAGTATAAAAGTATATACCTATATAAATGTGTACATGACGTACTGTATACACATTTATAATATCCGATGTATGCCAAGCTTGTGTGTACCATAAAATTCTAGGATTTCTTCTGTGCATTGCAAGCTCACAGGCCGGAAACGATATTTACAGGGTGATACAAAATAACATTTCGATTGGTGTACAAGTCAAACGTTCGGAATGCAGAATGAAATTTCTTAAGTAACGAAATCTCATTAAGAGACAATTCTTGCACATTAGTCAGCTTATAAAATGCCCAAATTATTTTTATGAAAATTCCTGCAGTGTTTTGAAAATTCAATGTTCATTTTGAATCACCCTGTATTGCAGGGAGATCACATAATATGTATACCGGAGATACGTGCGGTTCCGCAGACATGGGAGAACCAGGCATGTACATCACCGTACATATATATATATACCATATATGCAGATATACCATAATGTACCACATGCAGAGGATATAGAAGAACGGGGGCGCGAGTCGGAGGCGGGAAGTTAGGCGAGGTTAGAGTGATATATGGGATATTCCAATATTACACCCGCGAACGCAAGCAAGAACGCGGCCGCCTATTGCACCAAAATCCAGGGATTCTTTATGGGTATGTTCTCCACACAGTGGCGGAAATGTATCGGGAGCAAAACTCCAAGTAGACTCCTTCCAACGTCGCACTGATGGCAAAAGTAGGTGAGAGGCAAAGAAGATTGAGAGCTAAAGATCAGCCGTACTGATTGAGAAAAATTGGGTTTGCTTCAACAGTATAACCATTTAGATTGTAGATTTGCGGCGCTATTAATGCATTGAATTGATATTCTTTCCCAACCACCGGAGAATTTTATTACGTATCCCTGATGTAGACGACTCACCTTCCTCGTAGGGCTGGGCACGTTTCGCAAAAGCCCTCGAGAACACGCCAGCGCGTGATTTCGAGGCATCCACACCGTTTTCAATGGCAGTGCTCATATCGCTCCTCACAAAGCTTTCAGCTTTTATATATTATATATATATATATTCCGTCGTGTTATATGTGCGAGCCGTTCACCGAACGAACGATTCCTCGAGGATCATTGAAACCATCTGTAACGTACATTTCATGAGATCTCGTAAATTATTAGTGCCTATATCCTCGTTCAGAGAGAAAAGAGATGCTATATGTAACAAGAATGGCTTTGAACTGCCACAAGAGCGACGGAAATATATTGGAGACACTCGGTTTCGTCGCGCGAAGCTACCTATCTCGCTGATATTAAATTCGTATATCAGCCGTATTTTCTTCGATATCCCTGTCTCGTCCTCTTGACACTTTATGTCTTGTACAATTTCTTCTTCTTCTTTTTTGCCGTCTCGATGATGTTAAAAAAGACGGCACCGGAGAATTGTTTCTAATCGTTTCAAGTATTTTATTATTTATTTCGAGCCTGAATTGTTTGTGAAAGGAGACATTCGATTATACCGAAGTCGGTTTTTGTTTTTATTTAATAAAATACAGTCACACTTTTAGAAACATTCCATGAATTAATGTTTGAATTATGGAAATTATGTAAGGTATAAAATATTTCTATAACCGTCCAAAATTTCCTTGATTTTGCATATGCGGATGTATAGGGCGCAGGCTGCAATCACATATTATGTAACATGAGGGAATACATAATGCATATGCGGTGCTAAAAGCGATATTGCTGCAAGCCTACTAGAACTCTCTCCTAGATTCATTATGATAGTATACGTACACGTCATGTGCGAAATTACAGGTCACTCGACGCGGGCAGACAGGGCTTTTCGACAGATCCTAGTTAAAGCCACCAAAAGCACAGAGTGAATGTATATCGTACGGACGTTTAATATATCCAAATCCCGTCAATATTTGTTCAAGAACATAATCCATTGAAACCATCACAAATAATGGTATTAAAAATATCACACGCAGCAGGTGCCTCAATATTGAATTATTGTAATATCAAAGGAGCAACTACATCGACCTTTTGCAATGCAGCAATAAATTAGAACAGAATATACCAGCAGGCTTAGCCTGCTGAGAAACAAGCTGAGTTTGAAGCAACTAAATTTCGTTCAAACAACAATATTATGAACCAAGCAATGTTTGGTTTGCAGAAATTGGGCAAGTATGGTTGGCTGAACTTAGTATTACGTTTGAGAAATACTTGTGTAGTCATCTTTTGTAATATGAGACTGTGTCGTCACTATTAAGAACTATTAAAAAATCCTCAAATGGTTGATAGTCATTGAAAACAAATTCAAGATAGAGACTGTTGGAAAAAAGAAGAAAAAAATGAGAATCTAATTACTAGTTGAGTTACGTATAATTTGATGCCGGGTTTAAACCTTCGAATGATTGATAGATCAAAATGAGATGCCAAATTGATATACTAATCCACAGAAACCATCACAAGCAACGGTATTAATAATTACACGAACAGCAGGTGACTCGAAATTGGATAGTTATACGATATCAAAGGAGAAACTAGATCGACCTTTTGCGACATAGCGACATTAGAACAGAATATACACCAAGCTTAGCGAGAAGAGAATCAACATTTGAGGATTCCAGGCAATCCTCGTGACATCTTAGTTATGAGATCACGGGAATGGCGACTGTTATTGTCACGTTGGAGATGTATACACGACTCCCCGGAGTCCAATTTCGCGACGCAGACGTTCAGCAATCTCCAAGCCCTTGAATCTCTCGAGGAATGACAACGTGGTATCCATACAGGTATACTGTGTATACCGTCGCACTACGTGTTTGCGAGCAGAAAGCTGAGTGTGTCCAACTGGTCAATTTTCCTGGCAGTAAAACGTCCCACTCGTCACATCCTCGAAACAACCTTTTCTCGTATTCCATGAGTTTCCTATTGAGTCGTTTATGGCGGTAAGAAAAAACGTTCTTTTTTTTTTTTTTAAGATGCTACTCGTGTCTTTTCTTCCTTGTGACAGAAAAAAATCGAAATTCCGTAGCGATCTCTAAATATTTTTTTTTGAACGTACTAATGATTTAAGAGAATTTCTTTTTCAGTATTTGGCACTACTTCTTGACTTAGGAGATTAAAATTAAAAAAAAATAAACTTCAAAATGAACCACCATGCAACCCTCAAATCCAAAATTCTCAACAACAAGCTACTCATACAGATAATAATCTCACTACCTAAAAAGACATTTCTACACTGACAGAGACGAGATAAACAGCTTAACCCTGTTTTCATAAAAACTTTTCACAACAATCACAATATTTTTTAAAGGTATCAACATAAATTTTATCACTTTATTCGCGCAAACACCTTATAACTTTGTGATGCGGTATAAAGCAGAAGGCGAAAAAGCGTGTTAATAAATGCGGTAATGAAAAGTCTCTCACTGCGTCGAGACTCGTTTTTCCATCTCGTAGAGTAAACGAAAGTATATACGGAAAAAGAAAAAAAAAAAGAGAGAACGTGGCAGACAGGACACACACGTACTACTGCTAGGTAAACCCTGTGAACCTTGTCACAATTTTGCAGAGCGTGCGTAACGTGTGTCCACGGAATGATAATTCGTCGTTGGTGGCGCAAAGTCATTTTCGCTAGTGTACAGAGAGAAAGAGAGAGAGAGAGAGAGCATATGGCCGGTTGCTGGTGGAGATAAAATCCCTCGAGACGCAGTTGCATCGTGAGAGAAAGCGAGACGAGTAATACTCAAGTTTTCCTAACGCGTACAGCGGTAGGAAAGTATATACAGCACTGTGCGTTGTGCCAACAAAGTTAGCTGCTCTCTAGGATGTTTCATACAGAGCGGAATGGCATCCCGCGTGAGAGATATATATATATATATATATACACACCAGAGTTAGCATATTGTAGATTTATACGTAATATAACTGGAAGGAATATGTACAGACTCCCTTTCACGTGCAATCTTCCACGAGGAGTTAGTTTGACTAACTTCCGTTCCGAGTGCGCGCGAATGCGAAGTTTTTCTAAGAGCGACTCGTCGACGACTACAGCCGCGTGTTCAGGACGCAGAGACAGGGTGTAAAGAGCTATGGTTACTGCAGCTACTTGTCGTTGTTCCAACAGCCGTTGTGCCGGTACCCTTCGGCGTTGAAAACTTGGCGTGGGTGTGCAGATACACGACGCTCGTTGTTCGACTATAGTGGCTCTCTCGACAACTACCGATATACATGCCAACGGTTATACTGTGTATTTGCGTGTATATATGTCGCAGGATGATAAATATATAAGAGGGCTTCGTAAATTCAACTGGTAGCCTCGAGATCAACTCGTTAGATTGTATAAGATACATTTTGTACGCTGCTACTTTGAGCATTTGAAACTCGGTTTTCCAGAGGTACAATATTGTTGAATAAGCATCGAAATGTTAAATACACATTTGGGATTGCCAATTGCTAGAGGTTAATTTTGTGATTACGAGGAATTAAATTTTTGGATGGCATCTGAGGATTGAAAAAAAAATAGAGAGAAGAATATTGTCACCTTATAATGTGCTGTCGAATTTGCATTAATTGCCCAATACAAATTAGCTTAATTAAATTATGTAAGAATTTAGGATGCTTTCAGTACTCGGACTGTTCTATGCTTATATTAGGTCGTCGCTATTAATTATTAATTTAAAAAAATGTAAAACTATTTCATTAATAGTTTGCATAAACGATTTTCAAATGTTGATTTTCATTTGACCAGGCTGTACCGCTTCAAGATTCTTAATTGGCTCGACAATCGGTCGAGCGTCGAGTAAAAAAAAACTCTGTTCAGACACATTGAACGTCCGGGGCTAGTTTTCAACACAGAATAAATGATCAAAGCAGAGCGCGCTCACGTAAAAGCTGCTACTCTCCCGCAATGGAGAATACCTGCTGTAATTTCATGCAGCGCACTTATACGATACAATAGTTTAATTAGCAAGTGGCCTCTTGCATGTTACTATTCATACGTGGTGGGTTATATACATGAGGCATTCCACGTCAGTTTAGTCACTCAAGGATACAAAGACGGATTCGACATATTTTTTATTTAAATGGCAAATGTATATGAGAGTGTAATTACATTCCTTAACTTTCATTCAAAAATTGAATATACTAAAATCTGTGCTTTTAAGAACAAAAAAAAATCAGAGTAGAGTAAATAAATCATTGAAAATATTTTTTTTCTTAAGATGAAAGATGTTCGATATCACTGTCGACTAAATTTCTTGAAGTACCTGAAAAGCAAATTATAGATATTTTTTCATGGGTTTCGAAACCGTTTGAAAACGACAGCCATTTATTTTATTTTATTTTTTTTTTTATATTCTGCATACAATCCTGAAGTTTTGACAATGAAAATCGACAAGAAAATTGATTCTTCCGTAGAATCAAAATTATTTGGAACCTGACGAATTAGTTTCAATCACATAAACTGAATTTCGTGCATTTTTCGAAAAACCCTTTCTTTTTTTTCTAATAGGTTAATTGACCTGGAAAGTCTCATATATGGCATAGCATGACAATACGTACGTCAGTTAATTAACGAAGCCAAACTGTATGGCGAGGTGTACGTTAGACTACGATTAAAGTGGCCATTATTCTGCCTCGGAAACTAGAAAAGCTTCGTAGCTTTTGAGTGTTCATCCTAGAAACCGCGCGTTTCGTCATACGCTTAGTGCCGAGAAGCTTCCTGTTACAAGTTTCATATAGAGCTCGCTGTGAAATTTAAAACGGTTGAAACGTCGCAAAGTTCGCGTTTGCAACCGTTAATATGCACTCTAAACCCGGAAGACGTATAAATGAAGTGTTGAACGTGCGAATGAGGGAAGCAAGAAGGAACTCCGCCAGCATGAGCAGAAACCCCAGTGACTTCTGGCTCGGTGTACGTTATACACGCTCGAGAGATCCGGGGCTGAAGATAGGAAAAGCAGAGAGGACCATTCGCGCGAAACAGAGACACAATGAAAGCGGACACCAAGTGGAAGAAAAGAGGTGAAACAGGTGAGGCAGTGCCAGGAGCAATTTGCGAGTCACACACGATTTTCCTACAGAGGAAATTATTCATGACACACACCTGACGATGTGACCTATAGTTACTAACCAGCTGCCTTATCAGTAAACTCCTCTGTGTCTTAATAAAAGCCACTTGCTTCCTGCTTCGCGGATATCTTCTACCTTTCACTCGTTTCCTTCGTGTCTTCGAATAAACCGAGTCAAGTCTACCGAGAAATGTTTTGCAGGTGGGTATTCTACGGATGAAGAGGTATTTTTATTGAAACACGTGTTCGTAAAAGATATTTGTGGACGTTTGTTTACTTTCTTTGTTTTTTTTTTTTTTAATTACTACCAAATCTTACATTTCGTTCCAATCGTGTTGCCAGTGACAAATAACAGAAAATCAAACTTTTCGATAATGTGTAGAAGACACAAATAACTGTTGATGAAATGTCAAAATGAATAGTCGGGTTAACCACAATGGAGATGTATTTGGGATTGAGTACATTCTAAGTTTATCTTCTGTTAAGCATCCTCGTTCCGCTTGTACGCATCGTCGAAGGTGAATCTCTGTGTCTGTGCTCCACGCGTTGCCCGAGGCTGCGAGCGAATTCAGTTGCTTTAAGCCCAAGCGAGGTAAACAACGATTCGCCGCCGGGCGGCAATGCTCACGAGTGAGATCTCCGGGCGTTTGTTCCAGAGTGTTCATCCCGTTCGTTCCTCGCGGCTGTTCGCTATCCTGAGAATTTCGAAACTTAACATTCCCACGCGAGATTGAAGAGAGGAAAACGTATCACCCGAAGAAAACAGAGAGAATCGATTGCATTAAACGTTTCAGAATGTGCGGTTCGATATTGTCGAAGAGAATAATAAACGACTCGATAAATTTTCTTTGGATGATAGACTCAAGAATTTCAGTTGAAATATTGGAAGATTAATCTTCGCAGATTAAGATTCCGGTCAGGAAACTCTCGATTGAATATATTTTCGAAAAACTTCGGTAAAATGTTATCGTGAAGTATTTGGTGAATCCAACCAAGAAATGATTTGAAATTTAATCGGTTCATTTCGTTTTGAAATGTCATCATTTATTAGCATTTTTTTTTATATTTCAATTATAGTTGCTGTTGCTTTGTTAAATTTGTAAAAAAAATTAATAATGCTAGTCGAATATGAATTTCTACGTGGGTGGTAAGTGTAATACAATACTGATGGTACCAGAGTAATATAGTGGTGTAGATTACTCGTTCGATTTTCCGAGTGAAGAATCAGGTTATCGAACGGTCGTCGGTCTCGATCGAAAAAGCAATGGGGATGACACACGGAGTAACGGGTAAAAGGAGACCGGAAGAGAGTCAACGATCGGTGACCGGCGGCGCCCACGAGGCGAACCTTCGTCTTTTTAGAAGTTAGTACACGAGGACTGATAGCCTAGCTGCTCTCGCTGCTCTATAGTGGTTCTCTTGGTTCCCTTTGCGCGCGGCTGCCTACAAAGGAGCATCGATTTGTGCTCGGGCAGCATGAATAAAGTCTGACTGAGTGATCTATGTAGACGATTGGACTAATCGCACGGGCGCAACGGGAGTCGTAATGACTCTTGAATGTTATCAACAGGAAAACATCAAAGCGCAGATACACGACGCTAATATAAATTGTAAACGTGTGGCTGATGGACCTACCGCAGTTGCTGCCGGCCTTTACAAGTTATCGACATTGACGTATATTCATGAACCTGGCTATTGATTGAAACGAGTTTCAATGTCAGCTTAATTGCAAAGTAATATACGATGTCAATAAAAAGAAAAACAAAAAGTAGAAATTAATTTTGTAAAGACAAGTATTTGTTTCTTATTAGAATCTGAACTGAAAGTTTTATATGATTAGAATTTGAGTACATTAGAAGAAAACAAATGATTTTGAGAAAATTCAATGAAATTGGAGCCAAAATTGAAACCAAAACAGATTTACTCGTGCCACTAGTTTTACAGCTACCATAACTGACTCTCTTGCCTCACTGGCGAGTTAAAAAATTATAAAATAAAATATTCAACAAATATTTGGTCTATTTAATAAAAAATCTCAACGAAAATTAAATTCCTGTATAACTTAATTAATTCAATAAAAAATGCCCTGTTGGATAGACGAAATTTCTATCTCGGGTATTACAAAACATTTCCTCGCTTTTGGTATGCAATCGAACATGCATACGTTAAAACTAGCGCAAATACGAAATTCGATTATTACATGACTAGTGTTCGTTGGATGGAGTTAAATTCGAGTGGATGGTAAAATCGATGCGCTCGGAATTTCACGTGGACCACGCCACTCCGGAAGTCGAAATAGGTTTCCCCGGCAGTGAGGGGCATTTTATTTCCCTGATGGTACAAGCGGTATGCCACTGGGGAAAAGCACGCGAACTAGAGACGAGTACGTGCCAATTACAGTGTGCAGTGTTCGCCTCTCCTTCTCTTCACCTCTATCTACCTCTATTTTTTCACGGTGCTCTTAGGGAGCTCTGCATCAGAGCACGAAATAAACGTCTCTCTCTCTCTCTCACTCTCTCTCTCTGTCTATTACTCTCTAACACTGCGTCTCGCCTCCTCGGCACTTTGAGTGAGCAATCTACCTACTCACGGGCGCCTGAATGAAAGAGATACCACAGGAGGACGATAAGAGTAGAGAGGATGAAACGACGAGATGGGTATAAAGGGCGCGCGCCACTTCCCCATGAATATTTATATCGCCGGGCGAATGGTTATCCATAATATCGTGAATGACGACGCGTGTGAGAGACGGAACGAGAGGGCTTAGAAAAAAAAAAATGTCGTACGTCCTTTTTACACTGTTGGATGAGCGACGAGAGAAACGAGTCGAAGGGGCGTGAGAAAATATAGAAAATGCACTCATCTCGCACATACATAACAAAAAAAAAGTTTATAATTTGCTTGAGAGTGGTGTAGAATATTTCGAAAATGAACAAATTATTGTAGAATTTTTTTATCTTAGGTTTCCCTGAAAATTAAATACCGATTTTTTATTTTAGTGTTTTTTCGATTCGCTGTATATAAAAAATGATCCATTGCATAAACAAAATGTTCGAACACAAAATGTCTTTATCTTTAAATCTCATAGAGAATGTCGATGTCAACTTGTGATAGAATTTTTATTGAAACGATGACATATTTTTTTTTTTTTTTTTTTTTTTTTTTTCTTTCGATGCGTGGACCACATAAATCAATATATGTTGCGGTAGGAGGCGTGCGCTGTCCTTTACGTGACCAGTAATATGCAGAACGCTGAAGTATGTATGAGGTGTCCGTGTATAGATATACAAAACAGTGAATATAGGAGAAAAAGAAAAAAGAGTAAGAGAAGGAAAGCGGTTATTGGCCATCGAAGGAGATAGAGTACCTTGCTCCCGAACGAAGTCATACCGTCCATACTATCAGAGCCATAAACCGCTCGTATATATTGAACACGAGGAACGAGGTTCCCAACCTACAAAGTATATTATACGTACGTCGCGGTCGGCCGGCAGCCGATCACGAGCGAACCGAGATCTCGTGATCTAGATCACCGTCGCGTCTCGTGTTCACTCGTGCGCGAACTGCTCGCCGCTCTCGCTCATGATCGTTAAAAATCTTTAATACAGGTATACTCTGATGTACGGTTTACTAAACCGCAGAGTGTCAAGATCAGGGTGGCAAGCTTCAGAAGATAAGAAGGGCATTGCTCTCTTTATACAGTCCTGTATAGCTCCTTTATCGTTAATGGCTATTATAAAAATTGTAAATATATAATTTGAAAAAAAAAAAAAAAAGAAAAAGAAAATGAAATATATGTTCTCTTCATTTCAGAGTTATTAAAAAAAGTAATTTTTTTTGTCAATCTATAAATTTTATTATTTATCTTATGTTGTTAATTTCATAACCTATTGCGGTGAAAAAAGTTGATAAAAATGTACTGCTTCAACTGTAATATATTGTTTTAATATGGTTATTGTAAATTGGGCAGAAAAATACAAATTGTATTGTTAATAATTTAAAGAATTATTATTACTTCCGTTTTTTTTTTAAATCAACGCTTTAACGGCCAAAGCCCTTTCTTGTTGGAAGAGAAAAAAAAAATTTTTGTACTCCTGGATATTTTTTTGTGAATCAAAACATATTTTTCCTATAGAAATATAATATAAAAAAAAAACTTTTATATTGAAATATTAACAAAAGGAATTTTATGGTTGTTTAAATATTTTTATAAATTCCCGCCAATAACGTCGCTAAGAAAATGTAATAAATACTTTAATTTCTGTAATATATGAGATGAGTAATTTTGTACCAGAATGGTAAGTGAAAAATTAATAAGAAGCCACTCTTCATTGATCTGGACAATAATAGCATTGAAAATATCTGAGAAAGAGTAGGAAAGCAGTTTAAGTTGAATATTTAACGGGAACTGCATCGTTCGTGGTATGCAGATCGAAGCGTTGTATGTCCGTTGCGTCACGTGTATTGAATACGAGCAAAAGCATCACGGAGACGCGCCATTTAAGGTCTTCGTGTCGTTGCTGCGTTGTAACTCGAACGAGAAGGAGACGTGTGCGCGCGTGTACCCTTTCCCTGTCCCATGGGCACGTCGTGCACTCTCGCAACACGGGCTCGCCCGTCAATGCTTTCTAATGACTAGACGAGAAACGGCTTCGAGTTTTTCTTTTTTTTTTTTCTTTTTTTTTTACACAACGAAGGATAACAACTAACATCGCCTAACGACAAAAACGTACATAAAACGCATTCGAATAAACCGGAGAGAGTCAAACATGACCGAGTCTTTATCTCTCGTTTTTATAACTTCTTCTCGCGTTTTTAATGCTCCTCTCGCATTCGCAGCATCGCGACTTGGCTATTTCTATCCGGTTCGCTTGGACCGGTGTGCTTTGTTCAACCTTGTCTCGGGACACTAAATCACCGCAATACGAATTTATATCCGACACTCTTCTAACATACGTATACAGGGTGTCTCGCAACTATGTGATGATATTTATATACTCGAATAGGGGAGATCGCGCTGAACAAAAAAGTCTGTGGTCAAAATTTTCTACGACGAAAATTGACCAAGTTATTAGCATTTACAGTTAGCCAATCACAGACCGTTAGTGTCCGCCCGGCAACTCGAATTCCGCATGGACACTAACGGTCGAAAACGGCGAAAAAAGCGTTTTCAACCGTTAGTGTCCGCCCGGTATTCGAATTTGCGGACGGACACTAACGGTCTCTGATTGGCTAACTCTAATTGCTGATATATCTTGGTCAATTTTGGTCGTAGAAAAATTTGATCATAGACTTTTTTGTTCAGCGCGATCTCCCCAACACGAATTTAAATCCGAAGACTCTCCTAATATACGTATATGCATGACAACTCCATGAGTTTTCTCAACGGAAACAAATCTCGAGGTGTAATTCAAGTGTACAACTTTTAAACGAATAATGTGACTCAAATATATTTTTCGCGTGAATCATGTTTAAATTATAAAATTTTCCTTCAATATTTTATATACACGTAACGAAGTTGATGCTAACAATTGTTTTTATAAAAATTGACTTTTTCCCCGTGCATGAATTCCTCGCATGCAATTTTTATCAACGGGTTATATCGCATGTAATATGTATTTGTTCTCCAGTACAACCCTACGCTTGTATTATATAGAAGTTTATATTAAATTATTTATTTATAGGAAAAGCATATTTGCTTGGTATAATATATCCTCGTGTTCGGTCACTCGCCCACAAGCGACCTCGGCTACAGAAGCACCGCTAAATTATGGAGGTTGATAACGAGAGCGACCGCAACTGCGTGAAACCGTGTTCGACGCTCGCGGGTACATAATTATTGCAATGGCGCTGGTGAACGATGCTCATTTGCCGTTAGGGCGAAACTTGATTTTAATGAGATTTCGTGGAAAATCAAGAGGGCACTGTAGACCTCGAACGGGGGAGAGAGGGAGGGGGGGGGGGGGGGTACTTCCACGGCCGACTATACAGGAGTAAAAGTTGCAGTAATGCAGCATTAGCTACCTGGCAGTTTCGTCGTATTCGAGAGCTGATGCTTAATTTGGTGATTTAAAACGGAAACGAATGACGATGTCGTAACCGAAGATAGGCTGTCATGAATTTTAAATAAATTTTTTTCTATTTAATTTTATCGTGAATTTTTAGCTATCCAACTAAATTATTTTTTACAAATATTGAATTTGAGGTAAATCTGTAAATAGGTTCTTATGGAATTTTGCATTTTTTCGAAAAATTAACGTTTTGCTCTACCTCACATAGCTACCTTACCTTCACCCAAACAAAGTAAATGTTTTGGAGACAAATAATAACGTTTGGTGACGATCGATAAAATGGTTCGAATTTTATAGCAATTTTAATACATAAAAATAAATAGAGTTAGTTCGAAAGTGGTAAGTTGGTTTCAACTTCTGCTACACATTTTATAATTCCATATTTAACTTTATATAAAGTCCAATACACACATTACTATGCAATAAATTTTATAAAAAAAAAAAGGAAGGAAAAATAAATGTAACGAACAAAACGACCGCTCTACTTCGCTGTTGCTCGTTACTCGCTACTCTCTGCTCGCTACAATTACTTTTTACAACTTTTTCATAAAATTCACTTCAATGAAACGGGTTTTTAGAACTTTATATAAAATTTTTACATGCATTTACATGACGTTCGTGTTGCTTTTTATAAACATTTAATAGCAATTCAGTTATAGCAGTAATAAACAAAAATCGGTGATAACTTTTGTATAAAATCTAAACGAACTAAAATTTACTATCCATTGTTTCTGTGAATTTTTAGAAATTTCAATTTCTTAGGTAATTAATTGATTAATTAGTTACTTATATTACAGTGTTTTTTTTTTTTTTTTTGTACATTGGAAAATATTTAACTTAGACAGTTTTCTTAGATTCTTTTTATTGTCGTCTAAATTTTTATGCATAACACTGCATATCTGTTATCCATTTTTATATTCCAAATAAAAAATATTACCAGAAAAACATTGAATTTGTGTCCGCGAAAAAAAAAGTGCATATGTGAAACTAGCGAAAGGTGTCCGATCTTTGATTTCGGCGGTAGAGGTGCGAAATTTTTATAAATTTTAATTCTTCCTTCTTCCTCATGTTTTAATATTCTTTTTCTTCTATATTCCCTTGCAACAAACCCTGCAGGTACGATAGAAACCCGTTGAAATTCGTTCGACCTCCAAAATACCAGAACTGATGTGGGTCTCTGCGAGAGCGAGGCTCAAAAAAAGGCGCTTATATATACGCTCTACATAGAGAGAGAGACGCAAGGGACACACGCCAGAATGAAGCGCCGGCGAACAGGTCAACGCAGCGGAAAATTCTCATAAATATTTATCGACCGTGTGCCAAGTTTGAAGGGGTGAATCGAAGCGCAGGGACCGCGGTATTGCTGCTGCACAGCAGCACAACCACCTCTCTCTCTCTCTCTTTCTCTCTCTCTCCCTCTCTCTCTCTCTCTCTCTCGTTCACTGTTATTTTCATGACTCCGATTTCCATTCTGATCGATAGCCAGGGCCACCTGAGTCGAACGAAAATGCTCTCTGTGGGTACCGTCCCACGTGTTCGCACACTGCATCGAGGATTCGATGAAAAGACTGTAACTCGGATGTACGATAATGGTCCGTCAATTTATCTTTCTCTCTCTTTTTTTTTATCACTCTAACGACGGTGCGTGAACAACGTACCGAACGGAATATATTTATAAAAAAGAAGAAGAAGAAAAAAAAAAAAAAAAAGGCCCGGTTGTATAAATAGATGGAGATATATGTGAGTATTATTTTCGATAAAATAATACAGTGGAGGACCTTGAGTGCCCCTCGGTGTGAAGGCGCGAAGGGGATGCAAAAATCGATGCAGCTGGCTATTCTCATAAATATTAATCGAGAATGAAGAAGGGTGTAGAGGGACATTCGCGAGGAGAAGTAAACTCCCTCGAGAGGGAGATACGAGAGTTTCGTCGTTGCGATTTATTTTCATGTACATAGCTCGCTCGAGCATATATATATGTATGGGATATTCTATACAAATCAAACTATTTTCAGATGACAACTTTTCTCTACTCTACATAATCGTAACTCTACACGAGAAAAGTGTGCACAGGCAAAATTCTACACGGTGCCGACTCAACACATGCCCGATTCTACACTGTCCCCAACTCGCAAACCAATCCACGTGCGCCGTTAAAACATTTTTATCTATCGACGCACGTTGATTGGTTTGTGAGTTGATGACGGTGTAGAACCGGGACTGGTGGTGACTTTCGCCCGTGTACACTTTTGTCATGGAGAGTTATAATTGTGTAGAGTATTTCCGTGGAGAATTTTGTCCGTGTAGAGTAATGCTGTGGTGACTTTTGCTCGTGTAGAGTATTGGTGTGTTGAATTATACCCGTGTACAGTTTTGTAGTAAAGAGTTTCGTTTGTGTAGAGTATTGGGATGGAACTTAGCTCGTGAAAGTCTTGCTGATTATAATTGATGCATGTGCAGAGTTGCTGTTGTGTTAAATTAAACCAGCATGTGTCCAGCCAGTGATTTGTAGAATCGGGTTCTGTAGAACCGCTGTATCGGCTTTTCCCCCCGAAATAAAAGATTGTGAATACATCATCCGAAATAATGCATGAATCGATGAAATAAATATTTCTTGCTCTTTAAATTTTTGAAACGTAGAGCGTTGGAATTTAAATTAAATTAATGTTATCAACAGATTTAAAGACGACAATTTTATCATAGTTAAATCATTTTTCATAATTTAAGTTCAAATAATTTTTAAATCGACTTATCGCAATAAGGGAATTTAAAAAGAAAATCCTAATCCTTACTCACCCTTCTTTGAAACCACTAAAAGACACTGTCAACATTGCTACAAATTCCCAGATTTTGTACAAACTATAATTTAGCTTGTCCCAAAAACATTTAAAAAAAGAAAATATTCATCTCAGCATATCTTAATCGAAATTAAGTTACTTTAAATAATTTTGATTTTTTCTATTATTTAGAGATTACTGTTAAAAAAACACAGGTCTAAAAATTGGAGAGAACGTCTATTTATATAGCATTTTTATAGTACTAAAGGAAAGGGAGCGTGATTCTTATGCATGAAATATCCCATATAGTGGTTCTCACACCTACTCGATATTATTTTATGTATAGGATTATATACAACGGGAGGTACTGATTATACGCTTGTCACGCTCGTAAAATGTATGATAATTATTATGCAAATTATCTGTGGTATCTTGTTGGAAGAAGAAAGGAGCGAATGCGCCCGCGCGTAAGCTCACCGAGAGACGAGTTATCACGACTATATCGCGCACGCTCACCCGCTGCAGAGAGCCCGGTGGTGTGTGTCGTCTGTCGAGAGGGAACGGAGCGTGGGACGGATACACGACGGATGCAACGGACGGCCTGCAGGATAACTGGTCTCGCGGTCGTCTGACGTCTGGAATTTCTTATAACGATTTAGCGACTCGGGTAAAAGTCTGGTCTCCAGCATCCGAAGCTATAATAATATTCGCATTGCAATTTTCTTCAATATTTTATTAGATACTGTCAAGCAATCACTACTATTTTTCATTCTTCAATTT
The DNA here is from genome assembly GCA_964016905.1 of Perithous albicinctus. Classification (NCBI taxonomy): domain Eukaryota; kingdom Metazoa; phylum Arthropoda; class Insecta; order Hymenoptera; family Ichneumonidae; genus Perithous; species Perithous albicinctus. The sequence goes on along the minus strand of OZ024691.1, from coordinate 25,641,429 downwards.
GTACCTGTTTTTTTTTTTTAATTATTTTATGAAATTTCAAAATGTCTACATAAAATAAATTAAATTGAATAAATTAATTTTATTATTATGCAGAGATTCCTGTTTCTGTTGTTTTAAAATTAGTGTATCAAAACAATTAGAGGCACAATCAGGTAATTTGTCATTGACCTGGCAACTGTGAAGTGATATACTAATTTTTAGTCTATGCAAGTAATTTTATATTTGCTGTATATTTTTTCAACTGTCAAGTGGTTACAGTAATGATAACTTAAAAAATGTAATTGAGATTTATCTTCAACTTTCTATTTATAGTGATTAATAACAGACTCTCGGTAAAGGTGAAAGGGATATTCGATAATGATGACATTTTCGGTGAAAAGGAAACACCGGAGAACGAAATTCCCACGGAATTGAACGACGGGGAGCCTAAAAAAATGTTTCGTAAAAATGGACTTTTTTAAATGAGTGTGACAAATCCATTTGTTTAATATTATAAAAATAGTCGCATGGACTGTCAATTAGTTTTTGTCCTAAAACGATTGAGTTTTCGAATGGCATTCAGAAACCTACAAAAAAATGTTTTTATCAAGTTCAATTTATAATTATTAAATTAAAAATTGACGATTCTAGTTGGATACTTTAGATAACATCTAAAAAAAATAATATTCAATAAATTGTGCAAACAAAAAAATGTGCATAAAGATACGTAAAGGCCCCAAAGATCTTGTTTTATGTTTAGGGACGTTCGTATATAGATCTCCGTAACGCCACGTCTGTCTCCAATATATTTCACGCTGCTTCCAAATGCTAGTGATAACGTCTAAGAAGAATGAATGGTAAAGAAACGTGACAGTCTAGCAAAAAAAAAGAAAGAAAAAAAAAAAAATCAGAAAAACTCAACGACAAAAATTGTGAAATAACTTGCAGCAGGTGAAAAGTCCATAATTCTCTGTTGTCGTTGGGACGAAACAGCATATAATTCCAAAACACGTTCGGCACTTATATTATCACCATTTCACCCATTCGCACTCCATATATAGACACAAACACATATGGAAAGCCTGAAAGACTCAGAGAACCAAAGTTTTTCCAGCAACGGTGGCACGTACAGAGTTGAACAATTTTTCAGTCAAGAATACAGGCGTTATTCCGCACATCGACGTAAAAGTGCACTGTTGTATATATATATATACAGTATATATAATAAATATATATAAAACGTAGTAGTGCGGCTTCAGGAGACGCAATTTTCCATAGAGTATTTTTCTTTTATTCCACGCGATTCACTCGCGAAACGACGGGGAACAAGCGATAGAACACTCGTATGCACGTACGCGCGTAAAATTGCATTGGATAGACGTCGGATATCTGCTATTGGTCCAGGAAAAGAAGGGAGTGACAGTCTACAGTAAAAAAGGAAGTAACAAGAAAAAGGGCGTTCTTGGAAGCTGCGGAAAATAGCTGGAGGGTTTCAGAGAAGAAGGCAAGGAAAACGAGAATGAAAGGAGGAGAGAAAAACGAAAGAACACTGAATCTCGTGGGGAAAAAAAAAAATATATATATATATATAGTGATATGTATCGGTCTGTAAAATGTATAACAGAAAAAAAGACTACGCGGGTTGTGATCTTGGAAGGTCGGGACCGAACTGAGGAATGAGGATGGCAGAGACTCGAGCTCGCCGGTCGTTCGCAAGCCGACCTGCTCTTCGGGCCCTGCCGGAACTCTCCTGTTTGTCGCGGAGAGAGGGAACCTCTCCGGGGCCCTGAAAAGGGGGAGACTCAAGGTACCACTATATACAGACAGTATATAGTGTGTATCGGAATCATTACATGCAGAGAACTGGCTCTGTCCGTGCTATGAAACGATGAGAGAGAAAAAGGGACGGCGATGTATAATGACAGAATGAAAAAGAGATGTAGCAGCGAGGGTTTATAAAAGTAGGGGGGGGGGGGGGATGAGGGGGGACACACCGGAGATACGAACGGGGACGAGGTGCACGAGTGCAATTCAGCTGCCGATCCTGCCGGTTGACGCCGATGCCCTTGCGGAAGTGAATGATTTATTCGCGCGTTTGCCAACGGGACGAGATTCGTACATCAACCGGACTCTGCCTATATGTCAGTGATGTGCAATTAATGTGGAGGGCCTTTTTTTTTTTCATTTGGTAGCCCGGTTTCATTTCGCGCTGAAGGAAGGTCAACCGACGTCAGGACTTGATATAAATGAGTGGAAAATTATATTCAAAATAAGGAGCGATGATCATGTTTTTTTTTTTGGGTCTTACTCGGTTAATAATCATTTTCATCGAGTCTCATTATTTTTGCTTCCTCATAGAGTTAACTTTGTTTTCATGAAATTTGTTGTTTTGTTTTTTTTTTTTTTTCGAGATTTTAATGTCAGATACAATAAAAATTACTGCTACGATCTGTTTCACAATGGAAATAAATTTGTAGGTTACTGTTACGAACTATTTTGTTACAGAAACAAAGTTTGTTTTGTTTGTCGTATGATATCGCTGCAGTAGGCAAATTTTGCTGATGTAATAAGCTGAGTTATCCCTGTATTAACTGTGGAAATTAGTTGGCGCAGCTGAATATTTGCTGTCACGTCAAAACTCTTCTCCGAATGTAATCCAAAAGGATTTGTCAATCGACAATTATGGAACATATTTTTCTGTCAGTTATCATTATTTTAGACCGAACGTACATTAATTTTCATAAATTTCTTAATGCAATGACTCATAAATAAATGAAACTATTAAAACAAATTTATCTTAATTATGTATCACTTTTCTAGCGTTCAAATAGAATGACAAAAAGGAAAAAAATAATTCTACTCATTAAAATAAATATAGCCCAAACCTAAAAACAACGGAAATAAATTAAAAATATATCTTCACTCAATTTGTAATAAATTTCAGCCTCTCTAAATTCGTATCTAACTGCTGAAGTCTAAAAGTGGAGTAAGTAAAGTAAGGCTATTTGTGCTACAGGTATTAAAATTGATGCGAAGGTTTTTCAATTGGATAACCCAGTTTTATTGGAGCTCGTAGTACATGCTTTGAAAACAAATAGATCGTGTCGAATATATGGGTAAAGGCAAACAAAAAAAAAAAAAGAAAGAAAAATTCCAATTCCTCAGGCTTTCGATTCATTCGTTCAATTCTCGCACGTCTCGACTTCTTCCTTCGCATGGTATATGTATAAAGAGCTCCTTGGATAAATGTTCTCAGTCGAGGCGAGCACACGCGGCCGTCGAAAAACCAACTGTGCAAGCCATGCTCGTAAACACCTGAGCCAAGCAAAGCTAGCAAGCTGTGACTGCCGCTTCTGCTGCTGCTGCTGCTGCTGCTGCTGCTGGCGGCTCAGTCCTACTATATGTGCACAATACCCTGAATAAGCGCAGCAGCAAAGCAGCACGACTCTACCCGACACCAAACAATGCTGTATTGTGTCGCGTGCGCGCTCTGGCTCCGGTCTCCCCCGTCTTCGTTCCTCCAACCTTCTTCTATGCACACATATACAATCACTGCCAGAGTGGAGAAATACATCAGGTGCAACAACTCGCCCCCTACATTAAAATCGTCTCAGTATATTATTATTACATACGTATATTTACACTACTTCACCTCAACACACTTTGAATTAATATTGTTGAAAAACAAAAATTCTGTATCTTCCTTATTTGATTATCGATGACACGATAATTATGTGGAAAACGAAATGTTTTCATTACTGACTGAAGACATAAAGGCAATTCTGTGAAGGAAAAGAAATCTTGTTCCATAACAGCGCACATCAGCGGCAAGCAGTTTGACCACCCAACGCCAAACGTTGCTGTATTGTGTCGTGTGTGCTGGTTCAGTCCTCGTATTCGTTCCTGTAACGTTGTATGCAACGCATACAACACAGTTCGAATTCATATTGTTGAAAAACAAAATTGAAAAAATTCGGATTATTCCTTATTTGATTACGAGTCACACGTAAATTATGTGGAAAAAAATGTTTTCATTACTGACTACTGATGACATAAAAGCAATTCTGGGTAGAAAAAGAAATTTTTGTTTCATAACTTCGGAGGAAACTAAACTCGACTGATTATGCGCGTTGTTTCATATGTTTGCTATTGATAAAAACGTGCAAATATATGCTGAGTGCAAACTAAAGGGGCGGAGAAGTTGTGAACATGGACGAGTGGAGACACTGATATGGGAAATGGAATTATCGATACCGCCGGATATGCTTGTTATCGCGTATCAGCCGCACCTTTATCGATGATTTATGCACTCCAACATGTTGAATGAACTGGTACTGTGCGAAACTTCCGATCAAACAGATATTTTCGATGGTGCACCGGGTGATGCGTTATTCTGTCTGCCTACCTTTATATGGGGATTTTTATTTCAGTTCAGTCACTGAAAAAAAATAAGTTTTTTGCAAATAATTCGAGAGACATTGTTTGTTTAAATATTGAACTACAGATTTGTTTAAATACTGCATATACTAATTTATCTGTATAACGTGACAATGCATAGAAAATCGAAAAAAGAAAATTGAATTTCAATTTCCATACATTTTTTAATTCTCAATTATCCAATGTTAGTACATTTGTATTTTCTTTACTGGCTTTGTCAACTTTTTATACCATTTTCATCCAGCCCCAAAAATGTCAAGATTTCATTCTTTTTTTTTTCATGAAAAAAAACTTTATTTATAAGAACACAAAAAGGTGAAAGTGTACCATTTCAGCAGCGCACCAATAAATCTTTCTTCTCGTATTACTATGATGGAATTGAAATGGTTGGCGTATATACGAAACACGTACAAAGGGATTGCGATAAAGATAAGTTAAGTCGAAGTGGATTCCAAGTCACGTTGGCACGTTGATGGACGACACGAGGAAACCGAGTGCACAACAGGTTCTCCGGTTCTTCGCTCCGTCTATCCAGTTCGAACAGTTGAATTGTTCACGACGGCGATACGAGTTTCATGTTCTTATACGCGCCATTTTCACAGAGTTCTCTTGATTTCACTGTGTCTCATCTCCTATATAGTATTATATGTCTCATCTTCTCGAGTTTGAAAGCTAAAATGATGGCCAAGAGTCGTGGGATCGAGGCAATGCTTTTCCAATAAGCTTACCCGAAAATTCCTAACGCTCCGAGCGCTTAACGTTCAACGACGACGAAGTCTAAACTGGATAGACGTAGTCGATGAGATGCAAGACTACGGAACTCCCGTAACTATACAATATATAAGGATCGACGAAGAGACTGTACGGGGAAGAGAATAAGGCAGTTGAATAATTCAAAAAGCAGATCTACTCCCAAAGTTACTCGATGGGCTCTTCGTCTTTAAGGTCTATTCGTTCCTAATACAAAAATCGGCTTCCCTTGAAATTCTCTTTGCCCACTTTTTAGTGTAGAAAGATAGAGAGAGAGAGAGACTCTTTACTCTCAGGCACTTCGTTCGAATACAATATTCAGACACGAGTTTCATCGACACTACATGGATGAAAATGTCTGAAATATATTGTAAGAATGTAAAGATTCTACGACGAAAGAAAGCTTTTTCAGGATGGTTTGCTTTGCTAAAATATACATGTTAAAAGCTAGGGCTTCGTAATCGAGTGACTATCATAATATTCTTTCAGAGGAGTCTTCAATGATTTCAAGCACAAAGTGTTGCATTTTTTTTTTCTTGTCAACAAATAATCGCAGAATAATCCCATTCAATTGAATGTACGTAACAAAATCTACATATAACAAATTGTAGGAGTTTCATTTCTTCAACATCAGTGTTTTTATATTTTTATTTTTTCTGAAAATTTCGAAAATTAAAAATCTCATCTGTGTATGTATATTTGGAAATAGAGATTTGTTTACATGATCGAAACACCGATACGAACAATCAGTCTCATGGGATCAATTATACAATTTTGCCATCTTTTCAGTTTTTCTTTTTATTATTTTTAAAGTTTGCTTTTCGTGCTTGGAACCGTTTTTTTCTGTAAATTATGTAATATGACCGAGCTATGTAGAATGCAAAAAAGCAGCAAAAAAGAATGCAAAAAATAATGACATTCATAAAATCTGACGTAAAACTTAAATTTCGTTCGAAGAAATTTTCAAGACTCCGAGAGAAATGCTCGAACCCATTACAATAGTTCTGAAAAAAAAAAATTACACAAATGAGGTGTACGCGATCCAACAGCTAAATCTTGTTGGCGAGCGAGAAGTCACTGTTGGGTACCGGGGCCCAAACGTGAATGCCTCGTGAGAGTGTTGCACGGTCGTTCGTTCCCCGGGGGTTGTAAACTTTACGATCTCGAAATTTAACGATGCGATAAATATATCGATATAGTGCACGTGAAACGTCGCTCCTCTGGCCCGAGATCCCGTGGGATTTTAAGCGTTCGGGATGGCTTTTCACAGCGGTTGTAGCTACCGAGTGTCGATACAAATTACACGTTTGCGAACACGATTTGCGTATATCAGTTAATAACCATCGGAATCCGCACCGCAGTTCGATCGATATACTCAAATACCAGAGAGCTTGCTCTATCACAGCGTCGCGCATCTGTTGATTCGACAAACAAACGTTTTACTCGTAAATTACTTCAAGCAAAACACTTTTAAGTGAACGAGTCAATTATCCATTTTTTTGTACAGATTTTCCTTAGGTTTTTGATATTTTATTCTTTGCGCAGAATCTCAGCTAAACGTTTGTCTGCTCCGCTACACTAAAAAAAAAAAAAGCAAAACCAAATTTCGTTTAAAAAAAAATCCTCCAACGATCAGCAGTTCCCTCTACGTGGTTATCGCTCCCGGAAATGCTCTATTACATCACAGTAGCATCCCATCTGGTGACTTCGAGTGCCTTTTTCCAAAGTATTGCATCTACAAGCAGACATTTCATAAAACCTCAAATTAAATCTTATTTTCGTGTCAAATTATGAGTATCTTATAGAATTTTTTTTCACCATCTTCGAGACCATGGTAATTTTGTTGCTCGCCACGGTATATTTCACGGGTCGAAGGAAGATGGTACAGACTGGGGTGGCCCATGGACCGTGTCGGCAACTTTTGCTTCACGACGGCAGATGCTAACCCCGACGTGGTTAGAAGAGGAAAGAAAAAAAAAAAAAGAAAAAAAAAGTTCACAGCTGCCGTTCGACACACTCCTCTCGAAGAAACCTTACGAGCGCTCGAGACGGTGGTCTGGAAAATCCGGCACACTTTGGGCCACGCTCTTATGTACGAGGCATTTCGCACGAAATGGACCACCCTTGTTTCGACATGTTACAAAAAAATATCAACATTTTTTTGAGAGCAGTGTAGAGTATCTAGAATATATATACAAATTATTTCAGATTTTTTAATGTTATATCTCACTGAATTAAATACCGATTTGTCATATTTGTGTTTTTTTTTTTCTATCCGTTGTATATAAAAAACGATCCACTGTAGAACCAAAATGTTTCACCATAAAATGTAGGTCTCTGAATGTAGTTTCCACTGGAAATTTTTCATAGCTGCGCAGAATAAATTGCATAAATTTTCGAAAGAAATAATGGAAACATTTTAATTTTTTCAGAGGGACGATCTTGATTTTGCTCCAAATTTGACATTTCATGAAATTAAAAAATCTAAAATAACTTGTACATTTTCTACAATACTAAATTTATTAATTGAATTAAAATATTAATTATCATCAATATTTAAATAAAAAATTAATTTAAACGCTTTTTTTTGTGACATCTCGAAACAGAGAAGTGATCCACTTCGCGCAAAATGCCTCGTATGTATATTTCGTTCGCAGCTCGTGAGTCCACGCTGTTTGCCACAGGGCGTGTAAGGGCACTTCTGGATACAGTGGCTAGGTGCTACAAATACTTGGTTACACACCGTTTTGTACCTTCATGCATATACCTTCGATTGTGTGTAATGGTTCTCTCACGAGCTCGTACCTATGTATAAGAACTTAATGGTACCACGGTGGGAGCTCTCAATATTGGCCGCACATGGTTCCATACCAATGTCGCCGGCGTCTCTCGCTGGCACGCCGGAAACTTCGACACTTATGAATACATTCGAGAGTTTAACGTTGCCGAGAGATGTACAGAGGGAGGACGACAACCGACTGAGAGTGAGAACCGGGGCTGTTCCTCTCCCGTTGGCAGACTGTCGCCGTACATTGTTTCACGACGTCAAAGATACGCATGCACGGAACGTACATACTGAGTGGCGGAGGGTGAAAGCCCCGTGAAAGCATTCGAGAAGTCAAGCGATATACTGCACGCTGAATTTAATTTATATCGAAATTCTAAACGTAATGCATTCCAATTGCTGAGACGATGAGATACATTTTTTTTTTGCCAAGTTACGACAATGTATCAAAGCTTTTGGCAAAACTTTAATAGACATCGCAGTATTAAACAATATTTTCATTCTGAAACAACCAAAATTGGTCTTCTTCATAATTTAAATATTTATGAGGCAACAGTGAAAAAAAAGAACATCCTTCCAACAGCTTCGACGTGAGTCGAATTTTGCAGTGAAAAGTTTCAAGGATTTTCATGAGGAGCGAAATTGGAAGACTAAAGCCATAATGTACATAATTTATTATAGCAAAAGAAACGATGTTTAAAAGAAAATTTGGATTGTCCCATGTGCTAAGTAGAAAAGAGATTTTTTTTTTCTCTATATCAGCCGTCAATATCTATTCAGTTTTGGTGAATTAGTGTCACGAGAAATCTCGCGTTTTTTCTGTTCCCGTAAAATGGTGGAACGAATCAGTTATTATTAAATCCATATTTTTTTTTGTACAGTAATCGTTTTTCAAGGGATCCTCCTTCCGTTTTTGGTGTGCTACAACATATTCCAGCTTATTTATGAAAGTTGAAACGGGCCACACGGCCCTCGTTAAAGGTCGAGGTCCAGGTGAGCCTCGTTCACAATGTACCACCTGCTGCACACCACGAGCTGAGGCCACATGGGCCCCAATGTGCTTTGGATGGTTGCTATACACAGCCTGCGACCCGGCCATGAGCAATATTTTATTTTGTCCCTATTTCAGTAGAAGCTAAATATGAGTCAATTGTCGAAAATTCAACAAATTTTTGCCAGAGTTGCATCTCAATTAGCGACCCAACATCATATTTAATCATATCAATAAATTGTAGGTTTCTCACAAACGACTACGTATCAGATGTTAAATTAAGACAAGAAATAAAAAAAATGTATTCGCTATTTATTTTCTCATAGAGGAAGCTTTATTTTTCATTGTCTTCTTTGTTTTATTGCAATCTCAATGTCAGGATATTTATAATTGTTCCAAATGGTCGAATATTTTATTTTCTCTCTATTTCAATTGTAGCTAAAGTCAGTCGTTGAAAATTTTACGAACTTTACCAGAGTTGTAAGTCAATTAAAAACCCAAGACTCCCGTTTACTTTCGTTACTTATTTATTCAATGCCCACCAAACTTTTTGAATTCTATAAAAATAAATCACGAACTTTCTTGCAAACAGCCACAAGTATCAGACGTTAAATTAAGACAACTTCTAAAAATATTGTACATAATGTAATACATCCACGACCCACCCACTTTGGTTCCTCATAAAGAAAGCATTTACTCATACTTAAAACGGACCAAGAGTGAGTTCATTATTTTAATTTTGTCTCTATTTCGTTCAAAATTTTACGAACTTTACCAGAGTTGCAACTCAATTAGGAGAGCCAAGCTCAAATTTACTTTCCCCGCAGTTTATTTATTTAATGCACATACAACTTTTTCAATTACTTGGCAATAAATCGTAAAGTTCCTTTGCAAACAGTCACGAGTGTCGCGTGAATATGTGTAGGTGGTTATTTACTCTTACCCCGAGTTTATTTATCTGCCTCCGCTGGGGGACAGAGAGAAGGAGCGAGTTCGCTGAGTATTTGCCAAAGTGAAATATCGTTATTGTGTATCGATTCAATTATACGCGAACGTGGGTTGAGGCGAGTGCCGAATGAAGCACAGAGTTACCATCGATAGCAACAGCAACAGCAACACCAGCAGCAGCAGCAATCTTTTCTGTTTCATCGATATAAATTCAATTTTCTGGAGAAGAGGTTTAATTTAGCTGTTCTCGGGACGTCGGGTTGGTCGACGTGATGATTATTATTAGGCTCTCTGTCGATAATAAAGATTGCTATTCGCTCCACTACACACTAATCTGAGAGTTGTTATCCCTGCAAATGGAACTTGGATTACTTTTTTATATCTCATCCGAGTTGAAAAAAAAAATGTTGGCAGGATATGGAATTGTATTCGTGGCGAGAATGTAATTTTTTTGTTTGCAAATAAATGGTTATGGGTTTACTCGGATTAATTGAATGCTGTTGATTTTACCAATTTATGAAACATATTTTGCAGTTTATATTGATTAATAAATTCCAAATTAATTAATATGATTTTTGTCACAAAAGTCTTGCGTACTGTTGGAAAAATAGATTTCTCATAATTGAAAATAGTTTTCTGTGTTGTTTTATTTTTCAAGAAGGGACCTAAGATTGGTTGTTTTAAGCAGCAGAGGATTTTAAAAAGGTACGTGAGAAAATATGATATATTATGATACTTTGTTTTTCTTCCATTTACAGATCCATGAGGACACTCAGACCAAAAATCTAATTTGATTAACATTCAAGATAGATTCAAAATCAACGCCTTTAACGATACGAAGAATATTATTAATAAATTAGAGAAAAAAAAGTGTTAAAAAATTCGATAGAGAACTTAACTTCACAATTCCAGGAAAATTCGAAAAAAATTATATGCATTCAACAAAATCGTGGAATAATTTAATTCAAATGCAGCCATATAGTGGGCAATATATGGCTGTACAAAGTTACAGATCTACAGAGCTTGATGTACATTTTACGAGGTTCAAATGCAAGTTTTCATGCCTTTTTTTTAGGTGTCCCCTTACAAAAACGATATATTGTCCATGCGAGCAAAACCTCGAAAAATCGATATTTTGTATGTGACCGTTGTTTCTTTTTTTGTTTTTTTTTTTTTAAAGCTGGGTCAAGCCCAGTTTTCTCTGACCCATTAAGACCCTAACTCCCCTATCCTGAGAGAACCCTAACGCCATAACACACCAAATTTTCCATAGGGTTTCTACAGGAGGATTATTCGGAAAATGTCCTCGCCGACAAAAGCCATATTCTGATGCTGGCTATAGCTTATACCATATCCATTGCTCGTCGAGGGTCGGAAACCGAGGTGAGGGGTGAATGACTGAGTGGCAGCTCTGCTAGTGGGACGGAAATTCAAGAATGGAGTTCGTAGCACAAATGATACAATGATTGGCACATGAAGAAGCAGTAGATAACTACAGCTATTGGCATATATCTTTCTCCCTCTTTCCAATGTGCTCAATATGCCATACTCACTACAGTGTGGCCAATCACTGATAAGTGCCTAGGTACTGTGCTGGATACTTTACGTGTCTAGTTATTACGTTTGTTGTCGGCCCTTAGTAGTTCTCGTTTCGTTTGCGAAAACAAGAGGCTACGATATCGCACTTTTGGGAAATACCCTTGTATGCCACGCACACCAGTACATCGAACGGAAAACATCTCTAGTTTCGGACCAAGCTCTATGTTATTCCGAAGAAAAGGATGTACGATAATTGGGGGAAATGTACACTGATGGTCCAGATTATATATATATTGAAACTATATAGTAAAATATTATAATACCTCTAATTAATTTTCCTCTAAATCTTGGCTGCCAATACGAACCTAGAACAAAATCATAAATGTTGCTTTTTAAATTACAGGTACAGTGTATTGTAGGTGACGAAATTATTTTTTTTTGTGCATTATCATTAGAACGTTTTAATTTTTTTAGCACCGCGAATAAACTTGAAGATATAAAATTGTCATCGTGCCTTTTTTTTTGTAGTTTGTGTATATAACAACAAGATTTGAAGCTTATTTTGAGCAAAATCAAGACGGTTTCTCTCAACAAATTTTGCTTTGACTTTACTCTTCTATCCAGAATGCATGAAATTTATTCTGCGCAGCTCTGAACATTTTTGAGTGAAAACTACAGAATCATTTTTTATATACAGCGAAGCGAAAAAAAAAACACGAAATATATATGATTAAAAAATGTAAAATAATTGGTGAATATTCTAGATATTCTACAACACTCTCAAACAAATTGTAAGCTTTTTTTTTTTTTTGGGACATCTCGAAACAGGGGTGGCCCATAATCCCTTGTATATTAGGATATAGCTATACGATCACATTAATATTCTAATTTTATCTGTTTGAGAGAACAATGAAGGCGAAATTATGCGACTCTAAATTATGGATTATTATGTACTGTATTCAGAAGTTAAAGTTGCAGAAGGGCAAAACATGTTTTCTATGAAAATCTCATAAGCCGAAGCAGCGAAGCCACCCCAACAGATCGTGGCTTGGATGCCGAGGGTTCCTCTGAAACTGTTGGAAATTGGAGGCGGGGAAAAGATATCTTCAACTCTCGGAAGAACCGAAAACTGATGCCTATACCGCCTTTCGTATAGGGGAACACTTTCGAATGCAGCCATTTTCATAAAGCCTCTGGCAAACCGCACGAGAGCAAAAGTAGATCTCGCCCGCGTGCATTGATCCCGGATTTGCCTTGCCAACACATCAATTTTCGTGTATTTATAACACGTACTGAATGATCCAGCATATAGTCCTTTAGTTCAAATCTCTGGAATAAACCGCATACGATAACGAGTGTTGTATGAAAAGGTTTGATAAGAATTTTTTTGACATTCAGAGTCTGTCCACAAATACAGAGTAAAATAAAATCCTCAACGAAATCAGCATTTTCTCCAGGCTGAATTTGTCAGAAACAAAATACGAGCCATCGTGTAAATTAATCAGATAACCGGCTTCTACAAGTCACAATTGAAATGCGTCTGGTTGAATTAAAAAATCGGGATAATTGTGCTTGAGACGAAAGAGCATTTTTTTTACAAAGGAAGTGAATATATTAAATTCAATCCAGTCGTTTTTATGTTCTTTCTTAATACAGTTTATTCACTGTTTAATAAACAAGAATTTGTCATTTTTATTAACAGTGTTATTATTAATTACAAAGACTAATAAATAAAATATTTGTCCAAATATTCTTTACGTACTGTTGCAAAAATAAATGTCTAATGATCGGAAGGATTTGTTTCTGAAATTTTATATTTTTTTTTGCGACAACGGAATAATTTTAAGGAAACTGAGTCTCCTAAAACAGGTGATGAGAAAATATAATATACTGATAATACTATTGTTTTAAAAAAATTGCATTTGAACCCATTTGAACGCTACAATTTTGTCGGACTTCACAAAAATGCTGAGAGAAGAAATACAAAAATGCTGTTCCCTATAGCAGCAACTTTCAGATCACACTGAAGTGAACGGATTAGCGTAAAAGATACAGGTGCGCCGGATGCAAGAGATTGATAAGAATTTTTGAACGAAATGTCTGTCCACACTACAGAACGAAAAAAAAAAATCCTTATCCAGCATTTCATTTTTCTCAGCTCGAATTTTCTAACAAAATGCGAGACATCACGTCGACTAATCTGTCGACAGGCTTCAGCAAATTACAGCTGGTATGCCGTTGAGTTGAAAAAAATTAAATATTTCAGAGCTTGGTTGGGCACGGAAGAAAAAAAAAATGAGCACGACATATACTGGAGAACCATGAGAAAAGCCTGCGTGCTCTGTGTGTTACGAGATGGCAGAAAAGCGTGAGCGCAGCATTCGTCGAGCTCGCATGTACATTCGGCCCGGAGGGCCCGCCGCGATTCGTGTGTAGCTTCGTAATACGTGTATATATATGTGTATGCGGAAAAACGAGGGTGGGTTTGGCCTGGGTGACTAACTGCGCGAGAACCAGCGGGAGGTCGAGAGCACACAGTAGGAATACCGAATGCGTGCTACACATTTACGTTCTTTCATATATATATATAAATATATATGTGTATATACAGTGTCGTATATAAAGCGTGGAGTGGCGACGTTGCTGCACGTTGTGACAGAAAGGGTGACATTCACACGTATTCCGTGTACATACATGTGTCTACTCACGTGCTCGTTCACAATCAAGGGTAGAAACGGTGAGTAATTATTGGCTGTTTTTAAAACTGTGTATAATACTCCTTTGCTCTACTACTCTTCCATCTCCTCGATTCCTATTCAATTCCTTTTAAGGTACTTTGATACAGGAATATCAATGGCGTCACCGAAAATTTATTTCTATTTCCAATTCTTGTTTATTAAAGAAGCTTTGTTTTCATGAATTTTTTTATATTTTCATAACGGGCTATTGAAAATAGAGTGGAAAGTCTACAGAAGTGACACAATTTTTGTCAAGATTAATGAATTAATTGAAAGACAACTTACGCTGGAATAAATATAGTAAATTGCAAGAATAAAAATCAGGCTGCTTCACTTCACTGCTAAATTTCAGTTGATTGTGTTGAAAAGATGATTAGGTGATTGAACTTGAACATTTTTTTAAACCTTCTTTTCTCGTTTTGAAACATTCAAGTATCCTGACATAAAAAGTCTTTTTAAAAATGTCACACAAAGCTTCCTCTGTGAGGCAATAAAATTACTGTGTATGCAGAGTGTATCGAACCTACTATAGTCAAACCATTCCCTAATGCGTTGGCTAACATCTATACCACATATATGAAGATACAGAAACGGAGTGTGAACGGTAACATCCACACGTTCCTTGTTCGTGTGTTTGTGTGTGTGTGTGTGTCAATTCACGAGCCTGAGCACATACGACACTTATATACATACATATTCTATCTAGTGTAAACTTGTGTGTGATGAGTATCGTATGTAGAAGAAGCTTTCCCGCAGCAGGGGGTTAGGGGAGCCAAGGGCGAGAGGGGTTCGCGCTGGTATAAGAGCAGAGACTAGAGAGAAGCGGTCCCGGTGAATGAACACAGCGCGCGCGACTACGTCGCGCACGTGGCCACCCGACGAGCCCGAACGAGCGACCGTGCGGCATCACCACCACGATGAACCGGCTCTCGTATAGTCGTAAAACCAGCGGCGACCCTTTCGACCAACTCTCCCTTCCCCTGGTGGGCCCTCGATCCCTTTTCAACCCTCAGCACAAGAGAGCACGGAGTGAGAGCCAACAAAGTCGCCGAACACCCCTGGCGGATCGTCAGCAGCAGCAGCAGCAGCAGCAGCAGCAGCAGCAGCACCGGCCACGCGTCACATTTTTTTCTTTTTTTTTTTGTGTGTATTACTTTTTTTTCTTTCTTCGTTCTGTATTTCCGTGCTTACGCTCGAAACGACAAAACGGAGCCTCTCGTTGAGCGGGACATCGAAAACGATCGATCAGAAGCGGTGATACGATAATGCTGATTAGTTTGCGACGTAAAAGGACAAACATAGGCGGGCCGATCGATCATATTAGCACACACAAGCTCTATGACGGAAATTGCTTCTATGCTGCGCGTAAGGAAAAGAGGACTATATGGTTATTTTACCAATTTCGGATATTAATTAATGATGCTGAAGCATACAATGTTGGCAACGTAGAGCATAACATGTTGTACTCTAACGACGGTAATTAGCGGATTTTAATTAAAATTAATGATAATTTTCGTGAATAATCATATACATTATTATGGAGGGAATAATATGCATGCCGATGAGTGAACACTAATATTCACAATTCCTGGTCATTTGTGTATTACGAATTCAGGGAATACTTAATTGGCACATTATTGGCCCTTTTAGTTTCTGTTAACTAGACTCGACACGTTTTTATTTCTTCTCTTTAGTCATCTTCTAATATTCATCCAATTTATAAGTGTGACATTAACATATCAACGAAAAAAAAACAAACATTTATTTTTGTTACAATTTTCTTAAACATTGTCAGACGGAGTTTCACCAAATGACCATATTCACAATTTCACAATTCTCTTTTTTTTCTTCTCTCTACTACATCCTGTTTTGACCATACCCATCAGTCTAGCAATACAGCGGAGAAATGAGTATATCCGTTGCAATATAGGCGAACGTAATATTCCACAGTGGCGCCCCAATTCCCGGTCTCGCAGCGTTATATCTATTCAGGTCATTTTGGCGGGTGACGTGGCGCATAGTCAACGAAATCCGATCCAGAAGACAATTTAGTTCCAGGGGTTGCGCGGAGTGACGGGGTGAACGGTTTTCGTGGAAAAATTTGGCCAACTCATCGAGAGCGGCCTCGCTCGTATAAACGCTGTTCGCAGAACGAGATATATCCTCCCCGCGAGAGGCAGACGAGACTACGAGGGGTGCTCGGTCACCCGCGAATAAATAGAAACAAGCAATTACAATCACTGTGCATGTGCGTCTGTAGATAGTGCAGTTTCACTCTGAAACATAAACTCCCTTGGCTGGTCTATCCTGCTCATATATGATTACATGTATCTACGGTCACTGAAAATCTTTCTATTGTTATTTGTCGCTGTGGAAGCCAACCCTCAGCCTCTGTTTCAGACAACCCTCAGCCTCTTTCCTTACATAACATTCAATCTCTGCGAGTTATCGAGCAGTAATTAGCATAATACCCAAGATAATACACACCCAGTTTGCAATAAATGTATTTATGACGAAAAGGGACGACCATCTTAGAGACAAAGAGTGATGAGTGGGCGAAAAGGCCGATTTCCATAAGGTCTGGTAATCTTTTAGAGGCCACTTTTGGCAACTTCACTAAATATCGAGAAAGGCCTTTACGCTTTTATGAAGACACTATTTTGGGCGAAAATTTCACTAAACATACTCTTAACTGAAAAAAGGAAAGACCTTCTCCGTTCATCACAGATTTGTCAATGTAACTTGTGTTCCATAAACTCCACAACTTATCGATCACCATAATTAACATCAGACCCAAGGGAGTACACAGCCAGCTTATGCAATAACTTTGACTATCGCGAAAAGGGACGACAAGCGGGAGAAAGAGAGAGAGCTTAGAGATAACGATCGATCGTGGCTTCTCGTGACTTAGGACCTCGGATGGAGCCCAAGAGGAAACGCGCTAGAGGTACTTTGAGCCCACCGATTTCGAAACACCCTCTACACCATGAGGGTCACCCTAGCGCAGTGCCAGCAGAGATATTGATTTAGTATTACGTGCGAGTCCTCCACTAACACTACTGCATATAGTATATACACTCCGCTTCGAGCGGGCTATTCTGCGTCGTCGTTGCTGATATAGAACAAGCATAGCAGAGTAGTGTGCCGCGTTAGAGCACATGGAGTCCTTCGGGGCTATGCCTTCCAGCATTTTCGCCACCGTCGTTCTTCTCGTATTCACCGTGCGAGTGAACTCGAGCGCTTTTCGAAAACGAATTCGACAAAGAGGAATGACAATGGAAACGAACGCGGCGCGACGTTGAAACCCCCGTTGTGGTACAAGGTGGTGCCCCGGGTGCTAGCCGACTAAGCATTTCTATATATTTTTCTCTCGTTCTCTACTCTCCTGTTCCGACCTCTGTATCCCATCCACTCCTTGATCTCCTCTATTCTCTATTTTCTTTTCTTCTTTTATTTCAATTTCTATTCTTTTTTTTTTTCTTTTTTTTTTACTCTGGCACTTTTCTACTATTCCGCGTGGCACGGGATCGTGAGCACTCTGGTTGATTGCACACCTAGGGGAAAGGTACCAATTTCAGTCGGTTTAAGACTGTTTTGCCTATTATACGTGATATAATTGTTTGAACATCATTTTTATTAGGCACATTTGATTTTTGCGGTTTAATGGTCAATGATGGCAGTGACTTTGACAAAAATTAGCGAAGAATTTTTTTTTCATAGGATTTTGTAATATGTTAAGACTTAAAGCATCTCTGGCAAAAAAAAAAGCAGTTCGTTTTATTTTATTCGTAATAAGAATATAAAAATCCTGTGAATTTTTGTAAGAAATCTTGTTCTTTGATCAGGAAAAAATTATAAATCAAGGATATGAAATTTGTCACACGATTTTTTTTTTTTTTTCGGAAAATGAAGTGCTATTTTTTTGTACTAAAATACGCTGCAAAAAAAAAATGAAAATTACCTGTTACTCCAAAACCAGGTATGTAAATAATGAAAGGCCCATATTACATTTAAAACTTGTAGATTTAATTTAAATCAATTTATTTATAATGTTTGCAAGAGAATAATAAAAAAAATAGATATTACTCTTCAGCTTCACAAAAATAAATTAAAGTGCAGGGATGGAGAAAGGTGTAAATTTGAGAGAACTGAATCTAAGGGCAACTCAAGAGCGAAAATAAGTACAATGTACTGAGTTGGAAAAGACGAAACTGAGAGAAGCGCTGGTACGTAGGCTTACAGAGAAAATGAGACATATTTATATATATATTTATAGGGGAGCTGAGTAATCTGACGGATAATCCTAATCGACAGCTTACAGCTCGCGAAGCGTAAATTGCAAGCCATCCAATTTCTTCGTGCGAGCTAAAATCAAAACGATACAGTCGTTGGCCCGACAACAGTTGACATCACTGAGATAAAAGATTGGCTCGACTAAATCCGTCGGACATGGACAGTCAAATAAATGTTTTCGTAGACCAACGAAATATTTCTTCAACAGTTGTTCCGTTGAGCCGACTAACATTTCAGATGAACACAAAATGTTACTGTACGATATTTAAAAAATAATGAATTCTCATTAGGAGAGCAAAAAATAATACATAAATTGACAGAAAATGCACTGCAATCGATCTTAACACTTTGCCTTTTTGCCAGTGTGATGACAAAAAAATTTATTTGGATTTGGTGGAAGCAACACAATTTCTTTTTTATCAAAAGCGGTTACATGTGACAATATAGCGAAACGTAGTGAATAAAAAGAGCAGGTGAGACGTAGCAACAACTATTTTCTCATCAACTTTGATTGCCAACAACTGTACTGCTTATTCTATTATATCCTGGCGGGGTCAAAGACTCTTGTCTCGTCTCCGTCCGAATTAGGAAACTGCTGGTGGCAGTGATGATGCTCCGAGATGAAGAAAAATTAAGATAGAACCTGGGAAGATGGAAAATGGGAGTAGCGACGAAAACGCGGATGAGTGGACACAAGGATAATCCCGTGGATATAATCGTAATAGATGGGGTAGCGTCGGTGTCTCGAGGCATATTTAAGTCTTTCGGTGATTAGTTAAGTGGGACGATTTATGCTTTGAGATTCAAAAATATTTTATTCACAAATCTTTTTCCACTCGCGGAGAAACGACTGGTGAGACACTATTAAAAAATATCGTGGCATAAGGAATATATAACATTGAAGTACTTTTTTTTTTATTAAACATGACTTCCGCAACGTTAGTATAACGTACATTTATTTTACATCACACTTGTATATTAGATTTTTTAATATACCACTTTAATCATAAAAATTGCCAGTATACATTCAATTTCAAGTATATTTTTTATTTAAAAAAAAAAAAGAAAAATATGTATCTACGCTAGAAGTAACAGTTACAAAATCTTTTATTAAGAAAAAAATATTTATTTTTATTTAAAAAAAAAAGGAACGATTTCACATTTGTCAGCAATTTTAATACAGAGCTACCAATTTTTCATCACGTCAAGAAAACATTTTACCTTTCAACTGTTAAAGGCAAAAAGAAAATGTAAATTAGCGTGTCTAACTTCTTCGCGTGAAAACTTCAGCTAGGCAACGGACATTCACTCAAGATTGCGAAGAATCTGAGAAACGATTTTTCCTCAGTATAAAATGGTGTCAGTCAGGAGACTGCTTGTACGCCCTTAATTGAAATGAAGTCACTTACCGATTTTAAGTGCCTGTCGTAAATTCTGAGGGTGGCAAGCGAGAAAGAAAGCAAGACAGAGAGAAAGTGAAGACGAAAGAGGGCGCGAAAAAAAACGGAAAAAAAAAATATCTCCGAGGCCATCGGGAAGAGTGTGGTACGTGTAGTCGACGTGAAAAGTGGGGAGAGATCCAGTGTTTCAGCAATTTTCGCGCTGCGGAGTAAGAGTAACGCGTACCAACGTTATTTCCTACCGTTGGAAAAATAAAGAGCTCACTCTCGGCAACCGCGATATCTTCACGAGAAAAATCACCGGGGCGTTGGAAAAGCCATTTGCGGGTTGCGCGTACACCGCCGAGGAGAGACGAAATGGCCGAGGAAACGACATGTGAGTGAGAAAAAGAGTCGACGGAACTGACTGCGGAGGGCTCCGGACGTGTGTAGGTCTTCTAACGCGGGGTCAGCAGTTCACAGGTCGCGGGACCCGCCTGCATCTCGTGTTCAATCATTCGAAGTAAAAGGGCTCTGGATAGGTTACATAAAATGGCGACTTCGCACGCAAAAAAAAGAAAAGAAAAAAGAACCTCGACAATCCGTTTATTCCATTGACCCATAAAGGGATTACACAGTTCATCCGTTCTCCACTTTCTTAACTGGAGATTACACGGTTGCATATTTCTCGCGGTTACCCTCTTCGGGGCATTTGAGTTCACCGGAAGAATATGATACTCGACGAGACAGCAAGGACGAGGGATGTTCAACCGACTGGAAATCTAATCAGGCACCGCATGGGCCTGTGGGAAACTATGTAATAATCGGCAGGACTCTCTACGTTGCCATGGAGGTCTGAAAATAATTCAGCGGGTGCCCAAGTTTTTGTTTTATGATCTGCCATTTTATTTTGCAATCAAGAAGTCTTTTTTATTAAATCATCAGTCTGATTGCAAATCATTGAAAATGACAATAAATATAAATTATTATTATTAATTAAAAAAAAGATTTCAAAGTTTAGTTTTTTTTTAATATAAAATAAATTGGCCTATTTTTGCTTCCTCATGGAGGAAGCTTTTGTGGAGCATTGAAGGCACTCTTTTGCGAACAAAATTATTATTATAATTTCGTGTCCAAGTAGTACATGACATGTAGAATCGAAAAAAAAAAAATGAAAATTATTTTATTTTTATTTTAGCTGACTCGGCCTAGTCAGCGTAAAGCAGTATTTTTTTTCATCGCGTCGACATCGAACTTCGTGTTGGATCGAGAAATAGTGCCTCGCGTTAGTTCAATATAGGAAGGCGCGACGAAGGTATCGGTTTATCCGGGGAGCCAAGAGAAAAAGCTGCTTCATTTAGTTGGCCGACGAATCGTGCAAGAGCATCGATCCGCAAGACGGATTATTACCCCATGATGGAATCGGCCACCCCCGAATCGATTTCCTTCTCGACTACTACCAGTACTTACGTACACGAGGAACTTCCAATCTCTTCGTGCCTTTGAATTTAATTGCGCGGCACCGAGGAGGGCCGGAGCTATCGGCTATAGGACGAAAATATATATATATATATATACATATATATGGTGAAAAGGTAGTAGATCGTAAGATAGAGCTCGCGGCCTGAATTGTTCGACTTTGAATAGAGATAGATCGACCTCCCCCACACCACCGCTCCAATTTTATACCTTTCTTCGCTCTTTCTTCTAAATCCACGCTTCGACACGCCTCGAAAGATTTGACTCTTTCCTACATTCATTTATGGATGCATTACACACATGAGGCATTTCGAACGGAGTGGGTCATCCTTGTTTCCAGATATGTCACAAAAATTAAAAAAAAATTTTTTGTGGATGGTGTAGAATATTCAAAAAGATATAAAATTCATTTTAGATTTTTTATTTTAGTGTTTTATTTTTCGATTCGCTGAATACAAAAAGCTATCCATTGTACACATTTTATTTCAACAGACTATAGTTTTAAAAAATATCATAAAACGAACTAGAGCTGTAAACACACGTACAGCTTTTTATTACACTGGTTTATTAATTGATTATTCGATTTTAAATCATTAATCGATTTTTCAGAGCCTCCTCATAGAGGTGGCTTTGTGAAAAATCGAAATAACTGAGGAAGCCAATGTGCAAAGTTGTCTACTTTGCATCTTTTTCTGTCAAATTTCTGTCCCGAATCTCAAGATACTCAAATTCTAATTAAATTAAACTATTGGTTGAGAATATTCGTGTAATGCATCGTCAAACATCAGAATGATAATCGTGGGACAAAGAAGAAAAGTTTGAAAACAAAGGGCGAACGAAAAAAAAAAAGAAACCCCTCTATTACAGCGAGCCACTGATTATATTCGGGAGAGTTTTTGAAGCCATGGCGAGAGACAGAACGCTATTTGGGTATGCTTGAAAAAAAAAAAAAAAAAAATGAAAGGGACGGGAATAATCAGAGGTTGGAAACTAAGGGTGGAATAAATCGCATCGATTGAGCAGATAGGGTTGAAGCCCTTTTCCAAGCTTCTCCTCTCCACTTACCACTTTCCTATTCCTCTTGTACTAAAGGTCTTTGAATATAGCATGGTTCACGAAGGTCAAAAGCTCTCACAGTGGTTCGTGCTCGGTAGAGAGAGGGTTGACTGTCCACGAGTTTCCTGGGCGTGACTGCACAATGTGTGACCACCACTTTAGGCTTCCAATGCTTCGTGTGTACCATAGGAGACGAATCTACACTGTTGAGGACATGCTATCGCGATGCGATGTGGTTTCGATATTCCAACGCCCCTGGACTCTTTCCCAGCTCTGGTTCACCGAGCAACCGACGACTTTTCGGTGTACGTATACCTGTACGCATATGGGGCACTCTACGCCAATTCGATCGAGCTTTCGACTCTGAACATTTTCGATTGGTGATTCATTATTTATTTTTTCAAATTATTCACACCAGTGATGGAACGAAGTATGCTTAATATTGTTTTCTCATAGAGGGAGCTTGGTTTTATGGACATTTTTTTTTTCGAGATTTTCATGTTGGGGAACTAAATTATCCACAATGTCGAGAAAAGTGATTTAGAAGAAAATGTTTAGAAATTTTAGATTTGATTAGAAAAAGCAGCATTATGGAAGGTACAAAAAGCATTGACTTTGAATAATAATAATAATAATAACAAAAAGTTATTGATAAATGAGTATATATATAAAAAGTGTTTAACAAATTCGATAGCAAACTTTTTTAAAAAATCTCTGATTGCTCCGAATAAGCATGATTTTTTTTTTCAATTCATTTGTAATTGTCAAATTTTATTTGCACAATCTTTTTTTTTTTAGAAAAATTTGGACACTCGCGTGTTTTGAAAACTAGAATAAGAGATCTTCAAAGAAATAAGCATGCTGCACCAAAAAAAAAATTATGTACCACATCAAATACGGTTAAGCGTCTGACCGAATAGACATGGAATACCCCGTATACGCCCTTTAGCTATGGGCATCAGCTCGAGGCAATCCTTCGTGCCTAATAAGTAGTTAGGTAGTAAGTTGTGAAAACTAGATTATCAACTTCCATCAAGCGTGTATGACGTGCCTTAAGTATAAAGGCTCTCCGCGTCAGTCAAGATTTGCATGGATGTAACGTCGTCCTAACGCCTCCGACTTGTACTTTTTCGACGTTCCTCCTGGTAACGAGAAAAAAAAAAAAAAAGAAAAAAATTACGTGCTTCGAAAACTCTACACAACGAGAGGGAGATCCGAGAGGCATATACGCGTTTATGTGTGCGTGTAGTCGTCTCGTTTCTCGTTATTCCCTTGGAGATATATAGGTGCGGTAAGGATATAAGAGAGAAGTTTGAAAACGTCGCTCGTTTCCGTCGACGTATATTGGAATATCGTACGCGCACAATGGGTGTAAGGTGCGCGAAAAACTAGAACTCGCATGAATATAAATTCTCGATCTTTGTACGGATGCTGTGAAAAAAAAATATATATATACATATATATAGTTTGAAGGAAAAATCATATCGACGATACAGATTGCTGGGCGAATATATAATACCACGTCTCTGGGTATATATGGAGATGGGTCATTCCAACTCAAATCGGCAGACCCTTGACACTCATCCTCTGGAATTTTTACCTCCATTTTTTGCATGTCATATAGAAAGAAAAAAAAAGAGGGCGCAAATTGGAACTTTGCACATTACTGACTCAGTATTTTTGAATTTTTACAAAGCTACCTCGATGAGAAAAAAAATATTATAGTAATCTCTTCTAGATAGTATAATAAAAATACTTTGT
Organism: Perithous albicinctus; assembly: GCA_964016905.1. Classification (NCBI taxonomy): domain Eukaryota; kingdom Metazoa; phylum Arthropoda; class Insecta; order Hymenoptera; family Ichneumonidae; genus Perithous; species Perithous albicinctus. The sequence goes on along the minus strand of OZ024691.1, from coordinate 25,617,294 downwards.
ATGGCTCGTACATTAGCCAAGAAAAAGTGTAATTCATTCGAATTTTTGGTACTTTTTAAGGCGGATGAAGAGTGAAAAAAAAAATCCAAAATATGGTAGTTTATCGATTTTAGCTTTAAGGCTCAAAGTAATGAGGAAGTAAAATATGTAAAGTTTTCAAAAAATTGCATCCTTGTTTTATGTATTAAGGAAATTTAAAAAATTAAAAAACAATCTTTTTAAAATAAACAAATTCGTATGACTAGCGCGAAATATTTCCATCATAATTCAGACGACTCCGGGAACATCTCTACTATAATTAAAACTCCTCTAAACAATCTACATGTTTATGTTTCTAACGCCGGAACAACTTTCCGGCATTCCAAGAGTGATTGTAAGTGTTACCTGTTTTACCGGTATAGTTGTTTCGTGCTGAAGATGTAATCTGGTGAACTTGTAATTCGGGGAACGAGGAGTTTTAATTACGGTAGATATGTTGTTGGCCTAGCTTGAATTATGGTAGAGTTCAGCCGTACACAGTCAAAAATAACTTTGTAAAATCGGAGTGCTACGTTTCACAAAAAGTAATTTTATTAGATCAGTAACAAATCTGTTACTTTAACAACAACAAAAATCTTTTGTCTATACATTTTTTTTTTAATTTTGTAAAGTAATAAAAAGAAATAAATTGAGCAATTTTGTAAAAATGACCAAAAAATATTCTGTTACATGAAAATAAATTTTCAACAACTCTTTTTATTTTTAACATTACAACTATTTTTTTTTTTCTTTTTACTCTTTAGGAATTTTAATTTGTTATTTTCTGGTAGTTATTTTATAACTTTAAGTAAATGTAAGTCAGTCTGCTTTAGGATGTCATTAAAATTCTTCTAATTCATGGTGAAGCATTTTTCAGAATTTTTTCAGCTCCTGTCGAAGGATTTAGTTTCAATACCAAAGTGGAGTAACTGCATACCAAATTTAAAAAATCGAATCCATAAGAATTCAGAGTTATACATAGAAAAATAAATTTTATCTTAAAACGTTTTTCTCAAACTCAAACAATTGTAGTCAGATTTACGCGTTGAGTTGAGATGAAATTCCCAATACAAACGCAATCGTGTATATTCTGAAGATTGGCAAAACAAAAATTTGATTATCCAAAGGAAAAGAACGCTCTTTCACCTCGAACCAAGACCCTAATCTTGAATATAAAGTGGAATCCGTGAATTTACGATGTTTTTTCAAATCTTCTCTTTCCTTTTTTTTATTATCTATACCTTGAGTTCTTTTTTTTCCTCTTTCACTCTGGGCTCTTTTCCGCATGTTCTCTATATTTCTGTGGCTTCCACTCGGAAGTCGGCAGAGCTACAAACAGTTCTATGTATGTATATATATATACTTCTGTCCTTGTCAGTTCTTCCGTTCTATCCGCTTCCTTCTTTCAGTTCAAAAGAACTCAAGCCCTTTTTGCGCCCCCCTCCCCCCCCACGTACCTAGCGCCGCGTACTTTGGCGCTCTCCACGCGCACCGGATCAACAATGAATCTTTTCGTTTGTGTGGGTGGTAAGCAGAGGGGTTAAACGTGCAGCAAAGGATCTTCACGGTCGACGTTTTTCGTCGTCTCTCTCTCTCATTCTCTCTTGGCGGTTCCCCTTTTCAGCGAGCTTTCGCTGAGTTATATATCTCTTCAAGCTGCGTGTATATATACAGCCGAGTAGTTGGAGCCTAAACGCACAATCGCGCTTAACGTTATCCGACAGTCGACGTTGTACGCCTCAAGCATTAAAGTAAGCTCTCATTGCATTATTATGATGCTTGAGCTCTGTACACTATAGAAACAGCACACTGCTTGGCCAACCAAAAAGCAATCCTCGTGATAGAACTATGATAATAACTATATTATTATGTGTGATACTTCATTTTAAAGGATTTTTTAAAATTATAAATATCTATTTTTTTTTTTTGATAAAAAAATGTATTCTATTTCAATCAAAGCATCGTCCATTGCTGTCGCAGATGAATTTAGCGGTGAAAAAATTGAATATATGTTTCGGAGGAATCTCAAAGATTTTTCTGATTTTTTTTTTTTTTTCAGATTTTAGAAAACGTTGGTTTCTTAATTTTTTTTAGAATATTTATATTGCGGAAACGAAGCAGTAAAAAAATCTAAAAAAATGGTTAAGGATCGAACTCATGTTCTTCAATTTTCATTAAATTTCCGTTTATCGGTTTTCCCAAACATTCGATTTACTGTTCTCCGTGTAATACACAATTTCAATTCCGATATTCTCCAATGCCTGGAGCATTCTTTTAATGCCTCCTCTATGAAACAATCAATTCACGCCAGCTCCCTGAATGATAGCTTTAGGGGGAGGAAGAAAAACACCGAAATAGCTGATTAAATTCGAACTAAAGAATCGACTGATTTTATTCTCATTCAGGAATCCAGACCTAGAATTAAATATTCGATTAGACTTTCCAAGTTTAAAATCAAGAAAAGAGGCAGCGTCTCGCTGCCAAGTATTTAATAAAGAATTAAGTTGCATGGAAAATATGCTTTTTTTAGAATTTCACCCGAGCTACCTCAATTAATAAGTATTGTCCTTTTTTTAATCACATGTGCAAGAAAACAATTTAAATATTTACCTAAAACATTTACTATAATATAACGGAGCTGCCAAGAGCAAAGCATAAAGAATGTATCTCTTAATCTTGGTCTTAAACGCAAATAACTCCGTAAATGGCTATCGTTGATCCTTTTACTTACACAATTATTTATTCGCTAGTAAATCTACCGCCGTGGCCATCATCCGGCCCATCGCAAAGCCTCTGGCTTTCACGTTACACATACGATATATAGTTACGTAAATTCACTATATATATATATACGAAGGTTTAGAGGTAGTAACGCTGGAATAGGTATATACTTCCACAACTACCTAAAAGGGTGTAGGATCGAGAATAATGGTCAGTCCGCATGCTCAGAGCGAATCATTAATTAATACCTCCGGCTTTATATTTAAGTTAATTAGGCGGGTCTGCCATCAAGCGAAGCGGCGGTGTCTTAACGCCTTCTGTACAAAAACAAAATAAATTGTAATCGAAAGGCTTTTTTTTTAATAAAATAAGTTGAAATAGAAAATTCTTTATCGCTGATAAAATATGGTTCTGAGAAAAATTATTTAAACAGCATTTTTAAATCATTTTTACATACTAACATAAAAATTCTGTCGAAAATTATGAAATTTTCGAGACCCTATGCAGGCTGGCAGGAATTTGTTTCACAAAGTTCTATGGAATTGAAGTTTTACGTATTAATTTACGTAATAATTCAGGATATTAAAAAAACTTCAATTACGTAGAAGTTCTCATAAAAAAATTCTGCCATTCTGCACAGGGTCTCTCAAAAATTTCGTAATTTGAAACAGAAATTTTCTGTGAGTATATAAAAATGATTAAAAGTGGCAGTTTTTTTACAAAACGATATTTTCTTGTTTAATGACATGTAACAAAATATTACGAAATATATTCGAAATATAATTCGTCTGACGAAATTATTGGTCTGCAGGTCCAAACAAAAAAATACGTGTCTTCTCTCTTTCAAAATACATTTTGATAAAAAAAAATTGTCAAAATTATTGAAAGGGTCAGAGCATGAAAAATTCAGCTATAATCCCTCGTATACATACAGCAACAACATACACGCATGTATTGACGAGTAATGAAGAAGTAACGAAAGGGTAAGTTCAGAACGAGAAGGATAACCGGCCATGGGGGAAATGGTGGTACCACTACCATGGAACAGTCTGAGAGAGAGAGAGAGAGCGACCAACAAAAAAGAGAGAGAGGAGAAAAAAAAATATCCTGTGGAGAGTCGAAAGCGCGAAAGCGAGTGAGGTAGATCGAGGGGATGAAATGGAACAGTACGACGAGAGATACGGGGGTGGTTATATGCCAGTGTACCCTCCTCCCTCTACAAGTGCTGCTTCTCGTGTAGTCGTATAGTAAAAGGGATTTGTAGTTGTGGAAGGTAAAGTTGTGTTGGGGAAACTGAGAGAGAGAGAGAGAGAGAGAGAGAGAGAGAAAAAGATGTGAATACGTATATATATATATATATATGTGGGAGTATACGGCGAACGGCCGCAATAGCAAAAGGGAGGCTCAGTTTGGTTTGCGGGGTTGGGGTTTCGGTTCGGCCCCCCCGAGGAAGCAGCCACCCCCGCAGCACAAGGGGTGCGCGGTTGTACTAGGCGACGAGGGAGAGAGGGTAACACGCGCAAGCGGATCAATACTCTCGCGCGCGCGGGTAACACTGCGAGAGAGAAGGCTCTGGCCCGCGACGATGCAGCGAAGGTGAGAGATGGTGTGAGAGTGAGAGAGAGAGATGTATTATGGTGTAGGAGTTATATAGTAGGTATTGGTAGGTTGAAAAGCATGGATAGCATTTGTGGAAGAGCGAGAACGAAGTCGGGCGATGTACAACGACGACGACGACGACGACAACGACGACGGCGACCACAGCGACCGGAATGACAAGGACGACTAATACTGTACATGAGAACAGAACATCGTAGGAAAGTTCTCGAGGTGGGAAGAAATTCGTTGCGACAGGATGATAAAGAAGGACAGAAAAGGAAAAAGGAGTAAAGACTCATTTATTTTGAGTGAAGAAGAAAGCTCGTGGGTCAAAACAGAACGAGGGGAAAATTTAATTTTATTAAGGGAAGACGTTGATTGGCGACACTTCGTGAAACTCAACGAAAAACATTAGTAACAATGTATTCTTTTGATTGTAATTTATTGTGAGTGAAGAAGAAAGCTCGTGGGACTAAATGGAATAAGGATAATTAATTTGATCAAAAGGGAGACGTTGATTGCGACAGTTCTTAAAAGACAAACAGAAACATTCGTATACTCTGTTATTCTTTTAATTGTAATTGGGGAGCACTTAAGATTTTTTCTATACTCCAAGTTTTGCAGCATTACAATAATTATTTTTTCTTTAATTTTAGTTTTTTTCTGTAATATTTTCAGTATATTTGATTAACTATTATTGCAATTAAAGTTCCAAAGAAATCTGCAGAAAAAAATCTCCTGCTTAATCCAGTGTATTAATCATAGAACCTGTCGAATAGTACGTTTTGACGAAAAAAAAAAACCTGTAAAGTGGAATCTTGGAAATTGTTTCCTTATTATTTTGTATCTTTGACAAAGCTATCTGTATGAGGAAGTGTGTTGATTGATGTTGGCTTCCTTATACAGAGTAAGCTTTGTCAAAGACACAAAATAATGAAGAAGCAATTTGCAAGTTTCTATACTTAACAGGCTTGTTTATATACTGTATACAATCAGCTGCATTTAAAATAATTTCAAATTCTTCTCAAACAAAATCACTGTCTTAAACAATGATTAAACGAAATCTTACAAAGTTTAGAATTTTAATGAGAAATAATGATTTTTTTTTCTTCTCATAAATATTTCATTTAAAACCATGTTATTGCGGAAATTTAAATTCTTGTAAAATTTAACTCTCTACCTTAAGGAACCCTCAGCAACGTCAAAGCTCAAAACGAACAATGGCTCGGTGAGCTTACGTAATATGATATAGCAGAGCCTGTAGCAAAACACTGAGAAATATGTCCATCATCTTCGTAGGTTCTCTGTTGTCCCGCTACCAGTCTTTTCATCCCCATCATATTTCCACCTCTCGCACGAAAGATTTTTCTTTCTCTTCACCATCGCCCACGGCCATCGGCCTACAGGGTGTATATAGGTACTATATAGTACGAGGGTGACTGTATGGCGTTTCGCCATAGACTGGCAGAGCACGAGATCCCGGAGAAAAGCTGCTGTGCATGCTATGCAGTCACTGTACTGCTGCTTCGACTGATTCAGCTACTCCCCACAGCTTTTCACGAACGTGCTACAAAAGCTCACAGTAGGTACCTGTGGATCTCACAAGAGGGTCAAATTAAGGCGTATATGCTGCACTAAACACTGACTGAAATCTTCTGGATCGTTTCATCAATTTAGGCTTTGTCAAAAAATTAACTGCAAAAATGATTTAATTGGATCGGTGGAAATTCCGACGTCGGAAACAACATCAAAGAATTTCTAGCAGGAACAGAAAATAAATTAATGATCTTTTTGTAAACACAGATGAAAAAAAAATCAACGTCATTATAGATACCAATATCATTGATTTTTAATAATAATAATAATAATAATAATAATACTAATAAGCCCTAAAATTATTTTTCAAATAAAAATAAAATGTTTCGAAAACACAACTTCAACTGTATATTATATGCGAATCAGGGGATTTTATTTCATGAACAACCAAGCAAATGGAATTTTTTCGTACCATTTCATTTTTTTATTGATAAAAATAAATAAATGTAAAAGCCTGGAGAAGGTATAAGAATCACCAAAAAATTAAATATTACTTGCTGAAGTGCTGCAATATATTTCGAGCAATTTTTCTCAGTATTCTCAGAGTAGAGGACTCTTATTAAAACGTCTATATAGAGCAAGGGACGTACTCTCATATTTATATGTACTAGTGGTTTTTTTTTGTAGTTGGAAATGTTTCTCAGTGCCTTTTCCCTGTTTATACGTACCGTAACACCCCAGCTATAAACAGAGCCATTTTTCGTGCTCGCATCTCGAATAAAGGTGCAGTAATTTCAGGGTTGTTTTCCCTACTTTTCTGAAATGCTCCGAAAAACACGAGCCCTTCACTGCCAAGTGTGCACATCGTATAATACACAGGCACATGGTAGTCTGGTGTGCTCTCGACGTCGAGTTCGTTGCCACTGGTGAACAACGCTCGTTGGTCAGAGCGAGAGAAGGAGGAAGTACGTAAGAGTTTCCACGGTGCTCGCACTTTCGAACTGGGTCACCTACCCCGTAGTCTAGAGTCTAGTACTTGGCGAGAGAGCGCGTTTTCTCCCGTTACATCATGTCCGCTTGCTCGTTCACTCTCTCTCTCTCTCTCTCTCTCTGTCTCTTCTCTACTAGCTTGCTTACAAACCCACAACCTTTTCATTCGTACACGTAGATATATGTGTAGCTTAGCTTGTACACAAACGAGGGAGCAGCATTCATACAAAGAATAGTGGCTCATTCTAGGTTCCATAGGTGAGTGTAGCATGTAGCCACCAGGTATAAATGTATAGCATTCGACATGGCGATGATGACGACAACGACAAGAGGCTCGCACAGCCGGGCTATAGACGCAGGGGTAGCTCTGCTGTACTATACTCCAGTTCGAAAGAGACCGTCGCGCTTCAATATTCCTAGCCACATTGAAGCCTCGTTTCAACTCTCAATGGCAGAGCCCAGAGGGAAAGGGATTTATGAGAATTAAGCTTCTGATGCTACTGGATACGGGTAAGTACTAATACTGATGCAGCGTTCAGTGAACAAAAGCAACATCATAATAGATCCGAGAGTCAGAAAAGGCTACGACGCAATGTCAACTGGAAGACTAGGCTGATGTTGTCATGACGACTGTTTTTTCTTTTTTAGGTCAAACGAATTGGTTAGTATTACGTTTTATTGCATGAGTTACAAACGACGTTCGTGTTTTATGCATGCTGGGAACGGGAATGAAAAACGTTTTTTGTCTTGGAGAAGAAGGTCGCTTTACAGTAATTGGACGAGCAGTAATTTTACAAGGGACAGGTAGACCCAGGAGTTCTATTAAAATCGGAAATGGTGGATCATTTGAGGTTTTTTTGTCAATGTGTCCAATGCTCTGGGAAATGAATCTGTGGTAATTAAGCTTTTGATGCTAGCATCTATAGTTCTAATACTAGTGCAGGGTTCAGTGATCAAAAGCAACGACATAATATATTTGAGAGTCAGAAAATGCTTTGATAAAATTTTTGGATTCATATTATCAAACTCATGTTTGAAATTACGTCCGAAAATTAGTGTGGCTGTTGTGATGACTGTACTTTTAAGGTTGAACCTAGAATCTAGCATTCTTTTTTATTTCATGAGTCAAATACGTTTTTCCATTTTTTTTTGTGAGCTATGTTCAAGATAGGAAAACTATGTTGACCTGAAAAACAATACATTTGGCTTTACAATAACTGAAATGTTTTTAGAACTGATAGAAAAACACATTACCCTAATTGCCTTCTGAAATGAAAACCATTCGCGGTTTGTTACTGATGCACCAATTTTTCCCACTCCGCGGTAAAATAGGTCTTTTGTTTTTACTGAGTAGTTGAGCGTGGAAACTTTTTTGAAGTACAAAGCCCAGAGGCCGTGAATCAATTGTAGTATGCCAGGATATTTGGTAAGTGTGTCGATAGTTCAATGGTCGAGCACGTACAACTACTTTGGGAAAGGGTGTAGAGGGATCAGAAGACTGAAGCAAGAATCTTTTAGTTCGAGGGCGATTAAAGGGCCGAAAAAAGCTCATCTCTCGTATACCATCAAGAGTGGATAGCAGCAAGGAAAAGTTTTCTGGCTGTGAGAAAAGCCTTGGCTGTGGCTCTAGGCGGCGAATCGAGTGGGAAGCTCAACGAGACCTGGAATACACGAGGAGGATATTATCGAAAGCTCAGTGGAGATTGAGTGCTGCACCGACTTTTTATGATGCCATAGGAACCAGGCTTCCGCACTCTGTGTAATGGAAATTCGAGTTTGAATAGAGTTTTTACGATTAATAGCTTCACAAATGGCTTCGATGTTAAATCAATTCGACGAATACTGAAATAGAGTAGGCACAGGGTTCACGAAATCAACGATTGTACAGAGTCAATTGACGTTCAATTGAAATCATTGCTAAAAAACAATCCTTCGCGGTATCCATATGAGTGCACACTGATAATGGAGTACCAGTAGCTATAGTAGTCTGTGTGAAAATAGCTCTGTGGCATTAAATTTAATTTGTGCATTTTATTAGTGTTATAATTTCATATTCATTGCTAACGATTTATCGATTTTCATCCATTCATCACAAATATGAAATAGGATTTAATGGATTCTCCTAAAATCATATTAGGCCGGTACTTGAATAAATAAATAAATATATGTTTTCTAGCTCATTTAATCCGTGCAATTTTTTTCCTTCCATTTTAATCTTCCCACAATGCATCCACGAAAATTCTATGTAAACGTTTTTTTTTTAAATTGCAAAAGCCATAGTCCAAACCATCGGTGCAACCTGAACTCTACATCAAGTTGAAAATGGAAAAAAATAAATCTGCAATCTACCAGTGAGCTGCAAAAAAGATTTCTTTTTTTTTTATAAAGTTCCATGACACCTTCAGTGCAAATTGCTGTAACATTATCATATTCACGATTTTTTGGGCTCTTGAGTGATCTGATTCCTAAATGTCTCGGTGAGTTAGAGGCGTTATTTTCGAGGATGTCAAATTGCAGCCTCTACCGACGATAAAGGCCATCGATCAACGTGACAACATAGCGGCCCGGCTGGGTATAGCCAGTTAGCCGCAATAAATAACATCGATAAACATGACCTCTCACGTTCGTCCCACGATATGCTGAAATTCCGATTCCGCAGAGCGTACTCGAGTCACTATCGATGCATCCAGCATCCGGTAATGGTTTGCTATTGTTGCCCAATGCGCGTTCGAATTGTTACAGAGTGCACGTCTGAACACCGGGTAATTATCGATGGGTTTCGTACTACGGTGAAATGCTACGAGCCAACTTGCATAAATACGTTAACCATGAGCATAGTACACGACAATAGTAGCGCTAGAATCGCTGAATCGTATCAGTGAGATTGCCTGGTACTCAATGGGTTTCTCTCTCTCTCTCTGTGTTCGTCATTCGTCCTCGCAACCCGTCAAATACTACACACGGATTAAACGCGGCAATGCGAAAAGTTAATTACTTCTTCCCCGGACCATGAAAAAGCCCCAAAAAGTCACGGGAAAATAAATAGAGAGGTAAAAAAAAAAGAAGCGTTCGTCAAATTGAACCATTGAGAATACACAGCGGAGGATCGAACAGCGATAGTTGGTAAAAAAAAAAGAAAAAAAAAAAAAAAAAAAATACGTAGCTATAGATTCAGCGCCAATCGAAATCAATTTCCCATTCCACCTCACAGCGATATTATACATTCACAGTATACCGTTGGTTATATAGATACGTTACATTTGTGGGCGCAATATCGCGTCAGAAAATACAAAAGTTATAACTATACAGCTATAGTGAACGCGATTTACATCAATATACAGCCGCGGTATTTCGGAATCACGCTTTTGATTATAGCGAACGGAATGAAACACACGTCAACGCAAGCCAGAGCCTCTTTTGACGAACGAAATATTGGTTTCAACGTGGACAAAAAAAAAGATGAAATGAATGCCAAAGGGTAATTTTGTAACGAACGTAACGATTATACATACTGAAATTGTGGAAAATAATAAAGAAATATTCGATAAAATCGCTTTTGACAATATCCTTTACCGCGCGTGCACTGATTTTTCATTGAATATTTTATCATTTTTATTATCAGGTCATAAAGCAATTATTTATTTATTTATTCACTTTAAGCACCATTTGTTGACTTGCTATTTGAATTAAACAAATGCTTAAAAAATGGAAATTATTATTCAATGATTATATCTCATATTTGTGAAAAAATAAATAATTTTAAGATTTTTTTTTTCACTGAGAGTACATAAAATAAAATATCTGTTTCTCTTTTTCATTTGTAGAAAATATCTGAAATAAATTAATCTTAAATATATTTTAATTTATTATTGAATATTTTTTTATAATTTTTTTTTTCAAAGCATAAAGCAATTATTTATTTATTTATTCAAATGAAGCACTATTTGTTGTCTTGTTATTTTAATTAAACAAAAGTTTTCAAAATGGAAATTATTATTCAATATCATATTTATGAAAAAATAAAAAAATGTTTTTTTCAAAGAGATTTGAACATTTTTTTTAAGTGCATTTTTTTTTTTCACTAAGCATATGTAAAATAGAATATCAATTTTTCTTTTTCATTTGTAGAAAACATCTGAAATAAATTCATCTTAAATATATTTGTAACAAAGCGGATGAAGTCAAATGATGATATTCTTTATAATAATTGTCATCGCGACGATCTCGCGTCTCTTTTGATTGCGCATAACGATGCGCTGCGGTTAATTCACTATACAAGGCACGCATTAGCGAAATCTAAGTATTTATCTCGTGGCTGTTTCGTGACCGGAGCACATTGACATCGTTGCATATCTAATTATCCGAACGATCGTCTGGGCGCGCTCGTCTCCGCGTCGTCGCTTCGCCGTTCCACACGGCAGCAATTTTGGTCAGGAAGATTTCCGCGCGATCGGTGCCCGGGCGGGGTAGTAACGAGCGAAGCACGCAGAGTGTGGTGGCTCCTCGCGTGCTGCATCGCGAGGGTCGAAAGCGCGCGACCCGAGTCACAGCCACGACGCAAACCCGGCGCGTTCTCTGCCTATAGAACGCGGTGAAAGAACTGAGAACAGGGTGAGAGCGACGGTGGATAAGCTTAAAAAAAATACGAAGGAAGGTAGTGCAGACCGGGGCTAGTTGGGTCACTTTTTACTTTTGATTTTATTCAAAATTTAACGGAGCACATCGGATTGAAAATAATGCCGATTTTTTGTTGTGATTCTTAAAGAGATGCGGGAGACGATTTTATTACCGACATTGCCCGGTAAAAATAGACATTTACGGAGCTTATTATTCATCGTTATTATGTAATTAAAAAAAAAATTAAAATATAGAACCTACAAATACCCTCCATTCACTTCAAATGGGTAAAATAGGTAAAAGCCTCGTCTCACTCCGCAGAACCTAATCACAGGTTAAAACATTAAAAATTCATTGCGCTTACGTTGATATTACAATCGTGTATAATTTCGAACATGTGTGTAGTGTATTAACGATGAATAATCAAAACTACGAAATAACCCGAGTTTTATCGTCCGATGTCGATGACAAAATCTATTAAAGTATCTCCGTAAGCTACATAATATGTGAATTGTCATTATTTACATAGTTATCGCTAACCGGGGCAAGTTGAATCAACCACCGAGCAATTTGGGTTTAAAAAAATGCATAAAATCATTATAGCATTTTTTTCAGTCGTGTAAAGGCTTAAACTCAGGAAAAAAGAGAAACAAGAAGAATATTTGAATGCATTACAAAAAATTATTACCCTGTAAAATGAAATATTTAATGTACATTTTACGATTAATTTTTTTTTTTACTCATCTCTCTTTTTTTCGTAGTGAATATCTTGACCTTCGCTCCAGTAGTCAATACAATGTAGCATCTTTCTGAATGTTAATCGAACAAATACATTTGTACTTGGCTTAATTTTTGGTCGAAGAACTTAGCTGGTGAATAAAAATAATTCTAACTGCTCACGCTTATTGTTAGCTGTTGTTTTTCAAAAAATTCTTATTACGATAAGAAAATGTTAATTTCGTAGACTGTAAAAAATGCAGTGCTGAATTTTACGCCGTAGGAATACGCTTAATGGGGCTAATAAGTCCATTCGTTTGGTGCAAATTTTAAAACCGTGGTTTTTTTTTACAGTGCAAGAGACCTAGTTCAACGACCGATTTTTAAAAGGACTTGAATGCTACTTGTGGCTGTTTCAACTCGCCCCGGTCTCTCCATACCTCCGAGCACCGTCACCGAGCGAATGCGCTCCCGCTCTTTGCCGTTTACACTATAACCCCGCTTCGCGTATATTCGTAAATGAAACTTAAACGAGTAACTAAATTTCGTGCCGCACGCGATACATCCAAACGCCTTTCTGGTCTCTCTGTGAACCCGCTCGTGTGTGAGCCGGACATCGACTATATATTCAGTGTATATATCTTCTGCTCGCACCCACCGACCTTTTATTGGCACTTATACGAGGTTTAAAGAGCCTCGATGTGACGGGTTCTTAAGTGCGTGCGGAAACCTGATGGAAATGTTGGTATTTATACATAACGAATATGTATGCACAGCGATATATGTGTTTGCAGTGTGGTATTTGAACTGGCACTGTTATGAAAACGGGACATCAAGGATTTTATTGCTCAGTACGAAGTTCCGAGTGTTTCGCTGGATCTTCGAATAACGCCTTTTTGCCATAAAATTCAATGCCAGGAGAGACCGTTTTCGTTTGTTTGTTTGTAAAATCACAAAAGTTTGAAATTGTATTCGGAAGAATTTATTCATTATTGCAGGCCACGTTCTACTTCGCATGCTTTGAATTCTATTTCATAAAAAAAAAATATATACACAGTCAAGAAAATATATTCTTTCGACACATCTAAAAGAAACTTGTATACTCTGGCGAAAGAGAACTATGAAATTTAGACTTGGGAAACCTGGAAGTCATGGGATTTTATTTTCGAGATTTGGTACTCGATTGATGATGTTTCATTTTATTATTTTCGTTCATCCTGTTAACGATGAATTACATAGGTTATAAAAAGAGTTGGTCGTTTTTTATCTACCTCAATTTTCCAATGAATTCAAACTAAATTGTGTTTACTAACCAATCGGCACTGGTTTTAATATATCATCATAAATACATGAGTATTTATCACGTTTTTTAAATTGAATTTTTATCTTTTGCTAAATAATCAAATATAAATATCGAAACAAATTTATATTCTTGTTTACTTGATGAAAATTCCGGAATAATGATCAATTTCTTGCCCGCACGACTGCGATAGGTCCTTAAATACCAAAACAAGAAATCCAAAGCTTTTCCCAAAAGCTCTTGAAATCAGCCAAGATAATGATGATTGACACTTGAAACTGGAAAAAAGTGAGAAGTTCAAATGTCATAATTAAGAACCCTGCAAAGTTCACGTGGGTACAGCTGTTGCAGGCAACGGCAGTGGTCGTACATTTGAAATGTTGGAAAAGTGATAAGTTCAAACGCCGTAATTGAGAATCCTGCAAAGTTCACTTCAATGTATTGCTGCTGTAGAAAACGGTGGTCATAGGTTTCTACGGATGTCGGAAATCGCAGCTGGTGCTGGCGCGTCGACTGGCGTTAGCGTTTCGCGGTTCCGCGGCAGTCAAAAGCAAAGCTTTGGTCAAATTCCTAGCGAGGCTAACGAGCTGTCGCTCGACACTAACTCGGTGTGCTCACTAAAAGCTGCCCTAACATCGAGCATCGGACCTCGTCATATAACAAAGTTCAAAGCATCAGGAGGAGTTTCGTTAACTCCGAGCTCGTTGCCGCGAAACCTCAACGTATTTTCGGCGAGAATTTGAATTACGAATAAATAACGAACTGAATGACGATAAGTTTTCCAAAGTTATCAAATTTAGGATAAACACGAAAATTAGTTGATAAACATGGTCGAAAGCTTTCATAAACCCTGTGTGTGTACATATATATATATATATTGAAAGCCTAAACATCCTGTGAATATGGACACATGGAGATTTTGGCTTTTAGCGTTTCCTTGAAGGACGAATAACGTTTCTGAGATAGAGTGCTTTCGCCAAAGCTTCTACGGTTGCGGCTCAATGGCCACAAAGTGGAGATCACAAAACGCTTCCACGTTTTGCCCACTTTGTATACATGCATTTTGGCGAATAGAGGACCGCATCACTCGGCAATCTTGGTGGAACGACCAAAATTCCTTGCGGTGAGCGTAACCGAGGGCTTTGCATCTCTGGGCTCCTCGTCGCATCACTCGCGAATTTGTGATTCCTCAAGGTTCAAAGGAGAGTCGCCAAGGAGTGTCTCTCCTCTCGTGTTTGACAAGGTGTTTGGAGGGCCACAAGTCGACCCAAGGTAACGAATTTTCTCTTTGCCCACTGTCGTGTTAGAACATAGCTGTAAGTAGTGTTTCTGAAGGGCGCTGAACCACCTAAAAAAAAGGATAAAACATTTTTTACGTTACACTTAAAAATAGTGATTTGTTTTGAGGATTCCACTTGAGGCAGAAGGATCACTCTTTTAAAATAGCGTCAAACGGAATTGCTCTTGTGGGAAGAGATGAAATCTGCTTCATATCGATTCTGCTTGCATCAAAAGGAAAGATCCGCTTGGTTCGCTAACAGAAAACGTTCTTTTGATGCTAGAAATGGAAAAGGTCCTTTTGCTGCAAGTGTAAACTTCCTCTTGTTGCAAGTAAAAGTTTCCTGTGGTTAAACTGATTCCTCGTATGTATACAATTTTTTTTTTTTTTATTGTATCCATAATTTTATAGTTATAGCACTTTACAAGATTTAATAACATATCACAATATTAATTGTCAATTTCAATTCGATTTGCCTTAATTAAATTTGCCAAAACTACTTGGTAACTATATATTCCAGCGGAAAATTCCGCAACAGTATACTGTATATAGCAGAGAGTTCCACACTGTGTTGCAGACGGCAGTGTAAACGAGAGAATCAAGGTAGACATTTGCCGCAAGTTTAGTGAGAGAAAGCGATATATATACTCTTGGAAGGAAGCATCCGGAAGGCGTCAACGAGATCGAGATTCTGTCCTCTTGTCTATCCCAGCAGTTTAGAGGTATTCCTTGTATATTATATATATATATATATATATATATATATATATAGTGTATTTCACTATTCGTACCAGAGTGCACAACGTGAAAGGAATATATGTACACGTGTGTGTATGTTTCACGTTTACCCAGAGCCATATATACGACTGAAGTAATAAGCTGACGACGATTCGTCTCTTCGTCTACAAAGACGCTTTGTGATAAAACGACTTTCCAGCAGATTCAAAGGAAACAAAACTGATGCTGGGAACCTTTGGCGATGGAGTGCAAGAGAATTCCTGCACCTGATACAAACGCTACTTCGTCTTGGAAAATTCAACTGCGCAACCGAGTGAAATGTTGTCATTTCTGGCGTGCATATCTACGAGGCTCATCAAAACTTTTCGTGATATTAAAACGGTGAATTTCAAGAATTTCTGAGTTTCATAGTCAACAGAATTAATATATATATATTTCAACTTAATAATTTTTAGTTGATTGAAATTTTATTTATGTTTCTATCTGTTCAGAGACAAACCTTAATTTTTTAAAGACCTCTTTTTTGGAGCATTCATATAAAATTAAAAAAAAAAGATGTCTTCTCACGAATATAAAAACAGCATGATAAAGTTTCTTTCGGTATCGAATTAATCTGTTGAAAAAAAATTGTTGGAAGTAAAAAAAATGGAATCAAGGGTTCAATATTAATTTTGAAATAAAAATAAAAAAAAACCCAACAAGAACTTTTACAGCCATGAGCGAACTACGAATTTTTATTCCTTAAGGATAAAGAATTCTTACCAACTCGAACAAGAAATGCAATCAGTCGAAATTTCGAATTCAAAATGGAGGAAAAAATAAAAAAGTTACTTGATTCGGATGAAACTTGATGCACGAAGATTTTGATGGTCACGATAATTATG
Source organism: Perithous albicinctus (assembly GCA_964016905.1). Taxonomy (NCBI): domain Eukaryota; kingdom Metazoa; phylum Arthropoda; class Insecta; order Hymenoptera; family Ichneumonidae; genus Perithous; species Perithous albicinctus. The sequence goes on along the minus strand of OZ024691.1, from coordinate 25,600,895 downwards.
AGACTGAACGCAACATTCAGAAATCACATTTTTGAATACCTCCACTCTTGACATCGTGATTTTAATCTAAAAAAAAAAGTTGAACCCTTAATTTAATTCTTTTAATATCAATTTTTCATTTCTCCTTACAAATTCAACAGTCTCACACAATTTTCGATACATACATGTATATGCCTACATAAGTCTTAATATCATTGTAATTGCATAATAACTTGCAATTACGTGTTACTGAAATTCACCAGAAGTAATTGCAATAGCACAATGCATTATATATCAGAAATGCGCCTCGAGTCGAGTCGTATTTCTCTGGATTTTCCGTTTCCTCCAGGCACGTACGGCACAGTGATTCACTGTGGTGGGAGAGCAATGCTCTCCCATTCGTAATTTCGACAAACAACGAAAACGTCCGTACCATTCGTCGTTACGTGCGGGGGAACGTGTGCGCGGGGGCGAGAAGAGCGTCAATGTTAGTGGGAGGGGTTTGGAAATGTCCGTAGGGGTGCCATTGTGCAAGACCGATACAGGGGTGCGCCCCCACCAGGGCCTTTGGCACTTGGAAAAAAAAAAAGGGCCTTCAGCATTCTGCGCCTACCGCTCACCAATGACTGTACACACCGAGTGATTCACAGATTCAAGAATTTTTTACACTGCTGCACTTACTCAAAGAAAGACAAAAATAATGTAAACCCTTTAATTGTGTAGACTGGAAAACGTACTTTTAAATTAATTAAACTTTATTAACTACTTGGCTATCAATGCCTATGTAAGATCTTTAGAAAAAATTAACGCGACTAGACAAAATAATTTGCCAATTTTTATTGATCGAAATTGTGGTGCAAATTATCGCAAATCAACGCACTCTTTTACTCTTTACAAGCGCACTGGGTCGTATTGAAATCATAAAAAATTCTATTTGACAAAAATATTATCATTTTTATGATCAATTTCTTTTTTTAATTCACTTCATCAGTGAATATCCACGTAAGACATGTACTCATAGGACGTAAAGCTTTCTCAAAATCTAAAAACCTTTTTAAAAAAAAATAATGTTACCCTAAGTATAGTATTCTTTTTTTTTCATATTGAATATTAAAAATGTTATTTTTTATTGACACATGTAAAAAAAAAATAATCTGATAAAACAGGCAAATCTTTCGTCTTTTATTTTTCCGATATAATTAGTAGATAGCTAGGCAAATTTTTCCACTGGAATCCCATTTTTCACGTTACACCTGAATAAAAAAAGACCCACCTCTCCTCTTACCTCTATCAGTGCCATTTCATCGGAGGGTAAGCTTCCGCAATTCGTTAGATTTATCGGTGGTTAGAGACGATTAGGGAACCCCTGCTGTTAAAACCGTGGCAATTTCAGTGTGACCGAATAATGGAGGGCCTTCGACGTGTTTCAGAGGTTTGACATTCTCATGAAAGGCGGGTACCGCGAAGGCATTAATGCCCGAGTACGAGATAAGGCCATCGGAAGCCTGGTGCGCGACAATAAGAAAAGAGAGGAGGTAGAGGAGAAAGGCTCGTCTCGACCCTCGGGATACGACGATACATATATTTTCTACAGTACACACGTGCAATAATATATATTAAAGCGATTAGAAATATCTATGATTGGAACAGCCACCCTTGATACTAGCGTTGCCCTAACGATTTTGTGATCGAGAGTCCTCGATGAGTGTTATTTTGAGATCCAGGAACGCTCTTTCATTGCAGCTCTCACATTTACCAAAACTGTATTGTGTCGATATATATTACACGTAGAGCACTGCAATCGAAAGGCAACTTGATCATTGCATGACCTAAGCATCATCCAGCACTGCTGCCGGAATCTGCCTATCCCATTACAGTGGCAGACAGCTTGAATTGATGGCAACGAGAGATTTCCGGCATTTTACCACCATCAGCATTCGGCATTGACCGAAACTCTCGGGTGGCAATAAATAAACGTATTTCTTTTTCCCTCATTTCATGGGCTCACAATGGCGCTCATGCCTGATTGAAAGCCAAATGACAATACACGCACGGTGAGATAATAGTGCGTAATGCACTGTAATAACTCACGTTATTCATACAATGGTGATTATCAGCCGACACGATTTTTTTACGTCGCAAATGGTTTCGAAATCTACAATAAAAAAAGTTGTAAAGGAGAAACCTTGCAAATTGCTTTGTTGTTTTTATTATCTCATCACGAAACGTAGTATGTAAAAGTGAAGATCCAAAAAAAATTCGACTTCCAGATTCTGATGGAAATAGACGTTCCGACGTTTTCATTTCTGTCTGTCTGTGGCAGCTTCTGTCCGAAAACAGAATAACTTTTGCAAACATTTTTTTTAGTCCGTTATCCTCAATTTTAGCTCCCTCACAGAGAGGAAACTTTGAGGAGCATTTATTCATCACATACGTTTATAAAAAGCAATCTTTCGAGCTAGTAAATTTGGCTCAAAAGTCTCAAAGTGTATCACAGTTGCTTGTAACGGATTTTCCACGCTGGCAGATTACACCGAATCGATGGTACACACGAAAATAAACTAGACTGTTAATTCACTCGCTTATAAATTGCACTGCAATCATACCCAAAACGGTAATTGTCTAATTTAGAGTTTAAATTGATATAACAGATAGCGTGTAAATTTGTTCAGTAGTCACACGGCTAATGTTAGCGCGCACGACATTTATATTTGAAAATGAACTAGCCATAATCAATGTTCATTCAATTATTAGCGATTCGATTGAAATTTATATAATGTATATATCAATAGAAATTTACAAATAATACCTCAATATTTATCTCGTCATATAACACATATAAAATTGATAACCATAAAGAAATATCCCCTTCGTGAATGCCAACAGAATCTCTCAGTGCTAAATTCATACGGCATTAATTATTGAATGGCCTGTGCTACGTACCTAATAAATTTGCTCTGAGCGTTTGTTCCCTCTCGATTAAATGCAATATACCAGTAAATGGAATTTCACTGTCGACTAAATATAATACAGACATTGAATTGAATTAATTTATCAAAACTGCATGAATTCCGCAACAATCGATGCCCGCAAATTCGTGAACAATAAGTGCGCTTCTATTCGTGTGTTTCTCGATGGATACACGTTCGAGCTCAACATTGCCGGAGGGTCATTGAATTTGTTTCGCATACATGTATGCATGCTACCTCTCTATAGTTTCTGTCTGCTCGGATAATATCGTAACGAATGGTTAATTGGATGCGAGAGACGAAAAAAAAAGAGGGTGGTTTGAATCGTGGGCAACGGTACGCAATGCACACTCGTCTGGACTTTTTTCTGTTTTTTTTTTTCTTTTTTTTTTTTTTTTTTTTTTTTGATAGTCGAAAGAACGAACGCGGGATTTGACCATACGCAAAGACTGGAACTTTAATACCCTGCAGCCAGAGCTCTCGGCTCTGTCGCTCGGTGAACTTTGTGCTCTCGACGCGCGGTACTCACTGTCCCGCGTTTAACAACTCCAAAGCGAAGGGAAAATATTTTTACCCGCTTCGTCGGGGGCGAAAAACTTGGTACGATCAGGACAGGACGTTGGACCAATGGGGGAAACTGGACAAACACGAACAGGGTGACCATAGAGGTAGCGATAAAAGCTCGCGGTTCCGGAGGGACGATGGACGCACGATGGAATTAGAAGGAAAGCTGACGTTCATATACCAGTTCGCCGTATGTGATGTGTAGCACATACTATACATGGGGCATTCCAGAATAAATCGACAGGATATTCTTTTTTAAACCATTCTGTTTAATAATAGTCATGTATTTTTTTATTTTGTTTTTGTATATTTTGGGCGATATAAAAAAAAAGAAATACTGGATACGAATTTTTAGATTTTTTTGAAAAAACCTAAAAAATGGTTACTGAAAAACTTGATTGCTACAAAATCTATTAAAAAAAAAAAATTAATGCAATAAATTGTTTGTGAAAAGCATAATTTATAATTTTAGAAAATTATATAAAAAATAATGCAAACTTTTTTCCAATTGTTTACCTTCGGCTGCTGTTTCTCCGTCGATGAAAATTAATGCTGTGAGAAACGCGGAAAAAAGATCGATTGAAAATGATTTCTTTAGGATTTATTATTTTTGAACTTTCCTAAATTCCAATTTCCGATGTTTTTTGCTTGTTGAAAGGTGTATTTTGTCGTTGAAATTTTCATGTTTTATCATTTTTATTATTCATGTTTTTAAGAAACTTAAAAATTCAGTGAAAATTGAATCTAAAATTGATACAAGTTTGAAAAGAAAAAAACAATGTTCTTTGGTTTATTTTTTTTTTTTTATAACAAAAACGAAAATTAAAATATTAGAAATTGCGAGATTTAACATTTTGAACATTTTTTTATTTTTTGATATCACAACAATTTCACGACTTTCGATCTAACCTCTAAAAACTGTTATTTCTCAACAAGAAATTTATTACAAAATGAAATTGGTGGAAATTTTTTCTTGTCGTCCTACAACATGCTGAAAAAAAAAGAAAAAAAAAATATGACCGATCTTGTCGTATTGGATTGGAATGGCCCATATACACCAATACACTAGCTATATAAGCTGCGTTCTATGTGGTCGAGGGCTGAGGGTTGATAGAATCAGAGTGAAAGCCTGCTGGCAGTAAATTCGCGGAGAATCAATGGCCCTTGATTGCCCTACGTCGGGCCAATTACCCCGATGGACCTTCAACAACCCTGCAGAGGTTCCCGCAATGACACCTGTGATTTTCCAGCTAGAATAATAAAGCCCAATGCCGCGTTTTGGTGGCTACTGTTTCGTTGATGGCTTATTATTCTTGCGAAAATGCCTCAAATTGAGTAAAATGAGCGACGCACGCATTTTGTGGTGAATTAAATATTATATACGACGTTTTGCACTCCAATTCGTTAAGCACGCTATTGTCAACTTTAATGATATTTTATGAATTTTCTCTAATGACAGAGGCGTAATTTTCTAATAAAATTTACGGGCATTTTTTTTTTTTTTATTCGCCATGACAATTTTTTTTCATTATATGGGTTCCTTAATTTGATCAAATTGAGCGCTTTGGGCTCGTCTGCACAACCACTTGGTTATCCTCAGCCAGAGAGGCGAATTACACGCGTGGTACGTTAATCGGGTAACCTTGTTACTTGACCCGCGCGCATGCTACCAGGAGTCGAGTACATCAGAGGATGGGGAACACTTGTTAAAGGCGGAGGGTATATAGATATACTTCGAGGGGAGGATTTTAATATCGTGTAAGGTGTATCATATATCCAAGGTGTAAGGGATGCAAAGTAATGCAAGTGAAATCACCGCTTATCCTCATTATGCAAAGAATTTGGAAACTGTATCATATTTTTATCATTTTTTTATTTATTTGATCATAATTAATGTTGCGTCTATAGACGAATTTTTTTTTTACCTCATTTTAGAAACATTTGCTACTTTTAAAAGTATTTACGAAAAAGGATTAAGCTTTTTAATGAGCATTAAAAAATAGTTTAACAATTTTTGGGAAAACTCCATTTTTCAATTTCATGAAACAAATTTGAGAATTTTTTCAATTGCATATAATTTCTTTAAAATTTTATTTTTATATCCCCAACAAATGTACAGGATGAATAAATTTTCTGATCTTTTGACACATTCATACTTTTTTTTTCCTTAAACCTTGAAAAACTCTTTACAAAAAGGTCTCCATTTTTAAGTATGTTTTAAACAAATTGGAATATAGTACTAATTTAAAAAAAATTATATCCATTGATATTTATGTTAATAAGTTTGGGGGAAGATAGTATGTCAATGACGATAGACATTTCTTACTGATATCTGTTGAAAAGAAATTATTTATTAATTTTTAATTGTTTTTAAGATTATCCTTTCATTGTCATATAAAAATTTGATTATTTCGTCATGAGATAAGATTTTTTTAAATAGACATAATTTTTTAATGCGTAATAATAATAATAATAATACAGTGTGAAAAACCAGTTAATTACATTTTCAGAAACCTGATTTTTTTATCGTTATGAAATAAATTTTCTGATATTTCCAAATACACGGAATTATTTTAAAGAGCATTTTTGTAAATCAGTACTTTTCAGAAACTCAGTACTTTTGGCATGAAAAATTTATTTTTTCAGGGAAATGAATAATTAATATCTTCGTAGTTTGGCCTGCCCATGTGGTCCACAATCATTCACATTTAGACGTATTTCATCCTCGTCTTACACGCCTGCTCGTAAGACGATGATTCACTGGACGTGCAGTAAAACTTTAGAAAAGCTGTGTGATTCGCTGGGAAGCGTCAGGTGGACAGACTCCATAATATACCTACCGCACGACTCAAAGACTGTCTCAAGTTTATATCTGTCCTCTCTCTGCGGCACATCGAAGCACAAGGCTTGAGTTATAGTTCGAGGAACGAGAGTGTAGTAGATATATACCGAGTGTGTCAGACAAACGTCGTGCAACGAACTGCGGCACGACAAGCTACACACGGCATGCGGAAGTGCGCTTAGGCGCAAAGGGAAGTGGCGACCCAGTTAGTACGACGCACGTGGGCATCGTGCGAATAGAAACACTAAAAAAAAAAAAAAAAATTAAAAAAAATACTGCGAGCATACTAAAACACTGTGTATATATATATATAGATATATATGCAAAGGCAACAAGTCACGTTCGACTGAGCGTATACTTTGTGTTTGCCTCTTCGAGTTTGCACTTTAATTTTCACCGTTAAATTAAATATTAGGGTGTGTAATTAATATCTAAAAATTGTACTTAAAAAAAAAGTCTTGTTACAAGTTAAGTGTCAAACACAATTTTGTCTCACTTCGAGTATAATTAAAAATAAATTTAGCTTTAAAAAAAAAATTCAATGTAAGAGAAGCTTCAATAAATTTAACGAATAATTATTATTATTTATTTGGTTAATTTTTTTTTAAATTTGATAATTATAGTTTTCTACAAATTGAAGTACTATGATTAAAAAAAAATTAATTTGCTGGTATAGAAATTGGAAGGATAATTTTATATATATATATATATATATATTTTGCAATATAGTTAGTCTAATTTCTGTACAAGCAATGATTATAATATTCTTTTATTTACTTCTTGGAATTAGAAAAAAAAATCTCCTCGTATCTTTGTGAACATTATAATACTTTTCTTATTGAAATCCGTAGAAAATGTGTAAACCCGTAAATTTAACCAATACGTTTTGTCGCTCTAGTGGTTAAAAAAAAAGATGTTGAAGCAACAAACGGATTTATTATTAAATTAGCAATATAAGCCTTTCCCAAATAAATTATTTCAAATTATACTCGAGATTGTAAGACGATATCTCAGTATTCATTTTTTCCATAACAAAATTTGATAAACAAACGTTGAAAAAGCTGCTGAATTAAGTACGAATGAAAAGCGATGATCAAACCGTGACCACCAGTTCTTCGTTGTAATTACTAAGTTGTTTTGATGGAACGAGTGAAAACTCAGCGTAATTATACAGTCAATGAAAGCAGAGATCACGACCAGCGAAGTTTGATTGCTTGTAAAGAAAAAAAAAACAAAGAGGACGAAAAATGTTGGGATTGCGCTGTCGGAAAGAAGTTTTCATTGCGCCTTTTGCAGCAGTCGCTGCTGCTGCTGCTGCTGCTGCTGCTACTCCTGGCCTTTTTTGCGTTACGAAGAATTTTCTTCATCAAATACATGTATAGTAACTGGTAGCTTTTAGGAGACAGCTAATAACCCCCTTTTTTTTCTTCCATCTTTCCAGAGAGTTTAATTAGTCTAGCGTAAAACATTGGAGGAAAAGATTTATCGCTATAACGAGAGCTTAAAACTCAGAACATCAAATCGACTGAGTGAATTTAAATGGAGAAGGTGATTTGTATATAGCCAGAACCAAGAGAAATCTCTGTGGCTTCTCACTCAAGTTTAATAGATTTCCAACGGACAAACCGTCTAAACTATGGGTTTTGACATAGCTGGTTGGTGGTTAGTACCAAACTAGTGTTACTAGAGTATAGAGATCAAATACACCAAGTGTACCAGCACCCCGTTTCATCTCTCCCTCTCTTGCAATAGCCACCAGGTATACCTCCACTCTGGAACATCGAGAATTCCCTGTTATCCAGTTAATTAAGCATTGAATACGATTACTATTACTCTGTACATGTGCTGGGCTTCCTATACATGTTTCAGAGGCAAGTACATCCAGTAACACTGCACTACCTATACGCTATGTAATATGTAATCTTTGTAACTATAGCAATACTGTAATCTCTATACGCATTTGATATCAACAACTAATGAGGACACAGGCGCTAATTACTTCTGCCTTTCGGTATTGCAATTTCGATGTAATATATATATATATATATATGTATATATACGTATCGAAAAGAGACTTTGAACCTTTGAAATAAATGCTAAAATTATTCACGAACGAAATTCTCATCATTACGCTTTCAAATATATTAATTATATATTAAAATAAGTGGACGAAAAGGGTAACAAAAAAATTGGGAGAAATGTTCTTTTATATAAAATTCGAATAATGCATGAAAAATATTCTGACATAACAAAAATGTATTCATAAATTGAATAATCAATTATATATAAGGCATTTGATGTAAATTCGACCACTCAAAAAAAAAATTCTCAAAAATAGTTAAAAAATCAGATTCAATGGATCCAATTAATTCGATATAAGATTATTTTTACTAACTATAAGCTATAACTTTTCGACTTATGAAAATATTCTTCTGTTCTGCGCGTTTCAATTGTAATTTTACTTTTTTTTTGTACTGACCGAGAGAAAGTAGATTTGCGTACAGGAACCACAGTAACCAACGACACCAGATGAACAAAACATCACGAATATTTAAAGAAACAACAAACACCCACGACGCCGTCGCTCGAAGACGACGCTTTTGAGCAACGATCCACTGCATGGTGCGGTAAAGGCGTAATACTAACTGGTGCGATGCGGGGTGTGATCCGCTGGCCCACATATTATCATCCGGCATGACATTGCCGTCCTCGAATAATTGTGTGCCGGCTCGTATGTCCCCTACTTGAGGCGACAAATCGCTGACGTCACTCATTATATTACAGAAGCTTGTGGAGCAGCATCGTAACGGATGTTATGTCGACCAAATGCATAGCTCTCGTTCAGCTGCATTTCTTTGCCTTTCTAACGGATACCCTTGTTTAGTTCATCGTTGGTGCAGTGCAATCGCAGCCCTGGCCTTGACGTCATCACAAACCGATAAAACCGCCACGCGGATCTTCGCGATGGCGAAAAAATGTCGCTGTCTCTCTCAAGAATTTACATTTTTTTATGTATAAACAGCTGGAAAAAAACATAAAAAGTTACAACAGTCGTGTTGAAAAAAAAAATAACGCTCTTTACGCTTTGAGTATAAAATTTGATATTGTTAATAATTTATGTAAAATAAATATTTAGTACACAATAAAAAGTTATTATTTATGTCGAAATCATGTTTTTATTGGAAGTTAATGCGTTTAAAAAAAAAGTTTCGAATGCACATATCTTCTTGGATATAAGTCGTATCGTTAAAAGAAACGTATATAGAAGTTTTTGATTTTGCAATATACTTTTATACAAATTTATTTCAAAAATTCTCCTACTCCTCCGAAGCATTGATTTTTAATTAATAAACATAAAAATCGTTTTTTCAAAAACTTGGACATTTTTTATTTTTTCCGAAAAAATCTCTAAAACAATATTATTAAAGACGAACATTTTAAGCCTAGACGAGAAGTGGAACCATCTTTTTCAAATTTTTAGTAGAGTTTGAAAAATAAATAAAAAATGAAAACTCTCATAAAATTTCGAAAAAAAATTGTCCCACTTTGGGACAAAAATTGGGAATAAAACAATTTTTTTTATGTTTTTTTTGTACGAGCTTTAATTTTTTCTAATTTCAAACTCTCATTACAAAATTAAAAAAAAGCAATGTATCCTACTCCCAATTTTTTGCCCCAAAGTGGGACAGTTTTTTTGCAATTTTTTATTTAATTTTTAAACTCTCATGAAGAATCGAAAATTGTATTATTGTAGTAAGAGATCTTTCCGAAAAAAAAAAAATCGAAATCCAAGTTTTTGAAAAATCGATTTTTATGAAACTTTAATAGCTTCATTTTTTTTTTAAATTTAATGTACCAACACACAGAATGTATGAAAATCCTGATTGTGGTAAAAAAAATGGAAATATGTGTGGAAATAAAGAAGTAGAATACTAGTGTCGTGTCAATCATGTCGTATAAGCGAGAAAGAGAGACGAACGGTTCGATAAATGAGTGTGTCACCGACCAGTCCTCGTAGCCGAGACGATATCGACCCGAATGTCACGCCCGTTCGTCTGCTGCTATGTGCCAGCCACAGCCTATAGTGGTATGTAAGTCCTGACGACTCGCGAGTTGGCCGAGGCTGTGTTCGCTCGACGGCGCCGATGAATATAGTAATATAGTATACACTCGCTATAGATACATGTGCAGCTAAAGCCGCCGCGCAGTCTGCGAACAGATAAAACACAACAGAGCCACGCTCGCTCGCTCATTACCTATAGATTAGTCGAGGCATTGACATGACGAGAGTTACGTGTAAAACGAAATACTCAAGAGCAAATACAAGTGACTTGTCTATAGAAGATAAAGTTACTCAGACACGTTATGAGAGTAAGAGTCGTGAATTTGTAAAATATGAATTAACATCGGCGAGTTTATAGCGAAGGTAAACAAGCGTTTATAAATTTTCTTATCAGCTGTTTGAGAAATTATTAATCAGCGACGATAAAATTTTCGTTAATATTTATCGACTATTATAGAATCTCAATTGTTTGCTGATAGTTTTTTAATGTGTGACAAATTCGACAATTATATAATGCGTGTATTCAAAGAAAATTTAATTGTATTATTATTTATTAATAATACAATATATGGGGCAGATCACGTCAAGTTGGCCACCCCAATTTTTCATGTCAACAAAACGTCCTCATGTTTCTTCAGGATGTCGGTCTAGTTGAAGAAAAAACGTAGGAATTTTTCGTCAGATTTTTTTATTGCATATTCCAGCCATTAAAAGTCGCTGAAATTTTTTCGAAATTTTTCACAGCTGGAATATGCAATAAAAAATTCCTACAAATTCCTACGTTTTTTCTTTAACCAAACCAACGTCCTGAAGAAATATGAGGACGTTTTGTTGACATGAAAAATTACTCATATATATTTAATATAATTATTGTATATTTAAAATAATTACAATATATATATTATTTAATTGCATAGTGTCCCAAAAGAATTGAATAAATTTACGTTTACGGATAATAAATAATGTCCCCTAATTCAGAAATTATTAACTATTATTGTAATATTATATATTTATAATAATAATAACCGAAGGACAATCTATAATTTAGTAAAAAAAAAATTCAAAAGAGCAGAAACATAAATTTGGGGAGGTAGAATTTAAGGAATAAAATTATTCGAATGAATAAGAGGATAAAGCTTTAATCCGTGAGAATCTAAAATATTTCTTATCGTGAAAATAAGGATAAATAAAATTAATTGGAATATCGCGTGTAAATTGCTGGTGAAAGGCTATTCAGGCCGAGAAATTGGAGAAAGGACCGGTAGTGGAAATGGGTCTAGTAGGGGATTTCGCACTGTTCTATTGCGGCACACACGAAACATGATACGCTTGGTTTGTCGTTACCGAGCTTACATCCTACACTGGTCTTACCAGGCGACAGTAGTAGCAGCAAAAGCAGCAGCAGCAGTAGCAGCCGTAGCAACAGCAGCAGCAGCAACAGTATAGCAGGGCTCCTCCTTCTCCTCCCCCGCAAAGAACTCACTTTACGGAGGGTATTATCGTCTTAGCTGTCTCTTAGCGTGTCGTCTTTGGCTCGCGCAAAAGTTCCCTACCTCTCACGAGTAAGACACACCGAAAATCCTTCGGACAAACTTACTTGCTCACACTTCGTTCCCATTCACAAGATTATCCTATAAATTACGCTCTATATTTTCCATTGCCAGTCGCGTCAATTTCATTGGTCAGCCATAATGATGTGTGCATTAAATGTGAACAGTAATTTTATCGTTAAGAAAAAAAAATTGAATTCTTTACCGCTAATAAAATTCAGGTAAAATAAATTACTATGAAAAATGAATAAAAAATGTTTGAGGATAAAATTAGGAATAATTCGGTAACTGCATTTAATTTTATGATAGTAAATTATAATAAAAATCGTTCGACGGTAAAAAAATTGCGTGCCAAATAAACGTCATTTTTGCATCACTAAATTATGAGAAAAGAATTTACGGTAAAATACGATAAGTTTTTCGTAATTTTACCAAAAATTTTAATATCGTATTCTCCGACCAAAAATGAAGAAAAAGATCTAAGATAAAAAATTTTTCTAGCAATTTTACGAGAAATGAAAATATTCCTATTATTTTCATCTAAATAAAATGCAAAATAATTATAAAATTACAAGATTAAAATTGATTTTATGTCGATAAAAGTACGAGCGAAAAAACTGTAACCGTAATTCTTACATCAGAATTTTATTCGAATGAAAATACCGGTAAAATGTATATTCGTGTGGTAAAAATCCGATATTTAAAAATTTGTGACCACGAACGTGTGTTTCACCGACAAGAATGCACCTACAACTGTACCCAGCAGATGTATTCTTGTACTACACAATAGGGTGGAGTGAAACAAAAAAAAAAAAAAAATGAGAAAAAAAAAAGTTTCACGGGTTGCCAGGGACAACCAAACAGCACGATCCTCTTCTGCATCGTGCATCGATCCGTCCGACCCGAACAGACTTTCTAATACCGAAAAACCAACGCCGTTTACGTAAACACATACATATATATATATATATATACACGCCCCTCGACATGCCGTGACCTATAAATTGCAACACGTTGGAAAAATCGTGATCGAACTGGGACTGTTACAAGGGCGTCTTGGAAAAGCTTCTTCACTTCTGCGGGAGATAACGTCGTTCGGGGAGTTCCAATTTAATGCATCTTTCGAGGAGAGAGGCCTTGAGCATCTTCACAGCGCGTGTGTACCCTACACAGAACGACCCTATATCGCTTACCACAGGGAGCAATAGAACGACGCTCTCGCCGAGCCCACTCTGCTCACCGCAGCCACGCAGCATCGCGGTGCTTTGTCACCGTATCGGTTCTCCCTTTCTCTGTGTCCTCTACTCGTATTCCTTTCCCGCATTCCCCAACCACCCCTTTCATTATTTATACATGTTTTTTTTTTTGTAAACCTTCGAGGCTGTATATCTTGTGTCGGGAGCAGTCGTAATTCGAACGCGAATTAGTTCACAGAGCAGGAAAATTCAGAAATAATACCGGAAGATGAAAGATACGTGGTGTGTTTTTCGTGTTATCAGAGACATTGATTTCGTACAGCGACGTTTGAACCAGTCGAGAGCAAGGAAATGCAGAAGTAATAAGACAGGAAATTGAAATAATCAGACATGCGTCGTGATTTATCTCATTAGAGATGTTGAATTACTTAAGTGGTGTGTCCAGCTTATTCCAAGTTAATCTGAGATATGCATGTGAGACATTTAGTGATGTGAAGCTGGAGTGGCTGGATTTCGGTTTAAAAAAAAAACGTTCATACATATTTTTGATAATTGTTCAGAGTTTCAAGATTTTTTTTTTACAGTTTGCCAATTCATCGTACAATAAAATGTTACAAGATAAAGATTAGATTTTTGAATGTTAAATTTAGTTCTTGTAAATCTAATCCGAACTTTTATTGCCAATTGACGTTAAATCAAGGATGTGAAACAAAACGATTCTTTTTTCATTGATTATGATTCGATAATAATAATTTATTTATTTATCATTGAACGGGACAAGCCCTAGAAAATAATTTTTAAATTCGAATTTATATATTTCGAGTTATATTACTGTAATCAATTTTTTTGTTTTGGGACTGCACATGAAACAAAATTAATTCAGCAACCTGGAACAAATGCATTGCCAGCAAACTTTAAGAATATTTCCATTAGCGAGAAAAAAAAGGTTTCTTTATTTCGAAGGCTTTTCAGAATGTACGCAAAATAGCAGGGTATTTCCAGGACAACCAGGATCTCCAGGACCACTGGAAATTCATATAGAAACAAGTGTAGTTGCTCAAGAAGCCTGTAGAAAGATATTGGTATGTAAAGGTCGGATTCCAACTGCGCATCAACTATTTACAGCCCAAAGAATTTACCGTCACGAATCGTCACTAAATGTGCCTTTTGTGACTCAATTGGTCAGCTCTAAACTCGCCCGATGTTGTTCGCATCGCTACACACACACACGCACACATATATATACATATATATGCGCACAAATGCCAGCAACACGCAGAGTCCGCGAAGTCTCGCCACCTTTTGCTTCGTAGACCATTGCGGATACAAGGAGAGAAATCGATTTCGAGCTACCAAGCGCGTTCAAGCTGCTGTTGGTTTCATAGCTGCGGTTTCTCGGCATATATACACTGTTACGCACCTGCGTAACGTATATCGTCGCTTATTTCTTCTCTTTGTGAAGACTGGGGGGTTAAGATTATTCCATTAACTCATTTTGAGCTGTCGCAAAACTGAAAGTCACGGATTTTATAAAACAATGAAATAGGATTTTTTTTAGGTATTTTAATTATATTTGTTTCCACATTGATTCTGAGACATAGATGAGCCTAAATTTGTTCTAAAAATATATCACTGCTTTATTTTTCCACAAAAAAAAAATTATGTTTTTCCAGTAACTTCTCATGAGCATATATTGATTTAAATAATTTATGGAAATTAAGAACAGAATAGGTGCCTCAATTCACCTATCTCTGTAAAATATTTTTTTTTTTTCTCGACAAAAATGTCGAGCTTCACGATGCCAATTTTTTATACGCTCTTAACACACTGCCAAATACCCCGTAAAATTTACAACGAAATCAAAGGTGTCGTATTTAAAGAAAAAAAATAATTATCAATTTTTTTTTTCGCTGAAAATATACTTATTTTTATTCCATCGGATGTATAACATAAATTGCATTAAATAGTTCATGAAAAAAGGAAACATTTTTTGTTTTTACATTTTTTTTGTCTGAACTCAATTTTCCATGATATACGAATTTGAAAAAACAGAATATACGAGAGAAAGAACGAGAGGGTAAAAAAAAATGACCTAGTTGGTGAAAAACGTCTTATGTCTCAGAATCCAACCCTTATTACTGGAATTTTCAGTTGCAATAGTTCAAAATTGTTTGTTTTATAGAATTATACTTAAGCACAATATTACAGAGAGAGACTATAGATTTAAAAAAATAAAATAGATCGTTTCTGAGGAGAATCAAGCTAACGGAAAACACGATTTTATTGCGAAAATTAACTGGTTTATTTATCGTTATCAACTGGCTAACTTCTTGTCGCTAAAATTACTCTTTACTCCTTCGACGTCGTCGGAGAGGCGAGAAAAGAAAAAGAAAAAAAGTGAAGCATCACAACTGAGTTTTCACAAAGAACGTGACATTATACGAGCGTGCCTGTTAGCTTCTCTATCCACCGATATACCAACGCGAATGCACCTGTGGAGTTTTCCCCACACATTTCTCATCACGAATATACCGACACCGTTCGTCCTGGTCGTTGAATTTTTAACGAGACGTTTGTTTAAGCTTTCAATTTTTTCCTGCATAGACAATTAATAAAGCCCGATCGTATAACACGAAGTAATTTGACGGTTGCATAATAAGGACATCCGGTTCAAGTGGACCTGATTAATTATTATTGTAGGGATATAATACGTTCAATATTTACATTTAGGGCAAATTTACTAGTTACAGTCGCCTTTTGAAACTTATTATATTATATGCCAATTCAATATTGTCCAAAAAAATTATTACTTTTCAAATAAAAAGCCGAGAAGTTTTTAAAAATATCTTTTCTTCAAAAGATAATAATTTGCACAATTTTTATTTTTTATTTTTTCTGCATATATCTGTGGGGATGTTCCTTGATAATTTAAGATGGATTTTGAATTATTGAAGAAATGAAGCTATTTAATAAATAATAATAATAATTGTTAGTTTACTTAGCACAAAATAAATCAATTTTAAAATCCTTTAAACTCGTTTTCTTTAAATTAGCAGCCAGGAAATAAAATTAAAAAAAAAAATTAAAAAGGAAATGTAGCATATCGTTTGATTGAGACACAGTTTCTACATGAATTTCTATTTTTACAAAATTAATTTAATTAAACATTACGTATTATCATTTTACGAGATATTTTCTGGTACTTTTAGCAAAAAAAAATGTCGGTACTAGTGTATTAATTTTTTTTTTTAATTTATATATTTTGTGTTACTTCTAATTTTGTTAAAAATAATTTGTAAGTTTGTCCAATTTCTTTACGACTCCTAATATGACAAATAAAAATTTGTAAGTCTGACAATTTCTTTTTACCAAATCTAATTTAAAAAATAGACATTCATGTTTGTGACAATTTTTTTTTGTCACTTAAAATTTATTTGCAAACTTAACGAATATTTTTTTGTCACTTCCAACTTCTTGTGCTGCTAAGGAACTCTGTCTGAGATGGAAAAAGATCCTTTCACGCAGGATTTTTTATTCAAATACTGCACCAGCATATGTTGAAATATATATGAAGAAACCATTGCGGTAGTGTTAAAGGAAAAGTCAATTTTAAATAACATAAAAATATATCGCCCTTAAAGTGGATTCAATTCAACGAGACTACACAATATATACTGCATATCGAAAAAAAAAAAAAAAAAAAAATCCATATTTAATTCTGCGTGCAACATAAGATTGAGAAAATCTGAAATAATTTTTGTACATTCTAGACACTCTACAGAGCTCTCAAAAATTAAAAAAAAATAAAAATGTACGATTTCGAAATAGGGGTGGCGAAAGCCTCTAATGTTTAACGTAGTTCTTGCGGTACACTCAAGTCAAATGGGTACTAAGTTAAAAAAGAAAATGTATAGACGCTTTAAATGAGAATCTAGTGCGAACTAAGTTAAATCTGGATTAAAGAATTTCTACTTAATGTAGAAAAAATGATATAACAATTAACCTACAGAAACCAACTCAATTTTAAAAAATTGTAATTTCATTTCGTGTCTGAATAGAAACTCCACGAAATTACGTGAAAATATTGATTTTTCATAATTTACGAATTACAGTAATTTGTTTATGAAAAAGAAAACAAAGCTACGACGTTAACTAAACATTTATTTTCATCAAGATGTAAAGCGAAGCAAACAGAAAAACAAAATGTGCTTTCTCTCGTCAAAATCGACTGAAAATTACGAATATGACTTCACAAAACCTGTCCGTGGATTTATAAGTGGAAACCCAGTTATTATAGTGTAAAATTTCGTTACCCTTTTTTGTACACAAGTGGAAATTCTTCAAACTAAATCTATTTTACTATTAGTTAACGCTAATTTTTCCTTTTAAAACATGTAGAAACAATGTTTTAATCCTAGTAACTTGATTGCCTTGACTCTACCGCAAGGATGTTAAACGAAAAATGTGGTTTTTCGGTGTCTCAAGGTGGCCAAGGTCGTGTCCCCACGAGTCCTCGTGAGGGGTCCTCATATAGTATATACCAGTACGCCACCAGTCTTAAATCCAACCATCTGGAGCCTCCCGAGACAGTCTCGTTAGAGTGGGGAGAGGCTTGTCAATAAACGATCAATCACACACACCTTAATATCCTCGATTGTTGATGGATGAAATCCTCTATTAACTTCCAAGCTGAGATTGCTGCCGAAGACTGAGCTTTTTGTTGTCGTTCTTGTTGTTATTATTATTTTCTCGCACACGATCCTTTTAGCAATAACCCGCGCACATCACGTCGCGAAACTCGCAATTATAAAACGTGCAATAAAACAAATAAACAACCGACAGCGTTTGTAAACGTTATAAGAGCTGTTTACATTATTCACATTGTGCAAAATTCCTGCAGCCTCTTATTCAGCATTTCAATTCTCCCAGAGGGATGACGAGCTTTTCCGGCTTACAGCAGAAATAAAATATATTTCTTTGTTCACCGACTGCGCAGGAGTGGGGGGAGGGGAGAGAATATATAATAATAAGTCCTGAAGAATAACGCCGAGAAAAATAAATCGCGTTTTGTAATTTTTTTTTTTTTTTCCTCTTTTGTTCTTTGATAGAACGAGATGGAAGTTGCGTGAAACTTTCAGCGGCAAGGCGGCACAAAACTCCGTGACGGAACAACTTCGCGGTTTGATGTCGTTCCGACGACTGTTGGACGGAGTACTAGAGCGCGACGCGACAGCCCCCGGCCGGGTCGACGCATGCGTCCTTTGAACCCTGTGCCCAACCCTGTTTTCTGCTGAGACCCTGTGTGTGCCGTGTATCATTCATTTACGATGGCCATTATTATCGTACATATATCGCATATGAGATACTCAAGTAATTACATTGAAAAAAAAAAAAAAACACGCGTGTTTACGCATATATATTCATCTTATATGTGCTTTATCCGGGCTTTTCCCGTATTGCCGTATTTTTATTAATAAAAACACACGCGGTTAGCGTCGAGCATAAAGCGTAACCGGCGTTTTTGCGTTTCCGCAGTTTACGAACGTATATGCAGGCGCCGGAAGTGGCGAAAGGAGAGGAGCCCCCGAGCTATATGGTATAAAGCTCTCCGCTTTTTCTTTCTCTCTCTCTCCTGTATGTACTCTCGTTAGTACATATTCGCAAAGTAGCTGTCGGGATGCTTGCGCGTTAAATGGCGGAAAGTAGATTGTAAATATACTTACCATGCACACCGCCGTGTTTGGTTGTGTTGTGCTTTCGAGGAGATCTTGTGATCTCGTTTAGTTGGGTTATGAATATAGAATGGTAGTGTTACTTTTGATTGTCACTGTTTGATGAGAGGGTTAAGGGATAAACCGGGTTTGGGATGCTAAAAATACGATTTTTTTTTGTTTAAGAAAGTACTAAACAGTATTGAATACAAAGTATTAAATCCTGACCCCTTCGAATTCGCTCAATATTTTTTTATACTATTATATATGCTCGAGAAAACACATTTTTTAGACAATTTTTTTTCTAGATTTTTTTCTTTACTGAAACTGTTTCTTTTTCATCATCTTTTTAAATTTAAATATTTTGCCCCAATTTAAGAACTTTGAAATTTGTGTTGGTTTACTGTCGAATAATACTAAATAATCCTAATTCCAACTCTGAGAACAGCGAACCGATCATAAAACAACGTTTAATCGTGACCACGAACTGTTGTTTGATGGTTGAATTCGAGGAGTTTACAAATCGAGAGATAAAAATATGTCTCCCTTAATTTTCTCCAAATTATTGATTTTACAATAGACATTCAGACAAAAAATGAGAGCGCCGTTAATATTCATTAATAATAATAATAATACGTACTTCGTAAGTTACGAATGTCCATATATTATCGCATACCGGAAGTGGTAAAACAGTTAAAGCTCACGAACTGTGAACTACTATCTGCTACTATCAATATAAATGATAAAACATTAGATATATCTCGAGATCGGGCTCGTTAAATGTCGAAAAGTAGATTGTAAATGTCACCGCATTGTACAATGATATATATATATATATATATATATAAACTGTGAGGTAGATATATAGCTGTAATACTATTTCGTTTTATATTTTGGTTTAAATGACGAAGCCAAACCGTGCATTTACGGAACGATGAGCGCGATCTCACACAGTCGCGCTTCCGAATCCCCCGAGGGTAGGTTACGCGAAACTTCGGTAAATGTCACCCGGTGTTCGCACGACTATCACGCTGAGGGTTGATTGTGAGCGCTCAATCGTAAACCCGAAAATTGATGATGGAAGTGACGAGCGTTCTTTTTTTTTTTTTTTTTTTTTTTTTTTTGTTAATAGGTACAGCACAGTTGTTTCTGTTACGGTTAGCTCATAACGATATACCTGCATTGTTTACTGCGACGTCATAGAATCAATATTTATTTTCAATCAGCTCGGAAGTAAATGGATTTCAATTTTCGATTAAACAATTAATTCTTTTTTTTTTTTTTTTTGTGAAGCATTTCTGATAATCTTATCGGCGTATTTATTATATCGCACCCCTTGGCCAGTTGTGTTACGTTTAAATAAATTAAATTTTTATTTTATTTGTCGATTGAAAAAGTAAATATTTGTCACTGTTTAATTTAATCACTATTAACATTTTCATAACGAAAATTTATACACTTCTCTAAGAAGTGTCTATGTATAAATCGGTTTGTTTAATTTAATATACGCGTGTGATATGAAATTAATGAACGGTATATTAAAAATGTTGAAAATTGCATGTAAATACAAAAGTACTTTAATATTGTTTCACTGTTGTATTGTATAGAAAATAGAAGTCCCATAAAAAAAATTTTAATAAAAGTTACTACAGTCTGAATTCTTTTGCCGATTTTTAAGAAATTGCATATCTAAAACCTTTGAATAGTAATTCGTTAAAAAAAAATAATAATAAGTTTAAATATTTGGCAAAAGTAATAGTTTGCCGATAAATTATTACAAAACAAATACCAAATGATAATAAATCTAGTCACAAATAATTTTGGATGAAAAAAAAAATGAAAACAAAAATACTCCTTTGGATGTCGATCACAAAATCATTATATTTAAATACACAAAATAAATACATTTATTTAACAGTTTTATTCTAACAGACTGGAGTCCTTGAGTGTCAATCGAGGAAATTGAACCGCATCCTCGATCCACTTGGCCACTCCCAGAAGTCTCTTCTCATGGAGATACGGCGCCATCAATTGCACAGAGAGTGGTAAACCCTTTCGTGAAATATCGACAGGCACATTGACAGCTGGAATTCCAGACATATTAGCGGGTTGGGTACAAAAGTCTTGAATGGAACATTGAGTCTGATTGTCAGCGGCCACATAATCACTGTAAAGTGGAGCATCCGACAAAGTAGTAGGAGTCAGTAAAATATCGATATTCTCGTTCCAAGCTGCCTCAAAATCCTGAGCTATTAAACGTCGTATCTTCATCGCTTTAATAAAATACTCGTCGTAATTCTCAGCAAGTAGAAAATAATTACCCGTGAGAATTCGACTTCTTACAACATCGTTGAAGCCAAGACAACGTGTCTTTGCATACAATTCTTCGGTGGATGCGTTTTCGTCGGCTCGCAATCCAAACTCAATACCGTCGTAACGCGACATATTGCTCGCTACCTCGCATTGATTCAATACTGAGTAACAAACTATTGACCATTCGGTGTGCGGCAGTGAAATCGGTACGGTGATCGCGCCCGCTTCTTCAAGAAGCCGCGAAATTCTCTTCCAACAGGACAAAACTTCGTCGCTCAATTCGGCTGGATGATATTCCTTCGGGATACCAACTCGGAGACCACGAACATCTACAGATTCTGGTAATTCGAAGGTAATATATTCTTCGCCTAGAGTTGTTGAATCATACTGATCCGGGCCTGCTATGGAATTTAGAATTAAAAGAGCATCGTCTACAGTTCTGGCCAGTATTCCAGGCACATCCATCGAATTAACGAGGGGAATCAGCCCGTTACGAGAGACTAAACCGTAACTTGGTTTCAAGCCGATTAAACCGCAGTATGCCGCTGGATTGCGCGTCGATCCACCTGTGTCCGAACCCAGAGCTGCGAAGCATGTTCCTGAAGCGACCGCGACTGCAGAACCGCCACTGCTACCACCTGAAAATCATCTTTTGCATACATCTCCACAAAGTTGATTGAGAGAACGGCTACGTGTTGGACATCTCCACAGTTTTACAAAATTTTTTAAAAATTAAAGAGATTGTTGAAATGTTTGAGAAATTTCCAGTTTAAGGAAATCCAAAAACGAGTTATTGGATATTATACAATTGGTATACTGAAATTGGAGTCATTGAATGATAATATTATTTTTATATGCAAATGATGTTTATTTTTCTCATGAACAAAGCAAAAGTAGTTAAAAATATACTTTGAGCTTATCTACCTTCAACTCTTTTTTTTTATGAGAAATTCAATCAAATTCAAATAAAAAAATTGAAGATTCATTTATTCACCAAGCCTCAAAGAATAGTTGGCTGCCAACTATAACTCTTCATCTGTAAAGGTTTTTCCGGCACCTCCCATCCGTAAACCTAGGTCTTTAACATCCGGACGTTTTTTTACCCTGTTAATACACTTTAAAAAATCTGAAAAAATTCATGCTACTGTTCGGAACCTTCAACTTGATATTCCAATCATAAAATTGTAGAAAAATAGATTTGTTCTCATATTTTTTGTTAAATAAATTAAACAACTTATTGATAGAAACTATTTTGGCTCCTAAGCAAAAACTCTCCAGGTTTACAGACAAAGAGTTAAGAATATTTCTCACAGCAAAAAATAAATTCCATATTCATGTTTCACCTATAGTACATAAAACACAATTTCCTTCATAAATGTGTCTTTACCTGCGATATACCAGTCAGCATCCTTGAGATTGCTATCATTTTTATTTAATTCCATTCTCTCGTTATACTTTGATATAAAACCGGAACCCCAGATATTTTTTGTTGGGCCATAATAAGAGTCTACAGTGCCTGCACCCATGGCAAATTGATCGAGATTCGTTTTGCCCATTAAAACCGCTCCATTTTTTCTGAGACGATGATATACCGTCGCATCGTAACCAGGCACAAAATTAGCTAGCATGAGAGATGCGCAGGTTGTGGATTGTCCCTCTGTACAGAAATTGTCCTTTACCGCTATGGGGATTCCATCGAGATCACCCAGAGACTTTTGTTGAAGATATCTTTCGTCCGCATCTTGCGATTGTTCTTTAGCCAGTTCGGTTGTAATGTTGATGTAAGCGTTGAGTGGTTTGAGAGCTGTTGCAAGTTTGACAGTCGCGTTACATACTTCTGAAGGACGCAACTCGCGTTTAACGAACTTTTCGCGCACTTGTCGTATCGGTAATGAAAGTATTTTATTCATTATGTCGTCATTTCGGTATTTTATTCAAAGAGAAATTGTTTATTATTTTGGTAAACATAACCTGAAATTCTGCATGCCGGCATGATTCGTTGTACAGGACTGGACATCTGGTGGCAAAGGAATGATCTCGAAAATGAAAAGGCAGAGGATAATCAAGATAACCGAATTATTCACCGCGAATCAGAATTTCTTTTCTCAAATATATAAAAGTCGACTCATAAAAATTTCTCGAGCATAAACACGTATGACTAAATATTATTATTATTATTATTATTGAAGGCACATAAATTCATAGAGTCAAAGATTAGTTTTAAAAATTTCAAATTCTCATACCGGAAATGTTCGATTTCGAAATTTTCTGATTTTTCGAAACTTGTTTTTTTTTTTCAGTGAAAAGAAGTTTTTCGTGCAACGTAAATACGTATGACTAAATATTAATATTATTCTTTGGCGCGAATAAATTTATGGAGTCAAAGAACAATTGAAAGTGTTTCAGATAATGTTTTCAATACCAAGGATACCGACTTAATAAAATACTGTTTTACCGACCAATATATTTATTACCGACTTCTTATCATCGCGCTAATTTAGCCAAAAGATGAGTGCTGACTATGTTTTTTAATTATGCATATGCGACATTGTAGTTCAGTTCGTGAACCTTTTTAACGTCCTTAAAACTTTTTTTATTTCATCGAAACTTAGCTTATATGTTCGTATAGGCCCAGAAGCAAACTTCAATTTTTTATAGATTTTTCGATTAAAAAATATTCGAAACATACTTTTTTAAAAATAAAATATGCCTTGTTGGTATTACTCATTAATTTTAATGTATCGTAAATGATACAGTAGCATTTTTTTGCAATGTATTTATTTGAAAGAACGTAATCCGTAATAAAAAAAAAAAAATTAAAAAATCCAAAATCATTATTTAAAAAACCGTAAATTTACGGTTGATAAAATAGAGTATTTTGATGGTAAAAGTTTCATTTCCATTTTTCGTTCACATATCTACAGACCGAATATATGATGCATATTTTCCTGATAGTATAACATTGCGTTGGGTATTAAATAACGACACAAATTTTAGCATTAAATAGATCTTTCATTTGTACTTCGCTCTGCAAGTCGGATCAAAGTGTCAAAGACTTTACGTCGTTCTTATATTTTGAAACGACTTTCAAGCCTCCGGAAGACGGAGGCATAATTTACAGTACGTATATTGCTGTACACACTGACTAGTTTCGCGATTATCGCGATAATATATATATATATGAGATCACCATCCCCCGGGTTATCTATACTGCCTCGTAAGCTAAAAATTAGCATTACGAGAGTTCTTCAGGTACCTCCTTCGGCAGGGTAACACCTATTCTCGTGATCATTAGAGCAGCGGTTTTGCAACCGTACTCTAGACACGATTTCGGGTCCCATTGTGCTAAGACACCGGCTAAAAATCCAGCAACGAGAGAATCACCAGCTCCTGTTGTATCTACTATCGGTGCTTTCGGTGGTGGAGGATGTACCTTGAAAAAAAAAAAGACCATAGAACTCTTATAAAAATGTGAGATTTTTGCACAATTAACTTAAGAGAAACCAATCCGATTTGCAACAATGTTAACTGGAATAAAAATACCATTTTTCTTAATTTTAAAAATATTTCAGAAGTTTTCGTACGAATGATTTTAGATTAATATTTCCAAAGATAAATAAAAAAAAAATGTTTTCCAGATTTTGTAAAAATATTATTGTTATTCGTTAATATTGCTAGAATATTACATTCTATAATGTTTCGAGCGTGCCTTGCAAGATTGCTACAGTATTTAAAAAATATTTTTAACAGGTTTTAAAATATTCCACCACATTAAAAATAAATATTTTTATATGTTTTACATATTTCGGTGCTATGAGGTTCATAATAAAATTACAATATAAATTTAATGACACACAAATGTAACGATATTGTTAAAAGAATGCTTGGACTACCTGTATGGAATGACCTTGACCCCAAACAACGATCGCGGGAGCCGATCCGCCCTGGGTCATGACAAATATATCATTATCCGTGAGCCACTCGTTACTGGTGTACGCCGCGCTGGAAACACCCACCGTAACCCTCTTCGAGCTGTTCAGCAAAAACGGAATATCGGCGACATTTCGAAACTTCAGATTGAGGGCATTCGCAAGAGCAGTCATCTCGCGGGCATTGCCGAATACAATTTTCGCGAGACCAACCATCTCGCATATAGCCTCGTGGTGTTCCTTGAAATGTAAAGAAAAGAAAAAAAGTCAAGATCGATATCTTCATTGTGAGGTCGGCGGTAGCCTCGTGTGACTCACGAATATTACCTCGAATATGTACTCTCCACTCAAATTGAACGCTATAACGACATTTTTGTCCTGTGTCAGCTCGACTATTTCTTTGGCCACGTCAGGACTGTGAACGACGAAAAATCCTTCGATATAAATTATCTTGACCCCGTCTAGAGGCAAATTGCTCTTTTTTAAATCGTTTAATGTATATACTGCTGCGGCTCCTATATTCGCTACTAAACTTCGCGATGAACCGCTTGTCATCGATATACAGACTCCTGTTGGAAGTGTCGGATGAATGGCGTATCTGTAACAACATTAAAACTCTGTGAATTATAACAAGTAAAACGTATTTTACAAATTAATTATTGCAATTAAATACAAAATTTCAGGTCATGTATTTAAACATCTGAGAATATGTTGAATTTTTAAAAATTGAAAAATGTCAAATTTTCTAAAATATGAACTCTGTTAGATTCCCACTAAATTCAGAGAGAAAAAAAAATGACACTCTATTTAACTATACATTATGAAAAGTTTTAGAGCTCTTGAAACGCTCTCGAGATACAGCATTAAAAAAAAATCGAAAATGCGAATTACTATAATAACACTGAACTATAATTTATTGATTTTAATAAAATGCATACCAAAGAAACATTGAACTGTACTGTATATGCCATAAAATTTTGAGACGATTCGGTTGAGTAGTTCATGAGTTATAGCAATATGAATTTTAAACCTCTATCACACGCACACACACACACTCATACAGAAATATCCGGATACTTTTTCTAAACGTTTCTCGATGTTTTCGATCATTTTGAGTATATTGATATAAAAATCTCGACAAAACGTTCTTTTCATGAAAACAAAGCTCCCTCTATGAGAAAGCAAAAATTAATATAAATGTTCATGATTACATTAAATGTTAGTTGTAAAAAAAAATTACTTTATTTAAGTAATTATAACTTTAAATCACATACTTTGTATTGACTTTTTCAGCTTGGACCATTCTCTCCAGTGTTACTCCTCTGGTATCTTTACCAAGTCCTCCACAGAATATACCAATTCTTGGGGCACTTGGCCCACCACAGAGCCACTGAATAATCCTCATTGTATTTTGTGCACATCCTCCAGGACTGATTCGTTGTTCCACTCTGATAAGAGTTATGTAGAATTAAAACCCGACGTAATTACATCGAAATAATCAATCAATGAAAAAATGATGAAATATTAATACTCTGATGGAAGTTCTGCCAGAAGATCCTCAATCTTATCCTCTGAAAGTTCCACTTCACCGTCGACTTTGAGACCATATTTTTCTAAAATATCATTACTTTCGAGTGTTACGACGATATCCAACAGTGGATTTCCAAAGGCTATAACAGCCGGAAGGCTCAGACCTTGGCCGACTTTTTTCAAGGACAATTTTTCAACCATTGTTTACATGTACAGGTTACAAGGTCAAGTTCCGGAAATTCGATCTTTTTCTGAAATTTTATTTCACCCGGTAATTAAAATTCTATACATCGAAGTGACGATTTATGGTGTTAATTGTTAATATCACCTTTTTAAAGTGTAATATCATGCATGGGTTAAATCATTTTTTTTCTTTTTTTTCGTTAAATTAATTATTCACAGAACCACCTTTTTGCCGAAATTCGTGAGAAACGGGAAGGTAAAGGAAACACAGGGATAAACGAATATATCTCGTTTATTAGCGATTAAATAAAATGGGTACATTTTTGGATTATAAACGAATAAATAAAAATCACAGATGGTTTTATACACAGGTACACGATGTGTAGCAGATGAACTTTCGATGCTCACTGGAGCAGATGACGCGCTCCGGACTGCCGATGAACAAAAGCTGTTCAATATACGCTACGACTTACTGTAATAAACTTACAACGATTCTGTTTTACTCTGCGAGTCGTTCGTGGACTTAGCTGTGTAGTTCGAAGTCTGTACGGCCTAAAATTTCGAGTGTTATTAGTAGGGATTTCATCATTGTTATTAGTCGATAAATGACCGGCTAAGAATTTGGTAAATAATCCGGTTAATTAACCGCGGCTATTTATTATATTTTACTTAAACGTCAAATATATTTCGGGTAAACAATAAAAACGAACAAGATTTTGTTCTAGAACAAAAAAAATTTGAACACAAACATATAAACGTATTTTTCTCAATTTAAAAAAAAATAAGTTTGTACATTTCGTTGTGGAAAAAAAAGTACAAAAATAATTTTCCATGAAATTATATATTTTGTTTACAAAAAAAAAAAATAATTTTACATTATTTATATCACTTTTAATACAAGATTAAGAAAAAAAATTGTAGACTCGACAAACTCACATTTTTTTATTGTTACGTTAATAATTTAACGTACAATAGTATATTGTAAGACAAGGGCCGAAAAATTGTTACGATGTTTCACGTTGCCCTGTGTATTTACGTGGTTTGTTTTTTTTTTTAGATACTACATTTTACTTTTTACAAAGCTTCATAGAGGTAACTTTGTAATAATTTAAAAATAATGACGAAGCACTGTGCAAAATTCTACTTTGCATCCTTTTTTTTAAATATTATTGAAAAATTTATTCAGAACAATTGATTTTCTCACCGAATTCAATACCGATCATTGGTCGATATTATTATTATTTTTATTAAATTTATGTGTAGAACGATTTATTCCAAACTAGTCAAAATTAATCAACATACCTTCTCTTCCTCCTACTTCATGAAGAAACTTTATGAGAAAATACAATTAAAAAATAAAAAGACCGTAAAAATACCGGTCATATTTACCGCTCACATTTCCAACGCTTTCACGTTTCTCGTGTTCTGCCGCGTCGACTGATCCCCCCTGCTCTTTCTCGCTCAACGGATCACGAATGACGTTTACTTGGACACGTCGTCCGACTTGCTTCCACACGGACAAGCGTCGCGCATGCGCATCTACAATAACGTAGCATCACACCGAGTGCCGATACTAGCACGAGCACACACCAGTTTGTTGTACGCCGATCGTCGTTGACTTGAATAGTTGTTGAGTTAATAAAGCATACGACAATGTCAGGAAAATCGAAAGCATTCAGCAAGGAAGAGGAGCTTCTTCTTCAGGACTTCTCCAGGAATGTTTCCACCAAGTCTTCCGCGTTGTTTTACGGCAATGCCTTCATCGTTTCGGCGATACCCATCTGTGAGTTTTTAAACAAAATTTAACAAAAAAATCTTTCCGTCAATTCCCCACGATTCGTTGGCATAAATTTTCGCGACACGAATGATTCTCGGGTCTTTCTAGCTAAGTGTTCTGTCAGCATTTTATATTTATTTCAATAAACAAGCGACTGAATGAGCCAACAGTTTGATGGGGATTTGGGTGCAGAACTTTCTACAATATTGCATTTTTTTTCTACAGCTGTATTTTGAGAGTGTTGAATCAGTTTTGAAAAATTTTTGTGTATTTTTTTTGCAGGGCTCTTCTGGAGGATTCACCTAATCGATTTGTACTCCAATTTGATATCCTTCGTTTTGGTCACTATGATTAGCACCTATGCCTTGGCAATGGCTTACAGGAATACCAAATTTGTCCTGAAGCATAAGGTAAATTGATATTTTCATAAATTAATTAATAACAGATCCATCATGTGATTTAGTATAAAATTACTCTAAAAATTAGCTTCATTTCTAGGTTTTCTAAGTCATATATTTATTTAAAAAAAAAAAATGAAAATTCTGTGCATAATTAGAGGATTACTGCCCAATGTTTTTCAAACTCCTTGTATTGATAAATTTATTCCATAAATTGTATGGATTCTTTTTGTTCAGAATATTCTTCCATACTGGTAAAAAAATATACACAAATTAAAAAGAAAACAAAAATATATTTTTCTACATATCTGTTTCAAAATTAAATGAAAAGGAAGATAAAAAACAATGGTAATAATAATAATTTAAAAAAAATACCATTACTGTAATTTTGAGGCACTTTTAAATGAATTGTTATTGGTAAAACATTGCTTATGGTTTTTAATAAAATGTACATACATTGTCTTGCCAATATGATAAAATATTCTAAAAGAATAATCAAGATTGTTTATGTAATAAATAAACTGAGGTAGTTAAAAATTAATAGGATTATTACATCTCAGTGTATATTTAAATTGCACTTTCTCTCATAAAAACAAACAAATCTAAAACTCATTATAATCTCATCTCAGATGGAAACTAAAAGGATATAGTAAACAAGAAATATAGAATCATTTTTTATTGTATTTTTATTACATTATATAATAAAATTATTCATCATAGCATTATCTGTCTTCTACATCAACATTTTTTTCAAAGCTTTCATAATAAATTTCTTTCAAGATTAATTTTTACAAATTACATTTTTTTAACATACTTAGAAATTACTAAGTTATATGAATAGAAAAATATTTTCTTTTTTTTCTTAATATAGCTGCTTTTTGTAACCATAATAAAGATTGAAATATTCTTAGATCTATAGATAATTTATATTCATGATATTCAATAAAAATTCTATTTTTCAATAATGATTTTATTTGAAAATGGCTCATGTATTTTAAAGTAGAAAGTGGGATGAAGTGGTGTTTACCTTTCATTGAATTGTAGAATAGCTTTCTCCGAAAAAATGTGCAATTTCCTATTTTACCGATGTGTAATCTCAGATTGCAGTGAAACGCGAGGATGCCGTTACGCGTGAAATGACCCGTAAACTTGCCGAGGAGAAGAAAATGAGCAAGAAGGAGAAGGACGAGAGAATATTGTGGAAGAAGAACGAAGTTGCCGACTACGAAGCCACGACTTTCTCTATTTTCTACAACAACGCACTCTTTCTGGCTCTGGTGATTCTCTGCTCTTTCTACATTCTCAAAACATTCACGCCAGCTTTCAACTATGTGCTTTCCGTGGGTGCCACCAGCGCTCTTTTGGCGCTACTTTCCACTGGCTCACAGTGAAAAAAAAAAATGTAATTTTAACAAAAACCAATCGAAATATCGTTAAGTTATTACTTAAGACGCTGCGACTGTTCAGTAAGATTGTCTTTTGATACGTGCGAGTGTGCAAGATTCGTCAATAAATCCTATTTATAATTAAAATATCGCTTCGACTCAATTTTTTTTTCTGATCTACCTCAACGAGTATTTTTCTTAAATGTAAATTCATAAGAATATTTTGAAAAAAAAAAGCTTTTGTACAAACTTTGAAATTTTTTTTTAAAATTTCATCAAATTCGCAATATACAATTTTTTTTTTTTTTTTTTCAAAATCATATGTATGTATGTTGATCGCAAAAGTGTTAACGTAATGATCTGAACCAAATTAACGATAAATCAAATGTTTCTGATATTGCACGCCTGTTTTCGAGAAAATATAAATAATATTGTATAAAAATTGCGTAATGTTGAAATTGTGTGGCGTCAACGTTCGTTCCTACGACGAGAAATATTTTTGCAGCTTGTAGGAAATGTTTTACCGAAATTTCGAGTCTCACAAATTTATCATGACATTTTTGTTAGTCTCATATGCACGATGCAGATGACTAATGATCATGATACATGTGTGTACAGTGTTCTTTCGTCTGGTTGTCACTCTTGTCAGGTTGCCCGTGTGGTAAACAAGAGCCAGGAAAATGAAGAACCTGTATCGTTTGAATTTTCGGTAACGCGTATCGTGTGTCGCAATTGGCCAAAAGGGATTCCCAAGTTGCACACGGTTTAAGCAGAAACAAAACGCTACGCGTATAGCTTCACTACACCCCGCTCATTTCTGGCTCATATAGCCGCGGATTATTCTATAATTAGAGCGTATAGAGTACGAAAACAGAACTGTTGTTACTACGAGTGACAAGCGTTTTCCACGTCGAAGTCGTATAAGCAATTATAATATATAACTTGGTGAACTACTTATTCTATATTTGTTCGCTCCACAATAGCCGATGTAGAAACGAGTAATTTGATGGCTACGAGGAATTCTCACGTGAAAAAAAAAAAGATTAATTATTTGAAGTGTATTGAAGTATGATGAAAATATTCGAGATTATGTTTGTTAATTTATTCTTTGAATAAATTGATGCCAAATCTTTTTTTTTTTTAAATAAAATCCGACGACATTGGCAAGAAAATGTGAAACATTTTTGAAAATTTTAAATAAAAGTAAATAATTAATATCATAGTTACTAAAATTATTTTAGGAAACTAATTTTAATTATTTTAATTCCAATTATACTTATCAATGGTTAGATATTTACTTTAAAGATAAAAAAACCAACTACGCTTTTACTTCAACTCTACACCTCGAAACTTTCATCTGTCTGCGAATTTCAAATTCAGGCTCTTCTCATTAGACGAAAATTACGAGGGATTTCCCACCCACCTTAAAGAAAAATCGTTTTATTGGCAAACGTTCACTCGAGCATTGCGAGCACCTTACGTTTTGTCAAGCTGCCCAACAGTTGTTGGCATCTTTGGCATAATGAACAATGCGAGTACAACGGTTTCACGCGGATCCGTGTCTCGAAGAAATATTACATATATTTGTAGTTAATGATGTCCAACTGTGGGTTATTGACTGAAGCACGTGCTTCATATGCCTCATTCAATATCTGACTAATTATATAATTACTTTTGTATTATTTTTTTAAAAATCTCCTTAACAAATGCTTCGTATAATTTCGAAACAATTGCAACTTCATTAGCGCGGAATTTCTATCGCTGTCCAGAAGACGAATTCGTTCCGGTTTCATGATATTTGGCTTCGGGGGTGGCGAAGTAAATCTCTGTTTACACTCTAGGAAATACGAGGAAGCGCACGCCTTTTGGCAAAGATTTCACAGAGTGAGATATAACTTTCTTAACATCGTTGTAAAGATGCTGCATCTTGTGCTCGTTTTGTAAGTACTTTACGATCTAGTACTTCCCGCCATAAGAATAACTAAATGTTACTCGATCAGCAGGTATTTTATCGTTCGTCAAGAACTCGTCTCATTATTCGCATTGTGAGATGCAAAATTGGGGCATTCCATTCAAAGTCCATGAACCCGTGACTTTGACCCTCTTGGATTTGTCTCATTATTTCTTTCTATGATAACATCGAGTCTACACGGCACCTTCAATTTTTTGGAGTATTTTAAACAGCCCTTGTTTTCATTTATTTGGTAATAACAAAAATCATTTCACACATTAGTTAGAGTATTGAAACAAGGCTGAAAAGCAGAAGCAAGAAGTTTCCAACAAAAAAAAAAATGAAAACTGTATGCAAGTTTCCACTTTGCACTATTTTCTGTCTTATCACCATAACAATTTTCAGTTATCATTTTACTGGTTTAAAATAAAATAGCTTGAATTAATTTTGTGTTAAAGCTATACTTTAAAGTATTGCTAACAAATGTTGTTAGTTATTTAAGAAAATTATTTTCCGCGTATTAATAGAAATGCAATAATCTAATAGAAATGCACGTGCAATATTGTTATTCGAAAGTTTGGGCGTGACCAAACGTAACGTGTGTGTTGTTCTCCACGAGCGAATCGGAGCTATTCATAAAAGCGTGTGAGGGTCAGTCTCTGTTTTTATTTTTATATCGGGCAATCTCGATATCATAAACAGACACACCCACGAGAATCAATTTTCGTTTTCTTCGCACGTCAGTCGTGGACCGATTATTTCAACGAGAGAAAATCGTTTAATTCTCAGCGGTGGTCGCGAGAGAGCTGCTAAAATCGACAGTACGTTGGGAGCAACACACACAGCATATAATACCATGGGCTCTGAGTCTTACTGTCGTTTACACTGGGCATGGGATTTTGTTTCTCTATTTCTGTACCGCGAGCGGAGGCACACGAAGACTTCAACTTCAAGTTTGGTGGAGTTTCGATCTTAAGCTTCGAAGCTCACATTGGACAGTTCAGAATAATGAAAACATATGAAACAAGCGATTGGAAGAGGTCTAAGCTTTGTCTAGTACTGAAAAGGAAAGATGCTTTTAAGATGTTTATCTAAATGTAAAAGAAAAAATTAACTCTTATCTAGAAAGTATCATTAGGCTGACGAAGTAACATTTCTATATAGTTTAAAAAAGGAAAATCGTTTTCACTGTCAATTCACAGTAAAAATTATATTGTTTGTGTTTGATATAAAATACACCGTTGTTGAAAGCGTACTTTCAAGAAAAACGCTTTTAACGATTTTTATGCCACTCGGTGCGAGAAGTAGGCACTTCTCGCACTGGTGCGATAAAGTTGTGTACGAAACTCGTGGTGATTCCAACACTCGTCTTCGGCTCGTCCTGCTCAAAAAAACCAAACTCACACTCGCCAGAATAAAGTTTTTTCGCACTCGTATCGTAATGTACTAATTTTAATCGTAAACATTTTTTTTTACCTAAAGTCTATACATATTTACAGGGGCAGTTCGCTGGGAATTATATCTTATTTCAACGATGATAAACTATACTGATTAAGCATACAAAAAAAATCGATTTTCTGAAACCCAACAACAGTCCTTCCTCCTAAATTAAAAAAAACCTATTTTGTATCTTTTTCCATTAAAATGCAATCCAGCTAAAAAATCAATACAACAATTTATCGAAATTAAAGATTTTTTCCCATACACCTTTCGAAAAGTTACGAGTCATTGAAAATACTTTTCAACGTGAATTGTCTTACAAATCGCTGTCAAAAAAATAGCTACAGATTTCATCAGTAATTTAATTGATACCTCTTCGATAGTTTTAGCAGCATTTTTTTTCTCTCTCTCTTTTTTTTTAATTCTGTTATTTCCATCAGGATAAGTAAAACGGCGCGTCGAGAGGAGTTTTCAGTTTCCGGCAAGCGTCTCGTCGCTTTGCCGCGGAGCTCCCCTTTCGAAAATCTTTTTTTTTTCTTTTTTTTTTTTTTCCCCCCGAGTACTCTCCTGCGCGTCCAAGAATAGCGCAAGCGAAGAGAGCCGCGAGGGAAGAACGATCTCCTCGTGTAGTTTTGTGCTGCCGCTTCCACAAGTAGCTTTGGGATTGGCTGGAGGTAAAATCGCGGGGTGGGGTGTACCACCATGCACCGGTAGTCTCAGCGGATTGATGCAAGAGAGAGAGAGAGAGCGACTCGGGGGATGGGTAAGGGACGAAGTTACGTACGCAACCGCTATACCGCCGTCTTCGAATATTACCGGGAGGAAGTCGCCGCGCTGCGCCAGTATCAAAAAATCGCCAGTCAACCCTCGGCCACCGAGATTTTCGAGTGCGAGACAAAAATTCCCGAAATCTCGAAAAAAAAATATATATACATATATATATATATATTTTTTTAAATAAAAAAACACACAGCTTTAATTTTTATTTGTCAGTGTATATTCCCCTGTTAAATCCGTGCCCGCCGCCAAGATGGTATGTTCTATTGATGATGATCTTGTAAGTCGTCGCCCTGGTAAACACACACCTACATTACATACATTTATTTTTTAATATTTTTTTTCTTCTTGAGTAACACTTTCACTCTTTTTCTCGTAACAACACTTTTATAAACAAAACAAAAATGACACTTCGAATCGACTATCGTTTTCTATTTATATTTAACTTTTTTTTTCCTTTTTTTTTTCAAAATTATTTAATAATGTTTCGGTGCTTTCGAATGTTTTTTTTTTTTCTATTCTTTAATTTTTATTGTTTATTAATGTTTCGGTGTTTCTTTTTTTTTTTTAACTTTTTTAAAAATTATTATAGTGCGACGTCTAACAGTGAAATTGCTTATCGGTGTAATATACGCGACGGGAGTTTCTTTTTATCGGGGTCTTAGCGGAAATGCTGATATTATATACATGGTGCGCGTTTACCAAGCTTATGGCGACCGTAGAAATGTAGAAAAATAGCAATTTTTTACTTGTCAAGATTTAATGTAAAATTGTCAAGTATACGTTTCACATTGAAAATATGTGAAATTTCTGACTTAGTGTCTGGCTGCAGAACTGTCAGATTTAAAATAATGTATTGGGGCAGCAAAATTGATTTGAAGCAAAATTTATAAAAAAATTATGTACGAAAAATATATTGTAAATTACAGTAATTAAATTATACTTTTTACTTTTATTCAAGTAGACAAATTTTCTACTGGCTGAATAAAAGCAATGTATTGCGAAGCTAAATTTATTTTATACAAAATTTTTATAATATATAAGTGAAAAAAAAAAACGTATTACACTAATAAAATACAATTGGTCTCGCGGGTCAACGACTCTATGCATCTGAATCTTTCGCTGTGAATGTACATCTCAAAATTACTAATTGGCAAGATAAAAGCTACGCACACTAAAAGTGTAAATTCGGCCTTGGATGTTCGATGCTTGATACTTTTCCAACAGTTATCTAATTTAAAACACTTGGAATTTCTCCTCAGGCCGACGAGCTGCCCCCAGAACAGATTGCTGGTGAGTTACTAATCCAAAGTATATGATCAATTGAACTGTTTACTATAGATTTACAATTCTATCTTGTATCAAACACTGATGTTTGTCTTGAGAACATTTTATTTTTTCTAAAAAAAAATTATTTTACCCATTAAAAAAAAACAAAAATTGTCTTAATTTTGATATACAATATCAAAAATATTTGTAATTTTTTTATTATGATAGATGTTATTTGTATAGCTGGAACATTTAATTTTTTATACGATTGAAGTAAAATTAGAAAATTTTATATTAAATATTCGAATTTACAAAATATTTAATATAAATTACTATAATCATACATTTCACTTGTATTAAAAAAAAATTAATACACCAGATTATTGGTAAAATGCTTCCAATTGGAAAATGTTTTTAAAAATTACAAACAATTGGTCGACGTAATTTTTGAGAAGTCAAATTTTCGATCATAATAAAAAATGAAGTTTTCAACAAAAATTGAAAAAAAAAAAATCTGGGGTGCTTCTTCATATTGCTCTAAAATATTCCGAAAGGAAAAAAAAGAGAGTCCACGACCCTGTCGATTAGTCGTGGAATGCCCCATATACACTTTTAAAAAAATATCCTATAAGCTTCCATTACACATATTGGAATCATTTTGACCTAAACTGGTGCATTAATTATTTAATAGAAGTGAAATGTAAAATGACAATAATTTATATTAAATATTTCGAAAATTTAAAGCTTTAACATAAAACTTTGTAATTTTATTTTGCTAGTATAATAAATGTAATATTCCAGCTATATAAATAAAATTTCTGTTAATAAAAATTTTAAAAATACAAATATTTTTCGCAGTGTTTACAATAAATGAGCAATATATTTTATGCGACTAAAATTGAAAGGGTTGAAAGTTATCGGAAAAAATTCAGCTATTCAATAAAGCATTGAAGCTTTGTTACACGAGATGTAAAAATCAGCGAAAAAAAAATCGTGACAATTCTGACAATATTAGCAGAGGGTTCTTAATCTTTTGACACACCACGACGTCTGCCCGTCACGCTGTGGTAAAAAAAAAAGAAGAAAAACAAAAAATAAAGAAGAAGAGTCGTTTCAGGCAGTCCTCGAGAGACTTTTATGCCCAGACCGCATCAGCGGTTATTAGTGGCTTCGGAGCGAGGTGTTGATGCCATTTTTCTGTCAACACGTATTAAATCTGGCTGTTTAATGTAACAGCCCATACTACACCCTCCTGCTCGTTCACTTTGGCTTTTTTTTCCACACATGAAATTCGTTTTACAAGTTCCAATGAATAGCAAATTAATTTTCTTTACTACCAAACGTTTTTCCTAATTGACAATCGATTCGCGTTAAGATTTTACATTCTGATCCCAATTCCTGGTCATTATTCTTCAGGGCGTTGCTTCTTCCTGAATAGCAAATACAATTGTTTCAACCAAATTTTTTTCTCTGAGTTAGATAAATTAATTCGCATTATACTTTTGATTCCTTCTAACTTTAAAATTTTTTTTTTTATTGTTCTTCACTTCGTTTTCTTCTTTTATACAAAAAATTTCTGTTGCAAATCCACACAATAGTAAATAAAATTTTTCTTAATCGATTACTTAATCATTGCAATTTTGCAATCTCTTCCAATTCCACCAATTTTTTTTACGTTTCTACTTCCCCTAAGCCAAAATAATTTCGTAATTCTCAATCGACTCTTGTTATGACTTTAAATTTTCTTCTCAATATCATCCAATTTTTTAATCTGTAATTAAAAAAAATCTTTATACAAATAATAGAATAGTAAATTAATTTCTTCAACTAAAACCTTTTCATAACAATCACGTAATTGATTTTTGTTATGATTAAAAATTCTGCCCTCAATCCTTTTTCATTTTTTAAATTTATTTATTTTTTTCTCGACTCCGTTTCAGTCGCTACAGCTCCAATAATCCCGCGTTGTTAATACCTCTCTCTCTCTTTCTCTCTCTCTATTTCTCTCCGCGAGTTTATTTACGTTTGATTCGATCGCAGGCAGCTGCTACCACCGCTAGGTTTGAGCTTCTGCCTAAGTATAGAAGCCCCTATCGTCTCACCTATAGCTGATGGAAGGTATCGAGTGACGATTAATCCGTCTATCGGTGATGTTTTATAAATAGAAAAAAACAAGAAAAGCGTCATCAATTTTCACTTGATTAAATATCCGCTTTCCACAGCTTTCTCACAGATTTTCTTTTTTTTTTTTTTTTTTTCTTGTTCTTCCCTTCATATAATTTTGAGTGAATATCATCTCGTATAACGACGGCGATGCGGTTGGTTGGTAGAAGGTGCTAAATAAATCAGTAGAATCGTTATAAGAGGGATTGCGGTGCGAGCCAAATAAGCTTAGCGCCAGAATCTTGCCTCGAGGGAATGGAAGAAGGGCATTAACATCTGATCTAAATCCGAACCTCCATTGGCGTCAGCATCAAGACTGTGCCACTCGATTAAATCCCGGAAGAAAAAGGAGCCTCTGCACAGCTCGAGCTTCGAAGCTACTGTTACTAAGTCGAAAGCTACGCAGAATTCTTTTACTCTTTCTTTCCAAACAATTTTCACGAAATGATGTTATGCACGTTTTGTGTAAACACGATTGCCAGGATTACGTGTAGCACGCCACATGTTGTATTTTTTTTTTTCTTTTTTTTTTACTGCGACCCCGTCGGACGTTATATTCGTTCTTTTGTTTAGGAAATTAACGGGATGCTGGTGATAAATCACCACGACGTGGCGTAAACAATTTATATATATATTTTTTCTTTACCTTTAGTCCTCCGCAAGGCCTTCGACAGCTTCGACAGGGAAAAGAGCGGAAGCATCCCCACTGACATGGTCGCCGATATCCTCAGATTGATGGGACAACCCTTCAACAAGAAAATTCTCGATGAGCTCATTGATGAAGTTGACGCTGACAGTGAGTCGATTTTATATTTTATTGTTATTGCAACGGGAACAGAATAGCTAGATAAGTGTCAGTGTAGCATTTTTTTTTAATTGGAGAACTTTTTTTTAAATTTTTTTTAATTTTTTCATTCTGGATATTGAAGAACAGTGGAATTCCATTAAGAATGGATCCTACATGTTTATGTCATTTTAAACAAATGTATTAGAAAGTAAAAGAACTAAAAGCGCATTATTAAGAAATAACATTTTTCAACTATTTTGAATTTAAAAAATGCCCAGCTGTTATTATTATTTTATTATTATTATTATTATTATTATTATTAAGACATGAAAGATAGTAATAACGCAAAAAACCAGTAATCAATAGGTACAGAATTAATGTAAACTGATGAACAAATTCGAATGTTTGTAATTATCATGAATAATATTGTAGACATTTTTCCGGGTTAGTTTTTATTCAGAGTTATAATTGTCCTTTTAGTTCCGAACTCTATTTCTTTATTGATTGATAATATAGTTGGAAATTAATGTTTTATTGAATGCAAAAAAAAAACATA
Source organism: Perithous albicinctus (assembly GCA_964016905.1). Classification (NCBI taxonomy): domain Eukaryota; kingdom Metazoa; phylum Arthropoda; class Insecta; order Hymenoptera; family Ichneumonidae; genus Perithous; species Perithous albicinctus. Next base: position 25,561,563 of record OZ024691.1, on the reverse strand, counting down.
TTTTTTTAAACATTGTTTAAAAATTATCATATTTTTATGAAAAAAAAAAGATGTTTTACATTTTTTGAGCAAGCTCAAATGTAACGCGATGGTTACACCTCGGGATATTAATATTAATATCAATTTGTTCTCTGGAAATAATATTCTGCCTCAAAGTAAAATTTATTGTTACGTAAAAAGAAAAAAGCTAAATTGACTATTTATACAGAATCCGGGAGACTCGAGTTTGACGAGTTTGTGACGTTGGCGGCCAAGTTCATCGTTGAGGAGGACGCGGAAGCTTTGGAGAAGGAGCTTCGAGAGGCCTTCAGGCTCTACGACAAAGAAGGTGAGCCCATATTTTGAAATAGACATCAATTTTCCTCTTAAAAATGCTCTCATTCTATATGTATCCAAATAAAAGTGCAAAAAAATATTAACAAAACGGTTGCACACATCTGTTCAACATAAAAACACGTAATAAAATCCACCAAAGTCATACTAAAAAAAAAAAAAAAAAAAAAAAAACACATTTTCTCTTTCAAAACGACATAAAACATTTATATGATTTCAGAGTGTTTCTATTCTAATTTTCGAGTCCTACTTAATGATTTACGTTTTCAAATGCTCCGCATTTTCCGAAACCCGTTCGCGTTGGCTTTTATGCGAATTTCATGATCTTTCGCGATTGAGATCCGCGCTCCGCTCGTTTGCATGAAATTCGTGGTACGATTTCTCGTGATCACGTGCGGCAAAGGCTCGCGGCACAATTTACTTTTTGTTTTCGTGCAATTGGATCGGGGCCAATGCGAGTGTAAGGAAGCTAAAGCGTGTGCCGGAGCTTTAGAAGCCACGGCAAACTCTCGCGAACGTGGCAAGCCTCTCTGGAAAGCAAACGGAGAGTGGTATATAAAAGAGCCGAGGCTTTTGCCGCACGTTGCTCCGAACTCTAGTCGGACGAATCGAGAGATGAGAGTCGTTTGAATACGCCAGACGGGAATAGCGGAGCTCCAGGAATATACGGAGTAAAAGAGCCTGGTCCCGCACGCGAGGACGACTTTTGGTACACACACGTTGCTTTGGTATATTATACGAGATATGCGGGATGAAAGAGAGATGAGATCTCTAGGGTTCTCCACTCTTCGGCGATATAGAGGAGACGAGGAGAATCCGAGCTCTCGTTCTGGGCAATCTTATTGTCGGCGAGCGGCCAATTTTACGGGCTTCACAAGTTTCCTCCATGAGTTACGAGAGACCAGCGATGTATAGGGAAGGCCGGGGTAACACGAAGCGTAGATACTTAAGCAAATAATGGAGCTTGAGCGATATCAATTGGATTTTTTCATTTAAAAAACAAGCCTGCAAAGTAGAGTCTTGGAAATTGCTTCCTCATTATTATGTTGCTTTGATAGAGCCACTTCTAAGGTGAAAGTATCTTGATCAATGTTGATGGCTTACTCAGAATGGAGGCTTTGTCAAAGGTACAAAATAATAAGGAAGCAATTAGCAAGGTTCTACTTTGCAGGCTTGTTTAAATAGTGCATACACTCGTTAAACAAGCCTGGTATCGCATCGCATCGTATCCCAAATTTTTGTCGGTACCCAATTTTTTAGATGTTCCATTTTGCCCCAGATTCTCGGTGGTTCCCAATTTCTTGGCATATCCTATTTTGCCCCGGTCTCTCTTATTCCATTCTCGGCTTACTCCATTTTCGAGAAATAATTTCGTGCGTATGAGCCTCCACTTAAGGCTTCCGTCATACGTTTCGACTGTGACGGATCTGTCGAGAGATGTCTGCACAGAAAATTGCAATGACAGCAGTGACCGCAGCCAATTCGGAAATTGAACGATTTTCAGATCTATCTTAGAGCGTCGTTAGCTGTCAGCCGCTTATCAATTCTATTTCTTAGGTCTCTTCTGGCTGAACCAAATATGACATCTGCCACTTATGCCTATCACATTTTCCTGGCACGACAGATCTCGAGAAGTGTCACTCGTAATACAAAATTTCTAATTGCTTCGGTCAGTAGTGACGCACGTTAGTTCTTTTGAAGTGGGTCTCTTTGACGATTGTTTTCTATATGAAAGTCGCTAGAATTTCGCAATTGTGTCTGATGGACCTATTCGTGTTTTAAGAGAGTAGAACAAGAATTTGTTTCTTTCAAGTTAAATCAAATGTCAGAAAATTGTAATACTAGCGCTTGCAGAAAGATATTTCATTTTTCTACTTCTATCACTCGCAACGTTAGTTTTCAATGTAAAGAGTATCCTTCTTCAAAGTGAGTACCGATGACGAATTTGTGGACGCTACTCATTTCCTTGATATTTTTTTTTTTTTTTCAAAAAAAAAAACACACTCACTTTTAATAAAATTTGTGATTATCAATTATTCAGTTTTAAGTTGACTTCACTTAAAAATAAAATAAAAAGCTAAATGTATGCAATAGCATATAAAAATATTTGAAATTCTTCTGATCGATTGTATATTTTTGTTATTTTTCATGAAGACATGTATATCAGGCTATACTAAAAATACCACGCGTATCGCCAAGAGAGTCGTTATGCGATCTGCAGTCCCCTGATAGTTCGAATGACCTAATAGCTCGTTGACAGACGCACGTTTTACTTTCTCCGAATAAAACGTTTTAGCGCGGAGGAAGTGGCGAGAGAACGGGAAACGCTCGAATGATTTCACAACGCCGTTTCGAGAGATACACTCGAGTGTTTTGGTCTCGACGCAGACTACGGATGTGTCTGGCTGTTGGAGTGCGTTTCTACTAGCACATGATTTGTCGCGGGCGCGCTCTACACGAGACGTCTGACTTTTATAGACCACTACTACTCGCGCGAGTTCGCGTACGCCGTTAAATTAATACTCTAATAACAGGACGACGAACTTTGCTCCAATTTTCCACTTTGATAATTCGATAGTTCTGTCAAATATTTTTGGTTTTAACAGAGTGGTTTTTTTCTTGTAATTTTTGCAGGCAACGGATACATCCCTACCACGTGTTTGCGAGAAATCCTGAGGGAACTCGACGACCAACTCACGGACGAGGAGCTCGATATTATGATCGAGGAAATCGACTCCGATGGATCCGGAACCGTTGATTTTGATGGTAAACTATTTTTCTTTCGTTCTTCCGTCAAATTCACAGTTACCTAAAATCAAATGGAAATTAGAACCTTGCACATTGTTTCCTCACTTTTTTTTTTAGACCATCCGCAAATACTTTTCTATGAGAAAGTAATGGTCAATTTTGTGGACCATTTATTTATCATATAGTTTTATAAAAAGTCAGGTCATTTATTTGAACCTGTGGGAAATTGTTAAAGTAAAAAAAAAAAAACATCGATTCATTTTTAAAAAGTTCCATGCAACATTTTAGATCAATTGCTTTAAACAAAGCGAAAAAAAAAAACAAATAATGCGCATTTAGAAGTGACCACGGTTTGGTGCGATACAAGAAACATTTAAACGTTATAAATGAAACATGTTTATTAATACGCTTGTAGAGAGTGAGAACTGGAGTGATCTCATATGTATATATATATATATAAGCAGTGTCAGTTATTTTTAAGCGAGGTGAAAGAAAAATCGTCCGGATCTATCAACGCTTTGCTGATCCCCCTTGCATTTAAACTGAAACTCCTGCTCGTTTATGTCAGACATAAAAGTGTTTGTGGCTTAGAGAGGATCACTTTTATTTCACACTCATTGCGCATTTGTCTTATCCCACATCTGCAAATCAAGAGAGTATTATGTTACCGAATTTTTATTACTCAACATAAAGATTTAAGAATTTATCGTACTGAAACAAAACATCAATGATTCAACAATTAACTATTATCAACGCTGCAAAATTTGAATCTCATATGCAATTGAATGAATTAGAATAGAGTTAAAATACCAATAAAAGTTTGTCAACAACGCTTTTTTCTTTTTAATGTTTATAGATCATGCTACGAATTATTAATCTAGTAACCCGTTACACAGAGTCTACAAGATTATTATCACATTTATTTCCAGATTTAGTTCTATTTCTTTATAAATTCCAAAAAGAGTAAAATTTTTATATCCTTTGGTTTTAGTTTCAAAATTGCAAAATCACAGCCAGATCAGGCAGATGATCAATATTTGCTGAAATCCATATACGTGTGATTCCTACTTGGAGTGAGGCTGACAGTCGGAATATTCACAGCGAGGAGCATTGAAGCGACAAATTTTGTATAAATAATTTGCTATTTTCTGCCTTGGTAATTGCGAAATTGAAGGTTCGCTAGGCGTTCCAAGTTCATGTATCAAGAACTTGGCATTCCTTGATCATTTTAATATCGAGTATAAAGCCACCTACATCGAATAATGTCGTAAAGCCGCGTACACGAAAACCTGGTAGCAATTTATTCGAGCGCGTCAGTAGCAAAAGAGAATCCGTTATTTCGGCCAGTTTAACAGTTCAACTTGTTTTTTAACCTGAAGAACGTTTTAATCCTGCCAACGTTAATAACTTATTTTCAGAACGATCTAATCCATTATATTGCTAAACTTTATTATCATCGATTGTTTCAGAATTCATGGAGATGATGACTGGGGAATAAAGAAGTCGATGAAGAGAATCAACGTCGTGCCAATCAAAGACAATCTGTGCCGGAATTACGTTACAATAATCCACCAATAATATTTTAATGTATCATCGAAGCAGTTGACCGACGAGTCTCTAAACGTATACGTATAGAAATATGAAGAAAAAAGCACAAACAAGAAACTAAGAAAAAAAAAAAATCTTAACGTCATGACGCGTCTCAAGATCGTAGAGACAAAAAAAAGTTCGGCTGAGTATCAGACCGCGAGGTGATGCCGCCCGATAGATTACGATCCGCGATTATCTCTTTTTTGGCTGCTACATATACTATCCTTTCGTACGCACAATATAACTTTTGTTACTTATAGGACACACTGAACGATCACAGCGGTGCCTGCGAATTTTCCAGGGACAGTATTTATTGTTATTAATAAAACTCATCGTAAGAACGATCTCAGACTCCGATGTTAATTTATTATTTCCTTCAAAAAAATCTCTCATTCATTCCACTTTTCTTCACATTCAGAATTCGTTTTTAATAATTAACACGATTATTAACGAAGAATTATCGTCAATTTGTCCGTCACTTTTTTTTTTATTTATTCGCAAATTTTGCACGACGTCCAGAATGATAAAGGGACAGTATTGATTTATTATTAATAAATCTCATCGTAAGAACAATTTCAGCCTCTCACGTTTATTTATTTTTCCTTTATAAATCTCTCATCTCTTCAACTTCTCCTCACAGTCATAATAATTCTTTTCATTAAATGTACGTCCTTCTTAATAATTGACACAATAATCGCAAACATAACGGCGTAATGGCTAGACAATATACCTGCTAATATTTTCGACTAGGTGAATACAATTGTGACAATAGAGATTCATAGATTTCTTTCTTTCGAGCTGAAAGCTTTTGCTTTTTTTAAATTATTTTTCATTTTTTCTACCACAGCGCCGAATTCATATGGCACACTAAAAGTTCATGCTTTCATAGATCGTCGAATAATTCTCTCAAGAACAAATTCTACGTATTCTACATAAAAATTGTAGAATCATTTACGTATGACTTAGAACACTATTTGCTTGTAAATACGTATTATCGACTAGACTGGAGTTCACGTACGAATCATCGCTACTTTCATTGGGAAGAACATTGAATTAGATCATTTCTTTTTTTTCTTTTCTTAATAACACTGTCGGAATAATACAGAGATTTGTACTAGAATCACTTTACTTGTATATACCGGAAAATTTAATTGGCAAATATAATATAGATAGATCGTTTGCTGTGGTTTCACTTCTAGCCGCATTATTATTTACAGAGATTATCGAATAGATAGTTTCACGTTCAGGGATAAACAATATGCAAATATAAATATGATAAAAAATACGTTTCAGTTTGAAAAGCCAAGACGGCCTGTGAGCTAAAATTACGTAATACGTTAGATAAAAAAATATTAATCTTTTCTTGAATGAAGAAAAATAATTTTAGGTAAAAATACAAAAAAATCTTATTATTGCTCTTTGCTAATAATTTGCTCAATGTTTTTCAAACGAAAAAGTGTTTTAAATACATTTTTTATTCGAATATTGTCCATCCCTGATCACGTTTAATCACGTGCTTTCAACACCGTCGCCGGTACCTAGGAAATTTGACTCTTGAGTGTGCGTTACTTATACAACGTAAAAGAATATCTCAAAACTGAAGGAACTCAGCACTAAAGTGAAGTAAATCACCAGAAAAAAAAACGCGAGTAAAATGCGTATAAAAAATAAAATTTAACGCACGTTATTCGTAGAAAAAAAAGACGAAAAAGCTTTTTTATACGAGTGTCTGCAAATCGTCGTCTTCGTAATCGAGCTCCCCGCCAGGGAAGTCCGACATTAAATGTCACATCTTGAATAAATTTGGAAATTCATTGCTAATCTCTCGCACCAGCTGCTGATCTCCCTGACTTTCGGGTGATTCTTCACAAAATATCCTGCGATTAGAAAAATCGTTAAAGTTTGGCTACGAAAAATATCATCACACTTGATACGCGACTAACAAACCTTGTGAAGCATTTTAGTAGATCCCCGGAACGATGTCGATGCTCATCGTATCCGGAGGTGCGCAAAACTCGTCGACAGAGCTCCAAATAATGTCGTCTCTGTCAATTATACAATAAGCAATATTACTTTACTGCAGCGATTGCATGTAGAAAGTATTGAAATTTACACATTTTATCATTATTTATTTATTTCCACCTTCTTCATTGTAAGGATGTTTATGTCGTTTAGCGTTTTAAAATATTTTCAACATTGTTGTGGCCGCATCAATATTATGAAAAATTATTATAAATACAAGGGAATGTCAGCTTCATGGTGTCAAATTTCAATTTTAACAATTTTTTTTTGCAGTTAGACCAAAGAATAATTGCACGAAAAACGGGGAAAAATATTTATATGTGAATTTGTACCTTGTCTCCGGGTGCTATATCGAAAAGTGCTCGCAAAACGATATCGATCAGCACCTTGACATCGTTTGTGTAAAATAGCGAGGCTGTGTAGTCATTGCCAAATAAATCGATGAATAGCTTTAGCACAGAATGAGGAGGTGCCGGCTCGTGATCGAATATTCTCACAGGATCCTCTACGAAAAACATTCTTTCCTCTTAGAGATGTAGAAATCGCAGGAATTTACTTGTAAAGGATGAAAAGGTTTACCCTCTCTGTTGAGAAGAAATAGAATCTTCTGCGTGAACGTCTGAGCAGCTATTGTCTCCATAAGAGCTTTAAGAACTATGTTTTCTGAGGTAGTGAACTGTAGATTGAAGGAGAGAATAAGATTCAGAAACAGATCTGGTATCTGTTCCTCCAGATCTGTGTCTGGCGGATTTTCAATAAGATCTAGAAGGAACGATATGAAATCTGGACCCAGTTGTTCTGAAATTATATAAATTGAGTTGCCACTGCAATTTATTAAATTTAAATTGGTTGAAATGCTGATCAATTAATTCGTTAATTTTTTTGTAAAAAAAAAAGATAAACAATATTTAGAGCTGCGATTATTTTGAAGCGCTCCTTAAGATATTATTTAACGTGATGAAAGTATCGATAACTCACCCAAATGCGTGACGGGCATAGGTTCGCCCATAGAAAAAATCATTGTGAGCAATAGCGAGGAATAATTAAGTTTCGGCACGTTTCTCGGATTGCTTCTCATGTCCCTGTCCAATAATTGAATTAGCAAGAAAAATGTTATATAATCCGACGAATAAACTGCAATATCTTTAGTGACGGACTGTTTTATTACCTTGCCAGTTCCATGGGCAAAATGCTGTTCAGCATAATAGTAAGCGCCACATTATCTAAGCTACACATTACTCCAAACGACTGAAGCAGCAATTGCCTGATGGTCCATCTGGCCTCCATTTGATAATATTGGATCAGATCTGATACAGCATTGTATTGATCTTGTCGCAATGCGTGTCTGGTTACATTAGCATCTGCATTCGTCTAAAAATCAAAATTTTCAAATCATTTTTTCGATAAATCCAGAACATGTAAGTAATTCAGCCAATTATTGTCGAGGAATGCGGCGCCTGATTTTACATTTATCAAATGGTATATTATTATTATAAAGGTTGAGAATCTTCAAAACACAATACAAATTTTTAATTAGTCGCCGAATACATCAACAATAATTCGCATTATAATCCACGCGGACGAGTCAACTCGGTAAATGAAGAAAAAAAAAGAAAAAAACTAACAAGAATAGACGTGAGTTCCTTGATGTACTCGACGATAATAGACTCGTCCTCGTACAGCATCCAGCTTCTCTGTTGCGAGTCTTCCTTGCAAGACGTCAATTCCGTAAAGATAATTTTCAATCTATTAGCATCGTAAGTCTCCTCAATGCTCAATTTCGATATAGTCAACGGCGTTTGAAGCTGATTCAATACAGCGTCAAAATAGTGGCTCATGCTGTTTGGAAAAAGCTGTTGAAGCCCCGAGACAACGACGGTAACAGCGAGCTTCGACATATCGTAACTGAGCTGCGTGTTTCGTCGTACTTCGTCAAGAAGATGATAAGCAGCACGCGAGTCGATTTCGCACGAGCTCGACGAATTACTCTTAACCGGTGAACAATTGGGACTCTGTCTGACATTGGAATGAGAGGGACTCTGTCTAACGTTGGAATGAGAGGGACTTTTGTGCAATTCTTCGATTTCCGGCTGCGTGCGTTGCACAGTCTCCGAGGAAGTTTGCCGCGGAAATTGCTTGCTCAGTTGTTCGGTGCTGGAGCCTCGTCGGCTGTTTGAAATTTCCTGGGGCTGTTCGTGCTGCTGTAGCTTTGGTTCGATGGAATCTCCCTCATAGTTGAGAGTAGTTTTTGCAGTAGCGTAACTGGTATTACTGGGAGAAGATCTAACATCGCCATCGGGATGATTACAGACAATAGGAGACTGAGATTCTTTGCTAGGGGATGAACTACCAAAGGTGGGCGGCAGAGGTGCTTGGTTTTTTGGCTTTCTGCTCAATTCAGCCTGACGCCTTTTCTCAACTAATCTCTGCAGAAGATCCTGCCTGTCCGCGTTCGAAGCTACCACTGTTTTATCATCGTCGCTATTCAACTTTGCGATACAATTGTCCAAGAAGTCGATCAAGAATTGTGGCTGCACCTACCAGATGGAAAGAATTCTTCTGATATATACTATATCACAGAGCTTCTTATTGTTCGATCGATTATCAGGTGTCGCGTACCTTGACAGTCGTCACGTAGTTGGATGGAATGTAGCCGAGTTGTCCATTAGCGTTTATCACCTGCCACCAATTTCTCTGCTTTATGTTTGTCTGATGAAGTATAAAGTGATCGCTTTCGCGAAAACTCAGAGTCTTGGCGAAAGTCGCCTTAAAGTCGTAAAGCGCTTTGAGCATCTCATAATTTTCTGTAACAAAATTGTGCGTTGTGAAAAATTAATGATAATCTACGATTTTGAAGATAATTACGCGAGATTTACGAATTAAAAAATATTGCTCTTACTCACCTAACCTAATGTAATTGTCATCCATCGCGAGAAAAAAAAAAGAAATAAATGGTGCAAGTGTTTGCGAGGCAACGCCCAAGTGAAAAGTAGTCTGTCGTCGAGCTAACAGCACTTCGACGTTTCACTTTCATTCATCCGCAACGTATTTTATTTATTCCCTTTCTTTTTCGTTACGGCTCGAGCGCGAAAATATAGCAATCGCACCGAAAGGCAACTACTGACAGAAGGGAGAGACTCTCGCGGGACTTCTGCTACGATTGGTGCGGATTACGCAAGTACCGCCCTTCTCATACATAGCACATGTCGCATTACATGTATTGTATAGGGCATTCCATGGTAATTCACACAGGATGAAACACGAGCCCTTTCAATTTTCGTAATATTTTTTTTTGTTACTCGTGCATGAAAAGCCGCCGCGTTTCGTGGCTCTTTTCGTAGCAGTGTCGAAAAGTTGGTTTACGCATGCGCCGTAAACTGCCTTTCGTCCCTAGGGCAGAAAAATGAACTTTTCTGCCCTAGGAACCACAAATTCCAACCTCACCTGTAACCGTTCGTTCCGCAAACACTGACATCCAAAGTGCGCCTTTATTCCTACACTCGTTAGAAAAAGTATCGTGGTTAAAATGAAAAAATTCGTCCAATCACAATCTGATCTCAGAACAAGTAATCTCGCTAAAAATTGTCCCAAAAAAAAAAAAAAAAGAAATAACTGACAGAACATTGTTTTTGTCTTTTGTAAAAATATGAAACTGCAAAATCGCGCGAGTGGATAATGGTAGGTGAACAATACAAATATTTGAATGCTTGTAAAATGAACTTTATTTTTAGTCACATCTGAATAATCCACCAAACGACGTTTTTTTTCTTTTTTCCTTTATCAGTTTCCCAATCACCGGTAACAGTAAACTTTCATATTAAAAAATGGTTGAATACCATTGTCTTTGTAGGCCAACATTCATATCAACTATAATATCAATAAGCATATAAACATATATAGAAATATTTTTCTTCAGTGGGTTCGTTTCAGTGGGTTTTTGTAAACACACCCGTGCTTAAAAGATTTATGCGAGTAATAAAATATGTATATAAAAACTATATGGTGGCTCAGTGGAGAATGCTCATATATCAACAGGTGAGATTCGAAACAATGAATAGATTAATGAATTGGCAATATTACAATTCTACAATAGTACATCTGTAAAGAGTCCTGAATTGGCACAGTCGGACACAAAATAGCTTTTTAATTTATCTTTCAATCCTGCAGGAACTTTCGAGTCACAAGCCGTCGTTATCATTTTTTTGAAGACATTAAGTTTAGCGATTTAGGACCACACCTATTACCTATCACCTATTAAATAGTTTGACATGCCGCCCATAAATATCGCGGCGTTTTTTTTTTTTTTAATATATATATATAATGTAGAAGTGAATATTTTGACACTTAACGGTAAATGCAATGATTTAAAACTGCGCGAAATATTAAAATTAACGAAAACTCGATGCTTAGACGATAAGTGCCAAAAGACATTTCTTGTAGTGTCCCGAACAGTCGCCCTGAAGTAAATAAATAAAAAGAAACATGTCATTTAGATTATTCTCGAAAATCGTCTTTAAACACGTAAGACACAGTTTTGTAAAATTATATTCAACTTGCCGATATAAAATCTTCCAAGGTCTGACCGAATTCCTGAGCAAAAGCTTGCTTTATTTCACCCATGTCGATTTCACTCCGCGTCACTACCAGACGAATCAAACGACGATCATCGGTTCCCATGCCCTTCATGCTCTTGTACAATTGTTCGGCGAAGAAACCAGCCCTGTTGCTGACAACCTTGACTGCAAAGAAATTATTATATTCAGTATCATTTATTGAAAACGAACGAAAAGTGGGCAGATTTATAACTGTACTGTTAATTTCTATTTATTAGAAAAATTCGACTTTTTTTTTGTAGAGAAATTAAAGGCAGATTTATGAAAACGTAACAGAGGATGTGAATCATTTTACCAATAGCCAGAAGTCCCTTTTTGATATCCCCAGAGAATTCATTCTCAATTGCTTCCTCGATTGTATGACCGGTGATGCCTTGGTACTCTTGGAAGATTTGGTGCAATTGAGCAATGTTACGTTGAACCAGAATGGCGTTGAAAGTAGATTCGTCAGTTCCAAAGCGTAATTCACCTGTGAAAAGATTGGCAATATTGTATTGCGAAAGTGTGTCGCAGATTTATTTTTAGTTAATTACTGATATTGATTATTTAAGCGCACCAGCTTGAAGAAGCTGTCTGGCATCTTCCATCGCTGCGCTTGGATCGACGTCAAATGATTCGTCACGATTGGCACAGCACAACGAGACCATCAAACGCTTGAAGCTTCCTGATGTATCGCCTCTTAGGTCATCCTCAAGAGTTCTGCCGTACACTGTAAAGTTTCACGTAAAATCTTTTGTACACAAAACTATTTGTCTCATCTGTATTATTAGCTTTGTGACTCTAATATTTTCGGTACTTACTACATTCGTATGCTTGCTTGATGACGCGGATTTCATGATTAGACATGGTGCAAAGTACCTCGATTAGTACGCATTCGTCAGTTCCGATTCCGGACATCGCGTTGTTCAACTCTTTGGCGTAATATTGCGGCAAAGGAGTCATCATAGCGACAACCAAATCCTCGAAATTACCGCTCAGTTCGGATTTCAAGTCCTTTATCAAATCCTACAAAAATCATTAACAAATTTAATTTAACTTTTTTTTTTTAATACACATTTTTTTATTCTCCATTTAATCGAACTAGCTAATTGTTAATTCAAAAAATTGCATACCTTTCCATAAAGAGTTTTGAATTGCGTGGCAATTTCCTGTCGTTGCAAGTTGGACCGATTAGCGAGAACATTTATGATAGATTTCTCATCAGTGCCGAAACCTTTCATAGCTTTACGCAGTACTTCGGCATCGGCGCGAGGATCAAAGTCGCCGTACGGCACGACCGTAGGAGACAACTGCAAATTTACGAAAAACAAATGTTTTTTATAAAATTATATTGTTCAAAATCGCAAAAGCATACCAATCAAAAAAATATATATATATGATCGTTAGAAAACTGAAAAGTGATAAATCTTTGTCACTGAAATAAACGTGAAGTTCTCGTGAAATTTTGAAGAGAAAACATGAGAGCATGCATATGGCCTCGCAAATATTTCATCTCACCTTTGACTTGTACTGTGTTCTCCGGGGGGCTGGGGAATTTTGATAGTGCTGAGCGGAGGACGTCAATCCAGCGCAAGAGGGATACAAAGTACCTCCTGTCCCCTGCCCCCCAGCATACATTCCACCAGGATTTGAAGCACTGTTACTAGGGAAACTTACATTCGCCGGATAGGGAGAAGGATTTCCGCTATTAGGATAAGGTGCGCTTTGCGGTCTGCCTCCAGCACCGGAATAAGCATGCTGATTGTGCCCTGGAGAATACTGACCGTGCAATGTTTGCTGCTGATACTTTGAGGGATTATGACCATACAGAGAACCTTGCTGTGAGTTATCAGCAGGAAAATGAGAGCTCGGAGATGAAAAAGGCATTTTTTGCACGGGAGGATACGGCGATTGCTGAGGATAAGGCGAGTTTCGCGCTGGAGGATACGGCGATTGCTGAGTACTTTGTGGAGGATATGGCGATTGTTGAGTACTTTGTGGAGCATAAGGCGATTGCTGAGTACTTTGCGGAGCATAAGGAGATTGCTGAGTACTTTGCGGAGCATAAGGCGAGTTTTGACCCGAAGGATAAGGTGAATTTTGGTGCGTAGGGTAAGGACTGTTATCGTTTTTAGGTGTATAAGAGGACGGTTGAGCAGGATAAGGAGAAGACGGATATGGAGAATAGCCAGGCTGTTGCTGAGCGTGGGATGGTTGATGCTGTCCGTACGGACTCTGCTGCTGCTGCTGCTGCGGAGCGTAAGGCGAAGGCTGAGATGGATACGGAGTAGATCCGTGAGACGTGTATGGTTGAGGCATGCCGAAAGAGGTTGGCGGATGATTGAAGCCTACATTGCTACTTTGGGGATAAGGCGGAGCACCAGGGGCAGAGGGTGCGCCAGGAGGAGCCCCAAAAGATGTCGGCGGCCTTTGTCCTTGGAACGGCATGACCGGCGGACCCTTTGGGTGTCAAGGTACAAACAAGAAACATGACTACTCAAAAACTATGTGTTAATTTTCTATTCTACGTCACATCTGCCTTAAAAACATTCACAAATCATTATTTGTGTTTAATGTTTACGTTTTTTGTATTTTTTTGTATATATTTTTTTTTTTTTCTTCTAATAATAAGAAAATTATTCTGATAGATTTATTCCTTTACCTGATATCCGTAACTCATCTTGATGTGTGATTTGGTTATCTTTTTAGTCACCTAGAACAAAAGGCAAGAGACTATTTTTAAAGGGTCATACGGGATGTTGTAAATCGCTATTACGTATATTAGAATGAGGGCCACAAAGGCGCGTTGACACGCCCACCAATAAGCTAATGAATAAGGAAGTCGCGAGAGGATCGCGTGACTGACTGCCGGATAACTGTTGCGTATTTCCAACTGCGTAAATAAAAAAAGAAACTAACAGCGACAATGTATTGAATAATTGATTTTTTCGAATTAGAGCAAGACGGATGATTTGACCTTCGGAACGCGAAAGAGACGATTTTTAAAAAAAAAGTAAAGAAAAATGTATGTTTCATGAACGCGTCACACACCTGTGGCCGAGAAAATACGGTTACGAGAGCGTCCGATGCGATTACAAGTATTAGTAGAGCAAGTAAGAATTAAATACCGTGTACACTCGATGGTTTGCAGCCAACTAAATAGTTTTGCGAGCTGCTGATGTGTATAAACCCGGTAGTCGTTAAGATTTCAGGAATGATTCGTCACACTCGTTGTATACGTCACAGAGGGTCGAGGCAAAGTACCGGGAAAGACCGGGAAATCAATAGCAATTGGTCAATGTGATGCAAACAGCGGGTTGCTGCAAAGTCAGAGGGGATTCTGCGAAATTCCCTAGCGTCAATATTAATTCTGAGAATTTTCGAGCGGCTGTGAGGAGCGTCGCGTGGACCAACGACAGATGGTAAAATGTATGGCACGTGCTTTCGCGTGTAACGCTTTGTTCTCTCTGAAGTAGTTCTCTTCTTTTATTTGATACAAGTTCGAAAACTGCAATCGGTATCGAAAACTGTAATGAAAAATACTCGGAGGAAATTCGGGTTCACCTCGATTATCTACGCCACTGTGAATCGTAGTTTGCTTTTGTCTAAAAAATTAATCGGCTCTAATTAGATTGGATTTTAGATTGCAGTTTTGGGTACCGACTGAGCATGAGTCGGCGGCACATCATCGCACTACTGCTCGATCGGTAATAAAAACTGTAAAGCATTCTTCTCGTTTTTTATTTGAAAATATTAACCGTGGGAAGATTCAGCTTTGTCCCTCGCTATTTATGACAATCTGAGGAGAGACAAAGGACGTGTGGCACAGCATTTGATAATAAATAGTTGTTGTTTATATGAAAAAAGTACAACTATTTTTTTGTTGCAGAAGCTTGTAGGAGGCTACGGTTTATCGTAGAAAAGTTGCACAAATTTTGTAAATGAAACTGCAAGTTTTCGCAAAATTTATGATTTGTAAAATATCGATTCTTTTCGCCGGGTGCGATATTGCAATATCGCCGCTCTCCTTCATATATTTATCAACCGAGCAACTCAGTTTGATATTTTGTAGCAAGTACCTACATTAACACAAAGAGGTGCAGCCATCGATTTTACTGTAACTCGGTTGCCTCGCGCTTAGGCGCTTGCACTGCTTGAACGTTGTATCGCGTATGAATGAATGAACCCACCTAGATGGATTTTTTTTTCTTATCGGTTATTGCTATATCTGGCAGTGATAAGGAGTGCTTGAGAGTCCAACGTAGTTGTCACTCGTAAGTATATAGTAATTTTCAAATTAAGTCCATAAAAAAAAAAAAGAAAATCGTAGGTAGTAAAATTTCGTACAGTGGGTACAGTGTAGATTTCTCGTCTACGTAGAATCTGTTGTGTCGATGCTCAAAAGTCCGGAGACTTCTGCTCCGGCGCATGCGAGCCACGATCGTGTTTAGCCGTGTTCTCCCCATCTGTCATGGATTCCGATAATCGTCCGGGAGCGCACATACGCGTAAACGCACGATTTACACCGTTAAAACGTTAAAAAAAACGTGAAACACGTAGGAATAAAATCCACGTGCTATTGTAATACGGTGCTGGAGTGGTGAACGTTGACCGTTTAAAGTGCGACGATCTATCGTAAATATTTACAAGAAAAATGAGCCTCGTTGGCATGGTTCGAAGTTCTCCTGTCAATCGGGGGAAAGAATTCGTAAGTTACGATACATTTCAAACCGGTCATTGATCGCGCTTATGATCAGCGAACAATGCCCTCGGCATTCTAATTTTATCTCCACTATACTAAACATTATTTTACATTGTGTTTTGTCGTAAAATGTCACTTTAGACGCTCTAAGCGCCAAGCCACAGTACAGTTTTACTTGAAACAACGTGTCTCTCTCGGTGTTTAGCCATGTTTACGCTTTTTTTTTT
Source organism: Perithous albicinctus (assembly GCA_964016905.1). Taxonomy (NCBI): domain Eukaryota; kingdom Metazoa; phylum Arthropoda; class Insecta; order Hymenoptera; family Ichneumonidae; genus Perithous; species Perithous albicinctus. The sequence goes on along the minus strand of OZ024691.1, from coordinate 25,545,349 downwards.
TCATTTCTTTCCACGTATCGGCTCGACAATAGGATTGAGTTATATTTATACAAAGTCGTTGTAGCGTTTCGTTGCTAGCATTTTTATGGCTGTTGTGCTATTTTTAGTACTTATAGCGTTTTAAAATATTTGGAAAATAGAGTTGTAATAGAAAGTTCTTTTTTTCTTTTTTGTGAAGAAATCTTCAAATTAATATACTAAGTAAAAAAGTATATTTGTGTATTAAACACGAATTTTTCACGTGTTTGGAATAACGTACATTGATTGTACATCGTACTTGTGTACTGAGTCTAGTTGCGCGGTTGTTGCGCAAAAACTTTTTATACAATTGTGATCATTTTCATACAGAATATATTTACCAATGTGCGTAAATATTGTCGTGTTGATTCGAAATGTCCTTGACAGCCTTTCTGAAGACTCTGTAGTAGAAACAACAAAAGGAGCTGTGCTTTTTTTTTTATTAAACATTATTTATAAACGTGTTTTACGTACGTTGAATATTGAATATAATATACGCATTTTCTGCGTAAAAATTCTATGCACGTGTATAGTTTTTATAGTGAACATTTTTCTAAATATTACAAATATTGCCAGGTTGGTTAAAAAAAAGTAACGATTATGAATGGCTCTGTGCTTTTTTTATTAAATGTTATTTATTAATGTGTGTTACGAAAATTAATTTTACATCACATTTGCATATTAAAAGATAATATCTTCTGTTTCAGCTTAAAAACTTTCTATACAACTGTAGTTTTTATGCAAATAGTGTTTTCAATGTACGTAAATATTGCACATATTGTCGGTGTCGGTTCTGAATAGCCTTTCCCAGCATTAAAAAAAATAACGGTGTACTAGAAATAAACGAATGAGGCTGTGATTTGTTTGTCGAAACGCGCGATCGTTGCGTTTAAACAGCTGTGTTAACAAATTACATTCTGATGATGCTTTGTCAGCAAAAAAAGAAACATAGTCGTAAAACGTAATTAATAAACGAAGGAGATAGCAAAATTATATGAAACATCGTCGCCGTTGTTGTTGTCAATATATGGCCTATCTCGCGGGCTCGTAACTTCGCAGCCAACTTGCCCGCGTTATTCTGTACATTCCGGTTGACGAAGGGAATATGTACATACAAACGGAAATAATACATAACAAATGTTCGTTCGCTCGTGGTTGACGAGGGTCACACGTTAATAGGGCTGCTGGAAACTCTATTATAATGTCTCTTACGTGCGCAAACTAAATGCCGAGGTTGTCAACGGCACGACAAACGCGAGAGCATAAACTCGTTTAAGATAACAAAAAGCGACCTTATCAGCAACAAGTTTACATGAGATATGTAACGGAGATAGAGAGGTTGTTATTGTAGTAAACGGGCTTCGAGTAACTTGACCTCACACTCGCTGCTTTTTCATTCATAAGTGAAGAACGATAATAACAATAATAATAATAATAATAATAATTCGCGGCACGATAAAAACGTCGAGAATTTCTGCGTGACGTTCGATATAAAGGGTGGGACTATCGCCCCGTACATCTTGAGGGGTAAGCCATCTAATATACTTAGAAGCCTGGTCGTAATCTCGTAGCTAAAGAAACCCCTGTACAACCGGTTGACTTTCGCGCGCCCGATGTATACTAATAGACTGTATTGTGTGCTGAACATAAGAAAAATGAGAAACGGAAAAGGAGGAACACGCAAAAACAAATAACTCGTCGTTTTTGTTTCCGCATAGAGGAAGCATTTATTTATCGTGGAATTTTATTACATTTTTTTTTATTTTCACGTCAATATACTGGAAAAAATAAGAAATCAAAAAAATCCATAAAAAAAATATCTACATGAAAAAATCGTATTTTTTTTTCCATCGGTGGGGTCTTTCATAATACCATCGTAATGCGTTTTTTTTTTTTTTTTTTTTTTTATGAAAATTCAGCACGCTGTTTCTTCGACGTGGAAAACTGGTACACGGCAAGTGTAATATATACAGGTTTCTGGGCAAGCTTGGAATACGGAAGAAGCCGGCTCTCGCACACTTAAACGAAATCTAGCGTGCCACGGTATTTCAGCCTCAACGAATTGATCAAACAAGTCTCTCGCTCGTGGTGTCTCGCTCGTCTCTCGCTGGCTCCGGTATTCACATCCACTCCCTCGAATGTATTAAGCTTTAGGGAAGAGTCTATGCGATGTATATATGTATATATATGTGTGTGTTGTGAAGGGGTAGAAAGAATTGACGATGCTCTCTGTATACGAAGAGAAGAGGCGCGCGATCAGACGCGCGTGAGTCGTCAACTGCGACGTCCTCTTCGTCGTTCTTTGCTGTGTTCGAAAATTGCAATACTATATGTATCTCGCGGCGCACGTGTCGCTGGTAATAATAGCTGTGGCGGGCTGTCGGTGCATTCAGATACTACGAAGGATATACCGACGCGCCGCTCGTGCATTCACTGTACCTATATCGGTGCGGTGCCAGCAAGATTTTCAAATGTAGCAGTAAATTACTCGCGGCAGCAGCCCCACCGCCACCGCCCAACCAGAGACTCGATATAAACACGAGATAGCTCCGATCAAATTTCCGCTAAATCTTTCGGGCTGTCCAACTCGTGTCGCTATAGCAGAATAGTCGCTTTAATTTATGCGTATCGCAATAATCGGTCGAATGTTTTGGTCCGACCGAAGCGAAATCGACACACCGAATAATGCGTGTATGATAGATTTTTTGTTTTTTTTTTATATTCGAAAGCTTTTCAGGCATTTTCGATTATTATTGGTATCAGAGCCATTTTTGAATAAACGGATTTAAAATAGTGTTCGGTTCGAATAATTATGAGTTATTGTACTAGTGGGCTGATATTATTATTATTTTTTTGAAAAGGAGACATTTCATTCTGGGTTAATGTTTAAAAATCATATTTTTTTTTTTTTTGTGAGAATTATTCGAATTTAATGAAACTGACTAGTATTTGAAATACTTTTTTATTCGAATAATGTACGTCCTCCATTTTTTTTCTGTCAGGTAGAAAGTCATTTTGTTCTTTAAATAATTTATGGAAAAATATTCTTAAGTGCCGGTTGAATTGTCTTAATAGTTCAATACTAACATATATATTTTAATATTTTCTTTCAAAAGAATAAACTTCCAAGTCAGAGGTTTGCTCTCTATCATTTTTGCTAGGGCAAATGATCCCGAGCAGGAGAGTCTCACTTAGCTTCCTTTCTTTCTTTCTTTCCGTTTCTTACCTCCGAATCTACTGCAAAGTAGATTCCTCCAGGCATATGATACTTCACAAGTATTTACCCATCTCTTTGAAAACCTTACTCTACAAGTAATAAACAAACCTGTAAAGTAATCTTTTAATTCTTTTTGATCCTTCTTTAAAAACGAAGATCTGATTTCCATCTCTGTAGAGGTATTTTGGTCCAAATTAATCACTTACCAGGATTTATTTGTATTAAATATTTTTAATAGGAGTGAGTAAGGTCAACTTCACGGATATTAAAAGACAAATATTAATTACAACAATTGTGACAATAGTGAACTATAGTTGAATTACAATGTGCATTACAGATAACGAGGTTCTTCATAAGGGACACCGGAAAGGACGTCCAATAAATTCACGACAAAAGTTTACAAGAGCTCTGAAAGTTAACAGTCATGTTAAACAAACTGCAGCAACTTTAACTGTTTCCGCCGCTTAAACTCCATAATTTATAGCGATATAAGTGAAACACACTGAACGAACGTGCCGTTTAGAAAATACTGTACGTTTCATAGCATATTTAAAATAGTTCATCGTTATAAAATTACACAGCGTGGGTGTTTACAGTTGAGTGACGTAATTGAATTTTTACAAAAAGAGTTGAGTTACACGTGATTGAGGGTTACACGTTTGACGTCGAACTCTGGATTCCCGCGACGTTAACCCATCACAGATGCTTTTCGCGTGGCAAACCGTGCGCGCCCCGCATGAGTGAACATGAAAAAGAAGATTGGATATCGACGATAGTCAGGGTGAATGGGAGATCCCTTCACTTTTTATTTCTGAGGCTCGTCTAGACTTTCACGTGTATTCTCTCAACCCAGAGATGGATATCATCGATAGATCATACCTGTCGTATAGGCTGTTTCACATATTTTCTTTTCTTCTTTTCCTTTCCAATTTTTATTTATTTATAAAATGATCTTATTTGCCAGTCACGTTATGATTTCCGATTTTACGTCGCGATCCGTTTAACTTCAGGCGAATTGTCTGGTTGCTATATATATATATATATACACGAAGTTGCTAACAGGGATTATCCGCCGGTGGCTAAATCGCTGAATGCTAAATCGATTGACGTGAGTAGGAGGACACGCCAAATACATCAACGCTCGGCCCTAAGACAATGTCAGCGAGAGAGGCAGCCCAGCAGCAATACCGGCGTCACGAGTAAACTAGTTACTCACGTGGCTTCTGTCGCTCGTTCCTGCTAGCTGCTGTTATGTGACGAACAGTTTTCGAAAATGTATGCCTTGGGGCCCCCCCAGCTCGTGCTTAGCCCGCGAAACTGGGTCAGAGCTTTGCAAAGGGAGGAGGAGGAGGAGGAGGGCGACGGCCACCCTGGGGTGAATCGCGCGCCACCGAGTCGAACAGTCAAACGTTTTCTTCTCTTTCATCGAGGAAAAAAAAGAGAGATATATATATATATATATATATATATATATATACATGTAGATTTTATACACAGAGAGAATATAAAACTGGTTGCCAGTAGTTTTATAATGAAAACAATTTTACTTATATTATCTGGGCTAATGACATATTTTTTCAGTAATTCGAATTTTTTAAATTATAGTCTTTGGTGAGATTGATGTATTACAATTTTTTTAGTGGCTCGATTGTATCAGACTTCAATGCTATTTTGGTATTTCAACTGTACCAACCTTAATGAGAAAAAATATGAATGTTTTTTTTTTTTTTTTTCATAAATTCGATAGCGATCTCTAAATATATATTTTTCTGATGATTTCGGAGGATTTTTAAAAAATGATTTAGCAACACTTTTTGAGTTGGTAGATAACATAAAAATTGAAGTTGAAAATGAACTGCTCTAGCGGATCTGGATTAAACAGTTGCTATTGATTGTGGAATAAAAATGTATAAATGAATTTATAGAAAAATAGGTCAGATTACGCTAATAAATCGACGGGCATATTTTCACAATTTTTCTGAAGTCAAGTTTGTAATTTATGTTCGACCGTGACTGCAAATTTTTTAAATTATAGTGTTTGATGTACATTTTATGAGGCTGAAATATCAGTTTTTAAAAATCAATAGTTTCGCCAAAAACAAAAAAAAAAAAAAAGAAAGTTTTATCGTGTCTTTTTTTGAGGTGGCTCAATACTCGTATTACTTTGAACACAAGTTCGTAGAAAAATATGGCAGAACTGTCCCTTCAAAAGTTTTTCAAAAGTTTCAAAGTTAAAACTTTCACATTGCTTCCTCTTTTTTTTTTTTTTTTTTTCGTTCGCTGTATACAAAGTTTCCTCTATGCGGAAGCCAAAACTGAGAAACGTACATTCTCGTAGATGAGGCTGCGTGTATATTGTGGTCTAAAATAATGATGAAGCAACAATGCAAGGTTCTTCTTTGGATTTTCATATGGAATGGCAAAGTTTATGAGAAATACTGTTCACCACAACGGATTATGAACAGAGATAGAATAAAACATTGGTCGACAAATTTTTTAAAAATGTAATAATTTCACTTAAATTATCAAGACTATAAACACATTTTTTTTTAGTCGTTATGATTTTCTCCATTTTATTACTTTTGGCGACAACCGGCAATAAATATGTTGCTCGACATTATCGAACTTTCAAGTCGTTTCAGTCCTTTTCTGGCTGGTTATAGGTGAAACATAAGCTGCAACTTTTTGCAGAGCAACGCCAGTATTTTTTTAGTAAAAAAAAAAAAGCGAAATGTGTTTTTAATATTCAATGCTCGAGATTGCGAGCAAAACTTTTTCCCACTATAAATTATATATACAGAGTGAATAAAACATTCGTTCCTAAAATTCAGATACAATTAAACAATTAAATAATCCGGGCTAAAGATATATTTTCAAATATTTTGTACTATTTTGTTTCCAACTTTAAATCGTTTCTGTTTTTAGATTTTTGCAAAATCTTCGAGCTTGCGAGAAAAATCCCATCGCAAAAATTCCACTGATATTTGTTATAAAAAAAAAAAAATAGAACAAACTTTTATTCTATGATATATGTACATAGAAAGAGAATGAAACGATTGCATGGACTCTTTTTCATAATAACATCATTCAAATTAACCTTTGCCTCAGCTAAAAATACATTTAACGAATTGCGTCTCTTTTTTTTTTATCTTTTTTTTTTTACATGCACGATCTTACGGGAATTCTTGTCGTTCCGATATTCGTATAGGTAGTGCATACTGCATGCAGTATAATAGTTGAAAGCACAGCTGTGCCGTGCGGGGTTTTGCCGGTCGGATGGTAACTCATTCGAGGCAAGAGACGGCGACACGAGGATTACTCCTGGGACGACCGGGCCGGGAATACATGAATAAATTGGTGGGCCACTATGCCCTCCCTCCCGAATAACTATGTATCACGTGTCATATTCGTACTCGGCCACTTGTGAGCTCGCCGAGAGGGTTTCCCCACCCTCCTCACATCCTCTTTTTCTCCTTCTACATAGCTCCTCACGTTCTTATATTGTACAAGATCTCCTCGCGTGTCTTAGGATCGTTCACGACAAACTCGACACCCCATGCCCTTTCTATTTATCGGGTGGCGCTCGACGCTCCCTCGCCAATATACCGACTATTCCGATGAGAAATCATCAATTCCAGTCTTAAAATAAGATACACTTCGAGAATGAAGTGGTTGGACTTACTCCAGAGGAAAAGCTGCTTGAATCTTGCGGTTATTACATATTTGCTTCCTCACAGAAAAAGCTTTTTGATGGATGAAAGAAAAAAGAAAATTTCAGATTTTCACGAGAGAGTAATTAAGATATTTCCAATAATCAGAAAATCATATTTGAGGCATTTCATGTGACTTTCGCCAGCCAAAGAAAAAAATTCTCAATATTTTTCAAGAAAAGCTTTTTGATGATGAAAAAAAAATTTCAGATTTTTACGAGAGAGTATTTAAGATATTTCCAATAATCAGAAAATCATATTTGAGGCATTCCATACGACTTTCATCAACAAAAAAAAGAATTCTAAAAATTTTTCTGAAAATGAGGTTCAGTGGTATCAACAGATGCACCAAGTTTCAAAATTAAAACAAAAAAATTGCGAAAATGTGAGTGTTTTCATGCCAACAAGAAACAAATTTATTCAGAATTAATTGTGTAATTTCAGGCTACAATTTTATGACAAAAACAGCAAAAACATTTTTTTTCTAAATTGTAGGACTTCCAATTTTGTCATCGGGAAAATTGTCTCGGTGAACCGCACGTGACTCTCACATTATTTTTCCATCCACGTTTTCTTCTCTTTGATAACAAATTGCCCTTCATTACGCTCTAATTCCGATGGTGTCGTGTAACGAATCAATATTCACGAGAGTTCTGTCAAAGATTATGAAACAGTCAATCTCCCTGATTTGTTCGACGACACATTTGGAGCTTGGAAATAGCTTTCTAATTATTTTACGATGTTTACAAAGTAGACATTAATTCTCATATACAAGCTTTGTCAAAGATATAAAATAATGAGTAATCAATTGTAGACTTTGTGTTCGAAACTCCGGACGAAATTTTGCATAAAACATCACTGAATATAACTCTGTGACATTTTAAGTACCTTCAGGCCAATGATTTGAAAAAAAAAAATTAATTTCACCGTCACAAAGCTTCCTCCACGAGGAGGCAATATAAAAAGTACAATAAATAATATCCAAATTTGTTGTATCAGTTTGTCAGTCAACTGAAATTGACATCGCAAGTACTGCGTTAATCGAGCGTATCTTTATTTTTTGAAATATGCTCTGCATAGCAATCGGATCCAAAATTCGAGCGAGGCGCGTCCCTAATCATAAAGCAACGTGAACGAATGTCGTTTCGATATGGTGTACAGAGAAATTCGCATGCAAGCCAACAAAATGAATTGGCGTGTTGTGCCTGTCTCCACGTCCACAACGGGTTAGTCAATGAAGTTATCTCTGCGAATACACCCGTCTGGCAACGAAATGTTTCTCCTCTATGTTTCTCTCTCATAGCACGTTTGTATCGACGTAAAATGTCGCTTCGCGTTCGGTTTAACGACGCTTAACGACACGACAGTAAAAAAAAAAAAAAAAAATAGAAAATACATATATATCGAAGCTCTCCAATTTACAATACAAAAAAAAAAAAGCTAAAAACTCAATTATTTCCCATTATTACAAACAAACTGGGTAATAAATAGAAAGCTAATCAAGCAGTGCTCTCGGGGGTGCGTTCGCGGAGGCCCTCTGGCTATCAGAGTTCGGATTGACGTTTGGCGAGGGACGTTGATACGTGATCGCTTGATGCGAGGATAAACGTTCGGTTGATATGTCGAGGAGGAAGAGATGAGGAGGAGGAGGAGGAGATGGTCGAGGTGAAAGGAGAGCGGGGGATTGTATAATACATATAGCAGCATCCAGGCGCGCCTGATGCTCTTGCTTGCCTATCCGCTCTGTTGCTGCGGTGGTTGCCGGTGCTCTCTGCCTCACACGAATTGGCAATGGCTCGTTGGACGCGTTACAAGGGACACGTCGCTTTCGGCCTGGCGTTATTCAAGTTAAATGAAATCGCTCTGTCCTCTCTTCGTTTCTATCTCTTCTGTCTCTCGCTTGCTCTCTCTCTCTCTGTATCGCGTCTAAATTTCTCGTATTCTGTATATGGGGCATTCCATGGTAATTCGCACAGAATGAAACTCAACGATCTTCAATTTCTCTAATATTCTTTACACGGTTGTTATCACTGAAAGGAACACCTATGATTTTTATTAGATTTTTATTTCGCGACGTTCTTGATTTAACGTAAAAAATAAATGTTAAATACAAAAATATAATCTTGAATTAAAAACATGATTTCGACATAAATAATATGGCTTAAAAAATTTCTCTGATTATGAAGAAAATAAAAAAATTATTTTGTAAAATCGGATCTTCGAATTTACACTTTTTTTTTTGGTACAAATAGAGATTAAAAAAGAAATTAAAAAACAATTATTCATAAGTTATTTTTCTTTTCTCTAGTTTAAAGTGCAATATATTTTTATTTATATGTTTCACTAATTCTCCTTCTTTTATTTGATTAGAAAAATATCAATCCTCGTGCCATGATGGAAATATCAATCGTTGATATTTAGACAAAAATGTTATGATTCTTTTTTCTTATTAGTCTTCTGTTATTCTTAAATTCCCTTTCAATTACCCTAATATTTTTTTATATTGTTATCACCGAGTAGAATACCTGTGATTTTTATTCGATTTTCATTTTTCACCGTTTTTGATGATATGATGTTTATACATTTTTTTTTTTTTTTACTATTTTCACGTTTTTCATTGAAGTTAGCATATTTTTATTATAAATTTTTTTTTAAATATAAATTAAGAACGGCTGAAAATAAAAATCTAATAAAAATCAAAGGTGTTTCTTTTCAATGATAACAATAAAAGGGAAATCAAAGAGTGTCGGGTTTCATTTTGTATGTGAATTACCATGGAATGCCCCATATAGAGTGTACGACGACTCGCGGTTTGTATATACTATATACTATACGAGGCACGCCACGACGGCTCCGATCTAACCACAGAATCGGCGACACTGATTGCCAAGAAACAGCGGCGGGACATGGCTGATGTTGGGTGGTGGTGTGCTTGGTTTTGGTAGTCCGCGTTCGGCTCACTTGGAGAGGACGAACCCCCAAACCGCCAGCTCCGACGATTGGCTACCAGTACTTGGCTGCCAGAAAACATTTCGCGGACATCGGCGGTGTCGCGGCGGCAACGGCATGCACCCGTGGAATGCCCACGCAGCTGTGGGCTCTTTGTCTTTGATGCTCCAGTTCTCTCTCTATGCATCTTGATTTCGGCTGCGGAGGAGGAGGAGGAGGAGGAGGAGGAGGAGGTGGAAGAAGAACCGAGAGCGAGGGTCTTGAAGACGCAGCTTCCTTGAAGAAGAAAATGTACAATCACTCACCGAGATAGAATTCCGTGTCTACGCGAAAGTTATGATATTACTATCTTAACATTGTAATACCGAAAATGTAAAGCCAATTTTAATAAATTGAATATTTAAGCGATCGAAAAGATTGATTGTGTGACGTATAGGAGGCGTTCTCTACCAACTCGGTCACGTTTTTTTTGTAATCCTCTCAAATCTGTTAGGATTGTTATTTCGACATTTTTAATTGTTAAAAAAATGTTAAAAAATAAAAAAACAAACGTTTAAAAATGTATTTTCTGTTCTTCATGAGTGCTTTGATTAGACATTAAAAAATCCACCTGATTAGCGTAAAATACGCTAATCAGAATTACCGAAAAAAAATTGTGAAAATCATTAATTTTTCGGTCCGTTACACCGGGATGATCCCTTAAATGTAAGCGTGAAAAACCCATTAAAACGTAACAGTATATATCATCGAATGTCGGTGTAGTAGTTAACTAATGAGATTCAATTCCATTTCCACCCAACCATTATCTCATTTCTCAATAATGCGGTGCATTAATAATTGACTGCATATTAATTTCGCGAAATCAGTTGCACATTGGCCCAGCTGTCGTGCGAGAGTATATTACACGAAGAACGCGGTTATAAGTAAATTGCGAATCCAATTATCGACTCGTGGGCGTCGCAACAGTGTTATATATAAATACTCGACAGCGGGAACCGATTACTCGATGTTCACCAGGTCGTTACGCCGTGGATTTGCGATAACAAGAAAGAACATTAAAAAAGGAAAAAAAAAAAATTTAGTTTAGATAAACGATGAGTGGGGCGGCGAGTCACGAGAGAGCGGCAAGGGTGAAAGAATACGGAGGAGGGTAAAGCTATTTAGCTGGGGTAGGGCAAGCTGCGGAAAGGTCGTGGAGTCCGGCAAAACGTGGGCACCTTATAGCAACCCAGGCGTCGTAAGTGGAGCGATTCTAAAGAGCCTCTTTTGATGGGACGCAGAGCCCACTGATTCCCAACTCCGGGGTACACGAGATGTTTCCTCGAAGCGGTGAAGAACCTTTTCAAAAGACTTGTCCGCGGACTCGTGTTTTCCTTTGGTGTCTTCCGCTTCGAATCCGGGTTTGAACGCGAGAGCATACCAGCCCGACGTTCTCTGAAGCTCGAAATTGGATCGACCCGAGGGCTTGCCCGACAGGGATGTGAGCTCTCTTGGTTTTCATTCTCTTAGACTCTGAGATGTCCCTCTAAGATCTAACGAAAGATCATCCTTTTTATGACGACGATTTTAACCCTTAAACCTTAAGCTAAAAAAAGAAATACGACCCGAAAAGGTCGATGCCGTGTTGGTCTTACCAACTGGTTTTTTAGCCGGATAAAGGGTTAAAATGTATGCCGCGGAACGACGTTAAAATTCAGCTTCAGTTATTCCATTCCATTTTTCATTCACATTCAAGCTCATTATTATGTAAACATAAACTGAACTCTTGTCGTAAATCACGCTTTACTTGAGGCACACATAAGTAAGATGAAACGATAACAAAGTTAGAGTTTCGACACTGCTATACTGCATTTTTGTATAACCAATGATTCTTTGAAAGCGAAAAATGCTGAAACTTTGTTTTATCGTAGAAACAAAAGATTGCCGACTCATCAATTCACTTTGATATTGTATTTTAGTTTTTTTTTTGTAGTTAAAATATAGTTCACGATATAGTATCAGAAAAATGGTACGCCAAAGATTAGAATCGGTATGGAATATTCTATTTAAAAAATCGTGCAAACATCTTTGATGAAATGTCCTAAAACGTTATTCACAAATTTGACCAGACCCAATTTTTCTTTAAATCCTACATTAAATATGTGCTCTGTTGATTTTTTTTTACAGGTGGAGTCGGTGGTAGTCGAAAGGTATCTTTAAGATTGGGGAACGGACGACCGTGAAGCCGTCCGAGTGGTAGCGGATCCAGCGGATCTGCTTCCAAAAAGCTCCACAATTCGTGGGACATACGCGGTGCAGGGGTTGACGGAGTCGTCGGGACCCCGTCGAGTACGTCGTACTCCGTTACCGGAAGTGGGGATGAGGCAGGTGGTGGTTTTGGAGCCCGCTGGCAGCGTTCTGGTCATCAGACAGACTTCACTGAGCGGTGGTAACGGCTCTGGCGGCGGCGTCGTCGGTGGTGGTGGAGGCGGTGTAACAGGGGTCACGACTACTAACAATTCTGTGCAACCGGGATCGAACCACCACAATGCCCACGAGACTCACGCAGCCCTTACTAACAACGCAGTCTCGACGGCGCTTGCCTCGAGCGACCACAATCAGAACAGAATCGTGGTCGTTCGATCCTCGTCCTCGACGTGCATGACCTCGTCGGTGAGTAGTACATACCTACGTGGCTGTCATGCTGTCCAGCGGCAGCGCGTAATTCCCGTCGTTGTACCCTAGTATATGTACATATAGGCGAAATCTATACGTACGTTATAGCACGCCACTGAGACACTAACGCGTTTGTTGGGCACATATATTACGGAAGCTTTGTAGCTTCAGGTATAGAACCGAATGGGCTTACGCGTTTACGCTACCATTACGGTATCGTTTATTGTTACTACACCGAGAACCGGGAATAGAAGTTGAAACGATATCTTTAGGGTTTTAGTGCGATGTTGGATCGATATACGTCGACGAAGAACAACCACGATGGCTGTGTTACTCTGGTTTCTAAAAGGAAACGTCGGTCAAACCGTTAAAACTATATTCTATTACTGTTTTCAGTGGTAATGGAATTTGTAGACGTGATTATTTATTATAGAATAGGCAGGGCTATAGCTGTAGTTTTAGCGTAACTTTTGTGATACTGTTTAAAGCAGCGAACTCTTTGATAGCTGAATTTTCTTTTTCAAGTTTTGAATTAATTAAACAAAATAAATAATGATCTATTTAATATTTGGAATCTAGAGCTCACCAGAGCAAATCACTAAGACTTTTTCTAGTAAGTAAATGAATGTTGTGAGATTATCGTTGACTACATTTTTTGACATGATCGATAGTAGGCTGACTCCGTTATATTGAATAGTATATGAGTACGAGTAGCAATGCTTTTTCAGCAAAATAACATCCTAGTTGAAATCTAAAGCTCGCCGGACTAAAATCACGAAGGCGGTTATTCTAGTAAGAAAACTAATGCTGCGAGACTCCTGACCTCTCGTAGGAATTCTATTTTCCTATATTAGGACTTTCCTTCGAAAAAAAGTTTCGTAAGAATGGTCAGTTGTACATTATGTAAATTAAAAAGAACCCAAGTATTTACTCAATACACCCTCCCATATTACCTAATAGGCCAATATAACTATGTGGAATACTTTATGTAGCGAAACTGCAGTCCCCACGATATGCTATAGGTCGGTTTTCCGAGTAGTCGTGAATTATTGAAATCACAATGATATTCCGTATATTTCAACAGGCTGACAACAGTATTATCGTGAACGGCAATGGAAATGTCAATAACAATGCGACCATTGGTCTCAACGGAAACGTCGTGGTCAACGCCAAATCATGCCAGCTGGGACTCACGTCGGAGATCTGCGTTGGCAATTCAACGTCCAAGCAGTCCGAACGCAACGATCATCTGCGAAACGACTACAAATGCTTGGACAAGCTTTCAGGCGGAATTATCACTGACACAATCTCTCCGGGAAATCGACAAAAATCAACGAAGGAAAACGTCCACGAGTCAATAAGCATTGACATAAAAACCGACATCGTCGACACTATTTCCGGTGAGTCTCGTTCTCAATTTTAATTCACCTTAATACGAAAAGAAAAAGCCGTGCGTTATGCAAAAGTGCAGGTGGGCAAGTGTCAGAGGTGTCAGCTTTTTCCTTGTTGTCAAAGCTTTGAGCGTAAGCTCACAATTATAGCGAAGTAGAACTCGCCGGTGTCGAGTGGGTTAAGAGTTGGCTTGAGGACCTCCGAGTCCTCAGAGTTCAGAAGCAGCAGCAGCAGCAGCAGCAGCAGCAGCAGCAGCAGCAGCAGCAGCAGCAGAAGCAGCGGTACTGGACGAATTCATAGAGATAAAGCGCTGCTACTGAGTTGAGCCGGAGATGTCTTTACCTGAAAGTTTGCCGTGCCGCGTGTTGCAATTATACGCTCGGCAATGCAAAAGTTCTCGCTTCACTCGGGTGTTGCCCGAGAGAAGGCGAGAAAAAAATAGGGCGTTTCATCTCGCATTCGTTTAATTAATTGATGCCATTAATTACGCGAGATCGACGCCGCTTCAACGTTATCCGACGCAATCAGAGAGCGAGACAGACGTTTGAGTACAGTGAATTTACATTTTTAGAGGAAAAATGTAATCAACGTGATATTACATATGCTAATTGCTGTTTCTATTTAACATATAGATTACTTCAACGGAAAGTATTACTAAATTACGTTTTTATCAACGTTCCATTTATGTATTACTTCGGCGATGTGATATTTATTTGAAATTTGGACGTTGCACGTTTGTGAATTTTTCTGCGAAATCGGTTTAGCGCGACGCCATCCTTTCATCAACGTTGTTTACCGGAGATGAACTCAATCTTTTCGTACAAACGGATTAGCCATCGAAGTTTTACTTCTTCGTTGAAACATTGAGGGACGGTGAGAGGAGCATGGAGAGAAATCGATCAAACGTCCCGAAGAGTCAAGTAGAATGTACGCGGAGAGCGAGAAAGCGAAAGAAAGCGCTTAAGCTCAGGGAAAGCTCGGTCTCGCGCGTCTCCCGACGAGACCGGAGTAGTTTTTATCGTTTCCGGTTCTGGCAAACGACGCCGAGAATCCCGAAGGCTCCTTCGCAGCTTAATACGATCGAAGAGTACCTTGTAATAAAAGTTCTACCCCGGCGATTGCATCTCCACTCCGACAGTTTGTTCCGCTGAATTGGAAGATCGAGCGGAAAGATAAGCCGGCGAGCGTGGAAGTTGCTCGAAGACTCTCCGGTATTGCCGTTGACCTGAGTGAGAGAGAACTCCACGAGTGGCTTGTCCTTAGAAGTGAAGCTACTGAAATTCTAACAAGAGACGGAGACAGAGGAAAAGAATATTGTCTCTTCTTCCTTGAGGAGTTTGTCGTTAGTCGCGCGTTTCCTTATTATTCTTTCGATGTAACGTCAATATTTTCCTTTACTTTTGTTCTCCCTCCTCTCATACTTGTAATCTTCGTCGGTCTAGTAATTTATGCAGGCATATGTAACTTGAGTGGGAGATGTCAGGAAGGGTTGACTGTACGTGAAGTTTGATCGATTGTACACGGTTTAAAAATACACGGTAAATTTTATTTCGATGGCGATTGAATGCACAGCTTGTTGGTGCTATTTTTACTTGAATTTTTGTATATAAGTTTCAGTAAAAATTCAACATATAATTAAAGCAATGTGATTGCTGATGGAACTATAAAAAATGAAGCAAATATTTCACTTGCTGTATACATATTAAATTTGGTATTATTTTTTTTTACATCTTCCACCTGAAAATCTGGAATTAAATACGGAAAAAAAAGAAATTAGAGATCGCTACGCAAGTTTAAGGAAAAAAAATGAGTTTCCATCAGTGTGGCTTATTTGGAATTATTTTCTTTTTTTTTTTAATTTCCCATCATTTTTATTTGTCACTTTTTAATGACTTTATTTTCTACAGTAAATAACGTATTTGAAGCATTGATTAAGTTACAAACAATTATAAATATTAATCGAAATAACATTGTTAACAATTATCACGAGTTAGACATGACGATAAATAAGCGATTCGAAGGCATTAGCCAAATCTCGTATAATATACTAGTGTAATTTGTGATTCGCGGATCGTCGACTCGATACATCCCGACGCGAGTAATTTAAATTCATCAAATTGGACATATACCGTGTCCAATGAGCTGTGTGATATTAAGCCAGGCGATCAGGCGCCATTCGCGTAATCAATTTTCACGCAAGCTACGCGGAACCCTCTCATTAACTCCGTGCACACCAGCTTTGTCTCTTCCTCTATTACTGTCTCTCTGGACGCTCTGTTTGCGATTCTTATGCGACCGCAACACACCAGTTATCGATTGTCGTTAATGCGCGTCTATTTGCCACGCAATTAGCAACCGTCGCTGGCGAGTGAGTCCGGGCATGCATCAACGAGGGACGGATAGATACATAGATGTACAGTGTGCGCGGAAGGGTGATGAGGTTGACCGGGGGAGGTCGTGAGCCCCGGCGGCCCTCGTCAACGAGCCTCCCGGAGACACGCGGTCTGCCCATTCAGTCTCTTATCGCGAATAAATAATCAAAACTAACAGACGGTATTATGTAACGATCGGAGTCATTGAGGATATCGACAGTAAAGAGTAAATCAAGTTAATTAACATCGACGTTCTAGACATTGAGGACGTGTGGCTTTCCATTGCGGTATACATTCCCTAGATTTTTTTTTTTCGAGCGTCACTCTTAATTTGGTGACGAGTGACGAGCAAGTTCCAAGAATTATGTATACTCGGGCAAATTGTACTAGTTACCGGAAGTTTAGGTACAATTTTGTGGTTTTTGCAGTTATTTTTATTGCTTGCTATAATACATTTTGAGATAATTAGTTTAAAAAAAATATTATTATTGTTCGTCGTTAAGAATTATTCGTCGTTACTTAAACTAAAAAGTATTTCACACTTTTTAGATATTCCAATTGAAAGTGTAACATAAACTGACCCCTTTTAAATTGCATAGTATTATTCCATAAGTCAAGAACAATTCTCAGCTCTTTACACCATTGCCACGACCATGCAGACCAAAACTCTGCATTAAATAGACCACAGAACGTGAGAATAGTGCACATATTATTGAATAGGTCTCTCGAACTACGTATAACGGTGTTCGGTGGATAACGTTTGGAGAATTACAAGGAGCTTTGCCGGATATAGGCCCGTCGAGAGCCGAAGGACCGTATGTGAAAGCTGGTGTTATATATCCTCAACCCTATACTTACCATATACATCCCTACAGCCACGCATAACGCGTAATCGCATTGGCAAATCACGATAGTCAGGTCTTGTCTGTAGTTTCGAGATCCTTATGTACACGTGTCTACTTGGCATATGTACACCTACGAGTAGAGAGATTCACATACTAAAATACATACATAACGTTCCAGATATAGTATACTACATGAAGTCAAGAGCTGATGGTGTTATGCTCTCGCGAATCGGCCGATTCACTCGAGCGATATGTCCATACCACTCGCGCAAATCTCTGTACGATGTGGCCTTAACCTCCCGAGGGGGATGAGGTCTCTGGTACGTAGAGAGTCGAGAGGGTGAGGAGAGACCGAGAGACTCGGGGAGGAGTTGGGCTCGTTGCTTTCGTGCTGTCGGGAGTGGAGAAGGAGGAAGGTAATTCGTAGTTCCGGCAATATCCGCCAGAGCGGCGGGCCTGCGCCTCCCTCTTCCCTATTTCAGCCCCCTTTTGCCCGCTATTCCTTCTCTCTTTCTCACCCACTCGGTGAGTAAACTATATATATGTATATGTTCTCAACATATATATATCATATATATGGAGAAAGCCAAAAGGTATGTAGTTACACAGTAGTAGTAGCATTGGTAGTTGTAGTAGAGGGGTACCGATATCCTGTACGTACTCTCCGCTTGCTCTCTATTCCATCCTTGCCTATCCTCCCCGCTCACTCGCCTCACTTTGCTACCCCCCTCGGCCTATCCGATTGCGACTGACTGGACCGGGTATCGACCCCTCGAAGCGGCAGAGCCTGCAAGGCGAATCCGTCGGCGGCTCACCTTCTTTCCTTCTTCTTCTACTTCTTCTTTGGTTCTTCTCTTCCTTCTTTCTGTGTGGATTCTCCCGGTGTACTGGAATGATAGTAGTGATGTTGATGGTGGTGGTGGTGGTGGTTTTCCATCCTTTTCGCTTTACTAGTCCTAGTTCGTCTTCTTCGTTTCCTTCTTGGCTCCTCATCCTCTTACGCCAAAGCTGAAGCAATCCTCCTTGCCCCGCTCGAAAGCGTGCCCCTGTCCTCCACGATGCTCTCGTTCTCCTGGCACGTTCCCCCAATGCCGTTCGCTCCAAAGGCGACCCTAATTCCCAAAATCGCTTCGAAATCGTCCTCGTACCTCTCTCGCGAATATCCACCAAGATTCGCCGAGTCCACGATGCATAAACGCGAATAGAGTTGCAGAAGGAATAAGAGCGTGGGAGATGTAAGAGCTCGTGTACTTGGTAGGATGGAGGTAGAGATACACTATCGATTGTCTCAACTCGTGAGGATGTGGATGATGCTAATACTTGAAGCTTTCAAGTGGTTTATGGATAAGAAGGATTTAGTGTGACGAATTTAACGCGGTATTGGGGTTTGAAATTCTCGCGGTACTACAAAGAGAACGTTTAATTGCCATAATTAATAACGTCTTTAACTACAAGTCTGCAGGATTTTAGTCAATTTTTATATTTAAATATCTAAATTGTTGAAGTTTTAATTCATTTCTGAAAATCATTAAAAAAATACTTGCCTAGGTTTATTCTGTTTCATCAATTTTAAGGGGGAAAAAGCTACATACATGGTGTCAGGGTACATTTCACGCATATCTGAGATTTTTTCGGCAAAATATAATCATTTTGGGTATATATCTTAAAACTATTTCTACAAATGAGGGAATATTGAAAACCTGCATGCACATATTTATTCTTAATGTCAACAGTTCCGTTTAAATCCTGTTCGTTTAATCAATTTACGGAATTCTTATGGCAAATAGTCAGTAGGCTAGGATCTCGTTAATAAATGCTAATATTAGTAAAAAAGTGAATCTGAAATTAAATGTAGGAAAGTAAATAAAAATACCTGCTTCAAACTAACAAAAGGAATCTTGGTTGAAACCTAGAGCTAAACCACCACAAGCATAAAAAGACCTGGATTTGATTCTACTCCTGTAATCCAAAGGGTCAAGAAACTTAAACTACAACTTTACACCAACTTCCTCATATAGTGACGAGTAAAACGGGCGATAGAAAACTCCAGTATCGATGCTCTTTGCATTAAAGAAAAATCGTGAAACTTTGGTTTTTATCGCGCTACCGAAAGTTTCATTTTCCCGTTTTAGCGTCATATGGCTTTTTCGACTTTAGATGCCAAATGCACTATTCTCAGTCAAGTAAATTTCAGTTACTCACTATTGAGCAATAAATTCCTCTTTCAAACGTTCTGCAAGACATGAATATTTTAACTCGGGCAAAGTAATTTTCAGTGAAGTAAAAGAGTGGCAAAGGGCATGACGTCTGGTGCCATAAAGGTTCATCACTAAAAAAAAAGAAACCCATCTTCGCGTCTTCAACTGTCTTGAGAGATCCAATCGATCGACTTACCTGGTGGACGTGCTACAACAATGTTATGAGGAATGAACCACGAAGGATAGGCGAAAGAAAGAATATCGAGGAGGCCAGAGGTCGACGAGAAAATTCGTTGTCATCGGTCCGGTAGGCTCCCGAAGGAGCACGAGCCACCACCCCACCCTTCTTTGTTTCCTCTTGGTGAGTCTCGGGAGGCGGCTAAAAAGTAGCCGAGTCGGCCGGCCTGTCGTCCTGCCGTCGAGGAAAGAAAAGAGAAAGAAATAAGACCAGAGATAAAGAAACAGTGAGGGAAAGGCACTCGTGCGCCAGTAGACTTTAAGGTCTTCTTGGGGATAGAAGGGGAGGGGGGGGGGGGGGTGAGTAAAAGACAAGGCGAGGAATAACCAGTACATATATACACGGATATCTTACAGATCCACGAGAAGTGAGAGATGTGGGGAAATAACCAACGTACCAAGACATAAGCTGACAGGTTCACAGCAATACACATACACCAAGAAATTCGAACATATACAAACACCAACGGGGGGTATATCTACTGCTGTGTGATAAAAAGATCGAGGCGGAGGAAGGGCGTCCAGGCAGTGAGGCAGGAAGGCGAGAACGAGAGTAAAAGAGCTAGTTGGACACGAGAGTCTCTGCCAACGGTCTATTTAAAGCTAAAGCAGCAGGGGTGGTATATACTACGTATAAGCTAGCTACTGGATAGTACAGCCAGCTATATCTAGCTTGCTAGCTAAGCAGTAGCATACAGCGTGTTTGATGCCTACTCTCATATAGCTTAGGGGAGACCGGGGTTAGTTGGGATAGGGGAAAGTAGAGGCGAGCCTTTTAAAAAAATTGTCGTTTGGTTGTCTTCGCACTAAGAGGCCACATTTATGTCGCTAATGTACAATATCCCGGTGAACTTACCGTCACGAGTGACTAATATTTCCGAGAGTTGCAACTTCAAGAACCGAATTTTAGATTGTAAAGTAAAATTAGCTAATCGTAATTTAAAAAATTCCTCATGAAGAGATTATTCGTTTTCTATTCGAAAACTTGGTCCTGTGAGTACAATTTAAGTTTAGTTCAAACGCATTTACGTGATTCTATCGAGAGAGGTTATATATTGTATTGACTACTGGAAAAAATGACAATTTGAAGCACCAAAAAGGAGCGGGTTGAATCAAACGAAAATAAAATGTACGGATTATGTTGCTTTATGAGGGTGGTGCGCTTTACATTAATCAAGTAAGTGCTAAATTTGTAGAAGCATTTCTACAATTTTGTTGTGGTTTGGACTATCCTCAGGAGGTGAGTTACACAGCAGCATGTAATCTTAATAAGTAAATACATTGTCAGCCTCAATTTGGAAAGAAAATAGACTGATTTGTTATGTTCAACAAGAGCTTCTTTCGTCCATTTCAAAAGAAGAATAAATACTAATATTAATACGATTTTGATGAGTAATATGACGAGCCCTTACTCGTCATAATTCGACAAATATTATGGTTTATCTTTTCAAAAGATTGGACAAAAACTAGATCTCATACATTTGCATATAACATTTAAGTTTATTTTCAAACCGTGTATGAAAATGTATTTATATATTAAAAGCACATGCCAATGCTTAAGTCGCCCTTCAGAACAATCAATTAATTCTCTAAACATTATAGAAATGCATTTTAGAAATTAATCACTGATTAAATTAACGTGAAGTCTACTAAAAAAAATTGCATTGTTTTTAACCAAATGTACTCAGCAAAATTTATTGAAAAAAAAAACAAGAAATCAAAAACATTAAATGTTTCGACTGGCCCCGGTCTCCCCTACTCTACTGTCTCATCGTACTCTCTACACTTACACTCGTGCTATATTGCTCTGCTGGTAGTAATTTACGAGCTTACACCGAAAAAAAAGTTGGACACCTTGGGGGATGGCTCCGCACTTTGACACGTGACCCAGTTTTATCCGGTTACGTAATTGATCGCCGCACGCTCATACAACCGCTCTTCCGTCTCTTCGTCGTAGCTTCATACACTCCCATATATGCTTTTCATCCTTTTCCTGCTGTTACTTGCTTATCCTCGTTCTCCGCACCGATAAACCCCGTTTACACGGAATGAGTCGTCGCATGTTGCCACGAATTCCACTAGTAACCCGTGACTTGACGTCTGTATGGATTGAGGCAACGCAGTTGCGAGGTCTCGACACTGTTAAGCGTAATAATTACATGCACGCGTGCAACGTTGCAATTGAACCGATCGATTTTGGAAATTTGTGCCGCCACTGATTTCTCATAATTCCGGATTCAAGATGAAAATATACTTATTCACCCTCTTGAAACGTCGTCCTCGTCCTCGCGTTCAACGTTGCGAGCATTCTGGTGGACTTCACCGTTTGCCCTGCTACGCTAACGACTCTACTGATACGATAAATTCGCATCGCAGACAGCTGAGGATAGTCCTCGGGAAAGGTCCTCACGCGATCTCGCGATACCTCAACTATTGGCCGACCTGTTAGCGTTTTCACTCTTCCTTCACTCCCATAGTTAGTTTTGCCTTTCTCAGCGATCCAACTCTTAATTAGTTTTTTTTTTTTTAATTAGTACAACAACAACAAATTTTGTCTCAAATATATTTTGGTCAGCCGATCCGAATAATTGTTAAATAAACTACTTTTTTTTTTAAAAGAAATTCAGTCGGATGTCGGCAAATGCAGATTTAGTCAACCTAACTATATTTTTTTCTCATATCAGTTTAGAGGAAATGGACGGTTGCACCGGTATTTTTTTTTTTGCTTTTTTGAAAATATTTTCACCTCAGGATATTTGTGAGACCGTGAGTCGTTTGTTACACTCTAAATACAGAAGTATTGAAATACTATTATTTTATGATATTCAACGAGAAACACGATTGCATGGAGAATAAAGTTTAAATCATTTTCGAAACTGTTTCTATTGAGGGCTGTGTTCTTTTCAGAACCAGCCCTTAATCTTGTCGTTACGATCTCATTCTAATTCTTCAAATAATATATTTTTTGTTTACAATTTTCAACGAATAAAGCATGACAAAATGGTTTCGCACAAACTACATAAAAATTCGTATTTAAAAAAGTTAATTGAAGTGATGCAACTACGACGAAAATGTTACAAAGTGTTCAGAGAATAAAAAATAATGTCTTCTTTTTGGTGTTGATAGCCCGAGGGATTATATTTTTACAGCCACCTTGCTTTTTCAAGCTCAACCAAATTATTTTTATAATCAAACTCCGACGAAAATACTTCACAGCAGGATATTTTCGTGTCCTTGAGTCCTTTGTCACGCTCCAAGTGGAGAAGGTCGCTTTTGTCGCTCAGACAATGCAAGTGGGACATTAAATGGAACAAACGGGAGAGACAGAGAAGCTAAGTTAGCGAGCGACGAAGAGGCGAGGACTAGGCGGATATAATTATCGTCCATGAAATATGCCGTCGAGACGAGGGGGGCGAGTGGTGCTGTAGAAAACGAGTTTGGGTCAATTAAGCTCTTCAGCCAGTGCAACGTGTTACCCCTAATTTTTTCAACCACCAACGATCTATACATATCCGATACATAATATTCCCTTCTGCCCTTTATATCTACACATTCAGTAGCCATTATATATCGTTAAATCCTTCCTCTACATGTTCGTAGGTACAAGTGTTAAAGAACCAGAGTTGAGTATACGGTCCGTTCCAGGCCAAAAATCGGTCATAAAAACTTGAGAATTTTGAAGATTACAAAAGAAAAAATACTAAGAATATTATATATAATTGAAAAGTCAATTTGTAATCGATATATTTTCAGATTTCACCTGATTCTTATTTATATTGACAATTAAATTTAAGGAGTGTCTAAATTAAATAAAGATCATTTTGAGTTAACTTTTGTTATAACCAGTGGCCACGTATTTTCAATTATACTCGAGGATCGAAGACAAAATTCTATTATCTATTTTTCTACATCGTCATTTTTATTGAATTTCCAAAAATTGTTAAGACACCCAACTCCAATATATAACAATGTTTCATTCATTTAAAAAAAATTGAAAACAAATTTTTCAAAAATTTCATGCATTGTGAATTTGGCTGAGAATTCCCCGTACACATACGACTGCCAGTAGTAGTGGTGTTCGCTTCGGGATACGCAGGAATCCAGGCTATTAATCAGGTTCAGCGAGGGGGCTGCCAGTGGTAAGGGTTGGCTTCCACCGACGGCCAAGTGATTTTTACTCCGTATTTTTTTGCCGACCGGAGCGAGGAACGAAGCGCCGTCGAAGGGGGTTGCTTGGCTAGTGTACAGAGTTTGAGGATCAAAGGGGTAGCAGCAATGCAAGCAAGCAAGCAAGCTCTCTCACGACTAGAGAAGAGAGAGAGAGAGAGAGAGATAGAGCCTCACGGGTTTTACGGGGTCACTGGAAGGTGGCAGCACTCACCCTTAAAATTCGACTCTAGCCGTCTGCGCGATTTTCAAACCCTCCCCTTTCACGCCGAGTCTCTTCCCTCGACCCTCGTGCTTGCACTCTCATCCCCCTTGAGCGCTATTTCCAGCAAAGTATATGTGTGTATCACAACCCTTCTTGCTTACCTCCTTGCTTCGCGAAGTCAGGCCACGTGAGCGAGACAGAATGCAACCGTTGGTATGCTTGCTATATATATATATATATGGCTGATGCAAGTGTAAATTGTATAGGTGGATAAAGTATATTAGTATCTGGTAGGTGCGAAAAGGTGTGAAAACGGGGCGGCTCCGTATAGAGGCTCCTTCGGGTGCAGATAGGCGAAGGAATATGGTCCCCAGGCGTGCTGCTGCTCGAGCACCTAGGCATAGCTCGTCCCTCCACACTGCTGGGACCAGTCGAGCACCTACGTCACGTTATGCCACTGCTGCTTTAGCTACATACAATACTGCGTTACTTTCCAACGCAGCACCGGCACATCTGCAACCCTCGTGGCGCAGCAACGTGCATTCGATATGCACTGGACAATTCCACTGGTTCATCGGTGCGTGGAATTAATGCACGTGTCAAAATCAGGGCATGGAAAATCAGCAGACAGATCAATGTCGTGTCATTAATATAAAATTGGCTGGTGGTCGGGGAGGATTATTCAAACGATGAACTCGTAGCGGAGGAATAATCGATTACGGTAATCGCGGCCAGGTCACTGATTATGTTACCACTGATCGGTTTTCGCGTTGGTAATTACTAATAATATGCCTATCTCGGCTATGTCGGTATTTCGTTGTTGGGTGTTTTACCTATTTTTGAACATGTTTATTAAAAATTTCGTTGAGGTTAAATAAAAATGAAAATTTTGTCTGCCAGTCGTAAGTGAAACTGGGAATAATTTAGCGCTGCTTCTCACTAAAAGAGGGCACCGACTAACAAACTAAAGGCCCGTCTAAATTAAATAAAGGTAATTTTAGGTTTAGTTGATTGAAGCAGTGATAAATTATTTTCTATTGTACTCGAGAGTGGGAGTAAAAATTACATTATTAAAAAATTCGAAACCCTAGTGTGCGTTAATGTATATTTTCAATTTTTCAATACTCGATAAAACATTAGCAAAAACAAAAGCATATTTTTTGTCTTCCACCCTCTCGTAAAATAGGGTATAATTCACAGGTTGCAGCGATCAAATTTAAGGGGTGGAGTACAGTGTGGTGGTACAGCCCCGAACGAAAAACCCTTGGAAAAAGAGTCGTGGACAAAAAACCGCCAGAAATAAAACCACCACAGTTTCCAAGGTGTAGGAATTGTCGTTTGACTTCGATCTTGGTCGAAGGAAACTCAGTTTGCTAGTGACAAGAAGTCTTTGGCTGTCGTCAAAGACATGCTCCGAATCAGAAAGAGAGCAGAGAGGGAGACCTAAAGAACCGGAAGAATCTAAACAACCAAAACTGTTCGATCGCCTCCAACGACAATTTTCGTCATTCCCAGAGGGGTTTTATATCTGGGATTTTTTGCCCAGGGGATTTTTTTTCCACCTACTCCTAGTACATATGTTCTAACTCCGTGAGCCAGTGGCCAAGAAATCTCGATTCTTTAGCACGATGTCGAAGGTGCGATGGATATGCGCGGTCTCGTGGCTATCTTTGATCATATCACTCATCAATTATGCATGCGCTCTGTTTATTCGGCCCTTATACACACGTGTGCATCTTCTCTCATCCCCACATCCTCTCTCCCTGTGCCTTTGAGAGATAGCATATTTTTCAGTTTGCGCACCACTGACGTGCGAGAGACACACGGGGCTGCGGGAGAGAGACTAGGCTGAAGAAGAGGGAAAAGCGTGGGAGAACTGGGAGACGAGCTAGAGAGAAGCTAGAAAGAAGAGGGAGTGTGAGAGAGAACTGATTCGCCGCCAGCGAGGAGCAGCCAGCAGCGAGCACAGGGGCTGTGGCTGGGACTGAACCGCTCGGTCGTTGTATACATAGTTATATAACAAGGGCTGACTGGCTGGCTGGCTGGCTGGCGATCCTCGAGTGGGGGATGGTTGCGCGGCTCGACGTGGCGCGCGGGGGTCAAAGGAGCCGAGGGGGGAGAGAAGAGGGCGAAGTGCACCAGGGGGTTCGGGAGTCGCGGGTTGGCTCACTCTGCGGCTCCCGCCGCTCGGGAGCAGACACGCGGGGCCAATACCTTATTTGAACTATTTTATTAAAAAATTTGTAAATAACACAAACACGCTAACACCACCACCACCACCACCACCACCCCACCCTCACACATCACAACACATTACGCAGACACGTACACAAATCGTTTAATCATTGCAAATAACTCAACGTAATAAAAAAAAGCAAAAAAAGCAAAATATCGAAAAGTAAACATTGAATCTGTGCAAAAATCGACTTAAATACGTAACTGCAAACACATTTATTTCGAAGATAAAACAAAAAGTAATAATAGAATATATTTTTCTGAATAAACGACAAATGTAATAAACGAGAAGAGGAACACTTTTACATACACATTAACACGACACATCCACGAATATAACACAATCGTCGTCTTTAAAAAGATTTAAAAAAAAAAAAAAAAACAGTATAAGAATAACCTCGGGAAGAGGCGAAAGCGAAGAAGAGGAAAAAGCGTTTTAAATCACGAGGGCACGTCGAATACGTTGACGCGAGCTAGCCCGGAAGCGCGGATTTTTCATTTCTCTCTGTACGTGTGACCCTTACATTATTTTGTCCCCAACAGACGGGACGGGTTCAGTGTTGTAACTTAGGATATAAGCAAGTATAAAGTTCCGGAGCGCACAAAAAAAAAGTTAATAAAACAAAGAAGAAATAGTAAAAAAAAAAAAGGAAAATAATACAAAGCCGAACATAACAAACAAAAAAAAAAGGGTGGCACGCAAAAGTCGTTGAAGAGGATTCACACGGTGAATTAACGGTGACAGAGAGAAAGATAAGATAAGGCTCGTAAAAGCAACGACGACTTGGATAATTGAAGGGAAAGTCAGAGAAAAGGAAAAGAAACAAAAAAAAAATAGAAGTGAAGACCGGAGTGTCCAGATAAGGTGTTCTAATTTTTTATATTACCAAAAAAGACGACGATAGGCTGAGAAGCAAAAGGAGGATAGACGAAAGTTTAAAAAAGAAAATATAGTGGAGACGCGAGCCAGTCTTCAGTGCAACCGGGTAAAAAAAAAAAGAAAATAGATCCGGGGGTGCGAAGATCAACGAAAGCGCAAATATCGTCCTGACGCACGCGTGCGAAGTTCCACGTGTACCTATACAATACGCTAAGTTAAGACACTCGAATAGAAATCACTCTTGACTCTTGACTTTTCTTTTCCGCTAATAAATCAACAATAGGGACAACGACTGAAAAAAAAAAAAAAAAAAACAGATTCCCATACACACACACAATCACACTAACACACATTCGCCCACGAGAACGTGTAGAAAAAAGCAGGTCCGAAGGAATTTGGAGAAGTGAAAGAAGAAGGAAAACGAACGTCTGGCTGTGCACGATCGTCCCGGGAATGTCCTGCCGTTTCAATCGAAGCGAATTCCTAGCACGAGCTCTCATCCCACTCGAAGAAAGAAGAAGAAGAAGAAGTTTAAACTCGCCACGTCGCTCAGCCATTCCTGATCCTGGCATCGAAGTCTCTTGACACGCACACAACGGACAGTGGATGTAAAGTCAGAAAGAGAGAGAGAGAGTGAGAGAAAGAGAGCGCAATTCTTAAAAAAAAAACGAGCGAGAAAGCACAAATATACACAGTTTAAAACCACATCAAGGTTTTCGTCGTCATTGAAGAGAGCCTGGTTTTTGGTCAGCGCACATATTCGTGTTGTCCCTTCATGGGAACTCGATAAGAAGACCAATAGCCACGAACTGTTCTTTTTCCCCTCTTTCTCTCGCGAACATTTAATATTATAAAAATTCTTTGCAATCGCGTGTAAGCCTCTTAATCTCGCGCTCGTATCGTGCCTGATCGTTTCGATAAATTGTCGGCTCGATCATCCTCGTCGTGGAAAAAAAAAGAAAAAATGTTCTACCATTTATTTACACTTTAAGAGATATAAAAAATAAATAAAGCTAAACGACAAAAAAAAAAAAATAAAAAGAAAAGAAAAGAAAAGAAATAAAGAACTTAAAAAGTTGAAGAGTCTCGTTGTGCTCAAATCGTCCAGGAAGTAATTTAAAGCACAAATCTTTTACTGTGTAATATACACTCCAAGGGAGATCCACGTGTGTGATGCACGACGTTACAGCAGCGTTTAAGTTGTCGTTACACAGTTTTTTAACGGAGATATATGACAGAACGTGACGAGGCCATCGTCACCCGATAAAAAAGAAAAGAAAGAAAAAAAATAAAACGAAACACTCGTTTATTGCGACGGAGTTAACGGAAAACACGACGAAACGCAACGCTGCTACCATGGCGGGCTACAATCACGCGAATTCGCAACGTGTCGTCTACCACGCGACCTACCCGACGCCGCTCGCCCCAAGTGAGTCCTCCTCACGCTATATTATCCCTATCTAAGCTAGTAATTTTATATTTTGTAATCGGTTTTATAAGCGAGCTTATACTTGATGCACATCAGGGGACATGTGCGAGCTTTAAAATGTTTATGGAGACCGTGTCGCGGCAAAAGTGTTGGGCGAAAGTATCGGAAAATTTTTATGGTTATTGAAGTACAGCAGATTATCTGGGCAGTATATACGTGTTGGTAGTATGAGATTTATGGGCAATTTTTTTTTTTAGACATTACAAAAATTTGTCTCTTGCAATGTGAGAGAAAATTTTTTAAATAATGTTCGTGTAGTATACAATAATATCGATATAGGTTGCAATATTTACATCCTAACGTTAAAAACTGTTTAGCACAATTTGAAAAATAAATTGTGTTATTTATTCTCAAGCTATTGAGGCAAATTTTAGGAAGCTGAATGAAATAATAGTTTCCACATTTTTGGAATCCTGTGAAGCATCTTTGCTATTTGGAATATCTGCTTGATGTAGTATGTAAATCGTGAATAATTTATGTTTAAACTAGAATATTAGAAAACTCGTTTATATTTGCTATATTAAAGAGCATGAAAAAAAATATTTCTGGTTTTGGAAGTATTATTCGAGGAAGTAAAAGGAGTATAATATTTATGCTTTAATATTGTCATCATTTAAGATGACATGCTGAATTCTTATTATTGTGAACTATAATTTTTTTAGTAATAGAACTTTTGTCGTATTGATAAGATTTACTATTTTTTGCCAGCTTTTCCTAAGTTTAAAGAAGAAAAAATTATGAAAATAGCTTTGATCTTATATTTTTCACGTCTACTATTATTCGCTACAGGCTATAATCTGATATTTTTACAAGGGAATTTATAAAATAACGACGTAATTATGAAGTTCATTTTGTCACTAATTGTAGTCGTAAATATTTTCAACCGTTTAACAGCCAAGTACTTTTTTACCTTTTCAGGTAAAAAAATGTCAACTGCTGAACACTTTTTTTAATCAAAATAATAAAGAAATGTTACTTTAAAAAAAATCACTTTTTTTAAATTTGTACACTTAAATACCTGTTTAAAAAAAAACTTGAATATAAGATGCATTCCTAATGGAATTCCACTGCTTGCTAACTTTCTGCAGATTTTTAAAAATTGAAATTTCAGAAAATGTTTTTAAAAAAATGTTGCAATTTAGCAAATATGCTGACAAATGAAATAAAAAAATGTCTACAATGTTCACTAAATAACTTTGAAAAATAAAAGTTATAAATTACAAAGAGTGACTTTGGAGAATAATCAGTAATTCTACATCATAATTCTCACATTAATGTTTTCCTAAAAATATAAATAAAAGTAATAAATATGTATTATTTTAAACGATATCTCGAGTATTCAAAGAATTAGTATTGTAAAATTTCTTTTCGTTAGAACATTTTTTTTACTTTTTCTTTCTTTTTTTTTTTTTCATTATTTCTGATGTCAAGCACATTATAAAAATCGATCGTTTCAGTAAATTTTACGTAGCTGCCTGAATTTCTCGCTTCCTCATTCCAACCTCTCGTTCTATATAGCCGGTATAACACTGACGTGATTAAGTTATGAGTGATGGTCGAGCAGGATAAGAAAAAAAGCATTATTACCCCTTCGCTCGCTTGTGGAACTTTCAGGGTTGTAATATAATTTGCAAGTTATTCGGAGATCTCGTGATCGCAGTACGATTCGGTTGAGAAACAATGCACACGACCCTCGCAACCATAGAACGATTGCGACCGAGGCATCGTGCTGAGCTTGCCCGTGCTACCCATACCCACCTGCTTCTCCTCTATCGTCGACTTCTCGACCGCGTGCGGAGCAATTAAACTTTTCACGTGCAAACGGTGAAACCTCGTATCAATTTACAATTGATGTGGCAGCCACCGTTCTCTCATGCTATATATACAAAGCATACACACACACACACACACAGACACATATATATACATTCATCATTTCATTTCGTGTTACCATTTATAAATCGTGCTATAAACGAAACGACAGATATAAAGTATAGAAAGTGTGGAAAGGGAACCGAAAAATATTCCGCTTTTAGAAACCATCTCACTGTGAATGATATCAATATAACGTGATGAACAGTGTATCGCTAATTGTATTCCATTCGGTAAATCAGCGTCAGTCACTCAGAGAGAGGGAGAGAGAGAGAGAGAGAAAGAGAGAGAAAGAGAGCTTGCCTCGCAGTTAAAATACCGCGTGCACCCCCGTTCTCTGTGTATGTATCTGTCTGGAAAGTTTAAGTTGAATTGCCGCAACTTTTGATGCCGTCATTCGACGATTCTCGGTTCGTTTAATCGAGCGGAAATTTTTCCCCTTCGTTCCAACACGGTGGATTGTATATCGTATATAAAAGCGATCGACATTTTCGGCATAATAACGAGGGTGCTATAAAATGCCAATATCCATTATCTTCGCTTGCGTCATTTAATCAACAACTACTTGGTTGAATCACTTCCGTATACATATTTTTAAGATTGTCCTTGGGTCAGTTAAGGCAAAGCGAAGCACTACTTTTATGACAAGTTTCAGAGGAAGGGCAATGAATACATCAAAATATTGAAAATAAATATGTACATTCCTAAAATTAATTTTCATGTTATTGTATCGAATTTGAGTCACTGAGTGGAAAAAGTATGTTATACCTAAAAGCGTATACTATATATGTAAGAGAAGTCGGAGCATCTATTTCATATTTAAAAAAATTAAGTTCTCTCGAATTTCTTAAACAATTATTTTCATACTAATCTACTTTTTGACATTAATATTATTATTATTATTATTAACAAAATCAACCTTTGATTGGAAATACATGTACAATGCAACCTTAAGGTTTCTGGTTAAAAGGTTCTATAAGGTACATTAAAAATTCACCGATACATTAGATGATGTTCAAGAATGAAAATATTGAAAAAAAAAAAACAATTCTCTACTATATGCATAAGTGCAAGGACTACCTTAAGGCTTTAAAGTTTTGTGCCTCGGTAGTATGGCCCAGTTTTGCTGCGGTGCGTTGAGGCGAACGACTGTTAAAATATATATATATATATATAGAGGAATGTAGGAAAGAAAAGCGAAGGGAGTAAGCTTCCTGTTGACAACGAACAACCTTGATTTTTATTGGCTACAGCAGTAGTACAAAAAGGGGAGATTGATATCTTTTTTTTATCTCCAAACTAATGATGATACCTTAAGAGACAACGCCACTTTGAGACACTCGAATCGCCATAAAAACGGACGATTTTTTTTCTACATAATTACTAAGTTGGAATTAAAAAAATGATTACTTGTGTTCGGAGCATAAATTAATAAACATACTGTATAAAAATGGCACGTTACATAAATTGCGGTATACATTGTCGCGTGAATCACTTTCAATATTACGCGCGTGGGTGGTGTTTTCAATTTTGAAGAGGTTGTCTAAATTTAAAAGCTCACTACTTGTTCACTGATATCATATCGAATTTTTCAAGGTATCAAAGCTTTTTGAAAAATACGATAATCCGCATATTTTAAATGTTTTAAATAGATTTTTTTTTAAATTTAGAAAATGATTGTCACTATTTATCCTACTCTCGTATGCATACTATTTTTTAATCCCTAAGCTACCTTGTTGATATTTTAACTGTGAATGAATCTCTAACTGCGTTGGAAAAATTCCAAGAAAATGGTGCCAGACCTTAAGGCCTGCAATTTTTCATACACCCAGTCGGAAATCTCGCGAATAATTGCAATATCGCTAATTTTGACTGTCGAACAGACAAACTTTTTGGCATTATTATTATTATTATTATTATTAATATTATTATGCGAAATTCTTGACCACGTTGATTAATTTTAAAGATTTTTCTTTATTCTGAAAATTCTTACTTAAATTCTAATGAAATTAAAATATGAATGGAAATATATTTGTAATCCAACCTTAAGATTTCTGGCTAAAAGGTTCCATAATATACATTCAGACTTTGCAGATATATTAGACTATCCTCAAGAATGAAAAGTATTAATAATTCAATTCTTTACTAGATGCATAAGTGCAAGGACTACCTTAATTTTAAAGATTTGTACCTCGGTAGCATGGCCCAGTTTTGCTGCTGTGCGTTGAGGCGAACGATTGTTAAAATATACATAGCAATGTAGGAAAGCAAAGCGAAATACAGAAGAGCGAAAGCAGTAAGCAAACCACATAGCGAAGCTGCGGTAATATGTTCTCCCAAAGAACGAGGTCAGAGCGTTCTTAGCGGCCCACAGGAGGAACAGCAGCAGAAGCAGCAGCAGAAGCAGAACCAGCACAAGCAGAAGCACACACCAGGCCAATAGTTTGCGGACTTAACGACGCACTGCCGCGGCAAGAATCAGCTTCCCGATAATTCATCCCCGACACAACACACTTTAGCCATGTAGCATATATCCCCGAAGGGATGAGACCCCCGCGGTAGACGAAGTTTAGCTCCAAGTATTTCCAGCCGTGGAGAGAGAGAGAGATGTTTTGGTTGTCGTGCTTGGAGAATATTCAAACCGCTCTTTCGCATCCGATTGGCGACAACAACCGACTACGTTTGTATATCCGGCTCATTCATAAAACTAGTCATCTGTATATTGAATAGCTTTCAGAATTGCAACGAATACTGTTGTATGGGTCGCTCGTGTTTGACCCCCACAGCTATAAACATTAGTATGGTAATCGTTCGCGTAAATTTTCATTCCTGAATGAAAGCTGCACTTCGAGCTTTAGGTTTTTTAAAAAAGAAAATTCGTCTCTACTGTATCGAAATTAAAAAACGTTTTATTTTTTTATTGATTCGTTATATTAATTAAAATAGGTTCAGCTGATTGGATTTTGTTAAAAATATTTGGAGAATTATTCAAGTTGGGTATAAAACGGTATACTAAATATATGTTATTCATCTGTAGAGCGATATTGAAGTACTTCCATATTAAATATTATCTCTTTGACGTGTTTATTGGCACCGTTCATAAATTTTACATTATATTTGTATATTAAATCTATTATACCAGCTTATGCATAAATACTTTTTAAAAATGTATAAATTTTCATATGCTATACCGTGCTCATCCAATCTCATTTTCATAAAGACAATTTACAATTTACACTGTGCTAATCATATTTAGTCATGTTTATAGATTCAGTCTATAATGATTTTACGATTTTAGTGATTACTTATTGATTTTTATGCAAAATATGACTTGAAATGTTATAAATACGAAAATGATAGCAAAAGGGTTGAATTTTTGGATGCTAGTTCGATCTTAAGATCAACCTGAGTGTGAAGTCCGATTTTAAGATCGACCTTATGTTTAAAAATCGACCCTAAAGGCGAATTATTTTTTCTTCCCAATTTCAAGCCTTTCCAACCCGAATCTAAGTTTCTTTTCTCTCATATTTCAAGTGGACGTAACTTTGCTCCATTTCGATGCAAGCAGGTTGTTATTAATCTCTCAGACACCGGAGACTTCCTGTTGACAACGAACAACCTTGATTTTTGTTGGCTACAGAAGTAGAAGAAACAGGGGTGATTAATGTCTTTTTTTTACCACCAAAGTAAAGATGATACCTTAAAAGGGGTGAACACCACTTTGCAGCACTTGAAACGGCATTAAATCCGACGATTATTTTTCTTCGCAATTACTAAATGAAATTAGAAAGATTGATTGCTTGTGCTCGAGAGATATATTAATTAAAATAATGTAGAAAATTTTTATCGTACGTATATATTATTATATCGCGGAGCTATACATTGTCTCATAAATCTCTTTCGCTTTTAAGCGAATTATTTTCTTGTTCACCGAAAAGACATCTACAAAGTAACAAAGGTTTTTAAAAATACGATAACCCATTCTTGAGTGGCTGAACTGATATGGAATGCCTCGTATATTTATAAAGCCATGAGAAAATTTAATTTGGTCGAAATGAAAAATAATCAGCGTTTGAATATTTAGAAAAAAAATCAACGTTCAATTATTCGCTATACAATATTTTCCACGCATCTCGACCAAGAATTCCGATGCATCGGTCGCTGCCCTTTTATATATATATATAAAAAAAAAAAAGAATGTGATCTCGCAAATTTCTCCAAAGCCCAAACCCAAAAATACCTCCAACTCGACAAATATTGATCTTTGAAATTCTCTTTGACGATTGTACAGATGGCGACCCGATAAAGCTGCCGGAGAATTTGGAGACGCTGCCTCGAGCGGAGCACTTTCCAACGCAGAGGCACCGATGGAACACCAACGAGGTGAGTGAAGAGACTCGGGAGTTCATCTGCTGCAACTTTTATCGACCGTAACTCCTCGTAAGCTC
Organism: Perithous albicinctus; assembly: GCA_964016905.1. Taxonomy (NCBI): domain Eukaryota; kingdom Metazoa; phylum Arthropoda; class Insecta; order Hymenoptera; family Ichneumonidae; genus Perithous; species Perithous albicinctus. The sequence continues at coordinate 25,510,460 of OZ024691.1, read as the reverse complement.
ACGACTCCCAGCAAATAAAAGGAAGAGCGAGAGTCAGAAAAAAAAGAAGAAAAAAAAAGAACAAAAAAAACAAAATAAACTACGTAGAGAAAAATAAATGTTGTTGGAGGCTGAAGTGCGCGCGCGTTTGTCGAAGGCTGAAAACTCGGCGGGATTCGACGAGTCCCGGGAGAGGCGAGGCACACCAGATACTCTAATATATAGCTAGACAGTTGGAAAATGTATCGCCTAGATGTGGAAACGTTCTTACGCGAGAGATACATCTTCCTCCCTCCTCTATTTATTTCTTTTCTTTTTTTTCTTTTTTTCTTTTCTTTTCTTTCATAAAACGTTGCACTCGTTCTCACCCTTTTCGACCCCGGCAATGCACACCGCACAATATATATAAGCGTGTATAACCGCGAGGCCCTTCCTTTCCCACAATTCTCATACATAAACACAAGAGCCATAGTGCAGTTGGTGGGACACAGTAGTTGTAGGCAAGCATCGAGGTGAAAAGCGCGGAAGGCATTATCGGAATTCGCGTGGCGGTAGCAATTTCGTTTTCCTGGGGCGCCACACACATCCCGACGATGTGCGACCCGATGCCACTGCTGCTGGTGAACGAGGCGATGCTCTTCTCCCCTTTTCATCCCTCGCCTATGTGGCCTTTATTGTGATACCTTGCTATATATTTATGGATTGTTCGGGAGTAGTAGTACGTATAAACGTGGTACACAAGTTACTATTATATACCGCGAATGCGAGCGGCTGGTTTATACTATTCTAGGATTCTACTGTTAGGATTCTAGTGCTTTATCTATGTATGTACGTATGAATGTATGTGTAGCATGGCAAATCGCGAGCCGGTGGCACAAGAGCGCCAGATAGTATCAAAACGTTCCTGTTCCTGGTGCTGCTGCATGCTGCAACTGCTCTACTGTTTCTCGTGGTGGTTGATGTAGCACCGTGCGTGGTGTGCTGCTTACCGAATGCATGCATGTATCCTACTTAACGTGTACATTAGGGTGGTTCATTTGGAACTTCACTTTTTTGTAACTTTAATTAGTCAGCTGAAAAAATTAAATACTGAAAAAGAAAAATTTTCTTAAATCGTTAGTGCGTTAAAAATATATATTCAGAGGTTGGATATATTTTAATGAGAAATAAGCTATTTTCATTATTCATTTGTCTTGGTCAGAGTGGTTTATTGAAATTCGGACTTATCTTTTGGCTCCCACCTAAATTATGAAAACTATTCTTCCTCACTTTCATTGAAATTCGGTAATAACAGCCAAATATTTTAAGCAGAATTTTATTTTAAGTGTGTGAAAGAAAAATTCAAATTTTAGATTAATCATCCTGAGCAAGTTGAATGCATAAGTGATTTTTTCCCCCTAAACTTGACTTACTTATGATTTTTCAGAACTATCATATTGTTAGGCAGGATTGAAAGATCTGAAACATTTTTTTATAATCGTGTGTCGAATATAAAAATTCGTCTTAATCCATAAACATTTCTGTGTTTACGTGAAAAATTTATTTTATTTTTTCTACTTAAACTATACACAAAAAAAAATATTTCATAATTTCACATTTTGTAAAAAATTGGATTCCGAATTTATGCTTACTGAAAAAAATTCTCGACAATTCGACACTTTTGAGTATTTTGTGTGACAATAAAAATGGGACGTTTTGGTGAATTAAAAAAGTGAACTTTTGATGGTGCTGTAGAAATGTTCTTTTAGGTGATTCTCATTACCCAATGTCCTGTTGTGTGCATGTATTTGTATAGTTTGCCGTGCTCCAGTGCACGGTGCACCTACAAATACACGGATAGATACGTATGCACATACAGCGGGATGTAGTCCACTGCTACTCTGACCCCGGTCGGCCTCCGATCAATAGCCGGAGCCGCACACCGCGAGCTCAGCCGGCGCGCCGAGTCGAGTCGAGTCGAGTTGAGTTGAGCGCGCGAGACCGAGAGAGAGAGAGAGAGAGAAAGTAAAGCGCGCCAGAGAGAGAGTTGAGTCGCGAGTCGAGTCGAGTTGAGCCGAGCTGATAACGAGCCACCCCCGCGCGTGCCTCTAAACGAACGGTAGCCGTACGTGTGAGTGAGCGAACGAACGAACGAACGAACGAACGAACGAACTAGAGAAGTAGGCAAAGAGAAAGAAGGAGACCACCTCTGTTTCTCTCGCCCATATACCGACTCCGCAAGCTTAATCGTTAGATAAGTCGAATCGTCGCACACGACTCTCGTGCAATTTGCACACTCGCGGGAATTAACCCTCGGTTTCTCATCTCCGAACGGGACCTTTTCCCAAACCCTGATCAACCCTTGTTCAACGTTTTAGCAGAGCCTTTATCCTGATTGGTCAACTAAATTACATCTGACGTACCATTCTTTTAATTGTGTTTCGTAAACGTAACATTTTTGTAGAATAGGCAATAACAAAAAGAATATATTATTCTCTTTTACGATTTTTTTTATAATTTTAGTATGAAACATGAAAATAAATATATTTTTTAATTGCGATAATTAACTCTGGGTTTCTGGGGGTTCTCTTCTCGAAACAGGATTATTTTTCTTCTGATGAACTTTTGCCAATTTTTCATCGGTAAAAAAGAGCTTAAAAGTGGTGGTACGAAAAAAAATTAGCCGTATTATTTATGTCGAAACCATGCTTTTTAAAATTGAAGTTAGCATTTTTGTTTTATTATGAATTAATTCTTGTTATAACAAAAATTAGTTTTCAACCATTTTTGATTTATAAATCAAGAACAGCTTAAAATACAAATCTAATAAAAATCACAGATGCTCTTTTCAGGGATAACAACATTTTTTTAAATCCTGGTGATATCGAAGAGGGCCGGGTTTCATCTTGTATGATATATCGAGATCCTCATCAGTCATTAGCACCGGTGTGGTTGGTTCTCTTCGGAGAGTTAAATCGTGTTAATGCGTCCGATGTGATTTGCATGTTCGAAAGAAATAATTCCAGAGTTGGTTACTGCGAATGTTTATGTCAAGGGTGTATCAATCCTCGTTAAGACACGCAATTGTATGCGTTTATTCAATCAGTTGCACACCTGCCGGGTGGAAACTTCGGGTTCGATCAGTCGGCGAAAGTACGACGGGAACCTCCAGTGAACAGCTAATACGGCCCCGTATGGCACCTCGTCGTCGTAGTCGCCGTCGTCATAGTTCTTGCGTGCCGCGGGCTTTCGAACAATCATTATACGATTATAGCTAGCTCAAACTTTGCTACCTCGGCGATTCCCCCTCGACCCATTCCATTCGACTTAGCACAGGCACGTCGAAACTGGAGCGTTAGGTACCGCACGGTATACGGATGGATTGGCGTACAACGATAGATATAATGTGGCTGACTTAGGATTCTGAGCCAAAATACACGATTCCATAAACCTCACGGAACGAGAATATATCATTTATCAGGTATTTTGTCAACAACGACAAAAAAGTTCAAATACAAATATTTTATGTCTTGATACATGAATGAAAAAAAAAATTCTAAATATAATTGGTATATTTAAAAATCGTACAGCTTAAAAATAAAAATATCGGAAATATATTTAACCTATCAATTTTTTTGTGTTATACTTAACGGGGAATACAGAATTCTGAGAAAGTTTTTAACTCCGCACGGTGTAAATCTGCTGAGAAATAAAAGTTTCTTCGAACGCCAGTCGAGTGTATCCTGAGTTTTGAACTACTTTGAGCTCCTGAAGTTGGACCGGAGCAAGTTACGAAAGTGTTAATAGAATATGTTAAAACTAGAAGTTGAGAGGAGTTCATGAGATTTTCATAACCTACGCACATAGTTGTGGAAGTGTATTTGTAGCTTTCACCGATGAATGAATTTTTATTAGCTATATGTGTAATTCGGCAATTTTATTTAATTTATAAATGCAATTTTTGGGTTTTTTGAAAACTTACTGTCGCTTTGCAATATGTCAATAGCATATTGTGTCCTGATTAAAATTATATAAAATACTTATTCTTTTTGTAAACAAGTTTTTTTTACAGATTTATTAATAACTTTTCTTCTTATTATTATTATTATTGTTATTATTATTAAAAATCAATGTATTCAGTATATCCAATCGCGTTGATTCTTTTCTCGTTCAAATTTTTCTCGTCTCAAACTAGTCAAAGTCTAATAAGAGCAAATGTTTGTAAATGTAAAATGCAACTTTAAGCATGTTAACGCGTAAATGTATTTTTCTGACTTAAGTGTGCATTCGATTTGATTACAAAAAAAAAACGATTTACAAACATTCTTTTCTAGGTTTCTCATTCTCTGGAAAAGGAAGAGATGAATGTGAAAGTTGTAGTAGGCGCAAAGTAGGAAGTAGTTATAGAAACAGCCATCCACTCGGAAGGTGAAAATTCTTATGACGAATTTCTATCCCCCCGCCGGTGTTGCACACCGGTTAGCGTGAAATAGGTCAGCAGAATCGGAGTTTAAAAATATATTCCGAGTGTGAGAATGGTGCACAGCAGTGGTAGTGTCAGGACGAGGACGACGAGTGGTTAGAGGGAGAGAAAGAGAGAGAAAGAGAGAGAGAGAGACAGAGAGAGAAAGAGAGACAGGGGAGTGAGTACCGGTGCGCGGGACTACACGGTAAAGAGAGCAATTACCCGCTCCCGCGGCTCTATTTTTTTCGCACGTCGAATTGGCTCTCCACTATATATATCTAGTGTAGTTTAAATCGCGGCATCACACAGAGTGAGAAAAACGGGGCACTTCAACCGCAATCGGCCACTTCACAGAGAGATAGAACGCTGCGAGAGACCGATAGTTATAAATCTACCTATGGTATATTTCTTTTGATATTCGGCGCGCGGAAAATCGACGCTCGATATTTCGCAAACGTGCAATACACTCCTGTACTGCTAACAACCACTTCAAAAAGACCCTTTCCGCGCGCACTTTTATTTCTCAACTGTGTAGACAAAGAAGGAAAAAATGTTTTCAATCTTCCAATATACACGATGATTACTGCATTTTTTTTTCTTCGTCTTGGTGCAATTTTCATTTCGGTTTGATGTGGAAAGTGGAATGAAAAATAACAAGTTCACCTTTTAGAGCTTTGTTTCTGAATGAACGCAACGAATTATTTTCTTCAATCTTGCGTTCAATATATCGGTATGTAGATTGAACTCATTTAAAGTACTGTCGGCTGCACTCCACCGAATTCAGGCAAAAAGTCGTGATAAAAAAACGTGTCTCTTAGTTCGGAACGTCTCGAATTTAGAAAAAAAAAATCTGAGTGCCTTTTACTTGAACTACCAAGTTTTGTAGAATAGCTTCTAAAAATGTAGCACTGATTTGCTTAGCACGTAGCAGAGCGACTACCTTAATTCACCTAAATCTGTTTTCTCGATCCACTTGCAAAAATTTCATAAGCTACTATTTGTAGCCTCCATTTGAACTCCCCAGAGACCGTCGAACTTCTTCCAATTCGAAGTTGTAATAATCATTGTGTTTCACCAATCATTCGTCCATTCTTTTCGACGCCTAGTTATCACTCCACTCAATATCACTCGTAAAGTCTGTTACAATACTTACCTTTAACTACCCGTACATTCTCGGTGTGCTAAATATAACAAAGCCAGTAGATACGTTTCACCGTTAGATAGTGTTGGCGCGCCCGAGGGCAAAGAAGAGCCCCTAGACCCGAGGAAATAGTAGTTGAAGAGCGACAGTTAAACAGTTACGATTTCCTCGTGCTTGGGCGCCGTTATACGGGGGCTTGGAGGCTCGTTAATTAGCGAATGCTCTGTATACAGCGCACATAGAAGGTATACGCGTGGAGCTTGAGTTCTTATCGAATGAAAGAGAAAGAGACCTTAGAGAGAAAGAGAGAAAGAGAGCGCGAGAGATGGAAAGCAACGTCCGGAAGGCCGGAGGCGCGGGTGGATTTATCGGTTTCCCGTGTTCGCTTTATGCGCGACCAGTCTCTTCTCTCGCACTCGAATGCCAGCCACACTGTCGTGTACTCTACTCGAGGCCCGAACCAGACACACGTTCTCCGTGAAAAAGCTTCCCTCTTCGTTTTCCAGTACCATCTCCAGTTCGCTCTTCCGATATGTCAGAGAAATATTGATATTGGCACTGATAGACGACTGATAAAAGTCAAAAGAGGTTCGTACATCCGTTCTCTTTTTTTTCGCCTCCCATTCACCCAGCAGTCCGCACGTTATTCAATGCACGACAGATGTGACAAAGGATATGGCAAAATTGACTAATTTTCAGGCATTCCGACGCTGCTCGTTCCACGAGAAAAATACTTCAAGGCTTAATATTAATGGATCTTGTTTGCTGATTTTTTTTAGCCAACCAATTTTGGATAAGTTGACTAACAGCAGTTTCTAATTTTTTTTTAAATTCCGGAACCTCGATCAGTCACACCTCGGCGATGTTTTTTTTCATGGACTCCACACTTTGACCTTAAGATTTATTTCCAATTTAATATGAAACTGCAACTGTAATACGTTGACGTTCTTTTCTTTTGCTGTGACTTATAATTTTCGAGATTATGTTGATTTAAAGGAGGAAATACATCATATTTTAAAATGGGCTCTTAGAAAATCTGTAGAAAAATAATCACATAAACTTTTCTTAAGTATCTCCAATCCTTCAAACCTCCGATTTATTTATTTCTTTCCGTCAAATTTTACCATGTTTTGTTTCGATTCAATGTATCTTGAAATTCGAAGTTGTAGAACAAAAATTCTCGAACATAAAAGTTATAATTCAATATTACAGCTTTTCAATTAAAATTTCAAATACCTTTTATCGACTTAATAACATTCATAAAAGAACACTACAAATTATATCTTTTTATCCAGGTACTGCCAATACAGAATCTGTGAATATAAAACACTCGAACGCTATTCACGTTGTCCTGTAGTACTCGAGGTCCCAACCAGACACACGCTCTTCAGGAAAAGCTTTTCCCGGTCGTTCTTCAGTACCATCTCATCCACTTCGGTCTTGCGATATGTCACTGAAATATTGATATTGGCACTGATAGTCGACCGATAAAAGTCAAAAAAAGAGGCTCGTGTGTGTTTTCTCTCTTCTTCCCATTCACCCTGTGCGCCCCACGTTATTCAATGCCCGAGCGGTTGGATACACAGAACCAACAAAGGACACGGCAAAATTGACTAATTCTCTCCGCGTTCCATGGCTGCTACTCCCACGAGAAAAATGCTTCGGGTTAAAATGTCTCTTCACTTTGCCCCGTGTGTCGAAAAGTCCAACAGTATGAATATCCCATTCCCGACTGGTACACTATATATAACGGGAGTAGTCGTTGGGCCGTTCAACCAGTGAGATTCTCCAATTTTGAGCTCCACCATTTTCTCTCGTTTCTTCGTGTACACACACACATAGAGGAGCCATATAGCACCAGAGTTTTATACATTCTCTGTCATATCACGAGAGAACGACGAACGTGGACGAGAAAACCTCAATTTCCGGATTGGCCTGTCTGCCCCCTGCGTTTATATGCGCAGCTACCCCACGTGGTGCTTGTACATGCATGTATACGCTGGTGGAACGTGCTTTCTGCCACAGCCTGTGGATAGGGCTGGTCAGCGAAGCGTTATTTTACCCGACAGCCTCTCTGAACGCGAGTAGCCCTCGTAGCCGGAAGCTCGTTGGTCCTTTGTCTGGTGCAAAAAAAAAAAAAAAAAAGAAAATGTGTGGGAAAAATCTAGTGGCTAGAGGGGCACACATTGTTGCGGCGAAGTATAAGAGACACGTATATCCGTTTTCTTTTTCAATGGCAAAGAGTATGCGTGTTAAGGGGGAGTCTCTGTGACTCGTAAAAAAAAATACATGAATTTTCGGGCATTTTTTTTGGATACTATACACCTGATTATTTGCAAACTTTGAAGATATTTTATAGCATATGAGGCATACTTGGTCAACTGGGCCACTTTTTCTTTCTAATCATTATTTTTTTTTTTCAGTAGTTTCCACACTTTTCGAGAAAGACGAGAAAGAAATCTATGTTAGATTTCTTTTCATTCAGGCTTTATTAGCCTGGAATGTTTCAGCGAAATTTTTTAACCGACCAATAAAATTACCTTAAAATTTGAAAAATAATTGCTTCTACAGTTAAAAAAAAAAGAACCTAGATTTTAAATATTTTTCATCGCGTTACTCACGGCTCCGTGATACTGTGTTGAAACGTGTTTTCAAAAATACGTGTCAATGTCACGCACTTTGTGTACGCACAAGCCTAATAAATATATCCAAGTATGTAGATCAGGTGCCTGGGGAAATTAACTTAATGTCATGTGTGGTTGACCGGTGTTAAAATCGATATAAACCTTTCTGTGGTTAAGAGTCTCGGGGCTAAGCCATGCTGCGCTGTAGGTAGGACGACAACCAGCTCTACGACTCTATGGATTATTTTTCGGTTGAGAAATTGTTATGACCACGTGGCGAAGTACACTCGCGTTTCCCGGTGTACTTATAGGCCCCTCAGGGTTTACGCGCTTTATATTCTACCGCGCCTACCAGACTGCACCGAGATTATCCGCACCTCGTTACCTTTATGCACGTTATAATTTGGATGCCACGAGAGCTGGGGACACTTTAAAGTAATGCACGCCTCCCCACCGCTCCCCTCTGCCAGTTCCCCGAGGTACTTATGACCCACACGAGGCCGTCATGTGTAGATTATTTTTGTGGATTTACAAGCGCTTGACCCTAATCCTATCTCACTCTCGGCTTCTGCTTGTGGATTTTATGCAAAGTAGAGAGAGCGTGGCGTGGCTCTTGGGGAGCTTTTGAAACAATCCTGCCGTGATATCGTGGCGTGCTTCTGTGCTTTTGCCGTCACATATGTCGTCTACTCCGGCCATCACGCCAAGAAACAAAACCCACACAGACCGGTGTTGTTAAAAAATTATATTCTTAATCTCTGGTTTCTCTTATTTCGTATTATTGATATAAATCTGGATTGGGGTAAACCGACAGTAATAAATAATTTTACAAAAAATGTATGCACGTGGTTTGCGTGGAGTGGAAATTGGTGGATCGAGCTCAGTACGCGATTATGTAAAATGTATTCATCAAGAAATCTGACACATCATATCGCTGGTTGCAACAGTTTTCTAAAGAAAAATTTCAACGAGCTGATGTGGAAGCTATAAATTTGACTTATTGGCCCATTTTGCGATCCTGATTAAAATATTTTGCCGACAAATTTGCTGAGAATTTATAAATGAACTGAGTTATTTCTCTGCTATTTGCTGAATACTTCGAGCATACATAAATTATCAAAGCATTTGAGTATTTTCTGCACAATTCATAATTATAATCTAATAAACAAAATTGGAAACATCTTTCATGATCGAGCGCTTCTTGTGATTTTAGGTACGATTGATGAAAGTACTTTACTCGGAATCAATACAAGTTTACTAGGCCAGTCATCAAGCAAAAAAATTATTCTCGATAACTAGAATCTACTTTCGTCCATTAGATTTTTTTTCTTGGTGTAAAAGTTTAATATATTTTAGCATATCTTTTTTTTCGTAGAAACAGGTCGTTCGGTTTATTTCTCCAAAGTTCGCATTTAATATAAAACATCAAATTACGTATTCCTACGAAATTCTTATAATTGCAGTATAAACAGACCCTAAGAACAAAAAAAGAAAGTGATACACATAACCCTCAGGATATGGCACGCGCGTGCCGCGAAGAAGAAACGATTTACCGACCTCCTGTTCCGCGACTTCGTGTAAATCAACGTGAATGCATCACTTCCGGTTCGCGGGAGCATAGTCTCCACAATGCAGTTAGATATATATATGACGCACAGTATAAGCAAAAGTATACATATACAGCAATAGCATCAAGCGATATTCCGTGAACGTGGAAGAAACGTCCCGGGACTTACCCTATACCTACTCGCGAAGTATATATAAACGCGAAGAGGTTCGAGCGAGGCTGAAATCTATGGCCCTGCTGGCACGTCTCCATGCTTAACGAGTCGGCCACGCTACGTGGGAAATCTTTTCTTATTCCCTCGCGAGAGAGAGAGGGAGAGAGAGAGAGAGAGAAACGCGAGGGCTGTATAAGAAATCCTGAAGGGGTTGAATCCCCGCGAAATATAGAAAGAGTCGAGAGCCAGCAGGATAAAAGGTGAGTGTCGGTTCATTCCTCGTATCACCTCATCCCCCAGCAACTCCTCTGAAACATTGGCCTACGGGTGTTGGCTCGGCCCATCGAGGTAATGACAGTCGAAATTAGTTTCGCGCCACGCGTCTGCGAGAAATACCTTCTTTTCCGTTGCCGTCTTCCATCTCGCATATATTTATGCCGCTACTACTGGTGCACTCGTCGGCCTTGATAAACCCAGGAATTCACTGTGCATCTACACGAACCAACACTCCGCAGCCGGAAGAGAGAGAGTGAGAGGGAGGGAAATCCGTAAATTTACATAATATGTCTACACCGGCATGCCGGAACGACGCCGTCTTCGAAACGTGTGTACTAGGGTGGTTCTTTTTCACCTTAAATTTTTTCTCTCTTTTTATCTTCCAAATTAAAAAGTAGTGCCAAATACTACAAAAAAAAATCCTCCTGATACATCAATACGTAAAAAAAGATATTTGGAGTTCAGTGCCGAATTTTCAAGAAAGAAATAAAGCAAATTTTTTAATTTCATGGTTGTCCAATTTTTACCACGACACACCAGAGAAACAGTGGACATTTTTTCTACACGCCTTTTCTCGACATTTCACAACATTTAGAAGATGTTGACATGAAAATCACGAAAAAAAAATTCGCGAATATAATACTTCCTCTATGAGGAAGCAAAACCGTTATTTATTCTGTATCACCCTGTATACGAGTAAAAATATATAGTATATTCAGTACAAAGTACCGTGTGTCTACCTACTGGTGCTCTTCTACGTATATCCTGACCCATTTCGCGATTGCCGACGAATAAGCTGAGAGGGTTGAGGGAGTGCGAGCGCGAGAGAGCCGAGCTACGCGAGAGAGCTCCGAATAACACCCTACGGTGCATGAACAACCAACTTGCGCATACCCCGTTCCTAGCTACCTCACGATCAGGGAAGTAGGCAAGGCAGGCGAGCACACCTTTCTCTCTCTCTCTCGTTCTCTATCCTTTTCTTCCACCCTCTTCTCTCTTCTGCCTCTCTCCCTCTCTCACTTTCTCTCTTTCTCCAACATTTCGTCCCTCTCTCGACAAGCCCGTCGCGCGTGTGAGCCTCGACGTCGGCCCACACGGAGTATCGTCCGGCGTGACGCTCACGATTTTCTTCCTTCTTGCCCAAGTGCAGAACGATATATATAGGCAGCATGGACAAGGCGTGCAGCGTGGCAGTAGCACGCGCTGAAAGCCGGGCCAGATTCGCCGCCAGAATGCAAATGATCAATTAACCAGTTGTAAATCACTGGAACATGGTAGGTAGATAGGCAGGCTCCATCTATCTCATGTTCTACGTGGGGCATCCAGAAGGTACTTGCCGCTACGTTCACCAACGGCTATAATAGCTTTGAAGCTCCTTTCGTCCTCGGGTTTCTCGCGTTACGTTCGTTGAACGAAGGGTGGTTTCCAACATGCTCTTGTCTTTCTCATCGTCGAGCTTATCTTTGCTTTTCTAGTTGCCTCGCCACTCGTCTCACGCCGACGAAAGAACCGAGAAGCGAAGCGAGGGTCGAGACAGGAATATTTGTATTCGGACCACGTTCGTCGCTCGACCGGCGAGCAAGAGCTGTGCCAGATAGACAATGGAAGGCAAGGAGAAACCGAGGGAGAAAGGGAGATAAAAAGACGTGCAAGAGGTCGACGTGGCTATATACCAAAACTTGCTTCCCTGGCCAGCCGACTCAAGAGAGACTTTTTTCTTTTTTTTTTTTTTTTCTATTGCTTCGGCAGTCGAGACGCTTCCTCGACGGTTTTTTTTATTAAGTGGACGAAGGCATGGACCATCAATTAGCGGGATATCGATTTAAAAATGTTACTTACTTTGAGGGGGAAATCAATTAGTGGGAGCGAGGGAACGTGATGAAAGTATTTTCAAGACACTTTTTTTAAAAAGGATTTTTATAGGGATGTTAAAGTTTAAACGTTTTTTTTATCTCGATGAAACCCTGTGGTTTTTTGTATGCTAAAGCTGGATGCGTTATTTTTTAGACATTTCGGCGGAATAATCAAGGTTTTGTCGGTACTTACTTAATTCTGAAGAATCGTATGAACCAATTGGAGGTAAAATATGAAGATAGAAAATAAATTGTCTGACAGTTGTCATAGATCACCAAAGATTATAGTTCAAAGGTTCAATCAAAATAAGTATACATTGGAGTACAATGTTGTTGAATAAATTAGCTATTCGTGGACGTAACTATAATTGCGTTGAATTATCTTTGCTTTATCCAAACGTTTAAAAAAAAAATTATTTTTTCTTTTATTCATCTAACCATGTTCGAATATTTAATTGTCATTAAACATGCTTGACCTAGAGGGCTACATTTTTTTTCCATCCCTTATTCAAAGTAAAGATGATAAAAATGTTAGCCAAGAGTTAAAATTTCCATTTGATTCAACTGACTATAACCATGACAATAGGTTTTCGACAGAAACTTTAAGCATTTATGCGGATAGTTATTCAACGATAGCTCGAAGCCATGCTGACCTTTAACCTCTTTGGGAAGTGTCAATGGCTGAGGCACGAAAGTTTTTTCTCTTTCATACTATTGAACTTCTTATTCGATGCCTTTTTCCAACCTTCTGCTCTTACCATCTCATTTCCTCTATTTCTCCCTTTCCCAGATTCCAGGCTATAGCCGTTTTACGTCAATCCTTCGAAAGCGTTGAAAAAGAAAGACCAAGAATTATTGGAGACGAAAAAGAAGATAAAAAGAAGAGAGACCTGAAGGAATTCGCTGAGCCCTCGACCGGATTGAGTGTGCACTCGTCGGTGAGCGCCCTTCGATTTGCATCGGAAATTTACGAGTAGAAGAGCTGGAGGTTGGGATTCCAGTGAGGCATCGGTAAAGACGCGAGACCGCAGTTTTACCGAAGACTCACCTTTCTCTACATATAAAGTCCTTCCTTCACGGCGATACCCCTATCCAAAGTAATATACATGCCATCACAGTCTTTCCGTGCCATTTATCACTTGGCCACTTCGGCTAAGAGATTTCCATGGTTAAAAGTATCACCAGCATGCATCTGCCTTGTCCCGTTTATGAAATGTATTTTAAACTCAACATTTACAGGTCCGACGTTCTGTAGCATAGAAATTTTTTCATCTCTCGTCAGCCCAAATATAAAAAAAAGAGGAATGAAGGAAAAAAAAAGAAGAAATGTCTCTTCATCCTCAGGGATGATGAATACTCGTCGAGAGACCCTCGGTTGGTCCTCGGTCGTCCGCTACATATAGTACCGGTTGGGAGACTTCATGAAAATCCGTTTTACTCCGTCCCCACGTAAATCCCCGAGCAGGCGAGAGATGAACGATTGCCCTGGGAATCTTCTTTCCTCGAGTATTAGGAGCGAAGCGAGAAACGTATGCGAATATTTTGCACTTGGCTTGGCTCTTTCGACGGTGTGTTGAGGTTGAGCGCCCAAGGTGATTCTCGTTTCTGGGATTTTCGCTCAGCGAGAATCCGACTACGACGCCAAGGGGGATATTTCAGCGTCACTCGCTTTCGCTGAGACCGGCAAAAGCGTCGCGGGTAGACGGAGAAAAGGCAGATGTCAGCGTCATGTCTGGATCTCTGCTATGTATTCCGTCTATAGCATATATATATTTATATATATATATATATACATGTACATCTATGTGTATTACAGAGTGTAAGTTCTGCTCTTTCTCTTCCTTTCTCCTTCGACGATGTACCCGGGGCCAAGGCGTGAATGAAATAAGGCACCTTGCCCTCCCTGAATCAATACCGGCGAACCGTGACTCTCTCTCTCTCTCATTCCCTCGAGACCCACCTTCGACTATATCGCCCACCTCCTCCTCCTTCAGTTCCTTCTTAAGCACATACATGTATACTCACGTGCGAAACAAAACACGCGAGCTCCTCTTCCGCAACTTCTATTTATAGATTGTATATAAATTAAAACAAAAAACACAGGTGGAATCTATTTTCATTTGCTGCCCGAGATAATTTGTCTTGTCACTATTTGCCTGAGGGTCGAATAATGAAGACGCTGATTTTTCATTGTCCAACATCTGCAACAAACATTTGCATTACGGTTTCTTATCTCTATTTTGGTCTTGATTCGTTCGCAGGAAATCGCCGCGATTCTGATAAGCTTCCAGAGGCACGGAGAATGGCAGAGTCGCGAGGTGAAGGTCAGACCCCGAAGCGGCTCGATGCTTCTCTACTCGAGGAAGAAGGTCCGCTACCGGCGGGATGGCTACTGCTGGAAGAAACGAAAAGATGGCAAGACTACGCGGGAAGATCATATGAAACTCAAGGTCTTTATTTGTTCGAGAGATCAGACGACATAATAGATGAAACCTTAAAAACTGCACAGTACTTCTTAATTTTTTATCATTTTTTTACATAGTTACTTCTATGAAAAAGTATGCAAATTAGTTTTAGTTTTCTTATAGAGGAAATATGGAAAATAATGAGGATGATGTAATTATGAAGAATAATGAAATAATTTGCTTTTTATTTTGCATTCTTGTTGAAACTAAAGTTTAATGAAATTTCAGTACTTAAGAAATTTAAAATGCTCAAAAATCTGTTTGCTTAAATATTTTTTTCGACAATTGTAGCTGGTAGCGAAAACTTGGTGCATAACTGCTGTGACAAATTTAAGATTAATTGCGAAAGTCATTCTCAAGTTACAGGAATTTTATATTCCAAGCTATATCTGTCTGGAATAAAAGAGTTTTATGTTCTATAAAATTTGAACGCCTCGATCGATTTTGCCCAAATGTTGTCAACCACTCCTTAACTTTATTACGTTTCTGTGCAAGGATGGAAGTCGATGGCTTAAAATTTTACTGAGGTTTAGCAAGGAGAAGATTGAAAATTCAAAATTCCACAAAAAGTGAATTGCAAAAAGGAGGAATTTTCTATTTTATTCCCATTGCTCAATATCGAGAACCTCGGGTCTCGATATTGAGCAATTTTGTTTTTGTCGGAAATCCCGATTAAGATGATTACTTGTTGATTGGTTTTTCGTTGTGATTTTCGATGAAAACCGTAACAATTCAGAATCCAATAGAGAGAATTAATTTACTTTTTTCTTTTTCTGAATTTCAACTAGATTGCTCCATTTGTTCTCATGTTACGACAATCCAACTTGTAAATAAACACTTTTGTATACATAGAATTGAAGTACCATTTAAAAAAATAATCCGAATTTTAGGAAAACAAAGCTTCCACAATTCGGAAGCAATATAAAATGAAAGACTTGATTATCATTGGCGGTTATTTTGCCATTTGTAAAATTACAGGTGCAGGGTGTCGAGTGTATTTACGGTTGTTATGTACACTCGGCGATACTCCCGACCTTTCATCGTCGATGTTACTGGCTTCTCCAGAATCCAGACGTCGTTCTCGTCCATTACTTGAACGTTCCTTATCCAGACGGGGATGCCAAATTGGCAGCGTTGCCGCCCTGTCTAGCTCTGCCACCTGACAAGAAGGAATGGACGCGAGACGAACTCGCGTCCCAACTAAGGCCAATGTTCCTCGGCGGTGATGACGATCCGAACAATCCTCATCTAACTCAACACTCAAGTCATCCCGTCGACATGATAGTCTCGCAATTGCTGGACAGGCAGAGGGCCTCGTCAACGAACTCAACGACTGGTGCTCAACTAGCACCCCGAAGGCTCACGCCCGACAATCAGGTTTGAAACGATAACGATCGCGAAACTATGAGTGCACTAAGAATAAAACCACTCCTGTGAAAAGTTAAGAAAGAACGAAGGGGCTTGAATGGGGGCTCTCGTATTCTTGGCGTTGCAGGTTACTTCGACGACCGGGGGTCAGCAGCCCTCGTCGACGGCCGCCACGGCACCCCGCGTATACTCAAGACATTCCCACTCGACGCAGAGTCAACAGCCGGCTCCTCTAGTTTTAAGTCTACAGCAGATACAGGGCGGAGGCGGTCTTCTAATACTCAACAGTCAGCCATATCATCATCAACAGCAACAGCAACAGCAACAGCAACAACAGCAACAACAGCAACAACAACAACAGCAGCAACAGCAGCAGCAGCAGCAACAGCAACAGCAACAACAACAGGGTCAACAAGTCGAAATGCAGCAGGTCAACGATCAACAGCAAATCGTGCAGCAAACTAGCGTAGATCGTGAACAACAAACTCATCAAGATATCGACGCTCAAGACAGCGTTGTCGAGCGATCGGGTGTTCAGGCTATTACAAATTCCGGTGGTAATGGCACTGGTGTTGCTGATTTCGCGGAAACTCTGGATCTCAGTCAAGAGGATATACAGAGAACGCTGTCAGCGAACATGGTACCACCCTCGCCGTCCCCGTCACCCGCCGACAACCACATTATTAATCCTATGGACTTTATCGACTCGTCGGATGACGTTCTTGTGAATCTCGACGCGTTTGATGTTTTCGGTGATCTGCCCGAGCTTCACGACTTTGATACCGAACACACGAAGCCCGATGACAGATCAGGGGTCCAGAATGACGGCGGATGTCATCCTGGGGCGACTGTACACATCGCTGAATACAGTCCGGAATGGAGTTACACCGAGGGAGGCGTCAAGGTGAGACAGTTGTACTGATATCCAATTTCATGGATTCTGCAAAAAAGTTTCATTGATTTGAATGGAAACAGAAAGAATGTAGTAGGATTTAAATTTGAGAAGATTAATTTCATGGGAAGACTTTTTTTTTATAGTAGTTGTCTGATAGAAAATTTTCGTATTTTGTTTAAAAAAAGTAATGGTTAAATTTCGTGTACTTATTTTATTAAGTGCAAATATTCTTTTAAGCTGCTTTAGGTCAGGCGGGTTTAATAAGACCGTAAACGCTTATTGAGGACACTTTTTGTCATTTCACTCAGTTTCCAGTAGGTACATTACACTTTTTGAGAATATTTTTGGAAGGGAACGTTCACCGGAATATGTTTTCATAACGAAGTTGTGAAATTTTTCTGGAAAAGAAAAATCGCAAATATATTTGCAATATATGAGGGAGTATATGTATTTCGTGCGCCTTTTAAGGTATTGGTAGCTGGTCCCTGGACTGGTGGCAGCGGTTCACAATCGTATTCCGTGCTTTTCGACGCTGAGCCCGTCGAGGCTTGTCTGGTACAGCCTGGGGTGTTGCGCTGTCGGTGTCCCGCTCACGCTCCCGGCATTGCGTCCCTACAAGTTGCCTGTGATGGTTTTGTGGTATCCGATAGCGTGGCTTTCGAGTATCGCAGGGCACCCGCGACTGAACCCAGTTCTGAGAGGGCACTCCTTGATCGTCTTGCCGACGTGGAAGCTCGACTTCAGGGTCCCGGACCACCGTCGCCTGCGGCGCATCTCGAGGAGCGTCTCGTAGCTTACTGTCAGGTAAAGAAATCGTTCCCTCACTATGTTTAAAACTTATCATAAAAATCTCAGTTCATAACACTTTTCATTGACAAGAATTATAACTGAAAGTTCGTAGTCTATAATATTTTTTAATAATTCGTCATATTATTCCACGTTCTAAAATTTAGCTTTGGCTTTTAAAAAATCGGTTTTTGAGTATGGATAAAAAGTTTCGCAAGCAAATAATAGCAAATAATACTGAATGTTCATGATTGGACATTTAAGGATACGGTTATCAGTGAATTTTACATAGAAATTTCTTTGCAAACGAAAGCCGTCAATGAAGAAAATTAAAAGCATCATTTTTCGCTGGAATTTGTCAAAACATTTTAATAATAAGAAATACGACGATCAAGTATCCCAAGGCCTCGTAGCAAAGAATGTGGAGAATTTCGAATTTATTTCACAGGATGCCGTAGTCCGTCCTTGGCGTGCCGGAGCCGAACCCCTACAATCGGGAGGTCCCACACTCCTTCATTTAGCAGCAGGCTTAGGATATTCCAGGCTGGCTTGTGCGCTTCTTCACTGGAGAGCGGAAAATCCTAGCAGTGTTCTCGACGCAGAGGTCGATGCTCTGAGGCAGGACGCAGCTGGACTGACGCCTCTCGCCTGGGCCTGTGCTGCTGGCCACGCAGACACTGCGAGAATCCTCTACAGGTGAGTCAAGAATCGGTAAAAGAAAGTAAAAAAAAAAGAAAGAAAAAAGAAAAAAAAAAGAACACAGATTTCGTTCCCAATAGATCGTTATAACGATCGCTCTACAATATTAAACGCGATAGATACATATAATATAATAGTATAAGTAGGTAAGGCGTGAGGTATATATCGAACAGCACGATCGTCTATGTACCGCGATCTGTTGGACAGGTGGAACGCGATGGCACTGCGCGTACGAGATTGTCAGAACAGAACGGCGACCGAATTGGCGGCGGAGAACGGTCACACGGGAATATCCGAAGAGTTGAATCGTTTGGAAGCGAGACGACAGGACGAGAGGCTTTTCTTGAGACCGGCGAGCCCGAGTCCGAGACGGCCCTCCCAAGACAGCGGTCTCGATTTGGCGCTGTGTTAGTCTCGTTTGGCTTTTTATACTATAGTACATTACCATCATCATCATCACGTAAACACTACTATTCTCTTTCTCTCTTTCTCTCTCTCTCTGTGTTTAATGCTCTCAAAAGTAAAAAATTCACACAATCACGAAAAAAAAAAAAAAAAAAAATATCAAATCCCAAAAGTAGCCCTAAACATAGCCCGCAACCTACCCTGGCTTTAAAACATCCTCCCTCACTTTGATGTGTAGTCACAGCTCTCGGCCGTAAATCATAGTTTAAGATACGGTTTTTCTTTTTAATTTCCCGCGCAAGACTCGCTAGTTGCGTAGAATTTTAAGGGGTTTGATCGAAAAACACAGGTGGCTCCCCGCTCCTGGACAACATGGAGTTGTTGCAAGAGGACGAGTCGTCGTTAGGCCTTGGCCAGCAGGGAATGGAGAGTTCTACGACCCCCCAATCGTCCGTAGGTCCGTACCTTCCTCGTTAAAAGCAAAAAAAAAAAAAACAATCCCCTTCTGCCTTTGTCGATATATACGTATAAATATATATATATATATATCTGTCTGTCTGTGCCTGTCTGTCGTGTCTGTCTGTCTGTCCGCCTGTTGTTTATCACCGTTAAACTGTATGGACTTTTTTTTTTAAATCGTTTTTTTCCAAAGTTTCGATGTACTGTACGTGTATTACTAACTACTACATACTACTACTACTACTACTCCTAATACTACTACTATATAGATACTAGATGAATCTTTATCGGGTACGCGGGCTCTGGGCGCATACTAATCCGTGTGCCTGTAGATCTACTGTAACACCGTAGTCGAAAGCGAGCAAACGTGCGCTCATCGCGCTAACGCAACAGACTCCTAAAACTCATCACTATCTACTATAATCCTCTCTGAAATCTTGCAGCTTTAGCAGTGTTGGTGTTGCTTGGCCTACGTAAACCGCTGTTGGTTCATATATACACTCTATCTCTCACTATACTGTTGATTGTAACGTAATCTGTCTAATACTCTCTACATACTATATAGCCTACATCATCCGCTGTCCGCGGTACACGATCGTCACTGTGCTCACTTTTCTCAAAGCGGAACGGGGAGCATAAGCGACGATCGGTAATAATTTCGCTACAGGATGTCGCCCGTCTATTAATTACTTTTTATACAACAAGCCGTAGTGCTAAGATGTCACGAAATTTAAGCTAACTTTTTCGCTATGTTCGAGGAAAAAGGGGGCGCGGGAGGGGGGTGGGTAGTTTAAGACGGGCGAGGGTCAACGATATGATCGCGTTCTATTAACAGGAACTATATCGTATATATCATCTCCTTTCGCCGCGTATACTCATCTTCTTCTTATATTCTTCCTCTTCTTCTCGTCGGTGCCAAGTACCCTATGCATCTTTCATTCTATACAAACCTTCGGTCCATAATACTCTATAGTGTAGCTCAGGCTTTGGCAACGTAAGAATTATAACTACTAACTGCGACAGCTGTTTGGTGCTCGAGTGTTTGATGTCTCTAGCTTATAAATTAACAAACGAAAGCCGATTAAGACTCCACGGAAACCTTGACTTGGTTGTGTGTTATGCGTTTCGCTGTGGTTGTGTAAAATCCGGTGGCGGTCCATGGCTTCCGTCGACATCTCTCTGCCCTTTTGAGTTTGGCTAGGGTGGTGATTCCTTTTTATAGGGGAGGAAGACGCACGGGTCCTCACATTGGCCGAGCAAATTATCGCCGCACTTCCCGAGAGGATCAAGAGAGGAGAGGGTGATCCTTCGTCCCCGTCTCTGCCGCCCTCACCGCCACCACCGTTGACGCCGCTCGAGGATGCTCTCATGGAGCAGATGGTGAGCTTGCTTGAATGTTTTTTTTTATGTCGTAAAGTCGACTTTTATGCGGTCAAGCATTCGGTTGAAAGGGAGATTGAAGTGGGTTTGACAAAACAGATTTTTCTATCTGTTGACAATCTTAAAAAAATACCTGAAAAAAAAATGATTGTACTGAATATTGATAATTTTTGTCAGGCAACGTTTTCCTAGTAAGATCAAATTTATTAATTGGTACAGCTAATAGTTGATAATTACAACTTATCTTTGCTTCTCCATGTAAAAGTGTTTCATTACGAAATGACCTTAGAATATCCTTAAGATAGTAAATAATTTCTGAAATTTGAATCAACAATTTTTTTTTTATAGTTTGTAAGTGAACAGTTCTAACACTCAATTTACGAAACGTTTACTTTTTGTTGTTAAGCTTCAAAAATAAATATCGTATTTGGCTTGGTCCCCAGGGAGAAGATACTGCGGCATTTGCCTTTATGGCAAATTAATGACTGTGTCGCTGTTTCAGTTTGTTCTTTAATTGTTCTTTTTTGTTTGCGTAGCCTCTGGATTCCGGGGAGTTGTTCGACTCGTACCGCGACTGCACAGGAGGCGCGGCATCGGTATCGGACGTCGACGCCGATGCGAGTCCATCGAGTCCGTCAAGCAGTTGTCTCACACCCGACTCGCCATCCCCACCGCCAACGACCGCCGACTTCTGCGAGTTTCTCCAGCTTCAGCTGCAGCTCGACGGTGGCAACGCTCATAACAATCATTACGGGTACGCCAACGGCGAGAGAGGTGGCATCGGTATCGGCGGTGCGGGTAACGGAGATGGGAGCGAGGCTGACTTGAGCAGGCTCACACTATCGGACAGGGAGCAGAGAGAGCTTTATCAGGCCGCAAGGATGATTCAAAAGGCCTACAGGAGTTACAAGGGACGCCAGAGACAAGAGGAAGCTGAGAGACACGCGGCGGTTCTTATACAGCAGTACTATAGACGCCACAAGCAGTACGCTTACTACAGGTAAAATTAAATTCGATACAATCTAGATATATATTGAATATAAAAAAATGCGTTACCGCATCTTAAAATCGTTAAAAAAATCATTTTCGAGAATTTTTTACGCTGTTTTTATGAATTGGTTCATTGAAGCTTGGAACTTCTTATGTATAATGGGGAACCTTTTTACGAAACCGAAAAGAAAAAAAGAATAACGGCATTTACAATTGTAAGAAATTTTCGTACTTACGTTAAAAATGCGTTATTTGCTGAATTATTCAGTAGAAATACAATTTCTGAAATTCTGAAAAGCTTATAATAAACATTTTGTTTAACATTTTCATACATAAAAAAAAAACTAATGTAATATTCATCAAAGACTTTTAAGCTGAAAATGAGTAAAAGTGCATTATTTGGTGAATTTACCGCTAGATAAACTGGTAGGAATGGCAAGTAGCGTAATTCACCGTTTAATTCACAATACTACCCGCTGCCCTAAAAATATTTTGGATAACAAGAACCGTTAACTTCATATTTACGATGACCGAATTCCCGTGCTAACGTTAAATCCTTACAAATTATGGTTAACGAGTAGCTAACGCGATCAAATCACGCTCTCGAGTGGATGAGATATGCACTTCTCATTCTCCGATGTAATGCTATTATTAGCGAAATAATTTCCCATAAATCACAATAAGTAACACCGGTGACAGGTATGCTCGAGTGAAGCCGAGTTAACGATCCGGTTGGTGGGTCGACTAGCGATCCCCGTTTCCACCCTCTTGGTCGGTTCTTCTCTTCTTCGTCGTCGGTTCAACTTACGTCGCGTCCGGGAGACTCACCGGGCCAACTTTTAATTGGCATCGTAAATAATTCGGAAACTTTGCTGCCGCGAACTTTCTGCCTTCGGGCTCTCTCTCACCGTTGTAGACCGTAGCCCGAATACGAAATTAAGCTGGCATTAAATTAATACGACTTTGGTCTAAGAGAGAGCACGAGGGCTCGGATTGTGCATAATGGAACGCTTCTGGAGCGTGCCTACTCCTTCGTATTCGCGTACTGACGAGTCTTCCTCTCGTGCAACGAGGAACATCGCGAGCACGCTGTAGCAACATGCTCCTGTATCCGAACTACCTATACTAATTGCAGACAAGCCACGAAGGCCGCGGTGGTGATTCAGAGCAACTACCGTAGTTACCGCGCACGACCCGGCTCCACGGGCTCGAGACAGCAATCCGTTCATCAACAAGCCGCCCATCAGGCTGCTAGGAAGATTCAACAGTTCATGCGACAATCCAAGATCAAGTGAGTCTAATCGTACCTGTGGGAGAGAACCACCCCTTGTCATCGTCACTTTTCCTCACCCTATTCTATCTAGGTACTCCCGATTAACTTCAGGCCTCCCTGAGGTAGCTTTATTGGCACGAAGAACAATTTGGTGGGGACTCAAATGAAGCAGTTTTAGAATAGAGATGACAGTTCTTCAGTTTAATTCCGATATCAATTTTTTGTTACGAATTTTGAACAAAGAAGCATTTCACTATCTGCCAATAGGCGTTGATTTCAGAGAAAAACAATTCCGCAATAATATACTTGGAGCTAAAATATTCCACACAATATTCCTATATACTTCAAAATATAATAATATAATATTTTAAAATGTTTATACATTATTAAAAATGATTGGCGGATTCGACGATTGTCGAACTGTCATTCAGCTCCATCCTGAAGCTGCGGATTCTGTCCCCTTACAGACCTCTTTGTCAATAATGGGATTTTTAATATTATTTCGAAAAATCCTCAATATGAAGTCCGCCGATGCATTATAATTTTACACCATATAATTACAACTACATTCATCCAACATAGTCACTAAGAAAGTAGAATTAAATTAAAAGTAACATTTTGTATGCTAACGCAGTCTGTCGTGGGATGATTCACGACCGGTAAGTCACGTTATCAAAAATATCCGTCCAATATCAAAGACAACGATGATAAATCGTTAATCCTTAATCAACTCGTTAGATCAAGGACACTATTGAAAAAAATTAACACGCCATGCATTTATTGTCTTGTCATTAGACTGCAGAACGCCAGGGCCGTCGCAAGCGGGAGCGGGAGGCCGCAGGTGCTCACTTCACGGGGGGCTGTTGTCCCCCAAAGCTCGCCCTCATCTAGCCCAGGGGCCAGCCTAGTAGCCGCCAGCCCAGAGACCACCTAGTCGACAGCCAGTCCAAATTGGCAACAAGTGGTTCTCAACAGAAGCAGTGCCGAAACGCATAGACTGCTAAAAGGGTGAACCCCTTCGAAAGGAATCGACCTCCAGGATCTATGGAAAACAAAAAACTCCATTTGCCGTTGGTTTGGATACAAATCCTTTCGACCGCGTCTCGATCGCCGATTCTCATCGAGACCCTCGAGATCTCTCGGTTCTCTCCCGATGTTGTTTTTTTTTCACGAGATTTCTTCGAATCTCGAAATTCGGTGCAACGAGATTTAATGAGCTAAGAACGCGAAAACTCGTTTAACTCGGGTGGGAAGTCTGTTTCCCTTTTCCTGTAAAAACGTCCGAGCCTCTCCGACGGGTGCTGTCTCATGCACGCAGGACTCAACCTACGTCTCATTCCTTAATTCATATTCGAAAAATTTTTTCGAAATATTTACGCTTGGACAAAAATGATCCTCGTGCGGAAGACGCAACGACGTTATCGACGTGTCAGTCGAACGTCGGGGCGCGCTTCGTTGTTGATTAGCATATCGGTTTAGAGAAGAGTTACATTTACCGTTGGCGTTTCAATATTTATTTTATATTTGCACCGTTCCAGTTATCTACGTGCCACGTGCACTACTATTGTTGAAGAAACTTTTTATCAGGATCTCTCTATAGCTCTCCTAAAAGTCTCTTTAAAGCGGGAGCACTCAGAAGTTATAGAGTCACTCTTCGTTATTTATTTATTCTGCGATCGATCACACGCTAGTGTCGAGTCATTAGTTCGAATGTACGTAAAGTGCAGCCGCACAACGTGACGTTCGATTAATCCCATATGTTTGATGAACGTAGAAGACAACGGGGTTGCGGCTCACTTGGTAGAAAAATCGTTTTTACTTACTTTTAAGTCTCACGCGATAGCGAACGAAGAGAGAAAAGTCTTGTGCACGATCAGAATATTTTTTCATTTCCACTATCCGACTATTGTAATGTTCTTCGCTTATATTATCCGTAAATCTCGGCTGTCATGTTGCTTCCAAATGAGAAGAGGAAAAAAAATTGTTCTATAATGCTATTAAGAATATACTGATTAGCTGGTGCGATCGAATAAGCTTCTGATTACGTCGGTACGACGAAACGAGGGAGCTTAGTCCGAAAAGTAATCGAAAAAGTACAATTTTCTGGGTATTTATTGTAATAGCGAAGGTCTTTTCCCCCTCGAGAGGTGCGCCGAGAGTCAATAAGACAAACGGTACAGCCAAAGAGAGCAGGAGTTGAGCTAAGTTAGATATTGTAAAAAAAAAATGTGAAAAAGTTGAGAGATTGAGGCTACGAAGATCGTTCTCGTTTGAATTTTTTTTTTTACATTTTTTTTCTTACAGATCGATCGTGTATATCAAAGGTAAATCATAATTCCCGATCATTTAATTATACTCGGCTTTTATCGCGCTCTATTTGAATTATTTTATCTTCGTGTGGTAAACGACGACAGTATGATAATATTTAGGGGGAAAATATGATTTCCGAGGCATCGAATTTTGGCGATTATTTTGGCTAGTATTTCTTTTATACACAATGAAAAGTTTTGCAGTGCAAACCATTAATTTTCGAAACATACAGTGTTAAAGTAGAAAAATTGATTACGTAAAAAAATGTAACGAACTAACTAAATGAATAAGATTTCTCCGAAGCTAGAAAAAAATTCCACAAATCAGCTGAATAATTAAAATTTATAAAAACCAAAAGAATCAAACTTTAATAAGTTTTAGTTAAATACTTGATTAGCCAGATTAAGAAAAATGCCGCTAGCTAACGAACTAAGACATATTAAAGATTATCTCTATAGGTTTTAGTTAAGTCAGTTACTTAGTTTACAAAAATATATTAAAAATAAAAATATATTACAGATTCTTTAGGTTCAAATACGTTTAAATTTCTTTGCGGTGTTTTCTTATCGGTTTAGACAGATTTTTGCTTAGTTATTTAGGCGTTTTTAAATCGTAAATTTATTTTAATTTTACAAAAAATATAAAACTTTTATATTTTTTGTTCCGTATAAAGAAAATACTATTTTAAATAATCGTCAAATTTTGACGTCTCGGTAATCGTACTGCCAGATATTTTGTTAAAAATTAATACTGCTTTATTGGCTGTCGTCGCTGTCCATGAATTTCGCTGTTGACTCGCTAGAAAAAGAAAAATATTGCGTTATCGAATGCATTAGTAATGAAATGCTGCATCACCGTCGAATTTTCAGAGCGACGAAGCGGCAATATCGTGATTCTCGTACGCAAAATACGCGATAGAATATTTTTCATTCGGGAAACGAGGGTGGTTATGGAAAGAGAGAAATGACGTTCCTAGTATAAAAAAGGGAAAAAAAAGAGCGCTTACACTTGAATGTTGCTATGGGGGCATCGCGCTGAATCGTATGGTGAATCCGGAGTCACGATGTATTTTCATGGCATCGTGTATGCGGTAGTGAGCGACGGGGGAAAAAAATATAAATAAAACACGAGAAAACATTTTTGCACACGCCAAGTGCGGTGCTCGATGAGAGATGTCCGAGCCAATGGAACGTCCAACGAATCGTGTCGATCGATACTCGAGAGCAGAGAGATGAGGAGATAAAAAAAAACAGGGAACGAAGGGCACGGGAGGGAATAAAAGGGCGGGCAACGCAAAACGAGAGCGCTCTTCTTCAGGGTCAGGTCCTCGAGAACGTGTGTGCTTTGCATTGCGCCCGTTACCTATCAGATATGTAGAACTCATTCGAGTTCGTAGATGTCACGAAAATTAGGCAAATTTTTTCATTACTATATAAAAAAAAGAAAAGAAAATGATGTTCTCGCTCCTCGAGATTCTTATATTAGGATAGGGAGGAGCGTACAGTGAAATACTATGTCAGTGGAAGGGCGGTGGCAACTGTCGAAGAAGCGCCCGCTAATTTTCTCGTTGTTTGGAAAAAAAAAGACAAAACAAAAAATGAGAGATGATTATAATAATAAACATTGTGATAAATCCATGGTGATCCAAGAAAGTATTTCCGACGTTCCGACGTGACAAAAATGCAAATGAACGAGGCGTCGGGACGCGTTAAAAAAATGAAAATGAAAACATACAAAACAAACAAAAAAATAACAGACAGACAGACATGAGAGTCCGGTATTCGGGGGCGTTTTTCGAATTTACGTCTAGAGTGTTATGATCATCTGCGAGAGTGGCGCGAGAGCTCGTTCGACTCGATTATTTAGTCGGTCCATCCAGTATCGAATTAGAATCTTCTTTTTTTTTTGCAATCCACGGCCGCATCTTCGACCTTCTTGCTAAAATTAACGTCCGTGATTTATCGAGGAGGAGACTGTTTGAGTCGCTGCTGCGGATATATACACATATACATATATATATACATATATATATACATATATATAAATATTATATACGTAATTTTGTTCATCACCCTCCCTTCCTAACACAAGTCATTTGTGATGATACCTGACAGGCTTTCAGAATAACGCGAGGCGAAAAGGGCTGAAAAAAAAAAGTTATTTAAGTTCGTACGAGAAATCACATGTGTTTTTTCACACTCTACGAAAAATCAAGCCGGTATAACCAGAGGGCTGAGAGACAGAAACAGAGGAAAGAAAAAAAGAAAATTAATAATAATGACGGTTTGACGATGAAAATGAGAAATCGATTTAGCACGTAAGCTCCCACGCTCAATCTACCAAGTTCCAGCAGCACGGAACGTCGAGGAGTACGACGATCTCGATTATATTCGTCATAATCTAGGTATCGATTTTTTAGGCGTTACGAATAGCGACGCAAATGCGAAGCGCATAAGCGGCGAAGAGAGAGAGAGAGAAAGAGAGATAAAAAAGAAGATGAAGAAAACAAAAAAAAACATATATAAAATATTGTACACACGAGTCAATTCCAACGAGCATTTTCATGCCACTAAGCTTAAATGATTATTAGTTAATAATCGAGAGGGGTAAGAAAAAAAAAATGGTAAAAGTAAAAAAAACACTCTTTCAATCATTGTTAATTAATTAAATTAATTCATGATCCTATCGATACTTAACAACAACAAAAAAACCAAAAAAAAATGAGACGAGTATAAATATTATTATATACAAACTATTATTACATTCATATTTTTGCTTATTACATATTTAAGAATCTATTAATGAAGTTTAGCTATTGTGAGGGTGATGGGGCTCGGATTTGGGGCTGAGCGGTTTTTAAGGGTGCAGTTTGCTGCGGCCGACCTGTGCAATCGGTCGCGCGGCAATCACGTTGTGACTTTCACATATAAAGACAATTCGCGCTAGACTTCGGTGAATATTATCGCGAGCGGCGTAAAAAAAAAGAGAAAATGAAAAAAAAAACATTGTACTTTGCTAGGGGATTTAGGTCCACAACGAGGCGGACCCGACTAACTAGTGACGGTATATCTTCACTTATCCGAGACTTAAACAAATGATAAATAAAATAACAAATAAAATAAAATAAATCTTTCGCAGTATTTTTCGGCCACTCGTCGATGTACTCGATCGACGCTGTGGATGATAGTTTCCCCGTTACTTCAGTCGCATTATAAACATTTAAATAAAAACCAAAGCGAGAGCGAGAGGCGAGAAATATTTACGAAAAAAAAAACAAGAAAAAAAAAACCGCAAACACTTACTGAATAATAATTAATGAAATCGCTAGGGTAGGCGCTTCGAGGTACACAACTTTAACAAGTCACTTAAACAAGAAAAAAAAAGAAAAAAAAAATTATTCTCAAATATAAATTTAATAAGTAACAAATTTTTAAATCTACATAAGAAAGCCAAGAGTCAAAGACGACTAGATGATAGGAGCCGCATGGCCTAACTGCTGCCACTTTAATTAATTAATGAATTAATTATAACTTTATTACCTACGCGATTTAAACGATACTGATGAAATGTCATGCCACTTTTCAAACTACTTTTTAGATGCAGACGAATAAATAGCGTAGTTAAAAACTTTTAATTCTTCGAATCGACAATGATTAATCACGCTAGATTCGGATTCTCTCCGATCTCCAGTCTCCAGATTTACCGCGCGAGTTAATGAAATGTCGAAATCCTCGATCGTGGCGATATTTCAATGTATTTACTCTCGCTACTTTTCACTTCAAGTATATTTCTTTTTTACATACTTTTTGGAAGCACCTGTTAAAGTATTTTGCGAATATCGTGATTTCGGTTCTTTTTTTCCTCTCGTTAAAAAAAAATCTATTATCTCTGCTTTATCTCTTAAAAACGTCCAATATTTCTACTATTTACATGAGATTCTTTTGCCGATTAAAAATCGTTCGGATGATCTCTTTACCTTATGTTCATAATGTAAAAAACACGAGAAACGCGAATACTTCGACGATAATTTCGACATTTTTGCATACTCGACGTTTCTAACGTATCAAAATACGTTGATTGCCTTCGAGCTGTCTCCGTTGCACGGAGAATCGAGCGCATATTATATTTCGCAGCGATCGATCGAACAGGGGATTATATGTGATAAAAACACGTGGGTTCGAAGGCAGCAAACGAATTTCGTCACGAAAAACAGGCGTATTACATTATTACACTTACGTGCTATTTTAGTGTAATAACTAACGATACAGGCTCCATCTCTTGTAATATTTTTATTATCGCAAAAAAAAAAAAAAAAAAAAAAAAAAACAACGTAACATTAAAAATTATTAAAATAATTAAATAAATGATTATACCACTATTTATTATTTATTGACTAACGTTCAACTAATATTGTAAATAACGAAAATATTTTATCTATATTTCCGATCCGGGGGAGTAGACGAGTGGGAACGTTGCCAAATTACCTCTGGCCGTTCCACGGCGGTGGAATCCCGACGATATCCACCCCCTCGCGATCCCCCATTGTTACACCATTTCATCAATGCATTTAATAAATTATATATTTATTGACGCACTTACCTTTTGAATTGAGCCTTGGAAACCCCCCTCCGTTCCTTTGTCCTTTACTGCCGTTCTTTCACAGAAAATCTTCGACGAAGGCAGCTATTTCATAGTACGGATAAATCTTTAAACGTTCTTCAGCAATAATTTATTTATAGAAACGGTATAAACGATGATTTGTAACTTCGAGTCGAAATTATATATAAATTATATTTTACTTAGATGTAATGCAGTTTTCCTCACTCTTTTTCAAAATTAGAATCCAATAGCTGGTTGAAAAAATTGGTTGAAGAATGCTTAATGAAAAATGAAAAAAATTAAATAATTTTGCGTTTATATTTTGCTGTAGTTAATTACGCTAGAGAAGAAGGCTTCGTTATAGTAAAATATACTACTATTATGTTTAAAAAAAATAAATGTCCCAATATTTTTTGTGTTATTGCATCAGCTCAAAGAAACGAAGAGCAGATAGAAAATGGCCAGAGTCAAAGGTTCTAATCAAAGTTAAGTGAACTCTTGATTTTTGTATTCCTGTTTGTGTCTTCTAAATTTTTGCAAGATACTCGACAGTGGGATTCATTCACCAACTCGAACGAGTGTAACAGCACCGAATCTTCCTGTTCTTCTTTCTATATATCTCAATTTCTACCCCATTTCGTTTATTACTCACGTTTTCTGACCGAAACCCTCTTTTATTTCGTCGATGCTTTCAATAAGTTATATTATACATTAACCCACTTACCTTTTGAATAAAGGGCCTGAATTTCATGTGCCTGTGTTTCTTTCTTGTCCCTCCTGATGTTCGTCTGCAGGAAATCTTTGCTGGTCGTCAACAATTCATAGTCCTGATAAATCTTTAAACGTTCTTCCGCAACAATTTATTTAAAGCATACAAACGGTACAAACGGTGTTTTGTAACTTTGAGTACAAATTAAATTAAGTTATCTGAATAACACTTGCGTGCGAGAGAGCTCCGTATGCTTATAGAGATGTAAAAGATTTTTCTTATATTCGTTGTGGCGTTATTTTCGAGTTGGTAAATCGATAAATGCACACAGGCTTTAAAACTCTTTTTTTTTTCTTCTTTTTTTAATTACAATCTAATATATACTTGCAAATTATATATCTCCAATAGTTACTCTAAAATTGGTTAAAAAAATGGTTAATTAAAAAAAAAAAATCAAATAAACTTGCATTTCCTTTTTGTTCTAAGTTAATTGCGCTAGAGGAGAATGTTCAGTTGTAGTAAAATACTACTGTTAAGTTAAAAAAAAAAAATGTAACATATACTAATCAGAGTTAAAGCATAATTCTCGATTTTTGTTTTCTTCACTGAGCTCTCGAGTGCTCGCATAAAAATTCGACGTTATAAAATTCACCCACCAACTCAAACGAGTATAACAGCAACGAATCTCTCTCTCTCTCTTCCTTTTCTCTATATCTCGATTTCTTCCCTATTTTTCGTTTGTTAGTCACGTTTCCGGTGGCCGACGGATTCCGACGGATATATTCGACGGGAAATCCTCTTGGATCGATTGGTTTCACGCGCGCTTTGTGGCTGCTCCATATCAGAAAACTTGAACCCGATGATTCTCACGATCGCAGACAACGATATTTCCAGCTGAAGTAACGGCTACACCTTCGAGACCCTTAAATTCACCATCGCCGCATCCCCATCCACCGAAGGCTTTGAGAAACGTGCCTTCTGGGGTGAATATCTGTATTCGATTGTTGCCCGAATCCGCGACTATTATAAAGCCTTGATCGTCGACGGCAACGCCACGGGGAAACTTGAATTGACCCTCGTCCGAACCCTCGGAACCGAAGGACGTGACCACCCTACCGTTGACGTCGAATATCTGGACACGATGGTTGTTACCGTCGCTGACGATGACACGATTCGTGTTGCTCACTGCTATGTAATGAGGATGCTCGAGTTGACCTCGACCACTTCCGCATGAGCCGAATTTACCCACGAACGTTCCGTCGGACTGGAACACCTGTTTGATAGTAAATTTGTTCGAAATTTAGTTAATGTGTTTGACCATAATTAGAGCGAGTATTAGAGCGGTTAAAAAAAAGAAACAGTTTTTTGTACGAATGAACTGCTCTTTCATGTTTGGAACTGCACTGGGGTGATTCGTTTTGAATTTCATTTTTTTTTATTCTTATCTAACAACACAAAAAGTAATGCGAAATACAAAAAAAAAAAATTCTATATATTCGTTTCTTCTTCCTCGGCTTCTAAATATTTTTTTACGTACTTATAATTTAGGAGAATTTCTTTTTTACATATTTAAAACCACTTTTTGAATTGGAGAAAGAAAAAAATGCTGTAGAGTGCCAATAAAAAGACAATTAGTTGCAACGTATTTGAATTTTTTTATGCTAATTAAAAAGCTGTATTTCACTGAACAAAAATCTGAACTCTTCTGGATACCTAAAAATAAATGCTCACGAGAAGAGTTATCAAACAGTGCTTTAATAAAGTTCTCTGAAGAGACACAATATTGAGGCAATGTTTCATTCGAGGACTTGCATTTATTTATCTCTGTATAATTTCGCGTTAATTATACACGTCAGTCTATTGCATTTAAGGATCAACTAAATCATAGTTGTCTTGTGTTCGTGATAGTGCTATTGAAATAATAGCTGATAATTACCTGCACGCGATGGTTCTCCTTATCGCAAACGTAAATGAAACCAAGGGCATCGGTGGTGATACCCCAGGGATAATTGAACCGGCCATCGGCCGTGCCCTGAGAGCCAAACGTTCTCAAGAATCGACCTGAAGGATCGAGCACCTGGATCCTGTGATTGTAACGATCCGCGATGATAAATTGCCCGATCCTGTTGACTGCCACACCGGCCAGGCAGTCAAATTGTCCTTCTCCGCTTCCGTACGTACCAAACTCCTTCATGAAGTTTCCGTTACCGTCGAAGACCTTCGAAAATCAATATTGGATACAATTATAAATTAATTATAATTAATTATAATCATAAATTCGCTCGCACAGCAACAAAATATTTTGAAAATGTATTTGAAACATTATTTGCAATATTTCTGACATATTCTTTGTTATTCGGGTCAATAATATAGTAGAGCATCATTGAATTTATTTGATTGAGAAATTTATTAACATAAAATCGTGGACAGCTTACTTGAACACGATGATTGGAGCTATCGGCCACGACGATTGAGTTGTCTGGGCCAACTGCGAGGCCTCTCGGCCACGTAAAGCATCCGGCACCGCTCCCCCGCATCCCAAATTTAAACAGCTGCCGCCGCTTCAGCAGGTACTGATTCCTGAAAGGACAACAGATAAAAAAACAACAGGTAAATTATCAAATACGAATTTAGGTGAGACTTTTAAGTTAATAAAAACTTAGAAGAAAAAAGAAATTTTACCTAGTGGAGGAACCTGCTGGGGCGGGTATAACGGGAGCTGCTATAGGGGACGTGGGGGAGCCTGACGGGTTTTTTTGGTCGTCGTCAGAAGATTCGAAGGAGGTTTGTCCGGTGTGCCTAAGAGGCAGGCCGAGGGACAATCGCCTCGAGGCTGCACTCGCACTGTCGAGTAAAGAAAAAAAAAGTATCAATATTGTACCTTAATATTATAATTAATTCCATTCAAGAATAATTCACATTGATAATAAGAGATTCATTTAAGATAATAAGAGGCATTTAAAAAAACAATTGCAAAAGTAGAACCTCATTGTGATAAAGTTTTACTCCAAGTTTTCGATCAATTGCTTCAACCATTCTTGAATTTATAGCGTTTAAAGTAAAATACAAAAAATGAGAATTCGTATAAAATGCGAACTACTTTATCGATTCCTCCCTAATTCAATGCCAAATAATCGCAGACATACACATAAATCTCGGGCACTTTTTCTAAACAATTTTTCTCGACGTTTCAGATCATTTCGAGTATACTGGAATGAAAATTTCGAAAAAAAAAAAAAATTCAAGAAAATAAAGCTTCCTCTATGAGTAAGTCAAAAATCAACAAAAATGATTCGCTCACCTCGAGGAGGGAATCGACGAGGTCGACGAGGGTGGTTCCTTGTCCTTGGTGCTACGATTGCCATACTTGTTCTTGAGATATCGCGCCCAGGAGCTCAACGCAGCGCCGTCCTTCTCCGTTCCGCCTCGATCGCGATCGGGACTCGGTTCTCTGGACTTGAGAGCGTGAGTGCTGCGACTACGTGCCAATTCCGATCCGGCGCCGTATTTGGCAGCCAGATAAGCATTCGGCGATTGTGTAGTTGGCGAGGGTGGATCCTCATCGAGGTCAAGATCATCGTTGCCAAAGTTGTGGGAACTCCTTGAGCGCGCCAGTCTCTGACGTCTCTCCTTGAGTGCGGCGTAACGCGACCTCGGTGATAGCGGCTCAACTTCCGGTTCCGGTTCCCTCTCGCGCTCACGTTCACGCTCGCGCTCACGCTCGCGGGGCGACGATACCGCCGCTTGACTCCTGCTCTTGTTCAGGAATCTGGAACCGAGCAGAGCATAGATGGTTTCCCAATGTCACGTCAAATGCGTCATAAATGCACTCGCTATAATTGGGATCGAGCGAGATATAAACGACAACATATCGTGCGGATAGAACAAGAGAGAGAGAGAGAGAGCGAGATAATTCGCCTTGATGCAGGAGATAATCGATACGTCTCCTTCACAGTATACGCATCTCTATCTACACATACGGTTCATCCTCGACCCTTGCTTCCTTTGAGCTTTACTCTCCCCAGTCCCCTGTACCCCCACCCCGTGTTTTCATTCCTCCCTGTGACTTGGACTATTATGCCGTTGAGACCACCTAATTGCAGGAGTGCTCTCTGAGTGGTCGTGATATACTAATTTATGTATCGATCCAATTGCTCCTTCTGTGTCACTGACCAAACTAATTAGCATGTACTGATTGATGTCACGAGATAATATCGTGTGGAGGATAAACACGGATTATCGTAGTGTGAAATAATTTTACAACTAATTAATGAATATATCAGATTAAAGAGACTGTCTCTTTACGAAGGTTTGTATAATTATAGGACTGTTGGGGATGCTTCACATGTAAATTAACAACCAAACGTTTCATTTATTTGAAATTTAAGTATTTTCGGGGCAAGAGGAATCTAAAAAAAAATTGTTTGCTTAATAAATTCGGTAAAATTCCTATTTTTTTTGTATATGGATAAAATTCTATAATTTTTTTTATAGAATTTTTTAGTGTATTAAACAATTTTTATTTTAGTAACCTATGAAAAAACCTGTATCGTTATTATTATTGTAACTGGTATTATTAATATATAATGTTCTTGGTGTCATTCATGAAGTTGCTTTTTTTTTTTTTAGATTTTGCTCTCGTCTCAAAAGTCTCAAATTCTAATGAAATCAAATTTTTGGTTGGAAATATATAATGTAATGTATTTTTTTTTAATATTTTATTTTTGGTTGTAATGATCAATGTCATTTTTGTTCCTTGCCAGAAAAATGAAATTTACGCAAAAGGGCCGGTTGATTAAAAATTGATATTCATGCGCGAATTGATTTTTGAAAAAGAGTAATTTTCGCCAAATTTAAAATACATTTTCAGCATAAAATCTTCATTATATTGTTTATAAGAAAAACTAATGTTTCGAATGTAAAGATGTTGCGCTGCCATTGTTTTAAAAAATATTACATGAAAAATATTTTACAATAAAAAACTAATATGACTATAGATGTACAAAAAAAATTAAAAGGTATAGAAAAAATCGTCGCATCAAATTCAGACCTTCCAAAGACGTTACATTTTTTAAATTAAATATATGCATAAAATATTTAAATTCACGCAATAGTACTACATTTTTATGCAAAGGTACGAAAATCTCGATCATCAGCTAATCAAATTTTTTTTTTTTTATTACTGAATACTGAATGAAATTTAAGTGAAATTTTACATTTTTGCCAACGATTATAACAATCAAAAAATGTAAATAAATTTTCAAGAACGTTCGTTATTGCAGAAATTCAAAAGAAAATTACACAAAAAACGTGATCTACGTCATAAAATATACTGTTTGTTTCTGTAATTATTATAAAAGTTGCTTTCCACTGCCTACTTTCCTACACAATTAATAATAAAATACTATTTAAATATTGCGCATTTATAAACTCCCATTTTTCCGCTTACGACGTTTCGTTCTTTCAGATAACGTAGATTTTTTAAAATCTTTTTTAATAGTAACGTGCGACGAGTGATGTGATGTGATTTATCGAGTTGGAATGTCACCTGTAAAATTGCAACGTGACGAGAATATCGATTCTTCATATATTCCAGCTCGACATTCAACTGACACTTTTATTTTATTCCCACGATTCTTATTGTGATTATTGATGACAAGCACGCACAATCGGCTGGCAAGCGTTAGGATTTGCGTTCAAACGGGTCCGCCTTCGACCATCGTCTCGTGAAGCTATCTATGCAAGTTCGTCGAACCGGAATCCAAATTGTCCGCACATCTTCGATGTAATCCGGGATTGCAGCATCTTCTTCGCAAAACACGTTCCAAAAATCGCTATATTTAAATTCCCAATACGAAATTATGTATATATAAGATACATAAATAAAATTTCAAAAAAAAAAAAAAAAGAAAGAAAACTAAATGTGAATGGACAATAAACGAGGAGTGACAAAATCAACGAAACTGGCAAGCGGGATTCTACAATGCTTGTTACGCGTGAACGAGGATCGTAAGTATATTTTTGTTTGCGATTTTTCTTTTCTTTCTCTTCATTTCGTTTTTTATTTTCTTTGCTATTGCTTTGGCTTTTCAGAGAGGGAAATAAATGAAACGAGTTATCACAAGACTGCAGTTTATTCACCACATCAACAAACTGGACGAGAAGAACTAACGACTAAGAGAAAAAGTACAAAAACTTATAATGATAGTGGAATACAGAAGGCGAGTGTGCGAACGTCCAGCGATTGTAACGAGCTTATCGAACAAATTGCTTATTATGGTTAAAAAAAGAAAAACAAAAAGAAAAAATATCGCTCGACGTTCGCACTTTCCGCTGTATTTTATATTGAAAGTGTACAAACGACTTCAAAGACTCCAAGCCATCTGTTTAATCGCTTGTATTAGGAAAAAAAGATTATCGTTAGCGGTACTGCAAGCTCAGGCGTCATGAACGCAGAGACTTTTAAATTTGAAGATTAATACTCATGTTCATTAACATTAATCCTAAAAAAAATTAAACGTTTTAGTCGTGTAATTGGTAATTTATGCTGCGGAATGACTGAAAATATTTTTTAACGTCACCAATCTTGATCAATTTATTTGAGTGAAATTTGCAAATTTAGCAGTTCCAGTATAAACTTCAATTGGAGATTTTACCCATTTTGCTGTTTAACTTCTTTCGACCGTCAGTGTACACCTTCTTAATCTTTTATTCCCAATAAAGCTGCTTGGGATAGGGTTTGGCACGGGCAAAAAGGTATCTCCTAAAGCTTCTATCTAAACTATAAGCGCGTGTAAAAAAAAAAAAAAGAAAAGTAGAAGAAATACTACTAAGAAGCTACATACTTGAGCAATACAAAGTTACGCAATAAAGGCGAACAGTATAGGAACGTTAGCGTTCGACGGCTATGCACGTGTAATACGTATTGATTATCACAATGTGTAAATAAGAAAAATGCAGCGACAGTTTATTTTTTTGGTATTTTACGATTTTTTTAAAAAGTAAACGACGACAAATTCGGGACGCGGATTCGTACGCGAGCGTTAAGATCGAGGAAAATCCGTATGTTCGACACGTTATTTAATACGTCGCGATATTTATTTATTTCCATTCTTCGTCCCTCATCACCGTATTTTCACTTCGTTTTCTCTCGTTCCCCATTTCATGTTTTCGACTTTTTTTTTCTCTCTATTATCTCGCTCTCACTTTCTACAGCGACTATATACATCGACTGGGTGTTACAGCACTTCTAACTGTTTTTTTTTTTTTTTAAATTTTTTGTGTTAATTCGATGCGACAATACTTTTTACTGTTCTGTCATAGGAACAGATTCATTAGAACGCTATAACACAGTACAGACACACAGAAGACGGTGGTTACCATTTGCATTGGTATATTCATCGGTGCCTCGTTTTGGTCCTCGCTGTTGTCACCCTCAGAATTTTCCAGGTCGAATTCTTCGAGATCTTTGATCTCTTGTCTTCTCGTTACCAAGGCACTGCCGTTCTCGGCCTTGTTTCTCGGTAATTGCAAGTCGTCGTCGTCGTCGTGCTTGGCGTCATCATCGTCGTTGTCGTCGTCGTCGTCGTCGTCGTCGTCGTCGTCAACCGTGAGAACAAGACTCTTCTTTATCATCGAGGAATCCTCGTTATTCTCTCTGCTACTTTTCCCCGAATTGTCTTTGCTCAGAGGCAATGTCCCACTTATTCTGCTCGGTAAATTCTCTCCCTCTGTCCCTTCCCCTTTCCCTTTAATTTCTTTCATCATCCCGTCGCTTACAGGCCCTTTGTCACCCTCGTTCGTCTCAGTTTCATTTTCGTTGAGAAACACCCAGCTGTGATCATCACTGAAAGATCCACGTCCGCTTTCGTTGGAATTCACGGCTGATGAAATATCTTCCTTGAACGATTCGTCATCGCTCGAGAGAAATATTTTCGAGATATTGAGACTGGAATTATCGTCAATTTCGTCACTGTGAATAGCCTCCATTGGTGAACTTGTTCTCTCAGATTCGCTGCCCGATTCATCGGGCACTAACCAGCCGTTATTGCCGATTGTGCTGTTACTCTCTTCTATTCTGCCGGAATTCAAGTTTTTCCAATCATCGTTTTTCGATGATTCACTTTCCGTGGAATCATCAGTTTGGCTCTTTGAGTTTTCATTATAAAAATCAGTCTTGTTTGTTTTATCTGACTTATCATCAGCCGTGCCGTTGGATTGGGATGGTGTGTTCGCAAGAAAGATCCTTTCATTCTTAACAGGCTGAATATCCTCGTCCGTCACGACCCAACCGTTGTCGTCGAAAAGATTCTCAACCTTTTCCTCGGTGAAATGTCTTTGCTCGCGCTTCGGTACGTCAGTTACATTCTGCTTGTTCGCAATGGTAGTTCGACTTTCGTCAAGCACTTGACGCACCGAATTCTCCTCGGAATCCGTCTCGGAATCCTGCGACTCGTCTTCTTCGCCACTGCCGCTGCTGCTACTCTCGGTATTCACATCATCCGTCTTATCGGAATTCGACTCTAGTTCCTTCGCTTCTCCGGTATGTACTTCAATTTTTCCTTTTGGCTGTGGATTTTCTGTCTGATCGAGATTATCCGGCTCCGTCTCATTACTGATATCCTCTTCCTCGATTTTCCCGAGAAATCTGTCGACGGTGACGCCTAGATTCGTAGCGTTTACTTGGATTTTGCCTCTGCTACGCTCACTCCCATTTTCAACTTCGCTTCCTGAATCCACGGAGTCGGAAGTCCCGTTTCTGGAATATATACTTCCGTTATCCACATCTCCTTCAGCATTATCGTCGCTCTTGTCCTTTTCCTGAAGTGTCTGAACGTACGGAATACCGGAAATGCTGGAGGAAGTTGATTCCACTTTATCGAAATTAGAATTCTCGTTTGAAGCATCTGTATTATCATTTTCGACTCTCGTGCCAGTTATTTTTGATCTCTCATTCGTATCTTCCCTCGAGCGATTATAATCACGAACGACACGTGCGAAAAGATCGTCAATTCTGTTATCGTCGCGTCCCGAAGTGTCTCCATTGTCATCAGTCCTATTTTGCCCTGAACTCTCTGTCGTTTCGTCATCAATTTTGAAATTCCTCTCAGTTGAATTGTGAATTATCTCTCGGTCTTTACACTCGATCGAATCCGCGTCGCCGTTCCTGCCGAATTTAACGTATTTCTTCGTCGACGCGACAGACGCGTCTTGATAGATGTTACCGTCGATTTTACTGTTATCAGTAGAATTATTATTCAGCGTTGAATTCAAAGAAGCATTATCGCGCGTATCGTTTTCTAAGTTACGTTGAATTTCGATTTTATTATTCTCATTAGGCGTTAGATCACTCGCGCGTACGGTTTCCTCGCTCTCGGAATCACTCGCGGAGGAATCTGAGGAATCGGATGACTCGATACTCGGTGGTTCGAGTCTGTTCAATGCCATCACGTCATCACGAGTGGTTAACACGTTTACGTTATCTTGGACTATCCTATCGGTCGACGCCGACGACGACGACGATGACGACGACGACGCCGCCGTTTTATCATCATTGACATCGTCATCGTTATCGCGACTAACGATCCTAAAACGATTATTATCCAGGGGTTTATCGGAATTGGAAGTCATCAAGTCGTGAATGCCGTGAGCTTTTTCTACGAACCTGCTGGTATAACCGCCCGTTGTCGATGACGGCGCTGTGCTCGTTGGCGATGACACTGAGAGCGACGGACTTCCCCTTGGCGAGTACCTGAACAGGTACGAGTTCAACAATAACGTTAATCATCTTAGAAGAAGATAGTCATTAAATTGTTATTTATTGTCGTGTATCATTGATACTTCTTCAATTTTATTTCAGTAGTCATGATATTTAAACTTTCATTTCAATATCTTTATGACTGAATTAAAATTGAAGAAAAAAAGTATTAGTGTCAAAATGCCCCCACAGGGATTGTGAAGGAATTTTTTTTTAAATCTTTTTTCATTTATCAAGATATTGGAAGTAGAATTTGATTATCTTAGTGACTGAAATAAAATTGAGTAAAAAAAATATTGTTGTGATTCATTCATTAATGTTTCTTTTTCTTTTATTTAATTTTACTTACCAAGATACTTCAACATAAAATCCAAATATCTTGAAGCGTTTAATAAAATTAATTTTGCTTATTTCTTTTTTTATCATAGCCGAACAAATGATATTTAGATAAACGAAAGGCAGGAAATGATGTCCTCACCTTGTAGAGGGTGAATCCTCCTTGCTACCGCGTCTGGCCTCGGCACTTCGCGCAAGAAGTGGCCCGATGTCCGTTCGCGCCATAGCAGACTCGCTCCTCTGACGTTCTTGAGTGGGTGGAGGTGCAGTGGTAGGTGTCGGATGCGCTTCCGTTTCCGATTCCTCCTCCGTCTCGGAATCGGTCTCTTCCGAGGAACTGGTCGTTTCCTCGTCGTCGTCCTCCTCCTCCTCTTCCTTTTTCTTTGGTTCTTCGCGCACGACAGGAGCTGGGGGCGGAGGTGCTGCGCGATTACCTGAAGAGATTGCAAAAAAATTGAAAAATATTTTTTATACTAACCAGACGTATCGTTAATACTAAAATGTAATGGGTACGAATAAATTTTAATTAAATTTGAAAAATCAGAACTAAGTCAAAATTAAGAAAAAAAGGATCTAAACAAAAATCCAAATGCTTTTCAGAGTCGGAACAATAATATAAGAAATTATGGACCAAATCTAAAAGGTCGAGGGCGTACCATTTCGAACCCAGTTCGAAATGGTTCGTCTAATTTTTCGCCGTTTTATATACGACACATACATAAATTAAATATTTTCAATAAATCTGCATTATTTCCATGTCATACTTTACCTAAAAAAATCAAATAGTAATTCAATATTCACCTGCGCCTAAAAAACGGCTCTGGAAGGGTCTTGGGCTGCTGGTAGGTGTGGTGGTGTTGTTGTCTCGGCTTGTGGCAGTGGTGATGCCAGGACCCGACGAAACGGTGGTTGTGGTGCTGGTAGGTGGTGCTCTGGAGAGGTACTTCTGCTTCATTTCTTCAGCGGTGAAGGGTGCACCGGTGCTACGTATACCGGAACCACCTGAGCTCTCGGATCCGGTGCTCGAGTCAGACGAGGCGCTTCTCGCTCCTGGAGTGTGAGCTTCCGACGATGTTCTCCTGTCAAGAATTTCGTACGTGTGACCAATACAGCACCTTGGAATCCGGTGGGCACGATACCCTCGAAAATTCGAGTGCCGACGGGCGCATTCAGGGCTGGATGACAATTTTGAATGAAGTGAGAATAATGACTGAAGTGACTGTTTGACGAATGCCCGAGGATCTTCCGGCGATCTGTATCGGGGTTTAACGAGCAGCATACCTTCGGTTGTGGCTCGTTGGCGATGCAATATTGAGCGAATAGTTATAATGCACGAAATTTCATGTCTATACTACCTAACTGTTGCTGAATTATGTGTACGTATTATATATATATATATATATATAGTATTATTACACAGAGTACTACACCTACAGAGATAGAGTATATAATGAATGGATGGATGTGGCGATATATGAAGACTTTATTGCCAGAGAGCACAGGCGGACACACAAATCATTGGGTACACATAGAGAACATTGATTTGCATAAGAACACAAGGCACATTAATATAACCAGTAGGTTTGGGCTAACGGAAACTCGCGGGCTCGTATTGTTTGCTGTTGGCAAAGGGCGAGCCACAGTTATGCAATTGTTTTGCTGGCTGACCCTGTAAAAAGAGAAGGTGAGACAGGCTTTGATAAGACGTTATTAAAAGTTACAAATTTGTATCTTTAATCGTGTCATATTACAAAGCGGGGAGTGAGAGAAAACAAAAAAACGAGAGAAAAAAAAAATTGTATCACATCCATCAGTATTCTCACGTAGCAGCGGTGGAAAGGATTCGACTGGTGTACAAATATGTATACATTTTTTTTTTTTTTTCAATAAATATATGCACAGTGATGAACCGGGTCGATGGCGAGGGTTCAATCAGTTTCAAACGGCTCACACATCAACATCCTACGGAGACGCGCACGCAATCGACACGCTGGAATACAGCATTGAAGTTTCATGTACATGTTTCAATGTCTGCTGAAAAATCTTCGCTACATGTTGCGAATTCAATTGTTGGCAACGAGGCAATGTTTTCTTTTGCTAGCTAACACTTAAGCAATCGACAATTGATTTAAATCCTAAAACAAGTTATAATTATCGTATTTCTATGTACACAGTGCTAGTATAGCAGTGAATTGTCTAATAATCAATTAAGATAAAATAATCATTCAGAGAAACATTAATGGCGATGGATTCACGAAAATTTGAATTTACCTCATCAGAGCTTTATTGGATTTGGAGCTCAAACATTATCTTTGCTCAATTCTTACTAAATTTAATACCGAGTATTGATCAACATTAGTATTCTTTTTTGTAGACATTATTTATTTTATTTATCCTCATAACTAAAAAATTGTAATCGAACACTACTTTAATGCCTTAAAAATTGTAATATCTTCTCTTTCAAATACTCAGCACCAAAAGCAGTCGAAAAATTATTCATTTTAAATTCTACAATAAGTCTACAACTGGTAAATTCTGTGTACACAATCTAGAGTATATAATTGAATTGTATAATGAATTAAGATTGAAGAAATAGCGGCACAAGAGGGTTGAAAAGCCAATGCACAGCAGAGATTCGGTGGTTCGATAAAGTCACTCTTTCTCGCTCGCTCGATTATTTCATCGGCCACTTCTGTAGGGTGTGTATCTCTTTACCTTGCTATCGGCGTTCGTCTCGTCGTCGTATCTTCGGGCTCACGTTCTTGCGTCTCACGTACAGGTGTGTGAACCGGCGTTGGTACAACGGGCTGTCGCTCCTCAACAGTTTCCGTCGGTGCTGGAGCACTCTTGTTCTGCTTCTTGATCCTCGATATCTCGTCGTCCTCGCTGACCTGCTTCGCCATTGCCGTGGGCGCCGTCTTCCTCACTTGGACCTATCGTGTCAAAAAAGAAAATACTCTGGTTTTATATCGGACTCGTGCCAGATTCGGAATGTTGCCAATGCGATCTTCGTGCATCCGGCGTAATAATTCAATCGTTTTAGCATAAAACGGGCACGCCGACAGAGAGAGAGAGAGAGAGAGAGAGAGAGAGAGAAAGAGAGGGAGAGAGGGAGAGAGAGAGAGAGAGAGTCACCCTTCCAATATCGTGCTTTGTATATAATGTATCTGATGCTGGGACAAGAATTCTGAAATGGGTATTACGTACGTACGATTTCTTGAAGATAAGTGAGCTATTTATACGAGCTACGTACATTTCTTCGAAGATAATTTGCTCGGATGATAACGATTTTGGAGCGTTGAAAATTGTGGTTTTTGGAAGGGTTTTAAATAGAATATCTTTATCAGCATCTCGCAATATTCGTATAGAAATGCAAATACATTTCAATTCAAATAATAGTGAATCTTTTTAGAGATCTCTGAAATTATTATTATTATTATTATTATTATTATTCATCAAGTGAGAAAATTTATTTGAGATCATTAAAAATCGCCCTGAAAATAAAATATACGACTTTGCTTGATTGGTAATTGAAGAAAATGGAATCGGCAGTAAAGTCTAATGATCCTGTAAATTGTACAGCGAAATAAAAGTAGCCTTTTTTTTTTTTAAAGACAACAAATCTTTTCTTTTTTTGGTAAAAAAAAGAACATTATTAGGTCGATACAATTCCTCACAAAAATTTGCTAAAATGTTTTGCTATAAATATAATTTAGACAGTTTAGTAATCCTTTCCATGTGCAAAATATTTATTAACCCCTTTTTTAAAGAATCACTTTCAGTTATTCGAACCTAAAAGTTTGTTTAAATTGAATTTTGTCCGAATATGCGAATTCGCTTGAATAATCGCCAAGTATTGGCTATCAGCACAAAAATTTGTGGTTGCGAAGGAAAATCACGATTTTTCTAAAGTTATGCTTGCAATTTATACGAATTTACATTTACAGGAGCTCAGAAAAATGTTATTCATATTTTCGTAATATTTTATTTTCGCGATGAGAATGCTTGTTAACCG
Organism: Perithous albicinctus; assembly: GCA_964016905.1. Lineage (NCBI taxonomy): Eukaryota > Metazoa > Arthropoda > Insecta > Hymenoptera > Ichneumonidae > Perithous > Perithous albicinctus. Next base: position 25,465,976 of record OZ024691.1, on the reverse strand, counting down.
AAGGAAATACGTCTTCGTTACGTAAAATAATAAATTACTCCCGAGGGTACCGACTAATTAGGCGACTGTGACTCTCTGCGAGAATATACACACGTGTATGAAGAAAAATTACGCATAATGCACGTTCTACGATAAACATTCATCACTAAATCACTGTAAAAGAAAGAAAAAAAACTCTGCTTGATTATTAGTCGATGTACTCTAATCGAGGCGCGCATGCTTTTTATAGCATTGCCGCAAAGATGTATTAAGTGTTGTTCAACGACTTAATTAATTGCACATTTAGATAAACCCAGAAATCTCGATGACGAAAAACAAGAAAAGAAAAACTACTTTTGTCAGCACGTATATATGTACAAGCCTTACAACCAAATGCGTCCAATTTCTATGACACAAAAGTGTAACGATTACAAAAGAATAAAAAAAAAAAAAGAAAGAAAAAAAAAAATGAAAAAACTAAAGTAAATAAAAAAAATGTAACAAGACCATATTTCGATTTATTAGAGCCAATAGATTCACTTAGGGTATTAATAATTCAAACGGTGTCGTATCGAACTTATTTGATCGTTGCGTGGACCGAGTGTAAGGTTGGACTAGGTCGATCCGAGTTCGAGTTGCAAACGCACGGAATGGCAGGACAATCACTGTCAAACATATAACAAATTCGTGGTCTTAACACCGTTTAAATGTGATTGCAAAAAAAAAAAAAAAAAAAAAAAAAACGTAAACGTGCGTCATTCTACGTTCCACGGCAAGCTAAGTTTTTCGTTATGTCTACACACTTAAAAAAAATAAAAATAAATCGCAATTAAGAAAAATATGTATTGGGATGTCGTCACTCACCTGAGGCTTTGGCGCTGGCGGTTGAACAGGTGCGGGTTCCTCCTTCTTCCGCTTTCCAGCTCTCTCGTGCTCCTGAAGCTTCTTCATTACGCGAGGCGAGTCGGTGAGCCTGAAGATACCGGAAAGTGGACCACGCGCTGCATCCTCGGTGTCCAGGACTTTCTCACGAGGACCCGTTTCCGCTGGAGTCGAGGTGAATCGCACGGTTGACCTTGTGTCACCGTCGGACTCTTCACCGTCACGGTGACGCATGAATCGGCTCCTGTACCTCGATTTGTTCCTCGGTGCTTCGTACTCTGGTGCATCGTACCTTTGGAAAAGAGATGATTCTTTAAGGGTATTTGTTTTTTGGGTGGAAATTTTACCTTGCTGATTGGATTTACTGAAGGAACGTTTTGGGAGACAAGAATTTTGTCATATACTTGAAGAAATCGTGGTAACTCGATGAGATAAAATTATAATGGCCTGATAACATTTATTTACTAGCTTAAAAAATGCACGATAGTATATTTTTTTAAAATTTAATAAATACAAGCCCTGATATAAATTTTTCTGAGCACTTGTAATTTTATCTGAAGAATACTGATTAAAAATGTCAAAAAAAAAAAAAGAAAAAAATGATCCATTGCTTTCACAATTTCTTTGATTTCCTTTCGATAAAATATTTATACATTGTCTCAGTAATATGGTAAGGTACTCTAAAAAAAATTATAAACATCCAATTATTTATGGGATAAATAAACAAATAGAATAAGCTTCAAAGTATTTACCGGATGCTTGTATACCTCTGCTACGGAAATAATCGTATGGACTAACAATTAATCGCTTATTTAACAGTTGCCAAGACTATATCACGATTGCTCTGAGTGGAGAGTTTTGTCTTATCTTCATTAACGGAATGTAGCGAGCGAGGAGGGTAGACAAAAACGGACGGTACACCAAAGAGGAAAATAACGTTGCCCGTGCATAATATTTGCAATTTGCATTTGCCCCCAAGCGAATCACTCGTTTCACGTGGTTAACGACCTAGCAAATGGTCTTGCAAATATTATCTTCTATGCAGGTTCTACGGTAATTAAATTAGCAAGAAGGTTTTTGTGGAGGCGTTTGTAGTCAAGGAGCCGAAAGTTGGCTATTCCGGGCAAAAGGAAGTTTTTACCCAGACCTCGGAAAGTCTCTCTAGACGCGCAAAAAGAAGAAGAAGAAGAGGAAGAAGAAAAAAAACAATAAATAAATAAATAATAAAAATGCCCAACGAAAGAAGCGTATTACTCGTATTTATAACATATGCCAAAATAGATATGTGGGTCATACTAAAAAACTTATGACCTCGGTGGGGATTGAAGTCTCGGCTCGACGCGAAGGCGCGAGAGAAGCGCGGGGAAAGCCAGAGCCGAGATTGGCCAAAGGCCAAAATAATCTGCGACGGCGATCGAAGCCTTTTTACAGGCCACCAACGTTTCAAACGTGCCTCGTTTACGAAAGCTCGTCTCGAATCGTACCACGAGAAACTCCACGAGGGACTCCGATCTCGATGCAAGAAGAGGATGAGACGTTGTACACTACTTTACACGAGACACAGTTCTTTATCAGCGTGAAAGCTGCCGCGCAGGACGTTCGCTGAGAGAATCTCAAAGATGTAGGACATTTCCGCGAAGTCGTCGCTTGAGTTCCAACGGCTTTTTTAGCCCACTTCCTTCTTCGGACAAAAAGGTCTTTTTGCCCTTTGGCAATCGAAAACTATGATGAATGACGTTTTTAGGGCGATTAAGAAAAACGCTCTATTTTTTAGTCGAGACATTTGTTTCAGGATAAACCGATTTAAGCTGAAGGGCCAGCCTTTGAAAAAGAAATGGTTGAGCATTGAATCACGAATTTAAAAACTGACTAAAGTGGAACCCAAGTTTTTTTTAGCAAGGAAAAAAATTGTGTTATTCTGGTCTAAATGACAAATACCAAAAATCTTGATGAGCCACTTAAAAAAACAAGGCGTTTTTTTTTAAAATGAAACTGGCCGCATAGCTATTAAACTCACTCGTAATCGGGAACGTATCGATTTCTAGACGAGCGTTCTTCCTCCTGTTGACGATATTGCGATGCTAGACGATGATCGCTCTTGCTCCTCATTAGACCGGGTGAGCCGCCAGGCGGTGCCAATCCGCCTGTCGTCCCCAAGTGTCCTCCACTTCCGGTTTCCGGTTTGATGTTGAGTTCGCCGTAGCCCGCCACGTGAAGTACCAACTGATTAGGCTCGTGTGCCATGACGAAACGCACCCGACGACCGTAATCACCGGCTTCGTACTCGAAGTTCCTGCAACCGACAACAATACATTGAGGCGAAAAATAAAGATGAGCTTCGGCGATTCAATCTCGTGTCGTTGGATTAAGCGGGAATACAATTGACGGCCAGAAACCTTTTTGTCAATTTCATCAAATGAAACCTCACAACAGGCTCCTTTTTACAGGTAATTGCAGCTTCCTATCTCTCAGTTATCTCGATGATCTCTAGCCGCGCTTCATTCAATGGATTCGTTCTTTTAAAACCAACCTGATGAACTCGACTGTACGAAGAAAGAGCTCTTTCGTATCGAGAAGTTCCGCGTCGTCCCAAGGCACATTCTCGTTTATGTGAGCGTCAGCGAGGTCGCAGTTACTTTGGATGTTTGCTATCTCGAGCTCGAGATTCTCCTTGAGCTGGATCAGACCCCTGATCTCCGTGCCGGAATAACGCTCGATCTCGTTTCGCAAATGCTCCGTACGATCTTTGAGTGCTTTGGTGAGCCTTCGGTAGATCTCGTCAACCTCTTCCGCTACTGAGGCGCAATTCGTCTGAAGACCAAGCGTGTTCTTCTCCACAAGGGCCAGGGCATCTTGCAGTCGGTGAAGACCTCTGCGTATCTGATGGTAATTGTAATAAATGAGACTTTGTTGTTAATTGCATTTTGTGTGTTTTATATGGAAACAACTATTCGTCCATCAGTATTATTATTATTTTTTTTTAATCGTCCCACGCAAATTGATATGGATTAATGTAACGTAATTAATCGTGGTTTTCAACTTTACTCTTGTGATCCGTGTTTTCAAGACAGATTTAGTCGTTCGTTTTGAATCTACATTATTTTAAAAAGTGAACGATGTTTTTTCTTTCATAATAATTTTTTTATGAAAGTCGTTTATAGTTGTTTGTTATTGAATAATGTGAAGGTTGCATGGATAGTTTCTGATAGATCTATACAATCATTTGTTTTATTCCGGCAAAATTGGCACATTCGGCAAAATCCAGTCTAAATTATACCGGTGAATTTATCCGAAAATAAAATTATAATCTATAAAGTTGACCTCCAAAGTATTTCACAAATTTCCGTCATGTCTTCGGCAGAATTTGCGAATGATATTTTACAGGCGCACAACAAATATCGGTCAAATCACGGAGCTCCAAATCTTAAAATCAGTGATAAGGTTAGGTACTTTCATTAGTTTATCGACGATGATCAATTTTCAAGAATTTCATTTGGCTTTTCAGTTGAATAAATTTGCACAAGAATGGGCGGAAAATTTAGCATCGAATGACAAAGCCGAGCACAGACCAGACAATCCTTATGGGGAGAATCTGTACATGGCTGGAAGCACCGATCCAAATTGGAAACTCAAGGGAGAGACTGTAGTGAAATCTTGGTGAGATTTTCTCCTATATCCCAATAATCCTCAAATCCTCTAGCAAAGTACCCTCGCCCATTGCAATAGGTACGATGAAATAAAGCTACATAAATTCGGCGAACCGTCGCCGAAGAACTCGAGCGAAGTAGGACATTTCACTCAATTGGTATGGAAGAGCACAACGGAGCTCGGAATCGGCGAGGCCAAGAGTAAAGCAGGAAAAGTCTACGTAGTCTGTAATTACGACCCTCCTGGCAACGTACTTCGCGAATTCGGGAAGAACGTGCTTCCCCTCGACAACACAGCCCAGGTAGCATGCTGTACTGTACTAATATTCTATATTATACGAATCAAGGGAATTTAGTCTCTCGAAAAGTTGGCTAACAACCATTTCGAGTGAGTGCAAACGAGAGGTATACGGTTATTACCTCAGGGCGTGTAATACTCAACTCGCGATTGATATCTAATGAACGTTTTTCGTTCTAATTTTAATTAAGTTCTAAAGTTAACTACGCCATAAGCAGTCTATTAAAAAACCATTAAAGCGCGAAGATGTTATTGAATTTCTGGAAATTCTTATCCTGTTTTGATTGTTAATTGCAGTGCAATAATTTATTACATAACATTTACTAGTGATGCTTTGTGGCTGGAGTTTCTAGTAATTTATTTTTTGGAGGACAATACGATTATACATTTATGATCCTAATAATATGGTGACAATGTTTTTGAATTTTTTATATTCTTCACCCATGAATTGTATTTGTTATCATCAAATTAATTGCAAGGAAGCTCCACGTGGAGAAACAAATTTATTAGTCGTTTAAAATCTTCAAAAATTTTATTAATCGCTAAAAATTATTTATTTTTATTTTATTGTATTTCTCGCTCGTTAATTATTTATTCTGGAAGTGTCCAAGATCTCAGGGAGAAATATTAATATTTGGGTCACTCGAAGGTTTAATATACTCTATTTAAAAAAAAGAATATGTCAAGACTTTGACTGATTATTAAGTATCAATAATTTCTCTGAAATTTAGGTCACTTCTATTTTTTTTTTTACAAAAAGGAGATAGTTTTTTTTGTTACAAGTAATGAGCATTTGTAGCTTCGTGCGAACTTTCAGTATTTTTTCAACCAGGGAGAAGTTTGCAAGATAAATTTGATTACTGCGAAGAATACAATTTTTTATTGAACTTAAGAATACCGCATACCTGCGAGTTGATACGAGTGATCTCGCGTCTCAGTATGTCCATGTGAGCGTCTTTGCACTCGGGACAGCATTTCTTCTCGCAGTGGACGCAAAGTGAGCAGTAGCTCTTTTCGGAACAAACGCCGCAACGCTCCATAGTCTGGCCGCTCGTCGGATCCGGAAGTTCTCCCGTGATCTCGATGTGCAATTCCAGAAAGCGTTGCAGGGTCACGTTCGTTGGGAATGCCTGTACACCCTAAAAATGCAAAAAAAAAGAAAAGAAAAAAATCAGATGATAATTCATTTATTGCATGATGATCAAAAAATACTGAACGTAATAAAAAAATATTGGGGGTTGGTGTCAGTGATGTTCCAGATATACGTTTAAAGCACCAAACAAATTTTTTAAATTTCATCATGATTTTATTAATTTTTTTTTTTAGTAATAGCTGAGAAGTCTAAAATTTTAGATATGTTTTCTTGAAACTCCAATATTTTTTCACACAACGACTTTCAGGATCATTGAATGAACAGTTTCGTAAAAATAGCCTGAAAAAGATCTCAAAAACGAACATTTTCGCCAATAAAATTTTCCATATTTTGGCAATATTTTGGAAAATTAAAAAAAAAGCATCTAATTCAATATACGAAATTTAAATTCAACGGATTTACGTGTGCTTTTCATTAATAGAATCTGACATATACCGCGAAAAGGGGTTGGTTGGTTCAATTCAATGTAGCGGATATCGGTTGTAAAATAAATTTTGCAGTTAGAATAACGAAGTCTTTAGTTCGTTAAACAGTTGCTTGGTTCAGCAGACCAACACATGTGGAAGTTGAGCAAACATTTTCCTGAGCTGACTAAACATTTATTTGACAGCTCGACTACGCCGGATTTATTTAAACTAACTAATCTTTTTTCTCAGAGTATCCCGGAAATACTTTGGAAATTTTTATTTTTGTTACATGCGCCGTTTCCAAATAACTAGTTATTAATATCTTGAATCATATTGATTTTACAGCTTTTACCTCTAAGCACGCAAATTCCAATTAAATCAAACCTTCGTTTGGCAATGTATGCACTCTAAATAATGCGATGTTCAATTTCACGTCAAACGAATGGACCTATATTGGAACCACATAATGATGCTGAATTAAAATTAAATCGACTGTGTAGTAAAACCAAAATAGTACAAAAGCCCTATTTAGTTCCCATAGTTTCATTCCTTTGGTGTCAAATTCAACACGGCAATTTACGCAGCAATATAAGATGTAATGCGTCATTTAAACGAATTTCCGAAGAGGATGCGGATCGGTGTAGAGACGTTAGACAGACAGGAGTGTGCTAATTAAATTCTTTTTCTGCTCGACACGCACCATTACCGACGCTAATCCGCAATAATTAATTAATTAATTGCATATTTGTCGTCATGCCACAGTCCACGAAACGTCGTCAAGGACATTGAAAAGAATTTGGAAGTGCAGGGTATGACGAAGGTACGAAGGCTGATTGGTTGACGAACCTGATAGGGTATACGATGTTCGGCGCGGCATTCTGGACACTTGACCTGTCGACGTACGTAGTCGACAAGGCCGTCCATACACGGCTCCATACAGAAGCTGTGCTGGCATGGTAGAAGCTTTGGATTCCTGTAGCGATCTAAACAGATCGCGCACGTCAGCAATTGCTCGAATTGCTCCATGCTCTCTGAAACAGTTAAAAAGAAAAAAATAAAATAAAACAAATTATAAGCACGGAAATGTTAAATTTTAGCACAGTGTGTCATTCATAAAAAAAATCATTCATAAAGTTATTCCCTGCGAAAAATGAGGCATTCAATGACCAGGCGGAAGTTTGTGAATCTTTTTTTTTTTTTTTTTTTTGGCATAGACTTTGGATTTGACGAGTTATAAATTTTCCGGAAGGTTTTTCCTCGAAAATTCGATTCGATTCACACACGCAGCCAGTGAATCGTAAATTTATTTCCGTTTTGACCTCGGGCTACGGAAACTTCTCGAAGTAGATGCCGCCCACGCGCAATCGTCATTCGTGAAATCGCCTTCGAACAGACATCTCGTTTCAACGGGGGAGAAGAACGGGGATAAGGGGGGGTTGGGCGAAAGACGATAGACGTCGACGTCCGCAAGACCAGCAGCAGCCAGCCGACGACGTCACAACGGGAAGTTGAGACGGTGAAGCGTTTGTTCCCAACGTGTTAGTTTAGTCCACGAGCTTGCAGCAAACTCGGAAACCGAAAGCCAGGGGCAACAGCGACAGCAGCTCAGTTCGATATACAAGGCGGGTATTAGAGGCTATTGTTGCCTTTAGACGAACCACTTGTTGATGCTAAAGTGGATTGTCCTACTAGTGTGCAACAGGCCGAGAACGACTCTCATTGCATGTTCCACGGCAAGAAATCGGGGAAAGAGTTGATTTATATCGTTTTCTCCGTTAAACGAAAACCGTCACTCTAACTGTTGAGATATTATCAAAGTAAAAAAAATAATAATTATTATTATTACCGACAATCATACACAAAATAAGTAACGTATAACAATAAATATATTTTTATTTTTATTTATTGTTATATCGAATTCGGTGACCCAAGAAGTGAATATTTCCCAATATTCTACATTTTTTAACATTTTGGTCCGCTGTTTTGTGTTAGCCATGTTGAATATTGCATTTTTTTTTTTCAAATTCGGTTTCTTCGATCCCAACAATCACCGAGTTTTGCATTGAAAATCAGAGGAAGTTAAGGCAAAAAAAAAAAAAAAGAAAAAAAACGATGTGCGCACTATTGCATCAATGTCAACGAAGGGGTTAATTATTATTGTCTTTCCACAATATTTTAATGATCCACACGCGAAGAATCCCGGTCGTTTTGTCGAAAACTCCACAGACTCAATATTTTTGACAATTACCAAAATACTAAACGTTCACTTTTAGGATAATATAAAAACAAGATTCTATAATGAATTTACTTCTATAATGCGTACGTTCTGCAGAGAGATCGGTAAACTCTAAGGAGGCTGCCATGGTTGCATCAAGACTGTCATCAAAGTCGTAGCTGGTGTTCGGTCTTCAGTATTCCCGTGTGACAACAAAAATGTTGCTCATCATGGGAAACAACAGTGACCAAATCGAATGATCGTGCGGAAAAAGTTTGTGGAATCACTGCTTACGAGCTTTCGACGCGACTGCTTTTTCCACTCGGATCTTCGTACAACCATGAACTGTCCTCTCTGCAAATATACATTTAGCGGCCCTCGTTTTCTTGCAGACCGTAACTGCATTCTCGCCGAAAAATGTCTAAAAATGCATTCTCGCACGGTATAACACGATCGTTTCCTTTGTCTCTCTCATTCTCTTTCTGTTTTGTCTCACAACCTTTCGGTTCGCGATGAAATCCCGTACGTTTCTGTCTCGCCGGGTAAGTAATAAAGTCTGTGTAATGGAGATTTTTGAAAGCTCGTACGCAGCAGCTTCGTAGCATTTTCCACTTATCGTAAATACGTTTTTTTTTTTGTTTTATTAGACATCGTCGTCTATCTACGAGAATACACACTTTTCTACTCTCTTTCGTTTCCTATATTGTTTCACGTATACGCGACAAGTTTGTGGGTAATTTTTATTTTTGACCAAAACTTTTGTAGTTCAATCTCATTGTTGGAAAATATAAGTTGAGAAAATTGCATTTTTTGTTATTGTTGTTAGCTATGTATAGTTTTGTCTCGAGGGTAGCGTTGTGTTTCCATCGAGTAAAATTGTGCCGGGTAAGCGTGTGGACCAGTCCGCGCGTGGATGGCACTTAGCTTTTATTAATAGACGACCACCTAACCGTACGCCCGCAGAGTGTACGGCGATATATCGCTCTTGGTTCTTTCTCGCCTCTACGGGCAAACGAGAACGCGCAATAAATAATGATTCAGCCATTTCCTTTGTCCACCTCGAGACACTTTGGACTTTTGCGGGGAATTTTTCGTGGGCGCTGATTCAAATACGAAACGTGCGCTTTACGACTTTTTTTTTTCTGATTTTTTTCCAAGATGGTACGTGTTGAAGATTCTCACGACCCTAGGTTATCAACATTTTCACTTTATTTCTATGGCCTTCGCGTAGATTGGAAATCTTCGAACTTTCGTACCACTTTTGTCTTTTTTTTTGGATTTTGTGAGCAGATGTGTGTCTGTGTGTGTAAAAGCGTGTTTTATTTATTTTTAGCGGTTAAAGAAATCGTATACAAAATTCTATAGGATTGATTCGAAAAGATGTTGGGATCTTATAAAAGAAATTGTAGAAAACGGTGTCTAATTTTTAAAAAATTTATATAAGAAATTGGTGTGAATAAATGCTATGCGACTGGTTTTTTCTAACTTCTTTTTTGGACATTTAAAAAATTCCTCGGCTCCGAATATGAATAATGGAGGAGTTTCGTTTTATAAACAATCGAAAAATATACAAAAGTTGTATTGTAAAGAATTAAACTCCTTGTGCAAGTTTTTATATTCGGATTTGGGAACTTTTTTACATAATCAAAACGCGGTCATGAACAATCAAGTGGATGGAATTTTTTATGAATGATCATAAAATTCTTGTTAATAATAGAAAATTAAACATGTATTTTTTGCTTGGAATTGGTAGAAGCCTTAACAAAGCTTTTAAAGACATTTACTCATTATTATGAAATAAAAATTTGTTGCACAGAAAAAATGTTAGATATTTCATTGTTGCAAAACAATGGCCAGTTCCGAGTATAAAAAATAATTGGATTCGCCAAGAATATACAATTTAGAAAATTATATTTGGATCTGAGAATGGTTTATATATTTTTCTCTACGACAAAAAAAAAGAAAAATAAAACACCTTTTTCCCCTAAAATTGATGGTGCCTCCGTTAACAATATTTTTATAGAATTTAATTTCTAATTGAAAAGAAAAATCATTGGTTTGATTGAAAATTATTTTCTTACCGAAGGTTTCATAAGCATCGGATTGCAACTTTGTAAAATTCCACAACAGTTTATATATCAATTTTCAAATGATTAATATATTATTTTTAATTCTCTTTCAGTTATTACAATCTGTTTGCTTGAATAACAAAAAATCGTTTAAAAAAAAATTGGAATGAATTTTAACGGTTCGACAATAATTAAAACGAAAAATCGTTTGTTCGATTGAAAATTATTTTCTATTCCGAATAACAAGTTTTCATAACCATTCGATAGTAACTTTATAAAATTCGAGATCAGTTTATGCATCAATATTCCAATGATTTATGTATTGTTTTCATTACGATTTAATTTGTCGCAATTTCATTGCTACAATAAAATGAATCGTTAGTCAATCTTGAACATCTTTTTTAATTAAAATTTGTAAAGTAATTGGATGCGAACTTATTCCAAAATCGACGATGGAGGCTTCCGGCAGTCACGATAAAATCCTCAATTTATTTTTAGGGCTTCCGTGACACTCAGTGAAAAGAAAAAAAAAAAAAAAAAAAAACGAATAGAACGAACTGCGACAGGTGGATCGAGCTTAGGGGCGATCGCAGCCCGCGATTTTTGGTGAATCGATATAATATTGCCAGCCGGTTAGGAGCACGGTTTCGAATGTGCAACTATACTGATGGTCGGATCGTCTTGCCGGCCAGATCGCCGCGGTTCCACGATCCCAAACTCACGACATTCTAAACTTAGAACATCGCGGGCATCTTCCATCTTCCAGGCTCGCTTATTTCGTGCTTTGCCGCGTACTATCTTAGAATAGAGCTATCCCATCACGCCTTTTCTCGGGTTTGCCCCGTGCTGCCATCGCAACACGACGCCGAAACGCCGCGCGGCCGAAAGCTCTTTCCAGTTGGCATGAAATACCTTCGGTCCGAAAGTGACTTACCGAAGGAAGAGAGCGCATTTACGATTCTTTATCGACGTTATAAAGCATAAAAACTTTATTTATGTTGGAAGCGTCTTTGATACACACCGGAAATCAGCGACAGCCTAGTAAATATAAATTCTCGATAAACCGCACACGTGATTCTTTTTTATTACCGTAAATTACCCAAAAAAAAAGGTTTCGATTTTTTTTAGTGCCGATGAATGGTCATCCGGTTCGTGTAAGATTAGGATTAATTGGGTTTTTATTCGAAACTGAAGTACCGCGATAAGGTTTCTTTCTTTTAGAAGGTTTTTTTTTTTTTTTTTTTTCGCTCTCTGTAAGAGTCAGCCTCGTATATTTTTTGGTACTATTTTCTCTCTCGTCTTTCATAGCGCCGAGCATTCTTCTCTCATTTTATCGTCAAACGTAAAAACTATTCGATGAACGGTAATTCGGTTCGGGAGCAAAGAGGGCGAGATTAGATTTCGAATTCCACCCCTCCCTCCCTCCCAAAGGGGTAAAGAGCTTAAGAGCCGAGCTTGCAACCCCGCCGGGCTTTCACGACCTCTCTTCAATCTTTATCCCGGTCAGAAGTCTCTCCCGGGCGTCGGCAAGTGGGATTTCCGTGAGAAGAGTGCCACTCGGGTCCTCGGGGTAAATCGAATACGTGTTGGAGCTGAACTTTAGAGCTTCCTGGGATTTACCCCGGAGCATCTTGACCGTCGCGACTTTTCGTGTCGGTAACTTCTGCATCTTTCGATCGAGCCGATAGTTGCAGTGATGAATTTACAGCTTCGCGAAAACCACGTGATTTCAAAATTATTAAACAGCTTTTCAGTTGACACGAGTTTTGAGATTTAGAAATCTCGGTTTAATCAGAATTCACTATATATATTGAACTAAATATGTACTTCATTTTTCATCAAGACTTTTTTAGGATCAACGTTTTCTTTAAATTTGAAATAGTTTTGTATAAATCGAGGTTTATTTGATAAAAACACTAGGAACTTTTCTTTTCTTTCAAACGAACGCAACAATAGCTGTCGAATAATGCTGAAATTCACGCGTTCTTTTTTTTTTTTTCAATATAAAAATGAACGAAAAGTTTATGTGATATAAAAAAAAAGTTATCATCCAAAATTTTTTTCCGAATTTTTGGCAGCTAAAAACAAATTCTCGTTGAGAGGCCACTAAAAAAATGTCTACGACACTTCCCTCAAATTGTGAACTCCCTTCGGGTCGAAAACTAAACTTTGAAGTAGATTAAGCAAACTAAAAGTATTTTTTTCTCACACACCCTCCTTTTTACACGCATATCTCGAAAACCATGTCAGCAATATTAAACATTGAACAAAGCTCCAAATACTTCTTAATATGATTCAGCGATTTGAAAAGATAAAAATATAAAAAGAGACCTAGGGTGACATATTCCCTTAAGGCTGGAAGTTTCATTCTCATCCCGGAAATCATTAATAATTTCAAGAATATATGCGTGAACCATGAGAGAATATACGAGAGAATAAAAGTCGAGAGTTGAGACAAAAGAAAGCTCCAAGTACAAAGGAGGCTGTCTCGGAAGTGAGAAAGAGAATAAGAAAAAAGAAAAGAAAAAAAAGCGAAGAGAGATGCGCCACGTTGACGATAAGCACAACGAAGGCCGAGGCATAAGTAGAAAAGGTCGCTCGAGTGTCAGCCAGAGACACACTGGAGAGCGTTCATTCCCGACAGAGGGACGCGAGAAGCTTAGGAAGAAAGAGAAAAAGAGAGAGAGACAGAGACAGAGCGAGAGAGAGAGAGAGAGAGAAGGAGAGTAGGACCAAGTGGCTCCGACAGACGGCTTCGCATTTGCCGCACCTCGGCTCTCAGGCTCGCTGGTTTCTTTCACCTTGCCACTATTTTCCAACGTTGCCCATTAGCTCGCAATCGTTAAGGTCATAAAGCAGACGGCAGCGGCGGTGACGGCGGCGGCGGCAACGTGGGAAATGCGCCGGTTAACGATGTCTAAACTACTATATACGCTCGGTGGTTATAAAAAATATGTGGGAAAGAACATCGCCAGTGGTTGCGCGCCCTAGCGGCTTCCCTCGAAAGAGGAGGTGAGGCGACACTCTGCTAGATGGCGCAGCCCGCGGCCCTTTTCGCGTTCCTCCACATAGCCGCATCGTCGTGCAGCAGCAACATAAGTGATCGCGGTAATAAAGGCGGTTGTAAAAAAAAGTAAAATCTGACCAAAAGTGTTTCTTCCGGCTTTAGACGACTTCACGCCCGAAATCCCTCGTGCAAAACGCATTAATGCTACGCATGTGTTGTGTATAATTTTATGTTTTGTTTGCAAGCATGAATAAAATTGTTCAACACTCGGATGAAGGTTGTAATTAAAAGTTAATCTTTATTGGGGATAAAAAATGTTGTTTGACGATTGGAAAAGTCAAACAACATGACAATTCCACGATGTCGAAGTGAGGCGCGTAGTTAATTAATTGGCACACAAATTGGATTCATTTCGTTGATTGGATTCATGACGGTAATCTGATTTGGTACACTGAGAGAATTCGATAGTTGCGTTCATCAGTTTATGGTAATCCGAGGTGAGATGACAATCGGTTTAATAATGCCACTCGATATCACTGACACCCTCTTCTCTGGCACTTAAGTGGCGCGTCTCTAGAGTGAATTTTAAATGTCCAAAGTCGATAAGATGAAGGAGATACTCTCTGTCGAAGCTAGCTTTTTTTCTGAACATCACGGATGATCCTTATAATTTGCGAGATTTTCTACTAATTCAATGTACCTCCTCTTAATATATCCCAATATTTTAGAAGTAGAATGGTTCTTTTTCAAGGATTTGTATCATGGATGGAAAAACAGTACAAGAGACTGTTAAATTTTACAGATTTTTCAGGAATGAAAAAACTGTTCTCGACATGTGGGAACACTTTTTAGGTATATTTCATTTATATTCGATGACAAGTATCACGTATAACAAACATGCTGTGAATAACAACGACAAGACCACTTCAACTATTCAAATACATTGAAGATATGACCTTTCGGTATTAATCAGAATATATGCAGCACACGACTGTTACCCGGGCTGATATTCAATCATTTAACGAGCCGCAGTCATTTGTAGATTCGCGGCTTTTTGACAATGTTCCAAAAACATATTTTCTGTTATTCAGGCTTTTGTATTGCACCGCACTCTCTGCTGCTACTACTGCTGCTCCATAGCAATGCTTTCCACAGTGGTAGCGCGCGCTCCGGTTTGCTTTTCCGGATAACTCGGTAACGCTCGCGTAGTCTCACGATTATCGACAAATATCTATATATGTTATTGCAAAAGCTTCCTGTGTGTCAAACTGTGATTTCAATGGTCACCGGCATTCCAACCACTGTATGTTGTGTATCGACTACGTGTTGGTGTACCCTCTCTCCAATATAGTTATTACTCTGAGTAAAACAGCGTGACGTTGGTATGCAAATGGGCAAAAGCCAGTCGTTTTGACGGTGCGAAATAACAGAATTTCACTCAGCTCTCGATTAGCAGAATCTGTTTGTATTGTATCTGCACCGATGCTGGTGCACTCTGGCACATATAGACATATGGATACTGTACTCATAAACGTTACAATTTATTCTGTTGGAAAATAGAGGTTCAACCGGTACGTATGTGAATTCCATGAGTGGTTTTTATCATTTACCGTACTATCGAAAAATAGAGTTGCCACTCGACGCGCATGAATTTGATTTTTTGTAAATTATTTCTTTTCACTGTAAAATTCGTGGAAAATCTGTGAATAATCATATCGCGTCAGACTGGGTTACATGCATCGATGGTGATGTAAAAGTACTAAAAGGAATACAAAACACGCATGAGTAAGCTAACATGAGTCCGTTTTTACAAAAATAAAAATCAGTGGACGGATTGTTATCGGAACTAGATGCCGCTTTATTGGCTCCCTAATGGGCTATTGTTGAGCTTAATGCTGCAGGTTTTTATTCACTCGAATAAAGCTGTTTGAACGTTAACAAAAAGGGATTGAAAGCTTTGCAAGAAATTGGAAAAAAAAACGACAATCATAATAATCCTAGTGATTTAAAATAAAAATTTAAAAATGACCCTAATGAACTAAACACAACTACAGCGACTACTTTAAATGAAAGTTACACATAAAAAAGTACACAACATTTCTTTTGTTCAGAAAAGATATTATATAGATCAACATAATTGTTAGCAAGAAAAGATTTTGTTAAAAGAGGAATGATTCGATATTTGGTACTTTACCTGTGGTGTTGCCCGCCTCACGGCGGTAACTTTAGGGTTGGGGGCCCTCTCTATAGGGCCCCTAGTTTTCCACTCTTTGGCCACCAAAATCCAGCGCTGTTTCAGCTAAAATAAATAACACTCTCGTTAACTTCAATCCGTCACAATGAAAATTCCATTAATCTTAATAAAAATAGTCTCGCGTATTTGTGAGGTGATAATCGGGAGAAAATGATGTTTTTATGAAAACCAACGTGACGTAAATCGTTGAAGACTATTTTCTTCAAATTGTTTGCCGGGAGACTTCGATGAGCAGATTAATCATTAAAAGTCTGAGGCATCTCACTGGCACGAGTCTCTGATTCGCAATTGCGTCATTATATTTGACAATCATGTCAGCCCTAATAATAGTAAAAGGTGAGAAATTTTTGCGTTGATGAGTGGGATTTAGTTCGAGAATTTGTCTCAGCTATTTACGTTTAAATTAATCATTGTACGATTTTTATTATCGTCTGAAATAATTCGTATTTTTTATTCTATTATAATAATTACTGTAAATAACAATTATTATAAAACTATTATAATAATTCATTTTTACAATTTTTATTATTCTGATTTTACTAAATATAAAGCTGCTACTTCTTTCCCTACATTTATTATTCAAGCTTGGCGCAGACCTCGCAATATCTTTAATTGTATTGCAAATACACATATGAAATCTCGAAAATTGATTTAAAAAAAAACTATTTGATAAACAGGACAAATATGAAATTTGCTTTGTAGCTCAGTTATGATTTTTGTTTTATTTTTGTGTTTGTCAAGTGTTATTTTTTTTAAATCACGTTGCAAGATTTCATATGTAAAATTGTAATACAATTTTATTTCCATAATTTTTAACTCCAAATGACGTAGGAAGGCTGAACCAGAATGTTAAAAAAATCTGTGACAAAGTCAAAGGGTTAAAATTTTGATAATTATTTACGACTCGTGCGTCGCGACAAATAAATGTCTAGGATTTTCAGCGATAAAATCGCCAGACGTACTATCATTAACCTTCCCTTACCCTGCACGACGAGACATTTTTTTTTTTTTTCAACTGTCCATCGACATGGAAAGACGAGCGACACGAAAGGACAGGGACCATGTGAGAAAAAGGAGAGGACATTGCGAGTTGTAAGGTCGCCTACTGAATTTATGGCTCTTCTCGTGTATAAACCGACGTCTGGTGTACCCTCCCCGGTGACTGAACGCTTTGCGGCTTTCCTCTCTGTAGCTTGCCAGTGTCGGGCTCGCCGGACTGCGGATCATTAAGCTTCCGAGCTTAGTCACCCGAACGATAATTGGTCAGCCTCCGAACGTGTGCAGAGGGCAACCGAAGAAAACAATCGCGCGTTCCATGTCTGTGCAGGACGTTGATTCATCGTGACAAGTAATAATAAAAATTTTAAAAAAGAATCGATATTCAAGTGAATTCGTTATTTAAATGGGGGGTATATCGATTTCAGGCAATAAAGCGTGTTTTATTTTTTTTTTATCGGAAAATATCAATCGTATCAATATCACATTGTACAAAAAAAACTCTCCGGATTTAAATGAAAATTTTCTTGGGAGAAATTCAATTTTTTTAAATACATAATATAAATAAATCAAACACTTTCCACAAAATTTTATATATGAAACAGAGGATTTTTTTACATGGTCAAAAAATTATTACGTTCAATCAATTACATGAAAATTTTCACATGTTTTTGTTTTACCGATAAGAAACAAAGTTAAACACAATTTTTTTGTCTAAAAGGAAAAGAAAATCATTTGATTAATGATACGTGACTAATATTCGTAACTGATTTTCGTGGGAGAAATATCATTAAAAAAGATCAAAAATATATAATTCAAAAATCATTTTAAAAATTTGTTATATTCGAATCTGAACAGAACATCGTTATGAACAGTTTAAGAGCACCGGATTTTCAATATTTTTTCGTCGATGCATTTTTTATTTGAAATCAAAATTGTAGAAGTTGCATTTTTTCGAAATTAAAAAAATACAACATCTCAAAAAAATGTTCGAAAATAATAAAAAGTGGGAGGAATTCCATTAAAAAATCATATGAAAAATTGAAGTTCCTTCTACAAAAATCTGTTACATTGAAATCTGATTAGAAAATCGTTACCAATTGTTAATATAATGAGACTTTTTATACAACCTTTTATTTTATCGATAAAAAAGAACAAACACTTGCTTTTCTGCCTGATTCGGTGGAAGACCCCCCCCCCCCCCCCTCCCTCCTCCCCAAACCGTAAATATACCACACGTAAATATTTTCTCATCGCATTGAAATTGATAAAGCAAAATACTGGATATAGTTCACCGCCAGACGAACCGATCAAACTGATAAAGTGAAATCGAATGAAAGTAGTAAAACGAAATAAAAATAAAGTATTACGCGGTAGACTAGAAAGAAGAAAAATAAAGGGAGAAGCGATGTGTCGGTGCTCCGACGAAACGCCCGGTATGCTCGCGGGTTTTACGAGTTCAATAGTGCGATTCGACGTGGGTCAGTCGATACGTCCGTCAGAGTGCGATTCAGGAGAGGACGAAGAGAGGACCACCAACGCGTTTCTCTACAGCCTCTTCCACTGTTCCACGTCGATATTACAGAGCGTCCAGCCAGGCAGAACTCGCGTGCCGTGACACAGAGAAGAGAGAAGAACCGTGTCCTCGGATCTGACGTATTCGAGCGACGAAGGGACATACGGACATCCTGTTATCCGAGCTATAAAAACCACCCATCCGGGAGTAACCATACTCTCTGGTAACCCCTTTCCCTTCGGCCCTTTCTCTTCGACTATCACTCCACCCTATAACAACCCTCTAAGCCGACATACTTTGCGGTGTGAAGCCCTTTTACTCCTTCACTTTCAGTGTGAGCTGGACTCTTCCCTGATGGCTTTCACACATTAAGGGTTTAATACACGGTTTGAAAAAAAAAAATTAGGAATCGTTTTTCTGTGTTATCAATTATGAATTGAAGTATGTTGAATAAGTCCTAAAAATCTATTTAATTTAAAAACTTTTATTTTCCTTCATTTTGATAATAATCATTTTTCTTATTATTTTTTAGTTCACATTTTTTACAAATACATTTTCGAATGGATTTTAATAAAAGGAAAATAATATTTTCATAATAAATTGCTAATAATGAAATATTGAAAATCTTAAACAATTTTATTTAGTCGCATAGTTGAAAAGAAAAAAAATAAGATAATGCGGAATAATGAAATTTCCGCCCATTATACAGAGCGAGAGCCCTTAACGCTGGTCCAGCCACTCTTTAACTTGGAAACTTTCAAGTGCAGCTCGGGATACTTGCATATTATACAAAATTGCCACTTGAAGAGCGTGAAAATTACTGAAATTATTTGAATTGCTCTCGTGTGCTCCAGTTGGCTAATGGAATTATTCTCAAATTTCACAAAATTGCTAAATTGACTACGTCATAATCTCCTCGTAAAAAAAAAAGTGACTTCATTCATAAAAGACACATTTTTCCGGCACATGATCATTTTATGCTTGAATTTTTACCGATTTTATAACACACATTTTATGGTTGGGTGTGAAACGAAAATTCCTCAAGTCGTATATAAGATGATTTTCTTACGAAGAGAATGCGAACCGGTGAAGACAATTTTCTGCACCGGTACATCCTCAGTCTTTTAAGATGTGGTGAAATTGAAGATATTTTCACTAGCAAACTAGACCATGAGAAAGTTACTCGAAATTGCAATTTTCTATAGTTGGTTTTCTACTGGAAGCAATCTCTGATATTCCAATTTTAAGTTTAAATAATTGCATTTTTGCGTTTTTAGTATCGAAGGAAAATATTCAGCAGTAACTAATGCAGTTAGTAATTAAACATTTTAGTAGTCAAATAAGTCTTTTTATTTCTGCACTTCATGACAAGATTAGTTTTTGCTCATATCAATTTTTTGCAGTATATTAGAAAAACGTATTAACGAATGGTTAAAATATTTAAGCATTTTTAAAAAATTGTACAACTCATTGAGAATTTTGATGCTTTCTCATAAAAAAAACCTGGTTTACGCAAAAAATCGATTGGCGAGACTTTCACATTTGGAAAAAAAGTGAGGCTTTTAAAATTATCAAAAATTTTCAATTACATTAAAAAAAAAAAATAATAGAAACAAAGCAGCGCTACGTCTTTAGATTTTGCAAACAAAATGCGCATTAAAGAATTTTGAAAATTCAAAATTGGCACACGGTCAAAAGCTGGGTCATCCAATTAACGCGTTACGACCTTTATCGTATAAACGTCCACAGAATCTCTTTTCTTTTTATCTCATCACCTCATCGCATTTTTCACAGGGCGTTCACAAATCGAGATAAACGTTGAGAATACGACCGTGAGAATTACGCCACGTTGGTTTTCCCTGGTCTTCCATATACCGAGGTTATAAACGTCGAAATCGCGAGATATCCTTTACGGCAATTATATGGATCGTGGATCGAGAGGGTCTTTTGGTGATTCGTGATTGCCAGATTGTGAATTTGCAGTGTCAATGCAGTGGGGGGGGGTCTCGTGAGAGTATTATAAGTTGAGCTTATACGTAGGAAACGCTACAGCTATATGTCAAGGGTTTTGTATAGGAGGCATTCCGCACCAAGTGGACCACCCCTGTTTCGATATGTTACAAAAAAAGTTACATTTTTTTTTTTGGAGCGATTTTTTTTTTTATTTCTCTAAAATATGTAAAAATTATTTTTGATTTTTTAATCTTATATTTCACCCAGAATTAAATACCGATTTTTTTTTTCGATTAGCTGTATATAAAAAATCAATTGTACAAAAAAAAAATATTACAACATAAAATGTAGATCTTTAAATTTAGTTTCCACTGAAAAAATTTCATAGCTGCACAGAATAAATGTAATACACTTTTGACATGAATAAAGTGAACTTATTTTTTTGTTTAGAGGGACGATCTTGATTTTGCTCCAAATTTGATAACATTTTTGTTATTGTCTATACAAACTATAAAAATCTATGTAATAATAATTAAATTAAAGCCTTTCTTCTCTTTAAAAAGCACAAATAAAAAATCAACAATTAATTTTGTGTGAAATATTAGGTTAAAAAATCGAAAATACTCTACACAACTCTCAAACAAATGATAAACTTTTTTTGTGACATCTGGATACAGGGAAGAGCCCATTCCGTGCGGAATGCCTCATACAGAGTATATATATATGGTCGAGAAAGGGCGATTTTAGGGACCCGCGAGATTTCCTTCTCAGCACCGAATGCCTCATCCCACGGGAGAATGTGACATATAGACGAAAACGAGGCGCACGACAGAGGCACGTACGGATCGTTCGTTTGACGAGTACGGCGACAAATTGCGTGCGTTGCGTGTGCACACGTGTATATTACCGAAGCGTTCTGTTACCGCGTGAATCGTGCGCCACCGATATATCTTCCATTGCTACAGATACGTGACGCAATTACCCCATGCCGGAAAAGCTCTGGAAAAGCAGAAAATACGTGTGTGCGGTTGGACAAGGTACGGGTGAAAATGTAACCGTGGCGTTCTGGCACTGTGTTGACTGACGCTCGCGTGTAAAACCGAGAAAGCGAGGAGGACGGAAGATGGGTCAAGTAATTGGATACCCTGTGGCCATATTAGAACACGGCAAGGCGGGAGACGAGCAGTACCGGCTGGCTGGCTAGCTGGCTGAGTTGCTACTGCTGTTTCTACTGTCGCGGCACTGATGCTGCTGCTGCTGCTGCTATTGCTCCTGTCTCTGCTGCTTTTTCTTCAGGCTCATTGTACTAAAACACGCTATGCAGAGTTGTAACCATCAAAAAGCAAGACTCGAAGAAAAATGTATTCATATTTTTTATTCGAATTGGTGCGCGTGTGTCATTTTTGAGAAGGATAAAATTGTTAAATTATTTTTTAAAGAAGAAAAGCTTTAAAATTTAAAAAAAAAAGTAGATTGAGATTATGAATGTTGAAATATGCCTCGAGATTTAAAGAGGTGTTGTCAATTATTTGAAGCTTGAAGCATTTTGAATACAATTTTATTCGAATATTGAACATTCCTAGTGATCGAGTCATTAATTTCGAACACGCACATTTTTTATTTATTTCATTAATTCATTTTATATTCACTTTTTTTTTTTTAGAATATTCTGCCATACTGATGAGAAGATATATACACGATTTTTATTTTTTTTTAGAAAAAGCTGTTCCTTTGAATAGAAAGTAGGAGCAAAAGATCAGACGGCTGGAGAGTTTAAAATATTGGTTGTACTGAGAAAAAAATGCAATTTTTTAAATTGTTTTATTTTTGCTAAAACGTTATTAAATACGTCCTTATGTAAGTATCATATAAAAGGGGATTGACTCGCGAGAGATATTTTTGTAATATAGATGGTCAAGTAAAAGTGTCTGTATTAGCAGCAAAGGTATAAAAACCGATAGAACGAGTGAAAGCTTGATGTAAATCAATATTATAATTTCAAACAAAATACAACATCCGAATATTTGTTGTGAATTATCTTCTCAGAGACTTTTTTTTCAGGGCATTGTAAAAAGAATAATGAACATTGAATTATTTTTGACATAAATCGTGTGTGTTCCAAAATAATAAGATGGTTACAAGTCTGACACATTGACGTCAAGTCAAGGAGCGCAAGGAGCGAGTGAGAAAAGGGGCGAGAAAAAGTTATAGCTGGAGATGTGACCGGTAATTTATCATATTTTTGCTGTTAAAAGTCCGGTATATGTGACCGCAAATAAAATTACAAATTTGGTAAAATGATCTCACCAATTATATTTTTTAGTTTAAATTTGTGGCTCGATAAAATGATAAAAGTGAATTTACTTTTATAACAGTAAATTAATAGAATAAATGGTAACTTGTATTTTTCATTTAAAAAAAAAAGATAAGATTCACCTATTTTGACTGCAAAATGACTGCAAAATTTCTGTTGCGCCGGTAAATTATGGAAAGTTACCTATTTAACGATAAATTCACAAAAAAAAAATTGAAACTCTTATTTTTATACTACAAAATTATTTGAAAAATTGCATGAAATGGTAATTCTAACGCAAATAAAAATACCGATTTTTCTGTATCTCCAGTTATAACTAATTGCACGCCGACCGGATAAAATCGGTGCATTATAGAAGAAGAGCGAAGCGGAGGAAAAACTTGGTGGGAGAGACAGGGACGGTGGTTAAGAGCGAGAACCTTATGTTCACCATCACCATCACACAAGTTTCTTGGCTTTCGGCAGCCCGACACCGTTCCACAAAAGCCACGAACAGCACGTAGCAGCAGCAGCAGCAGCAGCAGCAGCAGCAGTAGTAGCGACGGAAGCTCGTGGCAGCACGAGGAGAAAATCACCGCTCGTGGTACCGTTTTAGTATCCAGCAGCCAAGACCAAGTAGCAGGGTGCAGAGGGTCCGGATTATCTAACACTTAAAATTAGCTGACGATCGACGGCACACGATTCTTGCACCGGGTCACCGATAAATTGTCTGGCGCGCTTTATATGCATATAGATTATAGCGTATATAAACTATATCACTGACAAGTGGACTCTCAATGTGACAATTTTAACTGTTTAAGCAAAAAATTTTATCAGATTTATCGATAAATTGCACTTTCACTTTTTTTTTTTTTTCATAAGCTCAATCACGACAACGAAATTTCCACGATCTCGTCACTTTTCGCGCCTATTTTTTTTTCTTTTTTTTTTTTAATTTATGTCACAAGCTAAGGGTATGATAATCGTTTTATTTTATGTTCGGGATCTCACGTGATGATTTAGTAGTGATGAAGCACAGTAGTGAGAGTTGTGAATATATTTTTGCAACAGGCGTGTATACGATACTGGTATGATGATGTATATATTCGATTTTGTTTTATTAATTTTTTCTTTTTTTTTTTTTTTCTTAATATTGTGGTGGAGATGGTGTTTCGACTTAGAAGATCTCGAGACGCACCGCGTATCGTCCGGGCCGGATGGCCGCCCGTCTCAGAGTGAATGTCTTATTAGTTATTTCTGGCAAGCTCTCCTTCGAGCAAAGCTCTTCTTCTTCTACTTCGTCGTTGTCTTCCTCTTCTTCCTCCTCTACTCCCAATTCTACCGCACACTACTAAAGTATATTCCGCTATGTCGTTTTTTTTTTGTGTCTTATTCTTATTCCGTCTTTCTCGCTCTTCTATTTTACGCCGTAGCATATACTCACTCTTTTAGGTGTCGTCGTTGGAAAAATCTTACCCCACTTTTGTGACACTCTGCTCCCTCCTTTAACTTTCAAGATCTTTTCTTCTGTGTGTCTTCGTTTTACGTCCACTACTACTGACATGCGGACCCCCCCCCTCTTGCCCCTCCCCGCCGCCACTTTTACCGGTCGCCCAAAAAGTTTACCGTTCTAGCGTCCTCGTCTCGTAAGCGCTTCATGTAGTGACTCTATATCCTCTCTCAAGCTTTCTATGTCGACACACACGGAAATTCGCACCTCTCAAAGAGCTCTTCTCTCTACCTCACTCACCCTTTCTTCTTCGTAGATATCGCGTGGGTTTGGCAGTGGGTGGTCACCACTTCTGCTTATGGCTCGACATTTTCGCGCCAGGAAGCCACGTGCTTTGCGAGCTTCAATCTGAGCGACGCAATGAAAAAGCTGAGAAGAGTTATCACGAGGACAGATTTTTCTTCAATAACAAATCGAATGATGACAGATAAGATTTATTTGGTTCCGAGATAAGATTTCATACGTCGTGAAAAAAAAAAAATTGTATTACATAATATATAACAACTAGTTATAGTTATAAATAGTAATTTTATTTATACCGAGCTTCAATCTGGTTGCCCCGACAAATTAATGATTTTAATCATTACGAACGAGTGGCGAAAGGTATCACATAGTTGTTGTAAACAGTTATCGGATGTTTATTGGCACTTTTTAATCACTCTCGTTAAATCAGAATTGATGGGCGCACTCGCGTAATTCCCAATCGTTAATGTACACATTACATGTGTTTTACCTTTGCTGTTTACTACTCTCATGGACAGTTTGATGAATCGTCACGTCTTTCTTTTGTTAAAGCAATCACTGGATAATAAATTATTAATTTTAAACTGTAATATCAGTTCTCATTAAAATAAGAAAAAAGATCCACAAAAATTAAAAATCTTTAAGATTCTTTTATTTTTCAGGCTGTTCAGATAATAGCTCCAAGCTTAATTCCACCAACAGCCAAGCAATAAATGCGAAAAGCTGCATTAATTTAAGATCTTATTTAAGACTGAAAATTTTCCACAAAATTCTCCAAAAACGGTAATTTTTTTCTCCTCTAATATTAGGTCCCAAGTTGGGGAAATATGTCGTCTGCTATATTTTCAGATGCCGCCCGATCGGAAATTTGCTGTTGGTAACATTTCCCGTTGGTTCTCATCGAAATCACAAAAAATCTCTGTGGAAATTGAAAGACATAAAATAAAGAAAAAATACACATATAAACTGTATAGATCTAGACTGTATAAACTATTTTCAGCAAAAAGCTACGAATTCAGTTCCACCAACAAAATGTACATCCGGTGTTTGATGAGTCATTGATTTTATATAGAGACTCAAAAATTACGAGGTGAAGATTTTCATCAATCACATATAGAAAAATGACTGATGATGCACGTCCAGCTTCATAAATCTTTCATGCATAATTTTCCTAAAAGCTCTTAATTACCTATTTTAGTGTCAAAATATTACCCAACCAAGTGTCGTAAATATTTACTATGTTTCATAAATAGTTGGAGGTTTAATAGCTGAAATTATCTGTCATACTTATTTCACTCGCACTTATTTGCTCATCTGATGAAATCCGTTCGCATAAACGAGTCTCTTTGCTATATTAACCGTGTTACTATGCAGCAAGCAAAGTTAAACGTTGATAGACTATTATGATCATCCCCTTAAGTGCAGTTGAGGCGACTCTGAGGTCCTCGCACTTGGCGAACTTGTCTGCAATTGAGACCTCGTCATTGCATTCCGGAGTGCTATCGTCCTTGAGTCACGAGGCAGCAAAATATTCACCGCCGACGCTTCTTCTTTTATCTCTATTGCTCTCTTTCTCTGTCTCTCTCTCTCTCTCTCTCTTTCTCTTTCACGGCGCGCTCTTTGGTTTCGAAATATTCGACCTCCGGCCGCTTGGAGATTATTCTACGAATAGACGAGACTACTATACCACGTAGCACACGCGCGTGCTAGGGAAAGAGTAAGATGCATCGCGGTGGAGCAAGAGGAAAGCTTCAACTGCTGCTATGTTGACGACAGTTTTGCAACTTCTCGAAGTATTCTCTATCGCTGTTCCGAGTTTGGAAAACGCGTCACGCTTTCCTCGCTTGTACTGCCCACTTCGACTTTGACTCACAGACTCTCTCGATTCTCGATACGCCACGACGTAAGCTTTCTCTCTCTCTCTCTCTCTCTCTTTTACCTTTTTACCATTTTTATAGTGTCTGTCTAGTGGCAAACTCACGTGACTTTTGAATTTTCCTTCATCAACTTCACTATTATGTTGCCAGTTCACGTTTGCGCTATAATACCAAAGACGCTTGCCACTTCAGACAAAATTCGTATAGAGACGACCTTTTTGAGAAAAGCGATTCTTAAGTTCTTCCGTGCTCCTCAATTATGAATTCGACAATAAAGCTTTGTGATCTCTGTTCAGCAAAAAAAAAAAAAAAATAACAAAGAAAACAATGTTTTGATTTGTTTTGATGTATATCATCTCTGAAAATTAGTTTGCAACTAATAGATGAGATAAAGCAAGAACGATTTATTTCGACCCTTTAATTTTTATGCTGATTAATTCGAAGATTACTTATAATGGTACTCTCAGATCGTTTATAATAGAAATGACCAGTATTAAGCTTTGTTCCCCTGGAAACATCTAATTAGCGAGTAAAATCCCGTTCCACCATACATTCACGTAATGGGCGAGTAAAATATGGCGTTTCCCTGTATACTTACATAATGAGTATGAGTAAAAAGCAGTTTCTCGGTGCATATTTGCTTTATGATAATGAAATGTCAAGTCCACAAGTTATCATATTAGACTGCCTGGAGCTACCATAGATTCCAGCACGTGTGTCGCATCCCACAAGGATGTATTGCGATGATCACCGACGATGCGAATGGATTTTACTTCGTTTACCACATAGTCAAAGCTCAAGGGTATTAAAAGATAAAATCTAGTCTGTGAAGAATTGCATTCTCTAAAAACGATGTCTTGTGACTCAACAAAAAGATGCAACTTTATTAGCACCAGCAGTCAACCAATCTTCTTCGACAGATAATGACAACGGACCATTAATCGATATGCTATCTTGTCATTATTCATCCATAATATGAAGACAACCAGTATATCCGAGTTAGTGCGTTGCACCCTTCTTGGTTATAGCGCGCGCCAAACATCGACAACGCACAGGGATTTCACTTCGTGTACGGCACACGGTCGGAGTCCAAGATTATTAAAACACAGAATGCCTTTAACATTATTATCCTCCACTCTATACGAGAGTAGAAAGCTTTCATAAATCCCCCGGTACATCGTCTACGTCAGCCGACCTATCTCCATTGTTCGGCGGTTCCTCTCATGAATTAAAGATACCTATACCCTCGGAATTATGACGTTTCGACGAATTCAATTTTGATCCTCTTCCTCGACCGAGTCACGGTCCTTTGTATCGGTGGTAGGGACGAGGTAAAGCGTTTTGGAAACGTGAGCTCGAGCTTCACATTTCGTCGGCTCCTCGTATCTCTGACTAGGATCACGAGGAGGCCAGGCGATAGGAATGGACA
The DNA here is from genome assembly GCA_964016905.1 of Perithous albicinctus. Taxonomy (NCBI): domain Eukaryota; kingdom Metazoa; phylum Arthropoda; class Insecta; order Hymenoptera; family Ichneumonidae; genus Perithous; species Perithous albicinctus. The sequence goes on along the minus strand of OZ024691.1, from coordinate 25,438,248 downwards.
AGGAGAAAGAGGGATACGAAACACAGATGGAATGGCACAAAGCGCTTGCACCCTGATATATAAGAGGGCATTCCACAAAGGATTTACCATGAAGAGCAACGTGAAATGCGTTCGCTCCTGTTCGGAACTGACAGTGGGGGATGTCCGAGTCGTCGCATATATGTCGAGGAGGATGGTTGGGTGGGTGGCGGTGGGGTGGGGTGGGGTGGGGGGTCGTAACTTACGCCTCGGCGAACAATGTCATTGTCTGGTAGCCGTCGATCTGCGGTTCTCATCGCACCTCTTGGTGTTAACAGGAAAACTCCGTTCAGCAATTTCACGCTCATCCGAGCTCGATACCAACGCGAACAGTTATTTTCGGTTGTTGAGGATTGAGCTTTTCACCGATTCTTGTTGCGTGGAGATTCCATTGGTTTTTTCTTTCAGTCGTAATTCCACTGTCTCCTGTATCAATCTTTTCTTTTTCTACTTTTTTCTTGTAGAATGATTTCGTTACAAATTCAATGTTTTCCAGCTCATTGACCCAGCAGAACGTCCTTCGTTGGGCACGAATGGTGGATCGACCTTTTTTTTTTTTTTTTCATTCTCTCATTTTTGTCTGTCGCGTCTATAGCAACGACAACAGCTATCGCGATTTTTTTTTGCGCTTTTCTTTTTCTATCGCAATGAGGGTGAACGGCATACGATGTCCGAGTGCGGTCACACTCGGTTTGCCATTGTCGAGTATCAGGCATCAACGACAATTGTGCTTACAGCCGAACAGACGAGATGGAGATTCGACCTGGGCAATCGAGTGTCGGGGATACAGCCCTGACAATCTATTTTAACTTTGGACCGCAAGTTATTTATACCGTTAACGCTCTCGACGGGTATACATGCTGCGTTCGACTTATTTTATTCGTGCGCTCGCGCGCGAGATGCAGTTTCACTCGTCGCTGATGGGTACTCGACGCGACTCGTGCGAAGACCAAGCATATTATACGCGTGGTCTTCGTCTTCGTCTTCGAGCGTTATCAGAACCTTTGGCTATATTTACGAGCTAGTAGTCAACCAATTTTACAGAACTGCCGAGGCAGTTAAGTTGTTATGTGACATCTCACAAATTGGTTAAAAATATACTACTTTCGTGAGAGATTAAAAATACATTGATTGCTCGGGGAAATATGTTTCTTCGTGTTATTGTCACTATTGAGTAGAGAATATAAAATTTTTTCTTTCGTTTCAGGCTCGGTAATACAATTATACACAAATTGTACATAAAGTAGAATTGAACATGAACGCAATTTTATGCAGAATGTACGGATTCGTTTATTAAAAAAAATTTGTTTTACAAATTGCCGTTACGATGCAACTCAAAGTTAACGTTATTTTCATATTTTCTGTGTGCAAAAAAAAACAATCATTTGTACCTAAACATCCCAGCGTAAAAGCAGTCAGATTGATGCGCAAGCTTTTACCGTTTCCCAGACTAGCTCATAGTCAATGACTAACGAAATTGTTCCAGACAGGCACATCGAAGTTTATGCACTTGTCTCATCAATACCCATAACATTATTTAGCATGTTCGACCCACCTGTGCAAGACTCTCGGTGCATTTCAGATCTGCTCGCCAAGTACTTATGCCGGAAGAGAGACGCCACCTTCAATTTGCATAGAGTATTCCCCCGCGGGTATAGCATAGCTTCTCTTTCGTAGAAGAAAATGCATCGAAAGCGCCTGGAGCCAGTGGCGCGCGAGCTTTCCGTGTCTCGGGAAATATTTAACCTGCTTACTTTCCTATATATGTCAGAGAGAATAGTGTCGGTGTTGGTGTAACGAGGTGCATACTATTCTCGTTAGTATAATGTCACACGATCCAGATTCTCTATCGCAGCATTGTGGGATATATATGTTGAAGCTCTAGGGGGAGGAAAAAAGATCCGAGCTACCGATGCATCGTAATCAGCTTGGGGAGCTTAATGTGCCGTGGCGAATCGGCAGTGTCGAGTTTTAATGTTTCCCTGCTCGTTTGGGCAATGCTTAGCTCTGAAGCGGTTTTAGTACGAGCGGGAGTGGAGGAGTGGAAAGGTGTGTACGTGCTTACCATCGTCCCTATAATAGACGAGCTTCGTTGGATTTAAATGCAAATTAAAGCTCCTGATATATATTTATATATAGATATATATATGCCATTCAATGTTCCATCTCTAACACATCGCGGAATGGATGACCTCCCGATCACCTTCCCTCATGTCTTTTCGTTTTGATTTTTTCATGGCCGTTTGCTCGCACCACGAAAATGGTATCCGACAGTCAATGGAAGATGCTGAGGAAGCCGAGCGCGAGCGGATCGTACTGACGGCATCTCAGGAGAAAATGGGCATTCGATTCGTGGAACCGAACATGTGAGAGACACGAGATATATATTGTATGATAAGGTGGGATGATGCTCGAATGTGGAATGAAAATTCAGGAATTCTTCTTCAGGGAACATGTTAGTTTTAGCTTTACGTTTATTTTCTATTAAATTCATCATGTGCTTGACATCGAAAAAGGAAAATGAAAGGATTTCAACGTTTTATAAAAAAAGTTACATCGTAAATAATTATGACATAATAAATTTTCATTATTTCTGTACTTATTAGAAAGACATATATATTTCACATATTTTCGCAACCTTTTGGCAATTTCCATTTATTTTAATATTCCTTGAAAAATTTCGTACGGTAAACAATCTCATAACAGCCAACTTTATTAAAACCTCCTGTCTCAGACGCATAAATTCATAACTGACATAAAAAAAGATGTAAGCTCGTAAAAATATAGCGTCTCTATGCCGAAGACCTGTTCGCAATAACAACCTCGAGGATAGACACAGCGTCAAAGTTATCACATCAAATTCGGTTGTCTAGTCTGTGGTATATACATATTTTGTCGGATAAATTGGAAATAGTTCGACTGTATCGTTGATAAATCTAATTTTAGAGACCAAGGTGTAGGTTGAATGACGTAAAAAGAGACTCTTGGAAGAAAACAGGAAACCGCGGTATAAAGACGCGCGTCTGTTAACTCAACCACCCACATGGCGCGGTTTATTAGAAACGATACTATTATTCACCGCAATTGTTAGGCAATATCAAGTGACAAATCGAAGTGAATATTCCCCGTGATTAGGCACATATGCGTTTAACGTATTAATCTGGCCGCGAAGTTTTGCGGCCAGGCATCATCTCCTCGACAGGATCAGTTACGTGACCGCGTCTCCCTCACTCTCCCTCTCTCTCTCTCTCTCTCTCTTTCTCTTCCTCCCACTTTTGCTGTCTCACTTGCTCCTCAGGCTAGTATAGTGCAGAATCAATATTTGGTCAGTCCTCACCGGTTGATCCGACCACGAGATCCGAGAGCTAGTATCTAGCTAGGAACCGCGATGTTAACAGCAAATCCGTTTGCCACGATTCCAAGATTCCTGTGGACTGTTACACCCTCGTCGAATATACATCGGTATACGTCAGAGAGATATTCTATCTTTGCTCTTGCTACAAGATTATTATCTATTGTTCGAGGATTCCACAATATTTTCTGGTAGTACATGCAAACGTTCTTTGATATAAATATACGTAAATAGGGCAAACAATGATGTGGAGGACAGGGGGTCTCTAATAATTAATACGTTGATGGTGAGTGACATATGAAATACCTTAAATAGACATCGAGTGATGGATGATTGTCGTCTGTTTTACTTGTAAATATTTTTAAGTTTATTTGAACAAAATAGGAATCCTTTGACATCCTATTTAACCAAAATTGTTGGTGACATCAAAAGATGCTTCTCGAACGCCGAATAAAAGAAAAAATATTCTAGAAACCTTCGTGTGATAATATGTTTTCTAACTTACAAGTGGTAGAGGCAAAGATTGCCGTCGTATACCAATTTCAGGTCAGGTCGAAATATAAAAAGGTTGTAGGTGTTCCATTTTTTTAAAACAGTGAATATAAAAGTAAAAATTGAAAAAAGAGTACCTTCTACAATTTGTTCGGGTCTGAGGTTTTTTTTACATGATCAAATGTCCATTAGGAACTATCAATCACATAGCATTCTTTAAACGATTTTTTTTCGCAACTGGACAGACTTTTTACCACAAATAGGAGAATCCCGCCCTGCAGGCGTACTTTGTGCTATCATTACTCAGATAGCCTACTGCCTAGTTGGCTGCTGGTTGGAACATTGAATCATGGAATGGGAGATCATTTTTCCAGATTCCGGTGATTCCCTGTAGAAATAGCAGTATCGTTGAAAGGGCCAACATGCTCACAGCGCCCACGTGCAAATGCAGCATCGTAGGATTATAAGTCGGCTACAAGCGCTATCAAGGGAAGGTGGTGCTCGTAAAAAGAGAAGCTTATTCCCCGCACGGTGGAACAAATATTTTGTTTTTTATGTTTTCTTTCGCATTAAAAAGAAGTTTTATATGTACAGTGCGATGAAACGGTTAATGGCTGTGTAGAGGAAAATGAATTTACAAGATTAAATAAAAATACATAAATATTTCATCAAGGCTAAAGTATCGAATAAATTCACATCGAAATCAAATTTTCTTATTTTACATAATCAGTTTTCTTCTTCTTCTTCTTCATCTTCTTAAACGTTTATCCAATATCAGAGTTATCCAATTTTCGTCATTCGCCAGATTACAATCAGATTGCCTAGAGGAGTTTTTCGAAGCAATACGAAAACAAAGAGAGTTTTCATCGTTTGAGGTCACGTTTCGATAACTCGATTGCGCAAGGGTTCGGAGCTACCGTATACTACGGGCTCTCCTCTCGATGATATGTCCATGTAGCCGCCTTGTAATCTACTTTCGATGCTGTACACGGTTCTCGCGTAAATTCGCGCGGTCGCTTATATTCTCTCGCCAACAAGGGTGAATTTTCTCTAATAAAGGTATATGTATGAGCACGATATTGGTTCTGCTTCTTCTATCTGAAGGTGATTCGTTTGTTTGCAGACAAATTGTCGAATCGATGAAACGTTTGTACGCTGTGCCTTCGGAGAAGGTACGAGTTTGGAGTGTATGGTTAACGAAAATTGAAGAGGAAGCGAACGAGTGGCATTCCTGGCTAAGATCCCACATCAATCTGGTACTGAGGATGAGCGAATATTTGCAAAAGGCCGAGGAAGAGATCGAAAAAGAAGTAATTATTGAGGGAGAAAATTATTATCGACGGGGTTGAGAGTAGGTAACAGTGGGAGGGCGGAATATTGGTAGATGGAATAAAGTTAAAAAGAACAGGAGCCAAATATCTATCGCCGGAAGCGAGCTTTTTTAATTTCCCTTCTCGTTCAACCAAATCACGTAGAAAAATTGTACAATATACGTTGTATTCGGAGAATGTCGAACGGAGGTGGGAAAGCACGGGTTCTCTCGATCGTGATATGGAAGATTGACGAGAGTTGTTGGCAAACTAATATTTATATCTCACGCAGCAGGATGCATCGACGCTGGTGCGAAAGAGGCGAATCGACGAGGTGTATAGCGAACGAGATAAAAACAAGGTGGAAAAAACTTTGGGGCCAGCTGATGCTGGACAAGGATTCAACGGGCTGTCTCGAGGAGATCGGGAAATGAACAATCGAGAGACTGTTCGATTTCAAGGTGATAACAATTATTGTTTTCTCAATTTATCGATTTTATTTATTGTTATCATTTTTTTCAGTGTCATCACTTACATTTGATTATTACACAATTGCAAATGATAACAAGTTTTATACAATAAAAATTAAACTAAAATTTTCGTACTTTTGGCAAAAAGTATTGATACACATAAGTTCAGAAATTCTTGTTATTAATATTACAAAAAAAAGTATGTGAGTTTTTGGTATTTAAAAAAAAAAGTGCAAGATTTTTTGTCGTTATTTACCTTAAAAATTGTAATTTTGACAATTTTCATTTACTAGACTATTCATACTAGATTCACAAAAAGTAATGGTAGAAATGACAATTTTTATTCATATCTTTTTAGCAAAAAAAAAATATATATATATATATATAAAGTCGAAAAAATCACAATCACTTTAAAGATAACTTTAAAGAGAAACCATTTTTTTTAATCTAAGTTTTATTTAAAAAGTGAATTGAAGCTATTTTACTTTTTTAGCTTTAATCTTCAGTATTTAGGTCGCTAACGAATATAACTCAATACGAGACCTCTCTCGGGCGATGACTGCAAGAATGATATTCAGCTATATTTTTCCCTTACGTCTTTTTCCCATGAACTTGCCCTACTAGCTACAGCCCACACTTCAGGACTAAAATCGATTTTGATCGATTGCTAGGCAACTACGGTGGGCTCTTACCCGAGCTTCTAACTTGATCAGGTTAGTTTGTTGTTGAAGGTTGATCGAGGTCCCGTCCCGAACGATTTAAGCTTGAGCAAACCCCTTGAGTACCCAACGGACAACAAGACTCGTTCGGATAAGAGGTTCTTTCCAAAAGGGTTACAAAAATCATCGTATATATACAGTTATCAGTATAGAATACAGTATAGAATTCTGACCATAATAGCTTGCGGCAGAAAAGGGTGTTAGAGGTTCACGATACGCTATAGAGAAACCAGTGGTGGAGAACCTATTCTCACGATTATCGGACAGGATGTATCATTGCAAAGACGTATAGCCCGGGAGAAATATCGGGAGCCACCATTGTAGCAGCCAAGGGGGTTGAATCCTTCGGGACAAGTTTGTACAGGTGTTCGTCGACCTACGGGGAGTCTCTGAAACTTACCCTAAACTCGTTTACTCGCCCATCAGATATCGATTCAGTGAGTTAGGTTGTAGAAATTGAATCGACAAGGAATCGTACGTACACCTCCTTCACTTCTACCATCTTGGATAACTTGGAGACCATGGTTCCCATCAGCTTGGCTTACACTCTCACGCGCTAACTGTATTAATCATTTATCCGTCCTTACTATTCGCAGCGGGAATTTTCACTGAAGAACTTTTGTAAAATCATTGGAGAATTATAAAAATGATTGAATTACGTAAGTAAAATGTGTCTTGATGAAAACAAAAATTGGAGGATTGATGAGAAAAAGATAATGATGAAATTCGACAAACTGGGAACCTATTAGAAGTGATTCATAGAAATAGTAATCAACTTTAGGGACACGCTAATTGCGAGCTATATCGTCCGCGGCGAAACTTTCGACCGGCTTGGGTGTTCTCCTTTCATTTCAATCGGTGCGAGAAAACTTTTGTTTTCAACGCAGATAGGAATAGTGCGATGGTCGACACGAACGAGATGCAACGTCCTTCAGCAGCAGCGGAGTCGGAAGAAGTGAAAGAAACAGCGGGGAACGGGGGAGTTAGTAGTGAGCTTAAAGGAGCGTCATCCGGAGCAGAACCGATGGGAAGGCTGTCTTCGGTAACGAACATGTCACTGAAAGAGGAAAACAACTGGGATACGAATGATAGAACTCGGGAGGAGAAGAGAAAATCAAGCAACGGTGAAAGGGAGAACGAAAGGGGCACGGAGGAATCGGAGAAAATTGCTTGGCCGATCGGAGTACCCTGGGAGCCTGTGGAAACGACGTCAATGGAAGAAAAGAAAGTGGCGAAGAAAAAAGACGACGAACTCAAAGTAACTTTTCACTTCGGCTCTTGTTCTCGCTTACCTCCACTCGACCGATGCTACGAGCGCTCCTGAATTTAAAAAAAAAAGGAAAATGTGAGGAAACTTCATAAGACACTTGGAATTTCTCAGGTGATTCCGATACCGGGAAACGAAGAAGAGATGCTGAGCCTCATAAAAGACGTGAAACATCAGGCGACGATTTACGCATCATTTTATAAACACTGGCAGGAAGTTGCTGATCGGGTGAGTTCTGGAATTTACGGAAGAAATGAATTCTTATTAATCATATATATACCTAAGCAAATTTTTTTTCTGATTGCATTGATCTATGCTTGAATTGTTCTTTGGAATAGGCTGTCAAGGAAATTATGAATCGGACTGTGATGCCTTCAGAGCGAGTTCTTACCGATGAAGAAATTCCATATTTCTTTTACTTGTACGTCGAGCCCGACGTCGATATAGGAGTTGAGAATGACGACGAGATGATTCTCCTTCCCGATCCAACCCGTGAAAAGATAACGTGCGAATTTACGACCTTGTACTTCAACCTCGCTGACAAGCCTGGCAAGGGAGGAAAGCCTTGGCTCTGAGGTCAGTCCGCAGCATCGACCCTACTCGGTTCTATTCATTCGGCATTAATTAATCCTTTGCCGTCATCAGTCTCTCTCCATCCTTCCTTCTCTTTCCTATTCCCTCATCCTGTTCGAAGACTCCGTCTACGTAACCGGAAATACCAGACATGTATTTCGGCGAAACTCCCGATGTTCTGATAGTTTCTCCCTTTCTGGTCGCTAGGTCTCAAAGCCTCATCGTCGTGGCCATGCATTGTGACGAACAAGTTTGGATCAGTAACGAGCGGGGACTACAGCAGTCCAGGAGGAAGTGGATGTATATTCTCTCCATGACATGTGAATCCAACGACCGTAACGTTAATACACACAGAGATCCAAAAATATTCCTAGTTTGTCGATCAGCATTTCCTCTCCTTTTCGACAATGTGTATCTGAAAGGAGTTTCTGCCTCTCACCCCTTCGCCGCTGCACCATTCGAAGAATGCCAAATTCTCCAAGTTCTAAGTGCCCAGTTTTTACGACGTTTCGAGCGACGAAAGGTTGACCTTGTTTTGGAAGCTGTCTTTCCTTTTTAACAATGTACTCTTTTTCTCGTTTGCGAAACTTGTGTCTACGCTGACAGCCACAGAGGATATCCTGATGCACTTTGCCAGGTCTTTCGGTTCCTGGATTGTTTTGTAAAACTCGTAACGGATGTTGTCATAGAAATCAAAACTCATATAAGGAATCCATTCGTTGAACCGCTGAAGAAAAGGTAAGAAAAAAAGAATTTGTCTTTGTGCACACTGACAAGAGTGCCTCTAAGCTGAAGTAATTTAATACTCTGTGTGATCAAGTGACTTTTGTTTTATGAAGAAAAAGAGGAAACTTTCCTGTGCTACACGTAAAATCGATGATCCCGTTTTAACCATTGATTAGGCTCGTCCATCAAATTTTCATGCGGTTCACCCTGTTCCATCACACGTGGTTTTCTCAACAGTAAAGGTTGTCGATCCATCTGTTTAAATTCTTCAACACCAAGAGAGCACTTGTCTTCCAGTTGAGGCAAGTTTGTTGGGTGGGAAAGCCAATGCCACGAGACCCCCAATGCCATTAGAATAATGCAAAGTTCGTTGAGTTAACTCGGGAGGTAAGAGCACCTGTATGCACCTGGACCGAGTTTGCTCTAAGTTTTACTCTGACGTTCTTTGTTGGGCGAAGGAACTGATAGGATTTCTATAAAGCCTACTTGGGATTTGCATAGGTGAAGACGCACACGAAGAGGTGGAAGACGGCGAAGAAGATGAAAACAAGTAGGAAGAAGATTATCGAGTTTCCCCACTGGTTTAAGAGGTCTCCTTTCTTAAATCAGACCCCCTAACAAGGGTCGCTCGAGGAACGACGCCTTTCCCGCAACATTTTTTAACTAAAACTTTGAAATCGCCATAGTGACTAAAACTTAATGAAAGTGCGGTCATATTTTTTTTACGCTTTATAGCTATCTACAGCTATACTTCAGTTACAACTTGGTGACCATAAAGTTTTTAATTGTCATTGATCTCCAAATTAGGCCTTTTTTATAATGCAAACAGATAATACAAATAATCGCCATCATTCACGTGGATTGACAATTCAAGCAATACCGTAATTTGGCCGTCATCCGTCTGAAATTTCTTAGTCCAACTGACATTATTTCAGTGTTACAGGGTATCATTTCCTGGATCTTACACTGGAGTTGGGTTGCACAAAGGATTATATTATACTCCTCTGTACAGAACCTTATAGTGTGACCGTCACAGTTGGAGTTCTCAGAGAAAACTCTTGGTGCACCGCTGTTTCTTAAACTCCCGAAGTTACCCTTTGCTGCCACGAGGCTTTTACGATTCCGCGCGACCATTAACACCTGTCGACTACACATGCATGTGCCTCTGTTAGAGCTACTATGAAAGAGTAAGTATTTCCTTGCGACTTTCTTGTAGGTTCTTTCTCCCCCAGTTCTTGGGCGCAATTCTATTCGCCCGGATTCGCATGGACGTGCCATCGATGAGGAAAAAGCGGCTGACGTCTTGGTAGTCGCGACATCACGAACCGAGTGAAATGTACGGCGCGTGAAAAACTTTTCACCGAGTCTGCATCTCTGTCGCCTAACGTTCAACACTTTACTTTCGTGACTGTGAAGGAATCGCGGGAGTCGGCGCACCCTCCCGGCTATATTCACCCTTAACTTTTCAATCCATCGCCCCTTCCCCGAATCGATAGATAAGTCAGGTATTGTGGTGGAAGCGAAGCTACCACGTTCCTCCGCTTCATTATTCCTGTCGAATACGACGAATAGGCCGTGAGAGAGATGAAAGGGTGGCAAATGTCTAAAAGACAGGAGACACAGACAGGGATGGAGAGCCGTTGATTCGGGTATATATAACTTAAACTTGCAAGCATCCAACATCACGACTAACTTTCTCTCCGTTGTTCTCGAGTTCGCCGCGATCTTCTTGCATCTCTCGTATGTGTATATATGGGGCAATCCAGCTCAGTTTGACGATCTCTTAGCTTGACCTGACCTTCTTAAATTTTAGCAAAACCGTGTTCATATGTAAATATAGGTTCAAGAAGTGACCTCTAATTATTCCCTTTTTCTGCAATCATCATTTGCTCCACCCTTATTTACGATATTAATGACCATGTTTCTACGATTTCTGAAATTCGAAGACTTTCCAACCAAAGACATCTAAGGATTGCCATAAGCGAATTCAAAATATCAAGCTTTTGTTTCGTCTTAAATTCGACTTACCGTCGAAAATACAATCGAATGGTTGTTACAACTATTGGTTATGGCAATAAATCTATGAATTGTCGCAATTATTAAACAAAACAAACTGAGGTACAGTGTAAAAGTTTAGCTGGCATAAAAAAACTTTTTTTTACGTGTGGAATCAATTTGCTAGACCTAAACCTCTGTTCCAAGGTGGGACGTTCAGTGTATATGCGATTCAAGAGCAGGAGGAATACGTTGAAAACGAAAAAAATCCCTCTCAGCAGCAAGAGAGCGTGGTGTTGCCACTGCTAACACTTTGGTGAGACGCTTGTACATAGTATACCCGGTGGAGGTTTGGTGCTAGGGGTTGCTGAATACTATAGGGTGAAGCGCTTGCGCGAACGTTTCTCTCTCCTCCGCCTCGTCGGAGAGCCACTAGCTCGTCAACCGACCGGCGCTGCCACCACCCCGGCTTCGGCCACGGCACTATTCCATGTCAAACTTCAGTTCCAGTACTGGCACGGTACTCCGGAATCGCGGTTCTCTCCGTGCTCACCCAACACCAACCAGTAGTAGCCCTTCGTTCGGCAAACACGCGAAGTTTACATTGTACCCGAACGCTTAATCATCACCGAGCCAATATTTGATTGTTAAATCACGCAGTTATTTATTCATAAATACGACAAATACGACAAACAATATAATCCACATTTTACCGATCAACAACAATTAGGGTAAAAAAGCCTCATGAAAATTAATCGGGGAGGGACACTTAGTACACTTGAATTTTAAATGACAACTGGATTCGCGTGTCACTTGTTTGTTTAACGTCATTGGTCTGTCAAACATGGATATGACAAAGTCCTGTGCTAAAATCGCGCTGCCGCTCCTCCTCCACGTGACGCTCCGAGAGTTGCTATCGGAGGTGAGAGCCGCGTAAGTTTTCGCAGAGGATTTTCGAGAATCGGCTGCGCATTTTATTATGAGCGATTTCCTTCGCTCTCAAGATTACTTTTGACGGTCGATAACTTTCCGCGGGATTAAAAACTACGGTACGAACACCTGTCTCACTCAGTGTTTATCGTTCTTGTTATTGTTCATCTTTTTTTTTTCTTTTTTTTTTTCTTTTAAGATATCTCGCAACGAATAAAAATAGACATTTCGAGAAGATTGGATCATGAAAGAGAGCTAGAGTTTATTGATGCTAAACATAAACATTTTTTTTTGTTGATCTTGTTGCGAGATAGATATTCTGAGTTAGGTCGACGCTTTGTTTTTCATTTTATCGTCACTGAAGAAAAAAAAGAAGATAATGCTTGCGGCAATATTTCTTCGACCGCTCTCATTATCTTATATTGCGTATAAAGCTGTCAGCTTCCGAGGCAGTTTTTTCCTCGTGCAACGAAGTTGCAGGTGCTTTCACTATATACGAGGAGAGAGAAAAAAAAAGAGAGCAGATGGCTGAGGAGTAAATAACTCACGAGTATCAAGCCCTTCACTTGGTTTCCCGAGCGCGCGCGCGCTTGCGGATAATCGTATTAAGGTTAATTCCAATGATTTTTTCCTTCCTGCGACTGAAGAGGTGATGAAGGGCGATTCGATTTTATTTAGGCAGTTTTTTCTTTACTAATCGTATTACGCGATTTTTCAAAATAGTTTCACTTTTTCTTGTGTCTAGTCTATTTTTCTTTAATTATACTGATTTATTTGTCTGTGTTTAAAAAAAAATATTTCTGGGTCGTATTTTACGTGTTTGAAAAAAAAACACGATTGACTTTTTCAGTAATTCTTCCTTTTTTTTAAGAAAAATAATATCGTACGAAGGGTAAAGTAATGTGTTTCTAATAACAACATCAATGTTGCTGCATAAATACAAAATGAAACTTATTCAACTAATGGGATTCGCTCCAATTAATTATACGTCAAATGACGTGATGGCATGGGAATGGCATCGGGCTTGCAGCTTGTGCAACTTGATGACGAATCAATGACTCGTTAGCTTTACCCTGGAATTCAAACTTCACAGGTTAATCCGATGCTTTGCGAAGTGATATATGAATATTTTATTTTTCGGTTGAGAAACGTGAAGCGTAAAGAAAATTGTATCGTCCAAACAATTGAATGGCAGCTCGAGATTATGTCCTATACGTGAATATATATTTTTGTGTGCATATGATGTGAGAATGCAGTACTAAAAAGCAAGCGATCGGTCGAAATATTGCATCGTATTTTACGATATCCTCGCGGTGAAAATGGTTGCCGCCTTAAAACTTTAATTTGGTGCAAACGCACCAATTTCCACAGTAAAGCTTCCAAGCAAGAGAATTCTTTTGGGTTCTTTTGAAACTTCCAAAATGCTTTCGTTTTTTTTTTGCGACTGGATTACTTTTCTTTAATTTTACAGATTTTGTTTATTCGTGCTGTTTAAAAAAATTGCGGGTTCATATTTAACGCCGTTAAAAAATACTCGTCGATATAAACACGATACATTGTTAAAATAATTTTCTTCAATATCATTATTAAATCATTATTAAAATAATTTTCTTTCTACTAAAAATATTGTCTTTAACATTGTGAAATCAAGTTTGTTTGAAAAAATGTCAATGTTGCTCTAAAAATTGAGAATGAAAATTATTCAATTATCGGGATTGACGCAAATTATTTAGATGTCAAAATACCTGATGGAATGATAGTTTATTCGCAGTTTGTGCAAATTGATGACGAATCGATGACTCGTTAGCTTTTCCCTAAAATTAAAACTGCAAGTGTCAATTTTATTCTTTGCGAAGTGTACATTTTTCTATTTTGTTTCTTGGTGAAGAGACGTAAATCGTAACGAAAAATTGATCGTTCGAATAATCGAGTTAAATCTATAGGAAGCTCGGTATAACGACGGTAATTCATCCTCGACGTGAATTTATATTTGCGTGAACGCGATACGAGAATGCAGCACTAAAAAGCAAGAGATCGGTTGAAATTTTTCGTCGTGTTTACGAAATCTTCGGTGAGTTCGGGTACCGCAGCAGAAAAAATAAAAAAAATCCCGGGTTCATATGTTGACGTTATAAAAATTCGCCTCTTCGATACAGACACGATCGGTTTTTAAAATAATTTTTTCCTTATTAAAATATTATCGCTTGAATCGTAAAATTAAATTTAGGTAATAAAAAAAATAATAGCGGCATTCATGCTAATTAATAAAATGTTCAATGACTCGTTATCTTCGCCCTAAAATTAAAACAGCAAATGATAATTCGATTCTTTGCGAAATGCAAATTTTTCTATTTTATTTTTTGCTTTTTCTATTTTATTTATCGCGAAACATAAATCGTAACGAAAAATGATCGGCAATTCTTCCTCGACGTGAGTATATATTTGTGTGTATGCGATGTGAGAATGCAGAATTAAAAAAAAGAAAATAAGCGATCGGTCGAAATCTTTCATCGTGTTTACGATATCCTCGGTGAATCCGGGTAGCGCGTCAAGACTGTAATTTGGTGCGATAAACGCACCACTCTCCATAGTAAAGCTTCGTGAGTCTTGGAAGTATCCTCACGGGTGCAGGGAGCCCGCAATAACGCGGATAAAACTCGTATTTTTCATTCGCTCCTGTCCTCACTCTCCCCACGTCACACTATATATACAGTACAGTCTACACGGTGCGCTTTGGCCATTGAAGATCCGGTTTGAGAGGCGATAAACTGAAACGCGGGGGAGATTCGTCCCTTGAGCAAACGCGAGCGCTCGCGCGCTTCGTCTACCCAAGTGCATGAAAATGCTGATACGAAAATATATCGCCCCGAAGGAATTTTCCAATAAAACACTTGGAGCACCCTTGGTACCGACCGAATATCAATTTTCCTGTTACAGGTACACAATAAAAGAGTACTCACGACACGTTAATCCGCTCTAATTAATCGTTCGACCTAGCGATTTTCATCAGGACTCCATTGTGTAAAAAAAGTGGACAAAAAAATCTGCGTGTGATCGGCCGAATTTGTCAAAATTAATTTCTTTTTTTTTTTTTCGACGGCTCTCGTAGAGTGACATCACACATGTGGATTATCGTCGGTGCATCCTAGTGTGAACGTGGTTTGTGCTGTCATGCAAACGACTGATTGGACATCCGAAACGAATAAATGGTCGTCGATAAGGTTTCCTGGGGATGAACTACGTCGATCATGCTCGAAGCACTTGTCCGGATCAGTATTAAATTAGATAAAACCATTATAATGCTCTTCTGTGACGATAAAACGATTAAATTGCCAATACTGTCTCAAAGTAAGTGACACTATGAGCAAATGCATTATCGTTCTTGGCCATGGAAGTGCATAGATTAAACTCTTAAAATTATCAGTGCTACGTGCCAACAGTGTGA
The DNA here is from genome assembly GCA_964016905.1 of Perithous albicinctus. Lineage (NCBI taxonomy): Eukaryota > Metazoa > Arthropoda > Insecta > Hymenoptera > Ichneumonidae > Perithous > Perithous albicinctus. The sequence continues at coordinate 25,422,951 of OZ024691.1, read as the reverse complement.
ATTGTGTGACTAACGTTTTCCGACTCTCGTGTTGTACTTCCAGCCAGGATAAGCTCTGAATTTGTCAGACCTTGGAAGGTATGCCACGTTCAGCTGACTATTATTATTAATTCATTATTAATTTCTTAAATTATTATTATCATTAAATTATTATAGCTTTGGAACAATACGCAATTTTTTTAAATGAACTTGATTGAAATTAAAAGTGTCTGCTCAACACGTTCTCGAAGGCCAGTCATTTACTGGATTTAAAAAGTAGGGGTACTTTAAAGAAAAACAAATATTTTTTTTTAGATAAAAGTACGTCGTGTATTTAAAAGTTATTTGAAGACTAAAAGGCGCTAGAAGTGGTTTTTTTAAAGACATTAAGCAAAGGTAAAATGTAACCAAATGTCAAAGGCTAATACGTACAGAATTGCGAAAGGTATAGGTTATATTAAAAATCAATAAACAACAGTGTTTCTCAATTAAATTGTTTCCAATCCAGTAATAGAATGAAGGATTATTATCATCTATCATTCGATTTTTAAAATAAAATTTCGATTAATTACTCTCTGAAGAAGGGTTTTCTCATCACGGTTTCAAACTATCCATGAGCATTTAATTATTCGACTACTTGCCGATAATTTGTTTTACAACACAAATTTTCCAACGAAGACTCTTGTTCGTTGCCCCAAAAAATTCGGGCAATATGAAATATTGAGTTGAATAAAATTGTATAAACAGCGACTGTTTCCTAACGCGACTTTAAAACACGCTTTTTTCGGGGTATATCTAAACGCCGTTTGGATTTTTTTTTTGCTAATTCGTGCAAAAGTTAAAACTGTACCCTTTGCTTATTTATTAAAAATCTGAAGCAATTATAGTCTGTTTTTAAATATGAATACAAAAAATTACGAAATTTTGCTGATTACAATTTTTTTTTATTCTTCAACATTAAGACTATAGAGATGCCTGAAAAAAAAATATTTTGGCAATTTTTTAGAGAACTCCAAATTAATGAAATTTGAGAAATGTTCATAGCTTAGTAGCTGAAGTTGGACATGGTTAAAAATAAGTAATGAAGTAAGTAATTACACACTAAAGTTTCCTTCATGTGAAAGCCAAAAAATTGCAAAACTTGATCTATCATAACAGAATTCTTATGTTTTTTTCCTGTAATTTAATTATTATACATTTATTACTAACCTCGATCTTTGAAAATGTGTACAAACAATCTTGTAAATCTTGGTACTCGAATGATCTGACTATACCGTTGAAGCTATCCTAAGTTGATCGCAGCGCAAGCAAATAAATTGACTTTGAGACACTCATTGTCAATGTTCAATGTCATGTATCCACTATGAATGCTTGACCCATGAATCAGTCCGCTGTTCTGTTGGGGGTTAATGATGGCCCTATAGATTTTGATCGCGATTCAAGATGATGCAGCATCACTATGCACGATGTATCCTCAGGCATGGTAAACACGAACCGTGAATACAGTACGAGGCTGTAGTTGAAAGTGGCTGTGCTGGTCAGACGCGGTTAGTAGATTAGTCGTGGGACAGGCACGCGTGGTAAATAGGGTGATTACGGTCAAACATAACCAGTACATGCACTCGGTACTGATTAGGCATGATCAACACGAGTACCGCCCAATGGTGGTTTCGGACAATCAGGCAGTTTGCCAATCCTCGCAACTTGCTGTGTTCTCGATGATACCCTTCGCCCTTATATGCTATACGATTCTTTTTGTTTTCTTTTTTCTTTTTTTATTTTTTTTTTTCATATCATGAAATATTTTCTCCATTTCTCTGCTACTTGGTGCGAGCTACTGCTTCTCAAGTCCCTTCGCCCGTTTCTCTGCTTCGGCTACGTGTCACTTTTCGTGGATCGGTGGGCACAAAACGCGGGTTTTCGCAACGGCCTGTCACTCCAACTTTGATACAGAGCTGAGAGAGTGAGAGAGTGAACGATCGTTGCTTATGATTTATGACGTTTCGCGGGAGCCTAGAGTTTTATGACACGTGAATGCTTACGAGCGTGCTCAGCAGCTACGACTAAATTCGATACCCACTCGGCTTCTCTCAGATAGCCCGATTCAATGATTTTCGTGTGTTTCTTATGGGATTAAAAAAAGAAGTAAAACAGGGCTACCGTTTATCAGTTAAGTGTTAGGTACTGAAGCTTTATTTTTCCAGTAGCTGCGATATATCCAAGTATTGTCGTGAATATCGATAAAATTCCTGAAAATTATATTTTTTTTATCGACGACTATGGGAATACTGGAATTTTATCGTTCGCCTCATCGCGTCGCACCGTAAACGTTTCGCATAAAACTAAGCTGTGGTCTGTTGTTTATTCTTTTTTATCTGTTGCGAGCTATAGTGGCGGTATTCACAGTCGTGACTCGAACAAGATTGCCCAAACTTGACGAAAATATGACCTTTCAGTATTTGAAGTCAACGGTAAACCCGAAGGCCATAAAGACAGGTGCTCAAGATTCATTGCTCAATAAAAAAATTTATGGTTGACATATTATTACAAATCGCATTTATTTTCTAGCAATCACGTTTTATATGTTAGACGAATGTCTGACGCTGGAACAGCGAATGTGGATGAGATCAAATTACCAATGTCAGTATTATACATATATTTTTTTTCAATAAGTAACACCAGTCTTAGAATTAGCAGGGGAAATTGTAACAGTTAGGGGTGGTGCATATCACCTCCCAAGTGATTATTAAGATAACCTAGCTGTTTGCCATAAATATAAAATAATATCCGCGCTAATGGCATCACAGCAAAAAAAGGAAAAAGGGAAATTATATTCTTGCTGTCAGCTTTAAATCCAACTGATCGGATTCAATGTGAGCTAACCTAAGTCGACTCTACGGAACCACTGATTTTCCCTGCAAGTGTTGTAATAATCCAGTAACTAGTAATTTTAGCACGGACGCTTTGTATCATCGCGATCATCCGCCTTTTCTCAGGTCACGATTTTTATTTTCTTATATATTGTATTTCTTATTCTTAGACAAAGAAAACTGGTTGAATCCTTCAGTCTGTTACATTGTCAAACTCATGGATAGTCTGTATTGCTTCAAGTTATTCATGCCTACTCGTTACGAACATGAATGCGTCTATAGCGAAAAAGCAACTTCAATCAGCCTATTTGTCATCACGTACACCTACTGCAAGCTTCGTTCGCCCATCGTATTTCCAAGTGTTTCAATAATTGAATACGTGTTCAGTGAGCGGCATGGATTCAGCGGGTCGTGAGTTAGGGCAAGGCGCGATATAGCTCGATGAGTGGGACCAAAAGTTTACTTTCAGTCCGCAAAGTTCTGGCGTTATCTTCCTTGCTGTTTGGGAGAAGAGGGGGAGGGGTGGGGATACGAGGCGAGAGGGTTGAGCGCACAGGATTTAGCAATCTTATCGTCGATGCTCGAAGTTCATTAGGAAAGGATCTTTCTCGACGCCGTGCGCGCTTCTATAGCGTCTCTTCTTCGGCGTGTCTCCTTGGCTCAACGCTGCTGAATAACTTTTACCCGGGTGACGCGGACGAAGAAGTTGCACGCTCTCGGGAAACTCCTGGGTCTCATACCGTGGTTCGAGCTTGCTACACAGGATAAGGTCATCGGCGATATCGCTCGGACACGTCAACGAAATAAGTAAAAACGATAATAATTGATAAAATTACTCGGCGATGTTGCAACACTTTTAAAAAGGTGTCATTACCTGTAAGCAAGCTCCTCTTTTTCGTGCAGGAAGAAATTCATTTGGTGAAAATAGTCCGGAGCTTAATTAGAAGACCTACCGATTTTGCTTCTAAAGAAAAAAAAATGACAGTAACAAAAATTCCGCTTACTAGGTTGTTATCGTCTTGATAACTGTAGAATGATTTCTGACATTGCGAAAATTGATAGGTATTCCGATGTCTTATAGAAATACGTCAGAAAAAAATGGTTGTGGCTTTTTCAGTACTTTTAAATGTGCCCTATCAACCTACAGCTAAACCAAATCAAGAAGCATTTTTTAAAGGAATTAAATTTGATGCTATTTTATTAAGATCTTTTATTTTAATAAGATCTTTTATTTTAATAAGATAGGATTGTTTATGTCGTTGAAGCCATTTACGTCATCGCTCACTGAAAAGTTTATCTGAGCACATATTCCACGTAACAGCGAGGGAGAGTGACCAACAAATTGTGTAATTTGATATTGGTCGCGGGAAAGCAACGTATACACGTAACGGGCGTTTGTTAACGTAGAACAAGCCTTTGGAGTCTACTGGGACACTGCATCCCATACCCGGGTCACACATATGGGCAGAACAAACTTTGGAACGCGTTAGAAACTCCATTCCATTCGGCCTTTTTGGTCCTCTTGTGTTTTGCAACTTATGCAACACAGTAATTCCCACATGCCAACACACTTGTCATTTGATTCTCTGGTAATTCGAGAATAATACGAAGCTGTATGTATTTACTCACTGGGAAGCAAGAGGATCGAGAGGAAAATCTAATGTCACGGTTTGGGACACAAAACGGATACGAACCGCGCCAGACTGTTTGCACTCTGGCGAAACGTGTCTCTCGAGTAGATTCTCAATATTCGTGATGCCAGAACGGAGCAGGTCGTGATGAATAGCACGATGAAGGAAGGGAAAAAAATGTGCAGAGTCAAAACTTGCACATTGCTTTCCATATTATTATTAACGAAAAGAATGATCGTGATGAATAGCATGAGGAAGCAATAAAAAAAAAGTGCAAAGTCAAACCTTGCACATTACTTCCACATTATTTTTCACCTTTCACCTTCCAGCTTTCACCTCTTTGAGAAAGTATGTTGATCGACTTTGACTTCCTCGCAGAGATTTGCGAAAGGTGAAAAAATGATGAGCACCAAACTCACAAAAAAAAAGTGACAACCATCTGAGGTTCCAACTACACTTATGTAGTTCCTCCCAGTTTCATGGAGTTGGATGAGTAAGCTTTTTTTCTAGTTAGGCGTTTGTGAATAATCTACAAATTTTTACGACCACATAAATGTTAAAAAAAAGAAATCTCACAAATATGAACCCTGACACTAAAATCTTAATATTTTTTTTTTTACTGGAAAGAAAAAGTTTCCATAAAAAAAAAACAGTTTGCCTTCGAGTTCCCTCTCTCAACAGTTATTATCAAGAATGTGGTACGTTTTGGAGTCGGTGCAAAATGTCGGAAGAAATTGCGGCGAGAAAGCATACTGGGAATAGACGTTCCAGAACGCTCGGTGCATTGCAAAACGGGCTTTCCCAAGTAAACTTTAATGATTAATAACTTTGTTTCATTTGGAATTCCATTTTAGCTTGCGGCTGAAGTACATTCTGCATGGTTGGTGGCAGGCGGTTCTGCGCCACTTGTTAATGCGGTATTATGTAGGTGTCGGTAACGAACTACTTCTCGTGCGTTTCGCGGTAATTCGCGTGTGAAATTTCTATGCATAAATTATGATTTTGGCGTGACTGCAATTGTTTATAATTTCAGCTTGTTAAAGGCGATTGGTGTGTACCTTTGACCAGTGTTATCCCATTTAGTTGCTATTAACCAGCAGGATTTTTTTTACTGTGCTTATAAAGATCCAACTTCGAAAAATTTCAACACATTTACGTTCGTGATGAACCGATACATTTTTGGCAAGCAATGCTATAACACGAATAAAATTTTTAAAAAAATGTAATTCAATTCACTTATTTTCTAGTAAAAAACACTAAATCTGAAACGAATTTGTTTTTTATTATAACAAAAATTGGGGTTACATTTTTCTTGTAACACTAATTATGTTGAAAAATTTAATAACCATTTTTGTTTATCAAAATGATAGTTAATGTATTAAAAAGTAAAACCGGAAGGCTGTTTTTGTTTTTGCGTAAAAATAAGGTCTATACCTGGAAGGTTTTTCGCAGTTTCCCTGTACCCTTGTGCAAATGCGATACGGGAGTGCATTAGGAAGAGTGGCTGCGGACAACACTCTAGGGGGGTCTTCAGGAAATGGAATAGAAAGGAAAAAGGGTCGTAAAAACCTGAGTAAGGCACACGGAGGAACAAAAAAAAAGTAAAATGTATATAGAATCTTTTTTGTAAAGCTGCAAATTGCATACTATTTTTTTTTTAGTAAAATTTCGAACAACAAAAAATTTTTGACGTTTACGGACGAAAAGTTTTTGTTTCTATGGCGTCTGTTGAATATATTATCTCTATAATATAAATAACAACAACTCCGCATATTTAACACTGCAAAAAAGTAGAAAAAAGACCATTTTTGTTCGCCGGTTGTAACTTAAATCAATGGTTAAAAATATGAGCATTTTTTTTAAATTAGAAAATTCAATTATTCAATCTCATATTCTGATATTCAATACTTCATGATATTATTTTGCTACTATCGTATTCACAGTAATATCAATTTTTTGACTTACGAAAGAAGTGGCACAGTTCTTTGGGGAATATATTATCCACCAAATTTTTTTTAGCTCCCCATGAAATATGTGAAAATGGAGCCCATTTAGACTCGCCTGCATAAAAATGCCCTTAGGACAAGGGTGGAGTAATATCATCACAATAACAGTGGTAAATCGACAAAAACAAATGACGACCACGGTGTGAAAGTTAAAGAGGGCTGCAAGAACAATTTCCAAAAGTTTCTCGACTTTCCGAAAGATCCAAGTTATACATGCCAAGTGTTTGTCTTGCGGCGAGAAGGGTGCCTACCCGAACGATCGTACAGGGTTCGTTTTTCATCTCTCGCACATATTTACATTTCAACGAGGACGCCAGCGCACTGGTTCAATATCCCGTTAGGATAAACAACAGGCCAAAAAAAAAGGCGAGAAAAAACATATTGCTGATATATTTGCCAGGGCATTACATGGATGATCTTGACAATTTTTATCCGAACTACAGAAGAAGCGAAGAAGCTTCTCAGCTTGGTTATGCGCTCTTGTTTTGTTAAAATTAACGTGGGGAGCGCTCAAAAAAGTCTTTGCGTAACGCTCCATTGTGCACGTCAAAGATAAAATCCTCTCTCCGGATAAAACAATTTTCATGTTTTTGTTTAATAAATTATCTTTAGTGTCGAGTGAGATGTATGGTCTTCGATTAATCTTCATTGGCTTCGGAATTTTTGTTTTCCATCAAGGTCGTAAACTTTCGTAACGATTCAATAGGAAGATCGGTGAGAAGACGTAGACTGCGATGAGTTACAAAACAAAATTTGATAAAGAACTCTTGCGTAGGAGTGGAAACTCCATTGACTTTTCAACAGATTTTTAATTAATTCATCAATCAATAATACAGCGTTCAGACTATATAATACTCGTGGGAGATTTTCAATGTGCGGACATAAAGATTCATCTCACACTTCTATCTCGTTCTTCATCTGCTTCGAGTTACCATAGTTGCTTGAAAATAAAGTTGTACGCCAAAGTACGAAGGATTTGGAATAAGAAATAAGTGTCTTGGCGGCCAAGTCGTGCCGATAAAACTTTCGTTATTGAGTCATAATTCACTCGGGCGAGAGACACCCGGCCAGATATAGAGAATGGTTGTTCCCGGATGTACTTCAAGAAGCAGCGAGGAAAGAATACATAGTTTTGTGGAGTTTCAAATGTTCGTTTCTTTTTTTTTTTTTATTCGTTTCCACCCTCGTGAGTATAAATTCACTCGAACCACATCGCATCGCCCCTCTTGCGACAAACGATTTAGAAAAGACTGCCGCTACAGTTGTTACGCTGAAATGTGACTGCACATCACGATCGCGAAACTTGGAAGAGTGGATGGAAGGGAAATGAGAAATAGTTGAAGAGACGACGATTCGATTCAATATCTTCAAAATGAAAACCTTATGTTACTTGCATTGCAGAGAGTTGCGGGTTCTCGTGCGCAATCAAGATTAAGATTTATTTAAAATACCGAGACGACAGAGTTGCACGAAATAATTTACTGAGAGCTGTGTAGACACGGTTCAGGTAATCATTCATTCAGTAGAAATTTGAATTTATAATTTCTCGATAAATAAAAATTCGTTAAATGTGTGATCCTTTAATTTTTCTTAAAAGAAAAATACAACGTTTAAACTTGCACTCATCATTTTCAATTTTTTGCACAGCTTCTTCTATGAGGAAACAAAAATTGGTCATTACACTTGATTATCGACGTGGATTTGAAAAAAATGGTCAATAATGGGGAAGCAATTTGCAAGTAAAGACTTTTCTTTACAAAAAATAAATAATCACATATTTTTCGAAATTCTTTAGAAAACTTTTTTTGTCATTTAAAATTGATTAAAAACCACAATTTTCTCTAATTTCGAAAAATGACACGCTCGTACAAAAAATTTATGTTTTTCGCTAGAAAAAGGAACTCAAATATCCAAAAACAGCAATTTCTTTTAACTACCATAGTGGGTTTGTATCTGACACAGAAGCCGGGAACTAGCGATGCAGTTACTTCGAATTCGTGTCGGCGTGTCGCTATCGGAGTAAGATGAATGTCGACTTTCGCCACACACTTACACACACGAACCTGATTTTCCACCGTCTCGTAAACACCAGTCGCCCTCAGGTGTTCTGTTGAGTAGTTCTCTACGCCAGCCTCGTAAGTCATTCTGTTCTCGCGTCAAGCTGACAAGTTTCATTGCACTTGTACCTACACTTTCAGCGGTGACCAATGGGTGAAAGGGCTTTCCTTGTCGAGCGTGAAAAGCTCCATGAAAATTCCGTTATACTTGTCAAGGTGCACGAATAGAAATCTTCTGAATTAATATTTAACGATTGAACAACCGGATCACGGAAGAAATTCAAGTCGCTGAAGTTGACATTTGTTACTTTCCTCGCTTTTGTCGGATAAAGAAAATTTATCCGGCAAATTATTCGAAATAAGATTTGCATAAGGATATTTTTACTATGAATTTCTTTTAAAAAGTTCCGATGTGATTTATTCCGGTGCTCTGAACTTTTCGATGCTATGAAGAAGCTGTTGTAAATTCGACATTGTAGAAGTTCTCATAAAATATATAATTGCATTTTAACTTCGAAATAAACATTTTCCATCTATTTATTCCAACATTATATATATTTATGTTAACTGTAAAGGTGTAAATGTAAATCAAGAAGTTGACTTTTATTCCTCTATTCTTTTTTCAAAATGCTCATCAATCAGGATTGCCCTTTTTATTCTTTTATTAATCCACGCACGAACAAACTTTTGTTTCCCTGCCTCGACAAAAAGACTGTTGAGCACGGTTCACCGTTTTTCGATCAAATTCGGATCACAACATCGGTAGTTCGAGGGTTGAGCTGCGTTGGAGCCACGGTTGCCTGATTTTATATTCCAAACTTTTAGTCTTTCAGGGAAGCGCCGGCCCGCGCGCGCGCGCTCGTCCTCCCTTCATTCTCGGTGGGATACCCGTGGTGGCTTTGGTGCCTCTTTCGGCTACGTGATCTCCTCTCTTTCTACAAAGTTTTTCTCGTCTAAACCTAGCTCGACATACTGACCCAATCTCACACTCGTTCAACCCGCTCAGGGGAAACGTCTCATATATACCTTCCAAAAAGACGAAAGGGAATTGAGCGTGGACTCCTTATCAGACTCATAACGTCCCCACAGGCGGCGATGTCCCGCAGGAGCCTCGGTCAGCGAGAGACCGAAGCAACTGCACATACGACAAACATAAAACGAATAATATACAGTTATTGGCATCTCAAGTAACGACCAACGTCCGATCGTTGGCTAATTTCTATTTTTATCTGTATCTTGCATTTCATTCGTCGTTCATTTGTGGATTTAACCAATCAATGCTCAGAAATCAAGAATTATAATCTTGTTTCTGCATCGAACTGTGCATTAAAACTATTTTCTAAGCCCTGAAAAACAAACAGTAAATCGACGTATTTGTAAATTCCACTGTTTATGAAATGCGTATTCGCGATGTAGGGGTTGAATTTATCTGCATAATTTACACTAATTCAACCCCTTCGTATGAATTGTTGCGGAACCCATATCAAACCTGTTGTCTCCACATTGTCCTGTAACTCCTATCTCAGCCTCGCTGTTCGTTCACTCAGCCAAGAATTCTGTATTTCTCTTCTGTTACTTTGCTCTTTATGGTAGAAAACTTAGCATGAAATTACTGCGTAACATCGAAGTTTCACCGCACCGTACATGCACGCGATTCAAGAGTAGCCGTTAGTTATTCTGTCCTGCACTGCGATATAACCATACATTTATGTATAAACCACAACTCGAGACCCTCGACTAAACTGGTCTGACCGTTTCTCAAGGGAGAATATATCCTCGTCACGGAGGGCGGTGGCGGAGGGGGGTGGGAGCAAAGTACACACTGTGTGTCGACTCTGCCAACCAGTTCTCAGGGCAATTAATCGGAGCTCTACCATGAAAAATAAAGGAGATTTCACAGCGGTACATACAAAAAAAGAAAAAAAGCTACGTAGAGAGTCGTGGCACGCGTGGATCTTTGAAGACGTGATGGGGGAAAAGGTAGACGATCACGTTTCTCACCGATTCAATGCATTATAGATATAAAAACCTCGCGCTATAAACGTACCCGTGGTGTACATTACTGCACGTGACTTTGCAATAGCTGCCCTTGGCTACATAGCCGTATCTGTCGTCGTTACGTGCTTACAAGTCACGATGATTCGTTTCAAAACGAGGCAATACTTCGTTGTTATATACGTAAAGGGTGCAACAGTTTAAGGACGATGGTAGAAAATACGTTATTCGACGAAGTTCCTACGGAATTTAGGTCAATTCTCGCCCTCTCGTGTAGATTTATAGGATGATACGTTGGCATAATTCCCGATTTCGCGAGATCACGGGCGCTTCAATTAAGCGTTTCTAAATCACTCGCTCACGCGCGTTCGTTTAAATTAATTAATTTCTCATGCACGATGGCGTTAGCATGTCACAGCGACGTGCACAAGCCCTGTGTGAAGGCTTTATGCGTTTAGGTATACGTTTAGTTCACGCAACGACGATTTTCTTGGGGTTGATTCGAGGCTCGAGGCAACAGGATGCGGACGAAACGCTGCTTTACGTTGCGCTCTATTCGCAAGCACTACAAGGCACCCAGCAACATGTTGACGTGCATGTCTGTCTAAAATTGACGAGTCAATAGTAGAGGAGATTAGCTTGACTTGTTGGATCAATTTATATTCGGTGATTCGTACTGATGTGTATTTCCTGAACGTCGATTGCTCTTTTGTGGAGGTACATCATCACGAACTTCAGTATTTGACTTTGTTTATTTATTTATTGAATAAAAAATCATCAGGAATATGCTCTTGTGCTATTTTTTGGTTGGCTTGTCGGAATAATCGCGATTTTGCAAGATCACGCGCGCTTCTAAACCTCAAGATCACGCGCGTTCAACCAAATTAACTAATTCCTCGTGAACGATGTTGTTAGCCAAGTTACAGCAGCGTGCATAAACTCTGTGATGACTTTATGCATTCAGGTGTATGTTACGAACGTACATTTACTTCACGCAACGACGATTTTCTTGGGGGATGGAAAATCGAGGCAACGGGATGCGGACGGAACGTTGCTTTACGATGCGTTTTATACGCAAACACTGTCGGCACCCTCAGCAAAACGTTGACATTGACACGTCTGTCTAAAATTGACGATTCAATTGTAGGGGAGATTGGCCTGACTTGTTCAATCAATTTATATTCGGTGTGATTTATAGTCACGCGTATTTTCTGAATGTCAATTCAGCCCCATTGATTCGGATATCAAGCTCTTTTGTGGAGAATTTAAATGTTCTTTATTTATTTAATGAAACATATTCATCAGGAATATGCTCTCGTGCAGTTTACAAGCTAGCTGACTCGTGGGTGCAATCGGGATTTTATGAGATCACGCGCGCGCTTCTACCCACTTCTAAACCTCTCGCTTTTGCGCGATCGACTAAATTAACTAATTTCTCGTGTACGATGTTGTTAGCATGTTACAGCAGCGTGCATAAACCGCCCTGCGAACGCTTTATGCATTTAGGTGTATGTTACGAACGTACGGTTTAGTTCACGCAACGACGATTTTCTGAGGGGAAGGGAAATTGAGGTTGGAAGCAACGGGATGCGAACGAAACGCTGCTTTACGATGCGCTTTATACGCAAACTCTGCAAGCACCCGGCAACACGTTGACGTCTATGTCTGTCTAAAATTGACGATTCAATTGTAAGGGAGATTGGCCTGACTTGTTCAATCAATTTATATTCGGTGATTTGTAGTCTTGTATATTTACTGAATGCCAATTGCAGCATTGATGCTGATATTAATGTTCTTTTGTAGAGGTCATTTATTATCCACTTCAGAATTTGAATTTCTTTATTTATTTAATATATTTAAAACACATTTTTTTGAAATAAAAATATATTTTGATTACTTTTATGATTCAATTATTATTGATTGTTTTCATCTATAAAATATTGTCATGCATTTAAAAATAATAATTCCAATAGATTAGTAATAATTTTTTTATTTTAAAGTAACTTATCATTACCATTATATTCAGGAACACGTTTGCAGAAGATGTATACTTTTTCCATTAAAGGATACCTTGTTACCGGTTCATCTTATTGAAAATTATAAGAACGATTGTATTTCCATCTTGAAATCGTCTATATAATAAAAAAATGTCCAGAATAAAAAAGAAATCTGCAACGAAAACGTAAAAACCATTTTTGATATTGAAAATCATGTTTCTAAAAGAAAACGATTTTCTTTAACAATCGATTAATTTATATTTAATAGGATTAAAATGAAAGATATACTTTCTTTCTACACGATACATTGTTGCTTTATTGCGAAGTAAAAAGTGATATATTAGCTTCAGAAGCCCCAGCCTCCACGTCCAAGTACGTACTTGGAACTTACTCTACTACACAATTTTATTGTTTCCAGAGACACTCTCCGGCTGTAGTTTAATCCCTTACTCGTCGCTCTCTTGCATCTTCTCGTCGTCCGCGAAGGACGAGAAGATGGTATTATATACTTTACTCGAGTACGACATTTACCCGAGCGTATGTCAAAAGAGAAAATGAGATAAAATCAGTGAGAGAGTAACAGTAGATGGAACCATTTAGAAAATTCGCATTACCAAGGATTATAGTAATGCCCGACTGTTGTACACGACGAAAAGTTTTACGAGCGTCACGTATACATATATTACCCCGATGCTCGCTCTGCTTCTACTGCTGTTACGAATGCCAGTAGCACGTGTGCATATGCGGTCAGACTAGCTCGGCGCGTCCGCACGAGTGAGTGGATTGAGCGAGGGAAGTGAACGAACGAACGAGACTATGAGAGCCAGTAGTCACGGACGACGGGTTATTCACCCGATTTAGTATGATATCTGCGGAGATGTTTCTGACGTATGCAGGCGAATATTGATGGTCTCAATTGAGACAGGAGGGACGGTGTGATTTCTGAGAGCAGTGTTTGATTATATGGATATTGATACCTTTCAATAAGTCGAGTTAGGAGAGAATGGGGCTAGTTGGGTTAGGAGAAATTAGAGTCAAACCTGTTTAAGGGGAGGCTACAATGATTTTCTTCATTATACATATTTCTTTTCTTCAAAATAATTTTTCAATTTATTTGCATAAATGAAAGCTTTATAAAATAAAAGTTTTCTTTTTTATCACAGGTTTTTTTTTTTTTTTTCTACAGTAGGTAGTTTTTTAAAACTATTTTTATAAGTTTTTATTAGATGGTTCTAAGATTATACAGTTTCTATTTAATCCTCTTAAGTCTTACTGATACTCAGTAGCTCCTCTAATGGAGTAGAGCGTTGCTGAACACAGGAAGAGGTGAAGAGATAATAATGAATTCACTCTGGAGCGAGAGTGTCAGTGCTGCAGAGTTACTCGATATTCCGAGCGAGCTTTAGATTGTCTTTTTTTTTTTATTCAACCACGACAGTTTGACTGACGAGCAGAATGTTGTTTGTTGACGTTCGGGTATCGTTTCTCTTTGCATTCCACGAGTGATATCGGAGCGCTCAAAGGCTCGGTCTTTATTGCAAAATGATACAGAGACGTATCGATAGGTACACGTACCTCTTCGCTACTATGTTTGGTGTGCAAATTTTGTTCAGTATCGACGAGCCGTCGATATTTGAGCTGCTCGAAGACAGACACTCGCCTGTTCACTTGTTAAAAAATGCTATCGATTTTTCTCACATGCCATCTACAAAGCGATTTCGGCTTCTAGAACTGGATATGGGCCTTTCGTCTGTTCTTTTTGCACATGCCTCAAAGACCATTATTTGTCCAACAGACTTAACAGTGTTGACTCATCTGAGAATTAAGTGTTTGATGAAATCTTGAAGAAAAATTAAATATCTTCATAAGTGGTCTTTTTTTTGTAGCCCAGACAATCAGTGAACAATTTTATTTTAAATCTTAAATTGTCAACTTGAAGTAGAATTCAGACTACACCGATAGACCAAATTAGTTTTGCTCATTCATTACGCAGTAACTTTTTTTTTTACCATATTTCAATGGAAATTATGGCAATTGATATAAGTGACAATTATTAATTTTCAGTCTATGTAACAAATTTTGTAGTCACACATTAATTGTTTTCAATTATTATATAGTTGCATTATATTGAACGTTATAGATTCAACTGTATTCAATCAGTACTGACCTTGTTACAAACACAATTTTATTTTAATGATTTTCAGGTGACCTAGCCTCCATATACAAATTAAGAAGGTTGTTACTGGAAAACGATATATTTATTAGTCTTGACATTGTGTCGAATATTTCTCGAGAGGCAAGATGTAGCTTCATAACAACGGTTGACAATAATCTCTTCCTTTTTCATTGTGACTTATATAAATATAATAAAGTTCGCGTTAAGATTAAGGAAGGGCTTCGGTTCTGGGTCAACCTCCTGGGGAGTAGGCCTTGATGTCGACGTTTCGTATAAGCCCGCGAAGAGGTATATAGGAAAAGCGATGAGGGAGTTGGCTCAGCTGCTGCCGAGTGAATTGAGGCCCTCCCGTCTCCATTTCTCTCTCATTCCCTTACTGTGGCACTGCCTCGTTGATCTCGAGGCCCGAGCGTGGCTCATCCTCCTCGCAAACCCTCTGGATGTTGTGTGCCACCGGAAGCTTTAAACTCACTAGAAATTATTCATAAGCTTCTGGACGTCCGACGAATCGATGAGACTTCACAGCGCTCTTTCACTGTTTTTTTCATCGTCGTGAACGAGTAGTCGGATTATGAGTATAAGGGCTATATTTTCAACCAGTCATCGGTAATTGACAGTCTCTTGGAGTGAATTTATTGTTGTTCATACAAAAGAACGCATACAAGTAGGTCAGTAAAGTGCCTTTCTCGTGCGACAAGGATGAATAGTCAACCGATACATAGTATCCAGTTTTAGTATTCGATGTTATATCAAGTATTCGACAGTCAAGATTACCTCGAGAATTTGAATACGCGTATTGCTACCAATTCTAATTCACCGATGAGTTATTATTTTTTTTTTTAAATAAAGACTCCATTAAATAGACAATGATAATTATTCGATACAATTTTTAGTTTTTTATATTCTTATGTATAAAATATTTACTAGTTAGATATAGAATTTCATGAATAACGTACATAAACGTAATACCAATTTTGTATTCGAAAGGATGGAGACTGCGAAAGAAAAGTGAAACAAGAAATATTAATATACAGAAATTAAAATGATACTTCAAAAATTGAGTTGATTATACAACATTTTTATTCGATCAGTAAAACGTTGGATAGTAACACTAAACTCTTTTTTTTTGCTTAGTTCTGTTTCACTGATAAGTTATTATTTTTCAAGATAAAAACTGTATCAAATATCCCATAACAATTTCGTCGTAGAATTGCCTGTATCTCATATTTCTATAAATTAAATATTTACCAACTCTATATAGTATATTTCATGGAAGAACATATACACATTTAATATCGATATTCTATCTGCTGTCTGAATGGGTGGATGACACAAAAAAAGGTGAAACCAAATATTAATGCATGAAGATATTTTATTAATTCAATAAAAATGCTATTGCTTGCTACTATAAAAATTCGGTTGATTCTATGTTTTTATTTGATCAATCAAACTTTTGTTACGTACTAGTACATTTTTTTTTTTTTACACAGTTTTATTTCACTGATGAGTTATTATTTTTTTCGGGATAAAAACGACAGTAAATTCTCAACAATTTTTCTAGTATTTCATAGCATATACAGTTTCAATAAAATATACAAATTCAATGTCGATTTCCTATTTACTTTTTGAATGGATCGAGGGGAATCATCGAAAAGCCTTCTCGATGCTTCCCTCGTGGACGACCCTTTCCGTTATGAAACGATCGACCCTTCTTAAGCAGCCCCGGACACTATAGCGTTTACTTTAGCAGAGCTAAGCACAACTCCATATATAAGCTGTGTCCCACATCGAGTATTTAGTAAGTGTATCGCTTCTATTTTAAGAAATAGTCCCTGCTGACTACTGCGACATTTGACCAAATTCGCCTATACGAGTTTGGTCAATATATCTGATAAACGGGAGACCCGGCTTGTGACCCTTTTTCCAACCCGTTAATTTTCAATTTATCGATAAATTTTCCATAATTAGTACTAATAAATGTCTACATGCATCCTTCAAGAAGGTTACGAGCATATAACAATCTACCGAAAATATTATTTGTTTAGTAACAAAAAAAATCAAATGTACGAAATTCTGCATTTTGGAAATTCGCAGCGTTTTCAGGCCATAATACGTCCACTACGAATTTTGTCTATCTATATTTGACGATACCTGACAATTATTTTATCTACAAAAGCACCTCATTATACAGTATCATGCGATAAAGAGGAACAAGGGGAGGTTAATACTTTTTTATAATTAAAACACGTTACGATTTCTTACAGTCTTGTTTATGCCTCGCCACAAGTTCTTTGTTTTCTGGATTAATATTTTTCATTTCACTGAACTTCTATTTAAAAAATGAGAAATTTTTAATCAGTAAAGCGTCCACAAAACTCGACTGTCACATCGTTCTCTGTGTCACAACGTAGCCAGGTGTCCTCTACAGTAAAATGTACGACACATTTTTTTAAAATACTTGGCATTGAGAGGCTACCACGCCTCTTGATATAAACTTTTGTCGCTGATACACTGCATGATGTACAGAGTAGCAGGCAAGATGGACACGTGTTCAACACAGTAGAGCTGATCGATCAACCGGATCATACTTTGATAAAAAGTTGAAACTTTTCGTTTGGTAATATTCTCACTCGCAGAGATTCGGGCGACATAAATCCGAAAAGTTTGCGTATCTATCTTCCTAGTTTTTTTTTTTTTTCACAACTGCAGTTGACTTTTATCAGGTAACGTGCTTATACGCAGTGGCATCCTGCGCAAGTTTTAAACTCGAAACTTTAACTGGTAGAATATACACTGGATATAGAGTGAAAAGAGAGAAGCGTTCAATGAAATGCGGCTGACACGGGCTGTCTAATAAATGTTTAGTTGCAACAACGACATTCAGTTTTATTCGTTACAGCTGACTGAGACATGTTTGAGATGAGCGACAATTTTGCGATTGTGATATTATGGAAATTTCATAGTGTAAATTCGTATGGCTTTAAATGCCATTTATGAATTTACAATCTACCAGTGATAGAAAATTGTGTACAAGCGATGCCACTTGGTTTTGTGAACATACAGAATACAAGTATGCTCGGTTAAATAGCGAAAGTAGGGTCAACGCAATAAATATGTCCCAGTCTAGCACACAATAGTACAACAAAAAAGAATGAACCCCGGTCTGCGTCTACTGGAAAAGAACAAAAGCCACATCGTAAAAAAAATATGATTTCTTTTTATTACACAAAAGAAAATAAACAAGCGATAACAGAAAGCATCGGTGTGGTAATATTTTTTTTACAGTTCTGTATGGCAGTTGCAAAAAGTCGAGCACTGCATAAAAGCGACGGGCTTTTCTTAACGGAAAATTCCTTGACTCAGTGAACAACGGGTAGCGATTAGCAAGTATGAGAATTTACGTCGCATACTTTTTTTTATTTATATTCTTCGTAGCCGTCGTGGCTACCCAAGCTGGCTATGTCGAGACGAGCTTTGGAGCAGAAAAAGGTTTGGTGCTATCTCTTCGACAATTGGTGAAACGAAACTTTGCTGTGTAACACAGGATTTATCAGAAGCAATGAATGTTGGAGAAAGCGAGGTACTGAGAGGAAAAAGGTTAATTGACGAATTATTTAAAAAGACCAGATCAACAAAGGAATGATCTAAATTTCCAAGATTTTCTAGATTTACAAAACTTTGAGAAACAGTGTTGTCCCATTTCCTATTCTAATATTGTAATAAAATGTAATGTAATAAATATTAATTTTCTTCTATGCTACGAATTATTTTAATTCCTAAAATAATGAATTTAAATAATTCTATACATTTTGGAAACGAATAAATTCCATCTCAATGCCAAATGTCAGAATTTTCGATTTAACACCAATTTTATATTATGTCCAAAGTGATAATATAATTTAATTTTTTTAATTACAAATAAAATATATGGATAAACTATAAATAAATTTGTGGTCATTACAACAATATTTACATAAAATACCAGGTACCCAGGATTTGGTTCAATCAACCAATCTCTTTTCATACTGTATGATTCAATTTTACACGGTTACAATAATTCTCTAACCGTTCGGCCATTTTCATAGTCCGGGATTCCAACGACGAGATTTTATACATACTGCGTCTACCTACCGATCGTAACTTAGGTGGTGAATGTAACGTTATATACCCGAGATATGTGTGTTCGCTACATACTAGGGGGTTGCATAGTGGTATAGCAGTGCACTCGGAAAAGCTGCTTGTACCGCCTGGCAGAGCGCTGAGCTAGTCCTCTCCCCCGTTGGCGAAACGCCAGAGCCAACAAGTGTTCCATCGGTGGTGCAGCTAAAAGCGAGAGCAAGGTGGGGCGAGAATTCAGTGGACCACGGAGTTGGCTCTACGGGGCACTAGATCTCGATGCCACCACCCCATACAGCGTCGATTCATCGGGTAACCGAACCAGTAAATCGCTATCTGGGGACTCATGGAATTGAGTATAGATGTATTGGAAGCTCAGCGCGTTCAATGGAACCAGCAGCGTCCCACAGAAGTGCCGCATAGTGGATGCAGCGAATGCATCCAGGAAGCGCAAGAGAACTCGAGTGCAGGAGAGACCAGAGGGCTGATGCCGAAGTACCGAAGATATTATGTGCGGCCTCGTGTCACCGAGTCCAGAGGAAATCTCATGAGACAGCATCAGTGACGTTGCGGGCCACGCGGCTAGTAGAGATAGCGGTTGCGTGTACTCCGGCAGTTCTCTTCCTCTCGATATAGTTTACTCTGTTCCGACCTGGAACACAGGAAGGACTAGCGCACTCGGTTAATTCGCTGTGGTGAATAATCTAATGATAGTGCTGGTCCTGGTGGTCGTGAAAGGACAGAAGATCCAGCAACAGCAATAGCATCAATTGCAACAGGCTTCGGGAATTAAATATCTTCGGCTAATGCTCGACGAGCTGAAAGGTAAAAAAAAAATTCCAATGTACACTGTTGGAATTTTTTTTTAAATTGCTTCCTCATGGTTTTCAGTATTTTGATACTTCAACCATTTCCCACATAATCAAATAAATGTGCTGACAATTTTCACTTTCATCAAAGAGGATCATCGAGCTTTGTATACTCTCTGGTAATATTGAATGATCTTTGCGTGTCTCTGCTACACTTACTTGTACCTAAAAAAAAAACTCTTCCAACTAAAGTAAAGAACAAACTTGACCCCATAAGTTCTTGTTCCCAGTTGGATGTAAAACTCTTTGGAGCTGCTTCAGAGTTTTCTTATTCAACGAAAGTTTCAAGACTATAATGAATCAATGTAATTTAAGAAACTGCAAACATCTGCTGCATATCAGTCAACGGAGTTTCCATGATTTTGCATGCATTGAAAATCGCTGAATTCGTTCGATTCGAAATTTCTTCAGCAACGAGTAACGTACGTCTAGTGTCTATATTTGGTTTTCATTATGGATCTTATGACAATGGTAATAATCAAAGTGAGACGTTTAATCTAGGTTAAAATGTACCTATGCTACATTTTCTTCCCCTCAGAGTACAAAGTGCAGTAAATTTAGAGCAATAGCAGTGAACGAATTATTGACTTTCGAATTATCTTTCTAAGCATTAATCTTTTTTAAATAGCTTTATTTTCACATAAATATATATATATAGAGATTATTACATATAGTTATTATATAAAATATGCTTACAAAGATTTGATGATTCCTGATATATTGGAAAACATCAAATCTTATTTTTATTACAGCTATACGATATTTAAGTACGCACTTTAGGAACGTTACACCATTTCCGACATACTATATAAAGAATGGTGTGACATTCCCTCCAGGGAATGGCCGATGTGTAACATCTGATAAGTACCAATGCCATATATTGTAGACGATAATTTTTTTTTTTTTCCGAGGGGTCAGTAGTGGCTACACCCAACCCGAAAATCCTCGTTTATCTTCTCGATTCAGTCAGAAATTGGTTAGAAATCAAGATAGTATCGTGCACGCAACGCTGACATAGTCGCGAATAAATGATCGTCCACACTATCGTATATACTCTCGAACTCGATATCTTTCTTCCTTCTCCATCTCTACGCCCCTTCTCACTTTTACCCTTGTCGCTTTTTCGGGGCAACGCACCAGTTTCATATCTCCGACGAAAATGACAACCCCCATAACCGTAAACGACGGCAACTCGCGTTCTTCGCGAGAGGGGCAACAAGGGTGAGAGGAAAGGGAGGATGTTCTCGTCGTGCTTCCCGTGCTTGGAAATAATTGATGCACTTCGAAGGAGTGTCCTGACATTGATCGAACGACTAGACTATCTTGAATGAAAGGCACAAGTCGATAGCTCTCTTGGTTTCTCTGTCTTTATACTTTTCTTCTTAATCTCTTCTTCATTCTCTCTCACTCACGTAACAGACATGACAATGGTTCGTCAATTCGCTCGCGGTTCCTACGCTACATCGTATCGTACCTGACTCGACTTTATTTTCTCACTTTTGCAAATCGACCACGAGATTTGTAAAAGAGGGATGTAGAGTCGGTGCTTTTCGGATGATATGTTCATGGGTGAATGCGTCACTCTATCGGTTTTCACCTTTCTCACTGTCGAAGAGGAACATCGTTTTCGTCACCAGCACAAGACAGGACATGAAAAGCGTTAAAAAAGAAATGAAGATATGAGAATCGAGCTTTCTTCTGTCAAGCGGAGAGAGAGAGTCTATTGACGTCGCGTCATTGTCACAGATCGATTGAGGCCATCGAAATGCTTGTGGAAGGGTACCTACTTACACTCTCTGAAAGCGCACAAAGCTGATACACATATAGCACAGTTTGGTATCGGATGCACAGTAGAATAAACTTGAGGACGTTGCCTATTGAAAAGCAGTCTCAGGGACGCCGTATTGACATTCCAATCGCTGCACCTCACGTAATTCTTGCCTTGCAGATATTGCCGGCAAGATTCTAATATGTCGTCAATGAATAGGCTACGACCTATTGACGATACATGTATGATAACTTCTTCTTTTACAATTCGACGAGATCTACTCACTAAGTAGAGCCAATACTGCCTGGCATCTGGTAACCCGTGTCGACAAATCTTCGTATCGTCACCTTAAGTCTAAAAAAATTAAATCATTTTAAAAGTTACTGAAATAATTTTCGTGATTTCAGCATAATAAAGTTTGTTTGTGCAGACTTCCTGTCTTCAAAATTGCTACAATCTTTATTAATTTTTCTTCGTATAGAAAATAAAAGAAAAATATTTCTAGACCGACACAGTACTACATATTTTCAAGTATCAATAGTCCGATTGGTGGTAAATCTATCAAGAGAATCCTCCAATAGTCCATAAAATAAGACCAAATAAACGTGAATACCTATGTTTCATCAATACTACATAGATGTATTACATGTCCATCAAAGTCTCAAGTATATCGTAATCCATAACACTAATGCATAGGTACGCAAAAAAGTACCGTAGAAATGGTAGCCTGTCGTATATTTTGATACTGCAAGAAAGAAGTGTGAGATAAAATGTGTAAATTGTCATATTTCAGGTGAACTCGGGACACGAAGAAGTAGCTGAGATCGCAGGAACTCTGTGAAATGTTGGTGAGCCAAGACCGGAGGTGGGACCTTTATCGACTCTCACCAAGGTTATGCCAACGGCCTTAACCATCTTCGCGAAAGGTCTTGCGTCGAGAGTCTTCATCTTCATCGTCAACGTCGTAGTCGTCGTCGTCGTCGTCGTCGTCGTAGTCGTTTTTTTTCATTCCATGCCGGGGTAAAACGACTATACGTGTCGTTTCTCGCGCATCGCTTCGCCTCGGGACATACCTACGACGTCGGTTCGAAGCTAGCAGCTGTGGCTGAAGCAGAAAAGCTTGCAGGATCAACGTTGAAAAGATTGTGATAAAAAAAAAAAGAAGAAGTAACGGGTCTGAGTCGGCGACGTAGAATGTTCTTCGCGAACGTTGAACCTTGGGCGGGTTCGTCGCATCAGCATCAGAACCGGCAGAACCATCAGGATCCACGTCACATGTTACTATTCCTCCCAAGGGTCAATCAACCAACGGTTATCACGATTGAATGCTCGAACGTCCAATTGGCCGATACTGCCACGTTCGAATGATCACAATTACTGCTCTCCGATGCTAATTAGCTCCTGGATGAAATTAACGAGCTACGTACCGTCCGAGCGATGCTTTCGGAAGCCCGGTCGCGAGATTACTGGTCAGCCGCCGACAATGCTGCCACTGGTATCAGGATCGGTGATGGTCGCTTTCGCTCCGAGCAGATGATGACTAGCTCTCCACGTTGAATGAACGCGGATTGGGAAACTGGCCGCCCTCACGTATGCTACATTGCTCTACTGTAAACTACTATCATCCACCCGTGCGATATCAACTAGCTGACCAACGAGAGAGCGAGAGATCTGGTCATAGACTGCATAGCTTACCCGTTTCTCACTAACGAGCAGCGAGCCACGGGGCCAGGTATCGGCATCATCACAATTGAAATCAGCATGGAAACCGCCAACGTAACCAACGTCAGCCCTGTAGACGGAAACATTACGTCCGTTGAGGGTTCGACGTCACCGTTTGGGGACGTTGGCGCAATACTGACGGCCGTTGTACTTGGTATCCTTATTCTCACCACCATCCTCGGTAAGTACCTCTCGTTTCTTGCAGCACGTTGTCGTCATTTTCTCGTAGATTGTAGCCTTTGTCCTGGCAAAGCCTAATAGTCCTGGCACGACGCGACCATATCCATTTATCCTGGTTAAATTCTGGTCACGGAACGAGTTCAACTGCGGATAACGCGAATGTGGACGACATGTTCCTTTATCCCAACGATTTCACGATATTTTTTTCAGCGAGCTTCTGAGGGTATTGCTGTATTTTAAAGGACCCTTGTGAGACAAGATACTTTACAAAGAGTCGGTGAACTTGGCTACGATACTTTATTTCACATGATTTTTGGCATCGAGACGACAAAGACCTACGCGAGATCTAAAAATATAACGAGTTTGTTGTTCGAAGCGACAGCAGGCGGACGGCGTGATCAAGCTCGTGTCGTCCGTTAGTTGCTTTGCATATGCTAGCTTTGTCGTGACTCATCGTTATTAGAAAGATGACGGTGATACCTGAATAACTAGGGGAGAGCCCGGTGGAGCTTTTAAGCTATCAATGTAAACTACGATTCAATCGGAGCGGTTTTATGACAGATTGAGGGCACCGTTTGGTCTAGTGAGCGAAAAAAAGTAATACTTATTTGGGATTTAAAATAAAAGTAAATGAGAAAATAAGATAGTTGAAGTATTTCTGCATGAAAATTCGATTTTTGTGAAAATAAAATTAATATTTTTAGTGTTATCAGCAACCCGGTGAATATGGATAAAAATCCACGATGCTATTCATGATCGTGCACGCCGAGTGCGCGTCTTTTTGAAATTTCAACACCGCGTATTCTTTTTTTTTTGCATATCCTAAGATTAAAAGTGGGTCGGTACACTCAGCACGAGACTGCTGCCAGAGAAGAAGGATAGAGAGGGAGTGATGAAGACCTACCCGGAGAACAATCTCCGTGTTTGTATTCTTAAGACTCTTGACGTAGAAGTTATTATAACGCACCTGTGGAGTTTTACAATTTTCTAGCTATCGTGTAACTCGCTGAATATAAATATCTGAGAAACTACCGTCTGGTGTAACTTAAAACACCACACCTTTTTATGCCTACGGTTATTATTATTGTGCGTTAGCAAGAGAAGAATTTGAAATGGCTCGAATTTACATCTTCATAATAAT
The DNA here is from genome assembly GCA_964016905.1 of Perithous albicinctus. Taxonomy (NCBI): domain Eukaryota; kingdom Metazoa; phylum Arthropoda; class Insecta; order Hymenoptera; family Ichneumonidae; genus Perithous; species Perithous albicinctus. The sequence goes on along the minus strand of OZ024691.1, from coordinate 25,398,444 downwards.
CATCGCCAGACGCTCTGCCAATTTTCAAAAAAAGCGCTCTTACGGAGATACTACTGTACATGACGACGCATGTTTTATTCTTCAAGATGAGAAATAACGAGAATAGGTAAACATTATTGCATCTAAAAATATTAAATGACGTCCTAATAGAAATATCTCATTTTGTTGCCAGAGAATTTGGAAGGCCACTCAAAGTGGCGACTTTAAACGTTAAATATTTTGACGTGAAAACATCTCGTTGGATATTTGCTTCAAAAAATGTTTTCACACAACGCAATAGACATTGAATAAGCGTACCGTTTCTCCTGGAAATTAAACGGAATGATCGAAAGTATCCTAAAAAAACATAACTGACCTTCTAAATATTTTTCTGAATCAACTTCAAACGATGTTCTTACATAACACAGCATGCTCGATAATTACTTTTTAAAAACGTGCAATTCCATAGTATATAAAAACAAGAAACACTTGATAAATAAAAAAAAAATAAAAGGATATGTTCAAACGGTTTAAGTAATATATTTGCTCGATCAGCAGTTTCCCGAGTTTTTACAATACCGTAGCGTTCACATACGTGCGGTTGTGCGATTGATCGAGGTTCCTCCGTGCATAAGTGGAAAACGCGGCTTATACTCGCAGGAACGAGTTATAAAACGCGCTTTATCTTGGCTATACGATGTTGGATAAAATCAACGGCCCGGGTAGCTTGTGGTCTCATCTCTCACCCGGATAGTCCCAACGTTTTCTCGCCCGTCCTTACTATGTTCTATTACTAGTGTCGTAGAAGGTATACTATATACCTACCAGTGGAGTTCATCTTATCCTAGCACTTGGCTCTAGCGCGACTCTACGCAATATCCGCCTTCGAGTCGTATCATCCCTTGGGCTTTCTCGGACTCTCGTCGTTTCGTTTCGCGTCACTTTCTTTATTTTCTTCCACGAGCACTCCACTCCTCTCGACTCTCATTCTCCCCTTTAACGTTCGTCATTCGTGCGCTCAACTCTCTTTCTCTCTTTTTCTCTCTCGACAAATATACCGCGTTCACGTTACTATAGGTACCCCCCCCCCCCCCCCCAGCCCCGCTACTTCGAGAAGAATTCTAGGTTTACCTTATACCTTTCTCTCGCTTCTTTTTCTTTTTTTTTTTTCTCTACCTTCTCTCGTTTTTCTTTCTCGTTACTCTCGCCCCCGGTTTTCAACACTACCGATTTTTCAAGACTGCATTTACACCCCCTCTCCATGACGACGACGTCGGCGATTCGCCTACCGCGCATATATACCAAGCTCTCTGTTCTATTGCCGAACTCAAGTACCGTCTCTATTTTCCTTCGCGCTCGAATTCACAACCGCAAAACCGGCACCAAAAGAGAAGACACGTTTACGGAATACAGATGGATGCAAATATACATTTCCCGCTGTGTGTTGCCAACTTGTGTGCTTGTACGAAACTTGACGGGACGCACGATGATGCTTGCAGTTTATTCAAGAATTTTTACTGCAACACCTGGCTTGTAACATCTTGTTAAGATCCGCCGTTGGATATACGGAGCTGTGCAGAGTTTCATTGTATTGTATTGTATTCACTCTCCGAAAAAGGGTAAAATATTTTGAGTTATTTCAACCGGAAATACATCACCTTCTTATTTATTTTATTTTTTTTTTTATTTTTTTACGAAGATTGTATTGTATTTGAAAGCATAATTTAATGGTACAACGGATAATAAAATAATAAGCGATAGTGTGAATATTTTTTTTCTTTTCAGTAAGTAAATGAATTGCAATGAAAATTGATTGTTTAAAAGCTTGAATATCATGATATCTTAAAAATTTACATTTGAAATACGATTCAAGCCTTCTGCTGTGTAGGGACTATTCAGTTTGTGTAACACTCTGTACAAAGAAAGAAGGAAGTTCAACAAAGAATATCCGTCGCATTGCGATTTTCCACCGAAATGGATACTTTCATTGTCGTTTTGGTATTGTCGTGGCACGGAATTTTCTCACGTGGATACTTCGAGGGAAAATTCAACCTACTTTTATATCCAATATTCTTTTCAACGAACCTTCCTAACGCTAACGGCTAACGGTCAGCTAGGTCGAAAGATATGCCAAGCAAATTTTTGACCTGGTAACATTTCTCGAATATTCAGAGACACGTTTACACATAATGAATAAACGAATATAAAGAGGTAATAATATATAATAATAATATTAATAATAAATATATATTTTTGTATTTTATCAAAAAATTGTACATAACAAAATGACTTTTCGTCGGTTTCGTAATCAGGAAACTTGACGTACACGATAACAAGAGCATGCATTAATCATACTCATGAATATAATAATAACATTGGGAATTGACTGTTGCAGGAAATGTATTCGTCATAGCCGCGATCCTGCTAGAGAGAAATTTGCAATCGGTGGCAAATTACTTAATCGTGAGCCTAGCTGTGGCGGATCTCATGGTTGCCTGCCTTGTAATGCCGCTGGGTGCCGTTTACGAGGTGCGTAATATTCAAATATCGATCAAACGTAGAATAAATTACAATGAAAATATGATGAAATGTCGTCTTCGATACTTGCATTTTGTGGGTGAATTTTGATAGCATATAGCTTATTAAGTGTTGACTGGATGATGCTAGTCGATTTCGAACACGAACGATTTTTGATGAGAAGCACGCGTGGAAATTGCGAACGACATATAAATTGCGCGACAGGTGATAAAAGTAGAGAAGGGTCAAGTCTCTTCGTAGAATGTGAATTGCCATGCGAACGCAAATTCGAAAATTTCCGAGAATATAACTGCGCTGCTTCCAGTTTTACTACGTCGTTCATTTTCTTATGAAATATTGCACGGACGTTTCCCTATCTTGTGTACCATCAAAACGCTACATGAAATGTTATATATATATATTCTGAATACACTAAACTTTCCATAATCCTTGCATCATCTCGACTTTGATCGCCATCGAATTTCTCATATACATGCGTCGCTTTCGATACGATGCTATCTTCCGGATAGAATGAAGTAGGCGAGAACATTGTTAGAGTGGTTATACGCCATGCATGGAAGAGTCTCTAAATCATCCAGAACAAATGTATAACCTCGATAGTTCGGACGTGCGCTCTAAGGGAATATTCGAGCTCGAGCTCTCAGGCATTTATAGAGGCATGAGCAAGCCATCTCCAGGTGCACACGATGCACGATATGCGAAAGTTTGAAAAAGCAATATAGAACGCCCTTAAGGCAAGGTTGCCCATTGAAACTTTTAAATCATGCCACACTCCGGTAAATCTGCAGTCAAATTTCTTTACTGACCCACGTAAAAAAAAAAAAAGAAAAAAAAATGACAATGACGTTGTAATTGTAACGATGTTATCTTCTAGATTTTCGTAAAGATATTTTTATAGTTAAATTAATATAAGAAATATATTTTAAATTACAAAATAGTTAATGTTATTCCAACACACCATTTATCAGATTTTTATCACACTGTACCAAATATATCAGATTGGTAGGATAAATTTAATGAATGGGGGAAACATATAAATCTATTGAAAATTCAACGAAGCATCGACACAATTGTGGATATCGTTGTCGATTATTTAAAATGATAAAAGAGCTGTTACGCATAATTTGCATATTATTCAAGCGAGCGAATTTAGCAAACGCACAATAATATATTGTCGACGTGACTTTTTCCATTACAATATTTTCCATTTCGGACAACAAGATACGGCTGCGACGATGATTTGTGAGTTTCATAAAATTTCGGATTTATTATGCTTGCGCGTTATACAAATACGCCGGAAATGCACCACGATTTTTATTATTATTTTATTATCAGCATCTCGTGCACGGTTGCACGCGTTAAAAGACAATTATGTGGCACTGTCCATTACGAAAAAAAAAGACCGATATTATCATTTCATATCATGATAAGCCGAGCAGTGAATGTCGATAAAACACGAATAAGCCGAAGTGTTATATATCACCGTTAACGGGAGTGCGATGGGCTACCAGCTACGGGATTACCATTTATTTATGGCCTCCACTGGTCTCTTTATATATCAGAATCATATGTCAGATCTATACCATACATATTGCAAACAACCAGTATCGTACACCGAATTTTTAAATTATTTCGCTACCACAAAATTGACCCTAAATCTGGTTCTATCGGAGGTCCACCTTACTCAAGCTTTTATACGTGATCCTGCAAGGTATATGTTAAGATGTTGCAAAATAGTTAACTATTTAATTACGGTGAATTAATTATAAACGCTACAAATCCTTACTTCTTATATTGCACACAGTTTATATCCAAACGATAATTCTCGGATTAATGTCCTCAGCAGAGATTACTCCCGACTGTCTAATACGTCTGAGCGAGATTTTGAATTTAGAAGATTAAATTGTGAGCACGACGAATCCGCACGCCAACCGCACACCTATCGCTGTCGGTTGTCACAGAGTAAATCCTAAAGTCCCGCTACGAAATCTATCGCTACCGTGGCTGACTGAAACGCGGTTGCACTACTGAAATTCCTTGCATTACAAGACAAACACTGTGTGTATGTGTGTGTGAGTTGATTATACTATGAGTCGCGGTGACTATATCGCATTATCTAAGAAAACACAAATTAATTATGCTCTGTCTCTCTGTCTCTCTGTAATTCTCTGAGTAATTGGTGATTTCAAATTCAATTTCCAGAATCCCTACAGCTTACAATCTTGGACGCCTTTTGAATCGAGTAAAGTTTCAATGCAACATCAGGACACTTGCTAACGTGGCACATCAGTACTATGCAAAAGCATCTCAGACTTCGAGTCAAAGGGATCAAATTATAAAAGTATCGAACCATTCGAAGTATACTTAAACTATGTCTGATAGTAGTGAGAGTTTACAAAGTTTTCAATAGCTTGTTGCATTGACTGGCTGCGCTTTGTCGAGAACGAAGGATGCTTTTTATATAAGTGCATCGTCCATCGAGTTAATTGCACTGGTACCAGCAGCTGCAGCGAAACATAAGACTTTTTAGTGAATTACACGTTGTCTCCTTTCAAATAGCATCTAAAAGCCAACACGAGTCGACAAAGCCAAAACAGAATTACGCAGTTTCATTCACAGCAGAGACAACGAATATTGCGTTTATTTTCATCAATGAATTATTATTCGGCTTCTCGGGTTTCATTAATATTTCCACGCTTCATTAGACACTGCTATACATTATGTTGTTCTATATTGGAATATCACGTAACATGGTATAATGGATGCGGTATTAATTATGAATGGACAATGTAGCTTTACGCGCACGACCGAAAGTGCGCTTGGAAATTACGGCACCTCTGTATATTGGGGAAATCCTTAAGCGAGGGCATGCTAATTAGATTTTCGTTGCCAGATTATTCATGTTCATAAATCATTGTGTATACGTTATACAACGACAAAAATTCCATTATCCGCTGTCTATCGGTAAACGCGGTTTACGAGAGATACCTGGTCCTATGAAATATTTCGGTCGTAAACGAGAGACAGAGAATTCGTTAACCATCTGCGGGCTAATTAATATGTAGGTGAACTGGTGGTCAATGGCAGTGTAACGCTAGCAGCATATTAACGTGACATTATATTGAAATATTATGAAAAACGTTTCATGGAAAATACCACGTTACCTTTTAAGAATACTCCGAGGGAAAAATCTGTTAATGGCGGACTATTAGAATCTAGGTTATGGAAATCTTTAATATATTTTTAGGACTTAAGAGCACTTCTAACTTTGGGTGAATGAAGTTTCTTTGAGCATCATTGAGTGACTGTGAAAGTGTTAACCTTTGAAGCATAGAAAAAAAACGGGGATTTTTATGGTTTGTTTATTTATATCTCTTTGTTTATAAGCAATAAAAAATTGTTATAATTTTTCCTACACTAATTGGGGTCATGAAACAGTGCCACCATTGTAGTAATAGAATATTTTTGAAGCGTTAAAACGACGGATAAAAAAGAGGGTGGAAAAGCGACTCATCATGCTTCATAGGGTTAAGGAAAACGGAATAGACTGCTCTCCGTTATATTGTAGATTATATCAGCTTATGGATATAAATGTCCACTACCAGTACAATATAAATTTCCAAACATCTTTAGCAGTTTCAAGTTTCACGTCGATAACTCATACGTTACTGGGCAATCGATTTCTGTAATCGAGTGGAAGGGTAGGTAAACGTAACTAATTATGACGATGACCCGAGGTAGAACTTGAGAGGATTAGGTAGCAGCTACAGGATTATACCCTAACGTTAGTTGCACCAGAGAGAATAGTAAATACTCTAACTAAACATTCCATTATCGATTTCCACAAGTAGTATATAACAAGACTGATCAAAGCGACAGCAATCCATGTAGGGACACCAGAAACATCTATAAAATCACTGATTTATAATTCATTTTGTTTTAAGTGAAAAAAAAAAAAATTCATAGCTTGACTTACACACGAAATTGAGTAATAATTATTCTTTTCATGAAACGAATAATGAAAATAGTAAACAATATTACATCTAAATTCCATGGAGCCAAAAATAATTACCAATTTATTTATGAAAGCTTCATCTCATTCCGTAGCTTTTGTTAAAAAAAAAAAGGTTTGATGTTTCTCGCGAAATAATAAAAGAACGTTGGTAAATGTATTATTTATACAATGAATGCATAATACACATTATATTCGATATTCGAGGGTGAGAGAAAAGGAGAGAAGAGGGTAGATAGAGTTGAGAAATGGAATGGAGTATATACGACGATGTCTATAGTTCCTTCATCGATTCTCAAGGGAATTCCACACTCTATCTGGCATTTTTTCTTCCCCCCTACAAGACGTCTGATTTTCTCGTTTTCTTCTCTTCTTTTTATTCGTCTATACGGCGATTTCCTTCCGAGTGCCAGCAGACGCTGACGATACTATATTCCCTTTCCCCTTTATCACTTGTACATGTACACGAGAGGAGAAGGCAGGGCCGGAGATCGGTACTATGGCCTTGTTTCTCTTTCTAACGCCCTTTCTCCCCCATCGTATAACGGTAACCTACGTTTCTTTGTTTTTTTCCCCCCTCGACAATTCCTATAAGTTTGCCCTTTCCTGTGTTTTCCGGGCGTCTGTAATGCCTGGCGGGCGGAGAACGTAGAAGAAGAACGGGGAAAAGACGAGTCAGGGTGGCTGCGTCCTCCATATGTTACCCAGTTTACGCAGAAGCGACGATAAGATGAACGATCGTTCATCCCTATGGCTGTACGAACCCTCCATGCGCTACAGTTTCCATCATGTAGAAATCAAGATGCGTAAGTCCCTTAATGTCATAACTGCATTAAACAGGTGGTTTTCTTTTCGGTAAACCAAAACAAAACCTGTTACATCAATATTATCAGATATTCGGTCAATTTCTTAAGCAGCATATTTTCTGAAGTACATAATTATAAATGTTAACAGTTAATAAAGATATGATTAGAAAATAAACTGATTAGCTGATTAGAAAAATATTGTTATTTGGTCCGAGATGTACAGACGGAATTAATGAGTATCATTAAATCTTTGCTATGTTTGAATATAAACAGTGTGCTTTTTCCGGTTTCTTGAGTTTTTTGAAAGGAGTGATAAAAAAGAGCTGAGAATAATGCAGGAGAAATTAATAAATTGTTTAACCTATATTATTACAGCGGAAACGCAGAAAAATATGCTACTCGACATCTGTTTCGCGCAATTACCGCTTTTGAAAAATTCAGTTTCCTCTCAGTTAAGCAACGGTCTCGAGGAAATAGCTTTGCCAGCAGAGTGACTATATAGTCGAAGGGTGGTCTACACCACGAAAATGTACAACGGTGAAAGCGCGGAATGGTGAGAATCGCAGTGATGGTAGTACGCACCGGCAAACCTTGTCCAGTAATATACATTAAAATGCGAATTACCGTTGCAAAAGGGCATTGCACTGCCACAAAGGTTTTGCACCACATTTACCGTGCACTTTGCTATCTCACTCGCTCCCTCTTGCACGTCCCTTTTATCTTTGGCTAGCGTGTATATGTATACGTTGGTGACTCTTCTCTGGGATCAAAGCATGGATTGCACACCTCACTTTTCATCTTTCACACTCATAGGCTTTTTAAATCGTAAACGATCAAATGGAATTTGAATGCTACTTGAAATGCGTGTGATAATGAAAAACTCGAAACGTTACGAATTTTGTTGTCTTCAGGAAAAAGATTTGGATTTATTTTCGTAATGCGAAAAAATTACGAATTTTGATCCACTAATTAAGAATATGATAATGAAAATTGGTGCAAATGGCATTTTCAACATAACAATTTAAAAAATTAAATTCCCTTGCGGTTTGCTTATGCGTTTCGTGTCTTTGCATCGTTCATCTTGTTCTAGGTTTTTATTTTAACAAAATAAAAAGAACACTTCTACTGTAGAACTTATAGGATGAATTAGTTTCCCTTGAATACTTGTTTCTATCGGTCTACGATGCTAGCCAGGTGTACGTGCGTTCAGAGATTAGATCTCGCGTTTAGGGTCGTCGAAGCGAGCTAAGATGATGATGTGAGTGCTTCTTGAATTTCACTCTTTAGCATTATAAGCCGAGTTGAGTGATTTATGGTAATAGGTACTGATTTGTATGCCAGTACGTTGTGATCGCTAAATATTGTACTTGTAGCATAGCGAAAATAAGTACGTTGATATGTATACAGTAAGATAACAAAGTCTGCGGCTTGTGCAACAGGCGGGAATTGGCAGATCCTTGTTCAACGAACGACCAGAAGATGGCAGAGCAACCCTATATTTCGCCAAAAAATCGATATGCCTCTACACCAACAACCCTTGTGAAACTGGATATAATATACGGGGTTGCCGTCCCTACAATATATATCTAGAATGATATTAGTCTTTGTTTGTAAGCCACCAAATTTATCTTGCAATTTTTCTTGCATTCAAATTTGGCAGCGGAAAATTCATTTCGTGATTTCTTTTCTTTTTATAGACGTTCGTACAGTCGTTGGTTGTTTGGATCGCTGAAATATATATTGGTTAATTTTGTACTGTCTAACATCGATGGTAAAGCAAAAAATCAAAACTTCTAGTAAGTGCTTGAACTGGTACAGTTATTCACATGATTCATATATTTTGCTGTTTCTGCGGTATTAATGAAGATAAGAAAATAATGATTTATTGTTCGAAAATAAATAAATATGTAGTATCACTACTATAGGGATACAATGCGTGAGAATATAGATTAAATAAAAACAACGTGCGTGCACGAGTTTCATACCCTCGGAGAACTCTATGACCGCGTGATTTGGCAATTTTCGTTCTCTACTCATGATGATCTAACAAAAACCTATTGCCATTACAGCGGTGCGAGAGGCATGTAGAATGTTCTAATTATTTTTTGTTGGTCAGTTTCTTCGATGATGACGTAGGAGCGTATTAATTTCGTGCAGAATTGATGTACTACAATCTGTTTTTTTTTTTTTTTTTTTTTTTGTTAGAGGCATAATGATCAAAGAGACTTGGAAAACTTTTGAGGAATTCACGCTACTGTACAGATGAATTAATGAGAGCAATCAAGGATGCAAAGTAGAACCTTGCACACTGCTTTCTCATTATTTTTCACTTTTCACAAAGCCACCTTCATGATGATTATAATGAAGTGTGATTATTCATTTTGGCTTCCATAAAGAGGATGCTGCGCGAGAAATAGAAAATAATGAGGGTGCAATGTTTTAGATTCTACTTTTGTATCTTTGTTTAAAAAAAACAAAAATTAGTGAAACTACAATTTAACGATTTTTCAGTGATCGAGAGATTTTCAATTAAAGGTTTTAAAATTACAATGCTTCCATATATATTTCAACGACAATTATAAATTCCAGTGTAATAGATATGTAACGCAAAATAAAAGAAAAAATTCTGAAGAGGCCCTGATCAGGGCTAAACATAAAATAACATCATCATTCATTGCGACCATCCTTCACCGCACATTTTCTCATGCACGGTCAATGCTTCATCCCCTAATGAAGATTAACACCTCTACAAGGATGATAAATTTCAGCTTGATAACGTTCGTAAGTAATACAGCTTAAAAAATGTCGTGTCGTGATTATGCAGCTGAAGTATGACACAAAAAGCTGCCGTTGTATTCAGACAAATTAGTTTAGAAAAATTCAAAAGCGAAATGTGACTAGTCTCGGTCTCTCCTACACTGATAGAAAAATAAAGTATTGGTAAGTATGAATAGTAGATTATCAAAAAAGTTCAGGTGTATTATTGTAAGCAAATGATAGTTTTTTTTTTTTTTTACAACTTCTGCTTCTCGAGTGTCGTTGAATAGAATGAAAAGTGTGACGAATTATATAAGTATTCATACAGAAAAATATTAACCGAATGGGAGGGTTGTACAAGCATAAAATAATATTATGGGTTCAAGCACCAGAAAGAGCGACGGTGAAAATTCGTCGACTTTACGAACTTTTTTTTCCGGCAATTCGCAACGGCCTCCTGTTCACATAGTATTCGTTGTGCTCTGCGTGATTTTGTACGCGTTTGCACGAGGAATTTATGTCGCAGGCCCGCTCGCCTAGTTCGTTCGTGGCTCGCTGGCTCTCATGAAACGCGCGTTCGAGAGATAAAACCGTGAGAAAATAGACAAGCGGCGGAGAGGCAGAGGGTGGCAGAGGAAGGAAGCTCGACGGGGTTGGCGCAGGATGAATGGTGTAGCACTGTGTCTTTCCGTAAATTTTGCCACTTTCGATACCGAGATCCACCCTCGTAGTTCATCTGTCTCGTTGGCTACACTGTAATTGCAAGAGGAGATATTTTTTTTACCCTCGGGAAAAAAATGAGCACATTTAACAATTATGAGTATGACTAGAGGTAAAGTTTGCCTCGTTATAATGTGTAAAAAAAAAACTCGCTTATCTATGATCACATAATTTTATTCTATTTTATTTTTCTTCTTTAATGTCTTAAGAATCAAAACTCCAGCTTTTGGAGAATATTAAAGAGCTTCAAATGTTAGAAAAAAAGTTGCCAAGGATCTTAATTTCTCAATGTTTTCTCATTTTCTTCGTCCGCAGTTCATAATACTTTCTCTATAAGATGTTAGATGAGCTTTTCGGCGGATGATAAATTAAATGGGTGAAGAGCTGCGGCTTCAGACAGCCTTTCTGTTAATGATGAGATTCTCTATTAACATTCTCTTTAAAAATAGTGTTCCTTTTAATTAATTTCGTAAAATCGTCTATAAAATTTCATCCACCCAGGTAAATTCACACCTCAAATATTCGCTATACCCACTTCTGTTCTTGAATTTCCATTTTCATCGTTTTCCTGTGTCGCGCCAGCAGAAATTGCATTCTGTCGACCCGCATCGCATTTTGGAGAGAGATGGTGGGAGGCGCACACTACGTGTCGGCTCGGTCGCATGTTCTCGACATCCTCAACATTCGCTTACTCGCATATACTATTATTATATGCATTTTAGAAATCTTCTTCACCCTGCTGTAACTGATTAGAGTGTTAAGGATTGCGAACTAGATTGCCAACTTCTTCGGTCAAAGAAGGGACCTCGGCTGACTTTCACACAATAGTATATCTACTGCCAGTAATATACCTACCAATACAGCTATTGTAGCCAAAAATTGTGAGGGTCATGTGGGTATATTTGTGGTAAAAGAATGAGGATAAAAGAAAAATCTATTGCAAGTTTTGTATGGTGTGAGACGAATTCCACGAGAACGAGGGAAGGAAATAAAAAAAATAGGCATATGGGTGTTCTGCGTGTGTTTGTATGCATTTGTGATGAAAGCAGACGCATGTGTGATGAAAAGGGAGAGTGGCAAGCTGATAAGATTCCGGGGTTAAAAGCCAAATGTATACTGTAGTAAGTATACTGTGTAGTCAACTCATGTAGTATATAGGAGCAACGGGTATGAGAAGGAGGTGGTGAACGAGGCCCGAATGTGCTCGACGGCTGATGTATGCCTGCTTGAAAGTCCATTCGCGGTATTGGAGTCTTGCCGGGTTTTCCCTTGTGTCTCCTCACCCCAACACTTTCTTTTCTGATCCCTTTCTAGGTGCTCGGGGTGTTCACTATCGTTACCCTCTTTCTTTTCCGCGAATTCATCGACTATTCTACAAAAGCCGTCTGCATTTCCCTTTCTCCATCTGCTCAACTGCTTACCGACCCTTGGACAAATGTACATATGCTTTAAGGCGGCCGAGTCACCTGAAGTGCATGGAAACGAAGTTGGATTGCAATTATACATATAAAATAATGGAACTGAAGAATATCAGTGGACAATCATATAAAAGAGAGGAATCTTTGTTTTGTATTCTGGTTTACCGGTGGAAATACTTTTTTTTTCATTCTCAACTTGCCGCGGAGTTCAGGTTTCACCGGTGAACGAAATTGACTTTGGAATGTCTCGTTCCCTTTGTATTATATTTGTACACTGGGAATTTTCATTTCAAGTTTTTATGGAGATGTAGAGAACCATTTCCGCAAGAACTTGAAATTGAAATTTTTACATTACGATCGGACAAGAGCCAACCTGGTCCATTGGCGCAACTTGAGCTCTACGCAAAGTTGAAAATAAAAATATATATTGGCACCTGATGACATGACTTACAAAAAATATACATATATCTCTGATGATTAATTTTTTGTTGTGATCGTTAAGAGATATTTTTTATCAATTCCAAGATTTCATACGTGCGAGGTGTAATACAAATTTATTTTTCTAGCCTTAGTATGATTAATTCCTTTTCAATAAGACAAAATTGACGTCAAGATGCTACCGCTTTTTATAACTCCTTTGTCTATTCGTATTTGCACAAAAAATGACATACCATTACGTATATACATATAGTCACTACATAAAAAAACTTTGCGAGCCCTGTACTTGGACAACATTTTTAAGTCAAAGTGCGTCGAACGTTTTTCTATGATTTTGAACTCTTGAAAAATGTTTGCCTGCATTGGCTTTGTACTTTAACCCAATAGGTATGCTCTTCAGCTCCTACATGTTCACTGATCCATTTTTCTTTATTCCCATATTCCAGAAGTTCCAAATCCATATTATCAGTGAAATCGAAATAGGACGAGATGTGCCATCTGGCCATTGCTGGAATACAGTTGGAATACCTTGAAAGCTTATTTTTCGCAATTTCCCGACATTCCCCAAATGCATTCATATAAACTTGCTTATATATCTGGGGTCTGACGTTGAATCGGCCAAGTTGCATATAGCACACCCAAACGGTGACCGGTTTCGAGGTATACATTCGTTTGGTTGTATATATGATGCGACTCGCCAGTGCTCCCCAATTACTAGCCTGCGGTTTGCTATAACCAGCCCTCTGGGTTTTGCCTATTCGCTCTCCTCATTGTGTGAATGCTAGCTCCGAAATTGATACTCACAGCGAATACGTACGGAGTACAGGAGTATACACACCATCTAACTACACGCCGCAGACAAATTCGGTCATCTCTTATAATCTTCTTAGAATGCCACAAGAACCGAATATACCACTTAAATGGAAGTACTAAAGCTTGAAAGGAACGAGCGTAATACCGTCTACCTAACATCCAATTAGAACCCTCCGAGTAGATTTAATTAAATATCTAAATCACGAACAGGAACCCTTAAAAAACCGACGAGCATACTTGAAAATTATCATTTACCCAATTACGCGTTTGAGAAGTTCCTCCGTTCTTCCCATATATATATATATATTTAAAAAAAATGATTGCCGACTGAAAAGGTAATTTTAAACGGACGTCACCAATGTATATGATGGCATCAATAGAATCACCCTCCCATCTTCCTTAGCGTGCGGTGCTCGCGTCCTCTGCTACAAGTTTTGCGCGAGTTGTCCGCGAGTTTCTCAATCTTTACGGATCTTCGGATCGGAGAATCCATAGCGAAGCTGGTTTTCTATAGAATCGTGAATTTCGCCTCGAGCGCATATACGCAAATTATCCGGGCTGAGGTCTCGGTTGGGTTCTCCATGGCCGATATACCTATAGTTATATCGGTCTATCTCGTTCATATACTGGGCTGCATTGAGCGCGGGGTACTGCCAATGCTGATACAATCGATTGTCGCTCTGGGCAAGAGAACTCAATCAAGCCGGGGTAGGTCCCGCGACACCGTTCCGCGTTCCGATCACCATCAGCCTGGCGTTATTACCGAATGTATTGAGAAAACGACACGGTTCACCGGCTAGCACTATGTTGCTGTATATCGCCACTGTTGCTCTACCCTCGTACATATAGAGATAGATACAGTAGTCAGATACTGCTAGCGGGGAGTACACAAAAGGTATCTGTAGGGACTACTGGGGAGTTGAGACAAGGCATAGCCAGATCACATCAGGGATAAACCGTTGGCTAGCTACATTGTACTAAGTACAACGTTGCTCGCCCCTGTGTGGTGTGCTTATATAGCGCTACAGGTATTCGCGTGTCTTGCTGACTAGCATTGGCGTCTATCGCGTTCAACTCGCGTTTTACCTCTCCTTCCACTAGTTCTAATAGGCAGTATCCAACCACTCATACAGGACTATACCGAATCGATTTTCTAATCTCCGACGGAGACACGTAATCCTATCCCAATGATTAAATTTGCTAACACTATTCTATAATCGTCTAAATGCCTTTACGTGTTGGCCATTGTTATCTTTAGCATGAGCTCGGAGGTGTATCGAAAAGGAGTAGATATGCACACTTTCCTATTCTATGTACTTCAATAGGATGCTTATTTCCGAGAACGTTATAGCAATTTCGAATGAGACAGTGGATTATAGTCAGGGTTGAACAACTAGTCTAATGGAGCAGCATAAGAAATACTTTTTTTCAATAAATAACTAATTATTGTGTTGGCATACAAATTTGCTCGCTTTTGCAATAATTATTAATAAATTAAAATGGATGATAATATTTCTTAGGCGTAACAAAGACAAAAGCTCCCTGATGCGACTGTCGAGATATAAGTTTGGCAATTTCTACATGATGTTAGTGAAACTAAAATTTTTCGTAATAAAATATTGTTGATTCGCTGACTTTTACACGTTTTTAGCAGATAAATTTGTGTGTCAGTATTTTTTTAAGTCCGTAAAGTGGAAGTTTACAAATTGCGTTCACATTATTTTCCAACGTTCACGAAGTTTCCTCTATGAGGCAGTCAAACACGATCAACATACATTAGCTTAAAAAGTCACCTCTATGAGGTGATGAGTAATGTGCAAAGTACTACTTTTTTTCTTGAAGACAAAGCTTAATCACGAGAAAGTGTGTTGATCGAGTTTGACTGCCTCATAGGCAGCGTGATTTGCGAGAAAGACCAATCAAATTCGCAATACTTTTGAATTTGATGGGTACCCATTCCTGATAGTTACAGTAGTAAAGAAAAGAAAGTAGCATATCTGAATGAAAATATACTTCATCACGGTAGTCGAAGCTTCGGATTTGCAGTTCCAAACGTACTTCATCGGGATTGTATATTTTTTTTCTACTTCAGATGAGTGCGACATGCGGTAATCACGTCGTTTGTTCAAAATACTAACGACAAGAACATATACATACACTCATAAGATAGGTTGACTTCGTACGTGAACAGCAAATGCAATCAACTGTTTCATCCAGCATTGCCTCTTCCTTCACTCGGTATAACTTTGCGACTGGCGAGAATTCAACGCTTCCTTCACTGCTAACTTTCCACCTCAACAACGTCAGGAGACTGCGAGTTCTTCTACTCGTTTTATTTTCAGTTCACATTTTATTCTCTTTGCCGCAGTGTTACGATACTATTCCCCAGCTGAGCTGTTGCAAAGACCTACATGAGGAGAAATTCCCGAACACAGTCCTTTGGGGATCCAACTCTAACTCGCTTCGATGAACGGAGTTGACTTTCGACCGCGTTAATTCTTTATTGGGAACACGCCGGGACCTGTGAATCCAGCTGAATCTAAGCTCCAGAGCAATCTACAGTTATATAAAGCGACGTCAAATTTAACGTGTATTTATTATTCATGATTCAAACTTCAAAACTACGACGAGAGTTTACCTGACATCGATACGCCAAGTGGAAGATTTGCCATGCGACATTTGCATTGCGTCCTCGTAGTCCGAGCAAACTTTTGATTTAACCAGAGGCGTTTACCGTGCCTTCTATATTCCTGAAAGGTTCGTTCTATTGAGTGACGGATAAGTCGTTCGCTCTGACATTCACTTTACTAGCTATCGGTCCTAATTGCTAGAGAGACATTATACCAACATTGCTCTACTTAGTCACTAGAGCCAACTGATTTAGCTTCTTCAAATACTACTGCTGTTTGCATATCTTGTGAAAGCCATGGAGCGTGGTATGTTCATGTGGGTAGATTTTCTAATCCCCTTTTCCAGGGATTTTTTTTCGGGGGTTCCTTTCCGTCTACCTGATAAACCGAGCGTGATATTAGCCAAGTTACAACCAGTCGGATATTCCGAATTTTTTTTTTTCTCGAACGCGTGGGAAATTAAATAATGCGAGTTTTCACCGATAAAATGAAATTTAAATAATAATGGGTACACGAGACAAGTTGATACGGAGAAAACGTATCTTAGGTATGCAATAAGTATTTCATTAATTAAAGTAGGTATGCCCTTAGGCGTCGCTCTACAGCTACTAGGGTCGTCAGCTTAGGACCTTCGAGAGTTTACTTTACTCCGGTACCACCTGCCCTGAGAGTTTAATCCGTTGGCAACGTTTGACTATACACGAGTGCTCTTGTTGCGATAGCCGAGGGGCAAGGGCTTTGCGCAATCTTTAGACATCAACCCTTGGGACATCCGCCGTCGAGAGGAAAAGAGTAAAATTTCTATCTGGTACGTGGAGTATCTGCCGTCTGATATCGCTGAGCATAATTTCCAGACGTATCTCCGAGTCTCGTAATGCCTTGCTCTTAATTTTACGATCGTACCGATGGTCGAACGAGATACACAGACTGTGATTAGGTTAACTTTGACAATGTTAAATAATCGAATAATCTTGAAAACATAAACTGGCATATAACAATACTTATCATAAATCTTTGCGATAACTATGTTCCCTTATAAGTCAAATCTGGTGTCCTTAACTTAGCCGACAATTTGCAGTTAAAAATAAATCTTCTCATTCGACAATACATTTTTTTTTGGCAGATGTTAAAAAATATGTACAATACTAGCGAAAATCCTTTTCGAAAATACGCGAGCTTGTGGATTTTTCGCGTGATTTATTCTGACTCAGTAAAGTGGAAGGAAGAACAAGCGTCGAAGATACATCTATATGCTTTTGTTTCTCTAAGATTGAACTCGATTTGGCAAAGCACCGATAGGAAACGTTAATCTTATCCGAAATGTGATTATTTCCCGGAGTGAGCAGAGAAGCAAAGTGCTGTACGATTCGAAAGGTATGAACTCTCATGGCAAGTTCGCTCTCTAGCATCCTCTACCTCAGTTCTATCATTACCTCAGTTCTATCTATCTCTGTCTCTGAGCTGACGATGTGCTTCCTTGCTCTCTTTGTTCTACACCGAGCACTGCTAGTTTACGATATGCTACCAGAAGCACCGGTAGCAGTGGCAGCACTAGCAGCAACGGCCCAGCCAGAGCAGAGAGAACAGCCTCGCCGATGCCGTTATGGGGTCGAGAATCGCGTTTACCAGCCAGAATCCAGTTCACCCGTGCCCTTCCAAGCATCCGACGTTCCTCCTCCACAGGAAACTATAAAGTTTGATTTCGCGTAAAGCCCAAAGTTGCGAGAACCCGCTCACGACGGTAATAAAGTCGCGTTCTGGTTATGCGACAGTTTGCAATTTACGTTGGAGTAACCATTCGTCATGTCAGTGTTGGGACAAAGGGGTTTACTCGATGATGGCACAGTTTGTGCATGCATTTGGCTAAAGAAGTAAAGCAGAAGAAAATAAAAGTTGGCTTAAGAAAATACTACACATCGATGACACGATCATATTTCTTAATATTGCGCAAATTCATTTCACAGATGTAAGCTATCATCAGGAAAAAAATATTGACACTCAATCAAACATAGTCTCAGTGAAATATACTTTCAAATTCACCTTTCAAATACATAATAACATTTTGTATATACGAATAGTAAATAGAAAAAGATATATATGTATGGAGCAATTTTAATCAGTGAGAAATATAATTAAAATAACAATCATGTATTCATGTCATATATCGTTATATTCGTTATTGCTGCTATTAAGGGACTGCTGGAGGCGAACATCAACATTGACGCAACCGGGACTTTTATTTTTATTTTTTTTCAACTGTAACTCGAGTGCACGCCGAAGCGATATTAATACTACATGACTACAATTTCAAGTGTATTAACGATTCATAAGATTATTAAGAATGCAATGGATTTACCGTATAATTATTTTCATGATTGGTTATAATAACTTGACAATTAAGAGCAAAATGATTTTTTCTGTTCTAGATAAACTCGGGATGGCCACTTGGACCTGAGTTTTGCGACATGTGGACGAGTAGTGACGTCCTATGTTGTACAGCCTCGATATTGCATCTGGTGGCTATTGCGGTCGATAGATATTGGGCAGTCACCGATCTCAATTATATACAGGTTAATTTATTTTCTTACTGGGTGTTTGAAACGAAATATTAAAGTAATGTCTCCAATATTTTATTACAATTAATATATTATCACAACCTCAAGTTCGAATATTGCTTAAAATGCAAAGTTAAATATTGTCGACAACAAACAAAAATTACATTTTTGACATATTATGTATAATATTTATTTTATTTTATTAGTATACTTGTATTTAATGGTAAATTTCAGTGTCTAAAATATTGATCGTTTGTTCAAAAAGTATCTGCAATACTTCATGAAAATTTCTCTAATATTTAGGCAAAATTATTAATATTAGATATAAGATAATTCAGTAACATTTTCTAAATATTTTGGTGCTACGTGGGGTGCTCATTATTGATTGGGGATGTAATTGGCTATAAAGTGAGTAGTGGGGAGATAAGGACTATGGTAATTGGTGAAAAATCTGTACCGATAATTGGGAGATGATCTGTAGTGGGATCATTAGTTCACATATGCTACGTAAAATTCTGCCTCGTATTGGCTAAGAGGACTTTAACCGTAGTAATTTTATACTCTCAGAAATAGCGGTGTAATAATATTAATTCCTCTCTACATAAATGCGATCATATTCCAGCTAAATGCGACTGTTCGGCGTCGAGTCCGTGAAATTCGTAGCTAACGTGAAGCCGTTAAGCTGATCCATGCCATTTGGCGAAGGGAATATCGATGAGGGAATTTTCAGACTTCATATGCCAGCAGATTAACCCTTCGAACGTAAAACTTGGTGGTGTCGATACTGCGATTATGTATCTGTAGCTTTTTACACAGACGAAAAATGGGAACATAGTCAATTCATGAATATTGTCAGCACCAATAAGCAATCTTCTCCGTAGCAAAAAGTATAGAAACTGTCACAAAAGATCTCGTTAATATTCCAAGCTTTTTTTTTATTTCTGCATGGGGAGCTCTCTGATAAGGGTTTTTCAGCTGACGCGCGTTAATAATATTTGATGTCCCACTGTCTCTAAAAGTGTCTAGACCGTCAAACGCCAGAGGCACGACATAAGAGTCCCCAGGACAAAGAGGCCATTGTTGCCTGCGGTACGTTAGTAGACCGCGTTGCTGGGTGCTTTCCCTCAAATATTGCCCTGGGACAACGATGACTGCCACAATGTTTGCGGTTATACCGAAGGGGCCACTGTCAAGAGAAATAAAATGCTTTGATGTAAGATTTATGAGACGAATAAGCCGCAGATGGAGGGAAAAAGGAATATTCATAGTGATCCAATAAAAGGGTCTATCCGGTACTTGGTTAGTAACAGGTTGGATTAAAAAAAATTCATTAGAAGTCTTTATACGACTAACTGCAAGCAATAAGGTGGATAGAGTACACGAGAGAGGTTAATTTAGAATTTTGTAGTTTTGTAGTTTTCAGGCTGAAAAGTGAAGTCAAAGAATGAACCTACTTAACAAACAGTCAAATAGTAGAACCGCTGATTTTTAAAGGGAATTAAATCAATTTGCACGTGACCCAGAAGTTCCTGGTTTCTACTACAATATAAGTATACCGAAAGCTTGAATGTTAGGCGAAGATCCAAGAAATTGATGGGTTTAAAAAAATAGTATAAACGAAGTTCGATAGAACTTCTGGTATTATTACATCAGAGTGCTATAGTGAGGGGGGAAGGGGGGGGGGGATGGGCGAGCAATAAAGCCCGATCGAAATTACGTCTAAGGCACGACGAAAGGTATTCGAGAGTGCGCGAATAGAATGCACCCCCTTCAATTCCGATGTTAGAGCGGCCCTTGTCGTCCTTCTCCTACCCATCTCCGTTTGACTTGGCTGTATTCTAGAGTATATAGCATCCAGCCGTATAGTTATAAGCGCGACAGCAAGCCCACGGACATCTCGGGATACTCGACTCTAATTGCTCCGGTCCTCGGGGACTTCAGGAAATTCTCGAACGAAGTGATTCGTGGTGCACGGAAAAAGAAAAGCAACTGAGGGAAAAGAGTGAGCGAAAGCTCGATATATCCTTTTTTTATTCTCATTTTCGTCTTTACGCATTTGTAATAAATAGGGATGGTCGAGGCCGCGAAAGAATGACACCCACAGAAATATTCCAGAAGCATTCACCGCGCTTGACTATCAACGATTGCCTGTCCCATGAAGAGGTCCAAAACGAGAGGACATTTATGCTTTTAGGCGAGAAATCCAAGAAGGATCGGTATCTTGGTCGTCGCTGTGTGGGTCGTTTCACTTGGAATATCATTGGCTCCTCAACTTGGCTGGAAGGATCCCGGTTATTTGGATCGCATTGCTGAGGGAAAGTGTCTACCGTCCCAGGATCCCGGGTATCAGGTGAGTTGTTGAACCAGCATTCTTTTTGCGATATATTGTAGGGACACTCTTCTTCATTGTTGTCTTCGTCGTCGTATGTCGGGCGAGACAAAAGAGCGACATTTTAACTGTCCTTTGTATACTAAGAAAAGGACCGTAACAGAAAAATCATTTCGCCGGAAGGGATCTTTTTTCTGGATATATTTATACGGAACATCTTGAATTTCTCTGGATTCCAATATATCGAAGAAAAATATTTTATTCCCGAGTCCATTCGTGGAAACTTTTTCCAACGGATTTTTATAAAATCACACTGTACCGTAGAACAGAAATGGTACTCGAACATAAATTACGCGATTCTACGATACTCCAGGGGCACCTGAGCTTGGAATGCAATATAGATGAGCTTGTGTAGCAATAAAAAAAAAAAAAAACGTAAAAGCACTCTCACGAGTCCCCAATGGATGTGGATAGTGTCTTGCTTGAAACGTGTGGGATCAGAAAGGATTCGTTGGGAAGCATATAGTGTCTGATAATCCCACGTATTGAATGTTAGTAGAGACCTTATCGAATTATCGCTTCCCACTTCATGTACGTCTGTTCCTCTTGGCCTGGCCTTCTTAACGGTATATCGAATGGAGAGAATAGTGAAGTAGCGGTGCAATGGTAGCAGAGGCCTCCTCTCTTCCATCTCCCATACTCCTTGATTCCCTCGACGCTATCTAACCCAGAGAGCCGAGCTAAATTGGATTTTTGTTTGATGTATTCGGAATTGAGTTTAACAGTCGGCGTGGATAAAGTGCCAGAGAAAAGAGGTGTGAGTAGCTATAGAGTGATGCTCACCCGCGTCTTTGCTGACAGGAACTTAGTATCAATTCGAAGCCTTCGCTTTCTCTGACAACGACGACGACGACGACATCGACTGAAGACGTCAAAGTTCTTTAATGCACTTACTAATTGAGCCTTGGAATACGCATGGTTAGAACACACCAAGATATTATGTCTAACAATGATGATTTTCTGCTCCATGAAATCATACTGGTAACGTTTCGGATAACCACAGTCGTGATATAAACCTGTTGACATCGTGTATGTAATCATGTATTAAGTTGAATACATGATTGCAAAAATATTTTAAATGTCTATATTAAATACGAGTTGGGGAGACTGAAATTTATTGTTTAAAGCGATTATGAGTTAAAGTGCAATGTTTTTGCCGCTTTGATATTCGTCACAGCTTTCGGATCAAATTGGTTGATAGGTTTTAGTTTTTGAAGTTCAATGTTGCTTGTGGAAGAGTGCGTTCTGGTCCGAGTATGGAAATACAGGATGCGATGGGAATTGGAATAACCATTAGAAACCATTATTCTGTCAGTGTTTTTATAATGCACATTTTTTTACATGTTTCATTTTACAACTTTGTCATAACGGACACAAACAAGAATCCATGTACCCGAATCAGAAAGCAGTCTTTCACGAACAGTATGTCAAAAACTAATATCGGTGACAGGTTTGATCCTTAAGCAGTGACAAGTGAAAAATATTAATATAATTACAGTCCATAATAGTTATAATTATTGATTCAATAATAATTTTCCCAGTACACATACTGCTGTATTATACTACTATTAAATATATCGCGTCAACTTTTTTCTTCCAATCTAGATATTTGCAACGTGTGCAACGTTCTACCTCCCTCTATTGGTCATCCTCTTTTTGTACTGGAAGATATTCCAGGCGGCACGAAAAAGGATCAGAAAGAGGCCTGGCGCGACGATTCAGCCCCAAAGGGAGAGAAGAGGAATCCTGAAGTTCGTCGGGCGACGGTTACAATCTTTCTTTCATATCACTTTCAATCATCAATCTTAAAAGCACACATACAATTTTTTCCTTTTTCGCAATACACACAAAACGTAAAATTCCATGCATGAATTTGGAGAACTGCAAACCGAACGAGACTTCTACAAAGACTTCATCATATACAAATAGTAGAAAGAAAAGAAAAAAAGATTCACGTCCTCGAGATTTGTTCAAGAATGACGAATGGAACATACAGAGAACAAAATATATATAGCTATAGAAATTCACAAGGGTAGCAACTGATTGCAGCACGCGATCCTTCCAGCTCGGTGACACGTGATATCTCGATATTTTCTCTATAAACACAGGCCCCGAGAGGAGTCGACGGCGTTCACCATAACGCGTTCGACGCCGGATCACTCATCGGTCTCGCCCGAGAAGTCATCGTCGTACAATAATGGTGCGAACGTCACCAGCCAGCAAACAACTACGACAACGTCATCGACGACGACGACGACGACGACGACGACAACGACGACGACGACGCAGACAAGCCAAACAACGACGATTCTAACCCCGGGGCAACAGGCGACAGCGACGTCGAGAAGAACCCGCGAGACTATCGAGGCCAAGAGGGAAAGGAAGGCCGCGAAGACCCTCGCGATAATCACCGGTGCCTTCGTAGCCTGTTGGCTGCCCTTCTTCCTGGTCGCTCTACTACAGGCGATCTGCTCACCCTGCGAACCACCCGATTTCGTTGCCAGTGTATTTCTCTGGCTCGGTTACTTGAACAGCACTCTTAATCCTGTTATATACACAATATTCTCCCCGGAATTTAGGCAGGCCTTCAAGAAAATGCTGCGAGGCGGCGCGCGTGCCGGTGCACGCTGACGGTGGGTTTAATACATTTCTCGAACATTAAGGCCTCGAAGCTACTGAAGCTTATAGAGCATGAGACGGAAAGTTTCGATATTGTATAGTGTATGAGTGATTATCGAGACATGGAGAGGACGATAGTAAAAGAGAGAGAGAGAGAGAGAGAACGTTAGGGGAAAGATGGTACAGTCATGAAACGTGAATCGTCTAATTAAGAGTGCTTTACACATATGTTCATAGTCAAAAGTTGCATTTCTTGAGACAAAAAAAAATTTGCGAAAATTTTAATGATTTTGAAAAGACTAAGAACATTAATTTCGAATGGTAACAATAACAATACCAAAAAGTTATTACCAAATTAGTAATAAAAACATTGTTATTGATTCTTTTATTTGTAATAAATAATGTAATTTTTCCGAATCTATATCATATTCTTTTTTTTTATTGTTACACATGAATTTTCGGTTTTTAAAATTTTTTAAAAAAATCATAATGATAAACAAAAGTCTTACAAAATTCATATGTATTCGGGAAATTCATTGAATTGATTTCAGCTTCAAACGTTAAGTTTTCTATCAAATATGTTATACAATTTTTTTAAACTAATTTTAAAAAATATCTTTTTGGCATTATCATTATTGAAAATCAATGTTCTTGGCAGGTTTGATGAAACTGCTTTTCTTTTCAATTTTCACTTCTATCTCAAATTACCCGAAGATTTAAAAAAAATGTAACAGTTCAAAAAATCCTAAGCAAAAAATAAGAGTATTTTTTATACGCTATGAATTCTGTCATTTATCCGAATATATATGATTCTTTTTACAATTTTCAATTTCGACAATTTCCCATCTTCGACGTAAGAGAAAGTTCAATAATTTTTTCGAACGTCATTTTATATTCCAAGTAATCCAAGTCTTCAATGCAGTTGTTCATCAAACATGAATCGTGTAATTAAAAAATTGTATTGCCGGTGACGATTAAAACAGGTAGCTTATGAAAAGTTTTTGTCAGTGGTTTGAGCTGGCGCGCAGCACTCTGGTAACGATGGTACGAGGATGCGGATTACTGTAGTGGATAATGTATATGGTACCTATATAGGAGCAAGAAACTTCCTGCAAAGCTTTGATCGCGTTTGAGGTTTCCACGTCGCGAGGGAGTTCCACGTGGAATACTTGACGAAGCTGAATGAATAGTTTACTCAAAAGCGGTAGCAGTGAATCGAAAGCGTACTTTTCTGCACCACCTATACGATTTTTACAACATTTTTCTACTTGCCTCTTTTTTCTTTTGTCGCGAATCATGATATTGACAAACGTTTGTAGGTTTTTAGACTCGAAATACGTTCTCGGCCTACAAACAGGACTGCTAAAGGAAATCCACATCGGGATTATATGCAAAGGAACTAAAGTCAGCTAAATTGTGGAAAGTACTTTTAGCGATTAAAAACTGTAACGCAATATAATAAGCTGTCACAATTAAAATATAAGAACACAATAATTTTGGCCATATATTCACTCAAGTTCGGCAAAGACTAAGTCTGTAAAAAAATTTAAATACGCGAGGCAACATATTTTCTAAAATGCGAGGATATCATTTTTTTCTCTCTAAATTGTTAATAACCAACACGAATCAGACGTCGACAGTGTCATAGAATAACTCGAAGAACCCAAATTATTTCTTGCAGCGAAACTTGCATTATCATAATTCGTCTCCTCCCGCCTGTCGTTTGGAGTGCCCTACAGGAACTTAAAGACCACTTTTCATCGCCTTACAACAACGAATTTTCAACATTGGCCTTTCCCTCAAGTTGTCAATTAGGCCCACGACTTAACGTTTCTCTCACCGTCGTAGATTTTTCAGTAAACTAGGAAATAATACCACTCTAAAAACAGGAAGCATGCACTTGGAGTGATGGTCACCGATTAGCAAAAGTCGATAGAAGCAAATAAATTGTTCGAGAGTGCTGCTGTGAGACCTTTGGTATATACTCAGGAAAAGCAACGAGGGAAAGGTTAGAATGAGAGCATCAAGTGAGGGCAAGAGAAAAGTGAGTTTTACCATCAAGCGAGAGGGTCCGACGGGCAGGCTCTCGCCCGATGAGATTTGTTCTAGCAGCGCGATGTGAATAGAAGTCTGGTGGTGGCCCCGCGTCAAAAGCTTTGCCAAACCTCGTGCCGGAGTTTCCGAGATCGCTGCGGTGGCGTTCTCTGAGCGTCGTTTCTCCGCCTACTTTTCTGCGCGTCACGCATCACGATTTACGATTTTTTACGGTTGGCAGATCTCGCTCACCCTCGAACTTTTTTTCCCCTTCATTGCCTACAACGCAACCATATTACCAAAAAATGAAAGGAAGGAATGGCCATTGGTTCCTTTCTTTTTATTTCCACCTCTCCATCTCTACACTGGTTTTTTTTTTGCATCGTTATTTTTTTTTCTTGCAATTTCGCAGCTAGCGTAATGACTGAGAAATACAAAACGGATTCATTCGGTTGCTGAGGTTTCCCGAGTCGAAGAACCTAGTAAACCTTATCATGTAAAAAGACTCCGATTCTTTGCCGGGGACTTTGTTTTTGCCTAAATTTTAGGCACAATGGACACGCGATACCTGACCTAAAATGACGTATCGTGTCTGTGACCTCTTCTCCCTCTCTTAATTCATCTCTCTTTTTTTTCTTTTTCTTAAACTCTCTTGTACTCATTCGAGAAATGTTTCTTGACCCCTACACGGTGTTTCGCAAATAGGAGCGATTTTCTATGAAATGAAAAAGTACCAGAGTGATAAACAGTTTCTATGGAATGGGAATGCACCAGGTGAAAATATAAATGACACGCGAAAAACCGCGACTGTATTATATATATCGTGAAATTTCTCTCTGTTCACGCGCGCACGCACTTATAAATACAGAGCACCGAAAATATTCTAACTCCTTTTTGGCGAGACTGCTCTAAAAACAATACGTTTTGGCGAGACTGCTCCGAAAACAATATCCTTAGAAACGAATGCATCTTGGCACGCTCATGTTCCACGAGCACTTATAGTATAGAGTACAACGTAAATATATTTTAACAAGGTGTGTCAGCAACTTTTGTAAATACAATTTACAAAAATTCTTTGTATAACATTGACTCAATTAAATGTTAAATTCAAAATTGTCTTTATTTTAATCGGCATCCCTTTAAATTTGATTAGCAGATTCCTTTTTTTTTTGAGAAATAGCAGTAGAATATAAAAAATATTTTTATTTTTATTTTTGTAATCGCAGTTAATGAAATTTTGTTATTCTACTTTCACAAATTTGGTGACACACCCTAAAATACTATACACACTTGTCTGTTACTTGTAAAACAACATTCCTATGTATATGCATAAAACCTTAAAATATTTACGGATATGTATAGATTAGACACAAACTAAGAGCTGAGAATTGGTGCTTGTTCGGGTTAAACAAAAATAAATAGAGGTGATGTGAATTCACTTACTATTGTACTATGTATAAAGCGTTAGAGATAGTAAAGATTAGCTTTATACGGTAATACCAAAAAAATAAAAAGCGAAACAACTTTAAACGGTGGATTGTACGACCGTATTGTAAAATATTTCCAAAATTCCTGTTCGACTCGAGCGAGTTTTTTGAAAATTGTTTTGGATTAAACCCATATCAGTCGCACGACGCGCGCGTTAGTTTGGAGATTTAAAAGAAATTTAGTGGACACTGTTACGAATAGCATAATTAATTCTCCAGTCGTAGAAGAGGTTTTAAAAAATTCTATACCCTTAAGGAGGCTTCAGCAGTATAGTCAGGTCATTCGCGTGCCATGATTTCGCAAATTGTTTGTACATATTTTTAAAAACTAATTAGTATTACATTAGGTGAAACCGAATTTATGGATTCCTGCTCAAAGTTTAAAAAATGTATAATTACTAATTTACAGAAAAATAATTCAGTAATTAATTTAAATTTCCTGGATCACAAGAGACGCAGCTGTGTTTTGACGTTAAGTATTAATAAAAATTAAATTGAATTTAGAATGGTTTTATTTAACGAGGCGCTCTACTTTTATAATTGTATAACGAAAAGTGTATTATTACAAATTCATTGAGTTTTGAAACAAAATATGTTTGTTACGGTTCAATAATGAATGTTGTGTAATTGATTACTGATAATACGTAATCAAGTTGAAATATTTAATCAAATTAATGTTTTCCATCTCTGATTCACAGGTGCTCGTATTTGATACCAGATTGTATGTTTCAGTAGCTGCAGTCAATAGAATTCGACATTTTCCAGTTGGAAACATTTGTAATACTCATTCCGAGCCGTCGATATTTTATTGACACGAGATTTGCATCGCTAATCTTGATTGCTGTTTATTTAATGAAAAAGCCTTTAAATTCTGTACATTACATTTGAGCCGCACTCATTTCCACATTCCCACAATTATTGATATGTGCGAAATATTTAAAATAATGTAATTAATGAAACACAAGTGAAATATAGATGAACGTGACGTACAGGTAATGTAAAAACTATCTATATATTTAGCCATATTTCTTCACATTTTTAAATCCAACATTTCTGAATAATTATTAGCAAAATTTCATTGGAAAGCTGACATAAAATTACAACTTTAAAAGTGTGACATCTTTTTCTGTGTCTTATAAATTAAGAATTATTTTGATAAGAAAAAAAATGTTCATATTCTGAAATGTTGGTAGTCCTGAAATCTGGCTTATTAAAAAAACTATCTACGATATTCAGAAAGAAGATTCTTAAGTTAATGGACAATATTTAATATATTTGAGTATCTGTGATACTCAAAGGGACGACTCATGTCGTCAAAATAAAATCTACGATTGGAGGATTAATTCTGCGATATCTTAGATTTTACGCTAGTTTGCCTAGAGATTTATACGATTATGTTTACTGCAAAATGATGCAGCGTGAATGGCCTTCTAGTTGACAGTGTGAACGATTAATATAATTTCTATTTTTTCTTTCTTTTTTTTTCTAAATAATAAAATATAATTATCCAGTTCATCCTCGGCTTAAATGACATTGTTCCATTATACGTTATGAAGTAATCGTGTTATCGTTTCCGTATTTTTACGGTGCGAGGGAACCTTTCTGTGAATTGATTATTGGCTAAACCTGGCCACAGCCCTGCTCTCGAAGTGAATTGCAGTGTTGAAATAATGGCCTGAATGCGTGCGGCAGCGAATTTCGCTGAGTGTGCTACTTCGTGGTTGAAAAATCTGTGTAAAATGAATCGGAAAAAATAGTTATTTCGTTATTTCTTTTCTTTTTTTTAACCCTATACGGTAATTACTCTATTCAGTGAGGTTTCATTTGATATGGGTCCAAGAGAAAAATGTCGAGCGAATGAGTTATCATTAAATACCGTCGCCGAAAAAAAAGAAAAAAATTGCATCAAATCCAAGACGGAAATTAAAAAAAAAATGTTACTTTTGTGATTTAAAAATCGGCGATGATACACATATTCGGATATACGGGGTGGCAATGAGCGAGAGTATTTAGTCCTCGCTTGCATGAATGTGCCAATATCAACGCGTATGCATGTACATTTTATATGAAAAAAAAATAAGCAAAATACGACTTGTAAAACGTTATACCGATTATAATGAGAAAAAAAAAAAGAAATCGTTGTTGCGCTATAATTATGTCGCTAGATGACGCGTTCCAGATTATAGAGTAGATTTACGCTTAAGGTGCTGATGAAAACGACGATTATTGATACGTCGAATTGCATTCACGTTGGTTCGTCGTTTTAGGCACGAATTAATAAGATTATATTAAAATTATATACACCGAGAACAAAAAAAAAAAACAAAAAATATTTGTACAGGAATGACTCGAAACTCCAAGATAAATCTACAGATTATATCTCCGCGTGTGTGAAATAAAAGAAAAATAATTTTAAGACATTTTTTTGTTTCGGATGAAAAATGTGTATCGTATAAGAGAACCACAACTGGCGGCATCGTCTGTAAGCGTAAGTAATATTAAAAGTAAAGAATGAGAAGAAAAAAAAAAGAACAAAATCTTTTTTCGTAGTCAGCTTGCATTATTCTTAGTAGTATAGTGGCGTATAAAAAAAAATTCACTTGTGTAAAGAGAAAAACGAATTATGCGATATAGTCTGTCTAATGATCAATAGTATTAATAGTGAGAGGATATTGGATGGTACGCTGTATCGATAAGTCGTTGAGTTTGAAGAAATAATAAAATGAAAAAAATGGCGCGTGTGCAGGGCAATTGAGTCAGAAAATGTGCAGTGTAATGACAACGGAAGTCCAGCGTTTTCATCCTCTCGCTCTCCCTGTCGCTTTTATTCCTACTTCGTTCATTTGCACGTTGGCTCAGCATTCAAACATCTTGAACATCGCCAGTCGCAGCTTGTCAAAAGACAAAAGATCGGTGAGTGAGGAGCCAAGGATACGGGGCTATATATTATATAATATATATGTATATTCTTATATTTATCTTATTTTTTTCTTTTCCAATATCTTTTTACCTTATTCATCCGTAAACCCATTCAGCATGGTCAAGGACGGTAGGTTGAAGGTTGGATTTGAGAAATTTACAAATCGAGAGATAAAAAATGTCTCACCTTCATTTTCTGTTTCAACATCTTATTATTTAATGCATGATTTTCTTTTTTATATCGATAAAAAGCTTCAGGAAAATTCGAAAATAATCTTGCGTTATGTATAAAATGTTTGAAATTGAAAATGAAATTTTTTCTCGTTTTTTAAAAGCTTTTTTTTTTAACTAGCTTAATGAAATTGACGCAAAAGTCTGCCAACTTTGGCTCTAAGCTCAAAAATTTTGATACCTAATACAGGATTTTTGAGAAAAATTTCAAATTTTTAAATTGGTGCAAGAAATTTAATTTAAAAAATATAATGGAAAAAAAAGATTTTGTAAAAAGAATTGAAGGTTTTTCCGAGCATATAGAATAGTATAAAAAAATTATGGTGCAAAGTGGAAGGAATCATGCTTGAATGCTTAATACTAACTTGGCCAAGAATCCCTCATATATATATATATATATATATATATATATATATATATATATTAGCAAGTACCATTAAGCAGAATATTCTTTATAATATACTATCTCTCTTAACTATCTGACTTCGTGAAATAAAGATTCCTTTGCTAGGTCGAGAGGATCCGATTGAATACCTTCGAACGGACCGATCCTGGAATTCCAGTCTTCTACATACCCTCGCAGTACATTATCGATTAAATTGCTTTTTTCTTTTTCACCTTTTCGCCGAACGCTTATTTTATTCCGATAACTCTTTTATGAATATCCGATAGGGATGTGCGAATATTCAAAATTTTGAATAATTCATTATGATTTGATTATGAATTATTCAATTCAATATTTGAACTGAATATTCATATTATTTGAATTGAATAATTCATATTATTTGAATGAATATTCATAAAATTCATGAATATTCATGGAATTCTGAATTATTCAGCAGCAATTCAAAATTTTGAATAATTCATTACGATTATGAATTATTCAATTCAATATTTGAACTGAATATTCATATTATTTGAATAATTCAGAATTCCATGTATATTCATAAAATTTATGTTGTTGAATAATAAAGTCCGTTTGTTAATTTGATATAAATATAATTCTATAATTAAGAATTCTTTTCATTTTAAAAGCTCGTAAAAATGCGCCGCTGAATAGCAACTTTACAAGATATATAAGGCCTTAAATATTTGTTAAAGTGCAAAAGCAAGCATGACTCAGATTTAATACGGGCCATTTCCGGTGTAAAAAAAAAATTATAGACCGCACGCTTCCGAAAATTCTGCTATGCAAGGTGTACACCCATGTTTTTAATTTGGCCACTCTCGGATTTCGAACCAGAGCTGTGAAATATTATCCAGTGATGCGATAAAAGCCACACACGCAGTTGAGTTACATTGCGGGTGTTCTCGACGCGCTGGATGCAAATTTGTAGCATTTTCCGTTTCCATCCACGCCCCCCCCCCCCCCCCCCCTTCGCCACCGCCGTCTCTCACATACTTATACACATATCTTTTATGTATATTTTACAGTAAAACGAGAAATTGTGGCTTTCGCGTGTTTCATTCGCGTAAATCGGAAGGTGATATTGCTAGAGATTTCGTCGTGGAACGTGTTTGCGCTTTCTTATTGCACTCCATAATCAGCCAGCAGGAAGAATGCGCACTCGAGAGTATACGAGAGGGGATGTATATTCACGGTAAATCCCAGAAACCATCTAAACATACGTTTGAGCATTAAGACGCAATTGCGCGCGGTTTCGCATTGCACCAAAGGGAACATTATTCAGCTGCAGGAACTGGCCTGAGGTAAGTAGATATATATGTACCATGAAATAGTAGTCGCTGGTATGTAACGGGACTTTTATATTATAGCTGTGTCCTGTACATAGAATATACGATATCCGCACAATGAAGCTGACAAGGAATCCTAAACTGTTAAGGGAATTTTTGCTTCCTCGTAGAGGAAGTTTTGTATTCGTGATTTTTTTTTCTGCGATTTTTTGTACACTATCGTACGAATTTTGTACAAAAATTGAAGAAATAAACTCTTAGAATAAAATAAAATTGTATTTACCTAAATAAAATTAAATCAGCAACATGCTACTTGTTTCGACGAAAAATGTGTCCTACAGTATTAGGAATGTGTTCAGTTTCCCCTATTGACATATATAACGTAGGCCTGTCACACGCACGACTAGTCGTAACAGTAGGGCTAACTGGCCCTTTGAGCAAGCTAAGCAACAATTTGGCTGTACATCGGACCCTCCCTCGTCTCGGGATATTTGATCAACCCCAGTTTCTCCGCGTTTGCGACAGAAAGCATTGCTTTATCGTTTCTGTTTTCTCTGTGAGTGTGTGTGTGTGTGTGGATGAGCGTGTTCTTTCTCTTTCTCTCCCTCATCACTATTCTGTACTCTTCCAATACTGCGCTTGGTACCTTCGACGAGGACGACGGGAACGCCAAAGAGTATAGATACTGGGAGAAAGTGCTCGGAGCAATCTCAGTAGCTTGCCTTCCACTCAATTTTTTTTTCTTTTTCTTCTTTTTTTTACTTTACTTTTTCTCATCTCTCCTCTCGTAGATCATAAAACGTGATTTGAAAGCATATTCTATTAGCCTTACACGAACGTGTTTTTTTTATCGTATTCTTCCTACTTGCTACACTAGTATGTGTTTGTATAGGGCATTTCAGGGTAAGGTGGTGACGAAGATAAGATGACCAGTCGTTGTAACTTTATAAAACGTATTCCGATAGCGTTTCCACGTTTTGAAGCGAAAACGTGTCCCGAGATTAGAAGGTTAAGTGTGCGGTATAATCCGGGTATACAGGTAAAACCCTCGAAGTCACGGGATGTTGATTTTTACAATCTGAAACTTTTTTTTAACGTATTTCTTAAAACAGTGGATGAACAAAATCCAAACAGTAAAAATGGAAAGTATATTTTTTTGACATTTTGCATAAACATTTTGTTTAGTCATTTTACGAGTTCAACAAAATATCGTAAGTGTCGGATATTCTTTTTATTAAATAATATCAAACGGTATGTATTATTTATTAAAAAAAAAAAAAAAAAAACAAGCGTTGAATGCAGAATCTGAAAACTGTGGTTGCGATAGAATAAAAGCCTCGATTTTCAGGAAAGTCATTGGGATAACTTGAGTTTTTTGAAAAATTCAAAATCACGTTAAATTCGAGCCTCTTTTACGATCTCAACCAAATGCGATAGCAAAAAGAGGCAATCTATTCTGTCATCAGACAAAAAAAAACTCTTCTTGACTTTCAACCATAGGATTAGTAATTTTTCTGTAAAAAATAATAAGGTAGACTTTCCAATTTTTTGTTTACATAACTCTACATCCTTAATCGTCACCAGGCCTATGAAGAGCTATGGCCATCTCTCACCGAGCTACCCTACAAGAAAGGTCCTCTCTTTCTCGAATCCCTAACTGAAGTACCCCTTTGAGGCAATCTCACCTAGATATAGAGCCGGATACTTGCTTCTTGCGCAAGTCTTCTATACAACCACTGGGTTGGCTATATAATACTTTGAAGTACACATCGCCCAGTGTCCCCAGAGTTCTTGCCGTTCAATCGTGCAATATCACGACAGTGTATAGGTAACTTTATGTGACGCCAAGAGGACGTTAGAAAAAAAAAAAAAATCAGAATATATATATCCCTTCGGGATTCCAGTGACACTCTTGAATTTCTTTTTCATGTGCACTGCTTACTGGCTTAAAGTAGATTATAAAACGTGATTTAAAAGCATATTCCATTAGGGAGGCATAAAAATAATCTCGTCATTGAGCGATGCAGTGATGTAGACCGTCGCAAGCCGCCAGTAGATAAGGCACGCGATAGTCAGGCGTAGCGCGCAGTCAAAGGATATGTATAGCGTGTACGCAGGAGATCGTCGAGAGCAATGGCGAGGCGTTCCGGTAGGTAGATAAGACACGCGATAGTCAGTCGCCTCTCAGTGGTAACTGCCCATGCCCAATATATGGTCAGACACACCTCTATCCCGTCGAATCATGCCGATCATCCTAGTTCCTGATTAATTAATTAGCGCGAGTTCGCGTGACTGATTGTAGGTGGCGAACTGCATTTCCGTGGATATAAAGAACTTGGTGATAATAAAGGAGGTCATTTTATCTATTATACTATAGAAGGTATTTGGATCGTTTTCACCCCTGCACTTGTCGTAGAAACGTGATATACAAGTCCTTCATTTCGACTAATTTTGTAAGTATAATAAAGACACACTATAATTATGATGACTATCTGTGCGATAATTTATGTCAAATCCACTGTGACTGTAATATATTCTTACATATTTTTGTCGTCTAGTATGTTGTAGGTTGATATGATAAAAAAATACCACCAACTATTAGATGCTTTCGTGGAAATTATTTTAGCCACAGCCTAAAATGTTAATTACTTAAAAAGTACGTCATCAATTTTTTATCATTTGTAATTATCCATGTCGTAAAAAAATCGTCAGAAATAATAAGGTAGAATCATTTGTACGGAATCATCAGAAATATAATTGAAGTAGGGAAGATAAGTAGGCCACACTGGCCTTTCAGCAGACTGAATCAAAAATGTTTCCGAAGTGATTTAACTTTTTGCAATTTACAGCAATGTTTTTACAATATTTTTGCAATATTCTACTACAAAGTTATGGTTTCAATGGCAATGAAATATTGGAAATATTTCAGCAATATCTCACATAGCCATATTTTGTGTCACATGAGCAA
Organism: Perithous albicinctus; assembly: GCA_964016905.1. Classification (NCBI taxonomy): domain Eukaryota; kingdom Metazoa; phylum Arthropoda; class Insecta; order Hymenoptera; family Ichneumonidae; genus Perithous; species Perithous albicinctus. Next base: position 25,363,436 of record OZ024691.1, on the reverse strand, counting down.
GTTCCGTTAGTTAAGAAGATTTTAATGGAAAGCTAGTCGAACAATCATCCAATCAGTCTTCCGCCGATTGATTCAATAGTTGATCCACAAGCCGCGCCGCCAGCGGCTTGAATATCAATCATTCCATACTCTTCTACTTGACGTTTACTGAAGGAACTTTGTTTTTCACCGTCATCACCCTTCTACTAGCCCCGCGGCATCAGAGGCCGATATAAAATTAGGTCACGAAGATCTCGACTCTGACGCCCGCGTAATATAAATGCTCGTCCAATCGATCTCACCGCACAAAGAGTTTCATCCAAAACCAGCCAAAATGCTCGAACGTTACGTATACGTGGCCCCTTGTAAGGGTGCAAATCATGTTACATCTTCATTTCTATATACCGGCATCTCGCTGCGTCCCTACAAAGGGACTGGTATATGTTATATGGATATTTAAAGGAGCCACGTTGCGAAAGCGAATATGAGACGCGTACAAAATTTACATCGTCATGTTTCGAATAAGGAATGAAGTTTTTGATGTTCCTTGACATCTTGCTTTTCCGAAGATGCTTTATTATTTGGTGTTCGACTGTTAGCCCATCACTTCTTGTTATTAGAGTAATTATTATCGCAGAAAAAGAATAATTGATCTCGAGCTTACATTGTCCTGTTTGCCAAACGCTTTTCCAAAGTCACAGTGCACAAATTCGTTAAATTTAATGTCGCAGCATAGGGTTAAGCGGATGCTTATCAGGACGATGGGCAAAAGCTTTATTTATTTATTTATTTTTAAAGGAAGGCGTTAAAATCCATTGGAGTTTCCACGTAAGTTAATGCAATCTGAATCCCTTTTTTTCTCGAGTTTTGTTGACTGAACTGAAAGCTCTCATAAAAATTGACTGCAAGAATTGGTTAAACGGGAAGGCGAAGTATAGAATAACGTACGTGTATTTCAAGGCTAGGCTAATTACCACGAGTCTCGAAACAAGTTCGTGCTTCTTACTCAGCTCCTATGTGGAAAACCGGTTGTCGTGAAAAACGGTAATTATCGTAAACTGGTATAATCTGCGCGAATGAGAGTAGTGAATATACGGTGAGCGTATAGAGCGAATTGGGACAGGTGTCCAAGTCGTGAGTCTGGACGAGCCCGACACTTTAATTACTAGTCATTATGCGCTCGGTGTACGCGAAGCACCAGCTATCCTTCAGAAAATAAATTTATGCTTTAATACTTCTATTACAGCAGATGCATTTTCTCTCCAGTTTCATCCCTCAATGAAAAAAAAAAAAAACAAAAACTAATTTTTCTTTTAGCAGCTACGACGTTTACCCAACGTTCTTTACTTGCTTATAATTCGTGTCGTTCAGAGATGTCGAGTAAAAAGGATCCATTTATTATTTGTAAGAGTCACCCATCAGTCTCGCTTCTCTGCAATACACCAAGACGCGAATGAGTCTTGAAAGACGTTCAAAGTATAGAGGGGTCTCGCTGCTGGATGCCACACAAGACTCGAATATACGCCACTGGGGTGGAGAAAGCGACTAGGAGTTAAAAGGAGAAAGAAAAGGTCGTGTTTAATGGGTTATTTAGTCGGTAGTAGGAGCGGAAGGCTGTGTGTCGCTACGTGACATAACGGGAATGGTAAGTCGTAAATTATACAAAGCTGGAGGATCTGGATCATCATTCTCGTGTCCTATTTCGTTGTAAAGTTTTTCATGGGGATAAACAGAGATTGTTAGGGCTTAGGACAGCGACCAATTTTTTAACCTCCTGAAGAATTGACTCGGAATTGATTTATGAAACAATCCAGCATAGTTTTTGGAACATCAGTCCTCACTGTTTTTTTTTTCAATTTAATTGAATGAAACTTTGACAAAAGCTCCATTAAATGTTATGTGAGGTCTGGAAGAAGCCAACCGCGAATATCTCTTTCAGGGTATGCTGGGAAATGTAATAATTTCGTCCTCGTGTCTGAAGTGTTGCATGAAGAGATTCGACGAAGAGCGTAGAATCGAGCGTGAAATTAAGTACAGAGCTATATGTAGATCTATAAAATTTATTTTCCACGGAATTATAGACCAGGGTGAAAGGACACTCATCAATTATACAAAAAAATGAACACGCTACGTGACGCCTGTCGAGCAAAGGTCTTACGCAGGATTTGCGAGTCTCCGGTCTCCCGCTAAATCTAATAAAGGTATCGAGGGACTTGATTTCCAAGTGGCACCTGCTGCCCGCCGTGAGACACGCCGAGTAGATTGTAAATTCATCAAGGGTCTCATTGCGAATTAAAAGCGTCTGGAAGAGCCCTCGGGATGAGAGCTTTTTGCCGTGATTGCTTATACCTTAATTCTTTTTGCTAGCGAAACGAGGAAACAAGGGCGTGCTGAAAGTGCTGCGATCAGAGATGACAGCTGCCGTAAGCTTGTGAAGGCTCTCGTTATCCGTAGTTGGCAATATCGAGGAATTAAAAAAAGTCGTGTCATGTGACAATCATAAAAATGGAATTGCATTTGGAATCTGCTAACTTTTGTTTGACTATTTCTTTACTTTTTTCATCCTAAACTACAATAATATCTCAATTTTTTTCCGAATTAAGAAGTTAAACGACGGAATTTTATTTTTCTATAAATTTACGGTTCTACATTTTTTATTTTTCCTTAAAAAAAAAAAATTACCAAACAATTTTTGAAATCTTGGTGCTCGAATTATGTGACTGCGTACCGTCGCTGAAATCTCGTTAACGATACCACGACGTGAGATAAGAGCAGGGACTTTAGCTCAACCAACAAGTTTTATTGCTCTCATACACATTCCAGAATAACATCAATAATAAGAATGAATGATACAGGGGAAAACGGGAAGTGAGAAAAACATCGAGTAGTATCGAGCAACAGTATCAAGATTCTCATTGAATTCTCACGTCCAACTTTCAGGACTATTTTTCGACTATTATTTTGCGAGTTACTATCGCCTCGTAAAAGTTTCAAGTTACTCCGATAGTACGTGAGCACTAGTCGCGATCAAGGGTCAGCTACGTAAAAGTTTTGCTTCGACTAAAAGCCACGCTGTAGGCGAAATCGTGACGTACTCTAAGACCAAAGTGCGAGAGACTTTTCTTAGTAACGATCTGGAAATAAGGGCGCAAATACGTTTTCCGTTCCTACTCAAGAATACTGGCAAACTATGTTTCGCGATTTTCGCAAGACACTATACAGCAACGAGCGAAAATCTCGCAGAAGGGTTCGAGTGCGACGAGTCGAATTTTCTCAAACATAAGATTAGGACTTGGTGAAAAAGTAAATGCAGTACTTTCGCGCAAGTTGCATAGAAAATAAATATATGTATTTTCTTCTTCATTAACTGTCGAGTCATCGATCGTTGCAAATGGGACCAAAGTGTGTTTCGTCGTTCGACAAACCAATTGACGCAGAAGAAGGAAAGAAAAAAAAAAAGCGTGACATTCAATTACTGGCTTGTAATTAGAAACACTTTTCAGCCAAGTAAATCTCAGTCGTCATTTGACATTGAGATTGAAAGCTGTAGAAGCACTGGTAATGAGAAATTTAACAAGTTTCTTCTTTTTCCGTAATATTATTCATTCTATTTGAAATATTACCTTTCAAATTAATGCTTTCTTAATTACATTTTCTTGCTAAATTTCTTAGCTCCATTTAACGAGACTACTGGGTAAAAACTGTTTTTGACAAAAAGAATTATTTTTATTTGGAAGATCATTTTTTTCTTTATTTAAAAAAATCATCTTTTCGTATAACAAAAGCTGCCTCCAGCTTTTAATTGATATTTGATCAATATGCGTCAGATTCGTGAATCTTTGCCAAAAATCCGTCCCACTAGAATACCCCATACATAAAATGAAAAAATTAATGAATGAAACTAAGAAGTAGGTAAACAAGGACATCGTACTGCTTCACTTGCCCGACGTTTATTTCTAAATGTAATTAATGGCGGATTATAAAATATTGACATTAAAAAATGGAAAAAACAGTTTCACTGTCACAAAGATTTCCCTATGAAAAAGAACAATTATATCTTTGATATTGAAAAAAAAAACGTTACTTTTATCATGATTTTGCATAAACTCTGCTAATAGGCACTTACATTATCATGCTACCGTTTTTGAGGCAGCTTTGATAAAAAAAAAAAAATCTCTTGGATGCTCTCAACGAATCATAACGGAAATAAAGCGGTTGCATACTCTGCATAAACACGAATATAGATATATTGGCTGATGTGGGTTGAGCGGGGCTAGCAGGAGAGCGGGAGTCATTTCATGGCGAGAAAGCGGGCACGCGGAGGATTAAAAGTGACTAACGAGGTTACCAGCTCACTTCGCCCGTCTTAATGACCCTTCTCAACGATAAGTAAACGCGGACGAGCAGCGAAGAATAAGAGCCGCTTCTACTGGTGCAGTTCTGTGCGGATCTTCCTTCTGAAATATATATATTGGCAGCGGGAAAAGGAAAGAGACCGCGTGGATTGCGGGAAAAGGTAAAAAGGGCTCATATTTGAGCTCTCAAACCTTCTATTTTCTGTGCTACTCTGGTATATCTCTCGGTTTCTTGCTTCAGGCGAAACCTCCTAGCAGACTACCATCAAGGGAGCTAAATGAATAGTGCATTTATTAAAGTGCGTTTATTATTATTACTAAAGTGAATGAGTGAGGTATATATACGTACCGACGCTTCGATGGATTGGACTTTAAATCCACATCGAACAAAAAAAGTATAAGTTGTATTCTCGCCGATATTTATTTTATTTTATTTTAACTTGGCTATCTTTTAGAACTACCGCAAAGGACTTTAGGCGCCAAAGATTTGAGCTCTGACTATTTTATTCACTGATCTACATGAAAGAAAACTGAAAAAACTGAAAGAACACTAAGTTTTTTCTGATGAAAGCAGTACTGAGCAGTACAGTTCGTACTGATGGAAGCAGTCGTTTAGCATCAGGACGAAGGGCCCTGCACAACAGCCAGGTCGGTAAGCTCGTGGTTATCGACTTTCGAGTGGTACGTTACACGCAAGCACGGCAGAACTTCGCACCCCTTAGCCGCCTTATCCTTCGAGGCGAGGAGCTGAAAGCTCATCGCTAAAAGCGCGAAGCGGTTGTACGGTGGAGGGTGGAAGCCTTTAGTTGGCTAGTACGCAAACATCAGTCGATACTTTCTATCGAGATACGCGCCGATGCTGATCGTTACAAAAAGAAAAAATCTCCGCGCAACAATTTGTACGAAAACTTTTGATGTCAGTTTTTTTTCCTAAGTTTTTTCATTTTATTGTTGTTTAATTGGAAGGTAAATACAAATGCAGAATTATTTAGAGGTTTCGAATTCAATTCTGGTTGAGCTCACAACGGATTGAACGACCTTTAAACCCTCGGCATTGTTCGCTTGACCATTCTGGCCCGGAAATTCTATTCATTATCGTATAACTCAACCGAAATCTATTCATTCTAGCACGAAAGCATGCTCGTTATAATTTTTATTTTCATCATTTCTGTAAACGTACTTCTATACGAGCAATTGTCTGGCAATCACATAATAGGGTACCCCGAAGCAGCGCTCGCGATTCTCAATAGTCTCATTGTTGAATGATATATATTTATATATTCGTAATTATTTACTCGGGTATTGAACATTTTATTTACGGCTGGTGTATGATTTTGATGCTTAATTGTTTTAAGAAAGTTGGAGCGTTTGATACTCAGTCAAACGTTGTTAAATATTTTCTATTGTTTTTACAAAGTTTTGTGGATTAATTGATAGCAGTGAGACTTTAGAAAAATATTAAGCACTTAATGGCAATTTTTCAGCTGAAGATACGTTCAATATTTATTGGTATTGAATTTCGGTGAAATCACGAAAGCGGTTCGGATTTTCTGAGATTTTTACTTCTTTTCTAATAATTTACGGTTTAATCTTTTTCACTTCAGCTCCCACTAAATCTACTCAATTTTTTTACCCTTTTTGAAATAACAATTTGTGCCAGAAGAATGATTTTTATCCCATCTTTACCAACAGCAGCTCTTTTTTTTTATGGGAGTAGACTACAAGTCTTGAAACTGCGGTTTTTAATAGTGTAGCAAGCATTAACAAACGAGGATGCGGTTAGAGGCGCTTCATGTTGGGTGTTTAAAGTGGCATTTCGTCGCTAATTAATTGGTAACCTACCGTGATACCTGCGGTATTAGTGGCTTGGGTTATTAACAACGAAATATTATCGTTATTACCTTGCAGGAGCCATAATTTACTATCGCTATTTTACGACAATGTAATATTTAGGGAATGTCGAATAGCCGACAAAATTATTCAAGGAAATGCTTTTATTATCGATATATTAAATATGGGCAAGTGGCCAGCGAATTTCTGTTCAAGGCTAATTGTGCTAATTAATTAAATGTTAATATGATCCCATTTCACTCTGTAAATTTCAGATTAAATCCGTGAATATCCGATCTTTGAAACGAACATATTACATTTTCTTTACATATCTGAGAACGTAATGAAAAAAAAATGAAAGCACTTGGGTTTTTACAGGTAAAAAATCATTTTTTTTTAGAAAGTTTAGATACTTGTGCATAAGAAAAGTTTTTTTTCTAAATCACTGTTTTCGCCTGTATTGCTTAAAAATAATGGAAAATACGAAAATAACGAAAATCGAAGAACTAATTATTTCATATAAATTACAAAAAAAAAATTGTACGTATCTAATATTTAGCAGATCTTTACTTTGTATCGTAATAAATATCCTGTCAAATTTTCAGGCAAACAAAAAATAAGGGCACCGGATTCCTGTTAATAATTGGTGGAATGACGCGTTTGTATTTATTTGCATTATATTAGTTCCAGTTGAAATCTCCTCCAAATAATCTGGAGTCAAGCAAACTTTAACGTCGGTTATCAGAGTAGAGAAAATTTTAGTAACTGGTTACGAAAGTCAAACGTCACATCGCAGCTGGCGCTTCATATTGTTTCATTCGATTTCAAGAGGAACGTTGGACCTGCGCCAAAATGGGAATACACTGGAACTTGCTCGGTAATCAATTCTTCGAAGACTCCAAGTTCCGCACCAAAACGAGTTACACTATGGAATAAAATTGACGGTTTGGAAATACGCCAGTGTGGCCTTCCTGTTTGCTCATAAAATTCTTAATTCTAATGGCAAATAGAAAAACTGTTACTTTACTCATTTTTTTTACTTTCCTGAAGAACTTGTTGTAATATCGAATTTCCGCTGCGTCATTTTATAGATTGTAGAGGGTCGAATTTTCACTCACAAGTTTCATATTCCGACTGGATTTAAGAGTTAAAATTTGGCTTAAAAATGATCTTAAGCTAAATTTTTTTTTTCACATTTACTTCCTTTCGCAGTATGGAATCTAGAACGGGTTAGCCCATTTTTTCCTCAGCATTATTCGTATTACATAAATCAGAAAAAACTTAGTTGACGCCCATTGACAATAAATGAATTTGGATATAATGGCATTAAAACCGTATAGATAAAATATTTCGCTTCGTTACCCGTGTACATTGTCGTAAGTTTTCCCTCTTTTATAAATGCCCGATTCCGGCTGATCATGAAAGCTATACACTTACCGAAATCGTTGCTGCTGTTTTCTCGTTCGAGTCGTTGAGTTTCTCAATTCGATCGAGCTACATACACTCGAGCGAGCGATATCGAAACAGAAGTATCGCAGAATATAGCATCGTCTATTCCTATCTCGAGATAAAGTATTGTAAGATCTTTTTCGTTTGGATGTAAAGGCATGTATACATGCACGAATTTTATGGCTCTCCAATACAAGCTACTTTTTTTTTTCCTGAGTTCGCTTTCGGTACCAATTCTATTTCAATTGCAGCAGCCGGCTGGAACAGTTCATCTGCAGTATGTTATTGTCATTCACTGGAGAAAAAAAAAAAAAAAAAAAATGGAACGTCAAATTGCATAGGTCTGGCAAAATGCGTTTCGATATCCCGGCTCATATATATACGCTCATGGACGCCATACAATTCGTTATAACAGGAATTCAGTGAAGTTAGATAAAAGCCATTTATCTCATTTAATTGAACGTACCGAAAACAAAATAAATAAAAAAAGACGAAAATAACAGTGGAGTTTTTATATAGTAACCATCGCATGTCGTTAAAAATAATAATTCACAGGGTAAAAAAGCCCAAAATGTTTGTAGACAAAGGAGACTATTTTTCTTTGTTTTAGAAATAATGATTGTAGTCCAATTAGTACAAGGTTGTTATATTGCGTTACATTAAGGAGAGATCTGATACAATACAAAAAAAAAAAACTTCGTTACGCAATGTTCTGGATCGGATTCAAATGAATTTTTTCATCCCGTCAACTTAATTAAGCTTCAATTCGAAAACCCCATTACTGTTTTCACAAAGTATCAACTATCGAATGTACATGAAAAGTAATGAAATTATAATTTATTTAAGCAACATTTACTCTCCAATTATTTCAACATGAAAATCACAAGAATTAAATCTAACAGGACATTTTTCTTTTTATAGCAACTGTATTTAAAGTGGTTGTAAGTAGACGAGAGTGCCTACGGCAAAGTCAGCAAAGAACGGTCCTTCAGCGAATCTCGTAAATCTTCTTCTTTCCCTAACATCAGCTTTTTCACTGAACGGGCATATTAAGCGCGGCAACCCGACACTCATCTCTTTTGTTTAGCATAATGGGATAAGTCCTCTCGAGACTGCAACGGGCACGCGATTTCTTGTTGATTTAAAAAATTTTCGTGATCGATGCGCCAACTGAATAATGAAATATTCCACAAGGGGAATGGCACAGCGAAAGCTGTGAAGGTTAATGAGTTCTCTCCTTCTTATTAAGAGACATTAAGTATCATGAGACAACGGAGAGAGTTTCATACCTCCAAATTTATGTTAGATGACATACGCTTTGAGGCGCTTTGAGACAAGTTTGAGACGACTTTCATATTTCGGTACCTTCGTCGTTTTCGTAGGTGTGCGAAAGAAGTGTAAGGGAAAGGTCTTTCATAAAACGAATTAGCTCTTACGGCCCTTACTATAGTGGAGACTGGGGTTAAATAAGTCGGGTACAAGTCAGGACCGTTTTAAAATGTGCGTTGTTACACGGAAACTTTTCATTGAACAGAAGATGCCCATTGTCAGCCGGTACTTGATGCTCATTGCTTTCTCATTTTCTGACTTTCTCAAAGCGTTCTGTATAAGCCAACAACAACAAAGTCAACGTTGGTCAAAAAACTTTCACTGTGAAAAATAAACAATAAGGAAGTGTGCGAGGCCCGGCTGTGTACCTTTTTTTTCTTTACCCAACTTGCTCCCTAGTTGATTTAATTAGCCTCGCCTAAGGGCAGGTCGGCTCATCTCATGAACTTCTAATTGACTGCTTGTCTTGATAGCGTTGATTGAGTAAGGGATACAAATGTACAAATTATTTAGCTTTAAGCACCATACCGAAAGATTACGTTGTTTTTAATCCAATGTACAGAGCCCATTTTTTGTTTAATAAATAACAAATCCATGTGGTCACAGTATTTTTTACTCACGGAGAATAGACAAAAGAATGATGTCCATTACTGATAAAGTTTATGTGTTGTATATTTAACCAATCGAACATATATATCGTAAAAGATGAATGTAAAACCGCGAAACATCCTCTTTACGTGTTGAATAATTGGCACGTGCGTACATTAATTACGGTCTGACATCGGAGTGGAAAACTCTCATGTATCTGCAACCTCCACCCACGCTCCTCTTCACCAACGCTACCGGCAAGCGTGACCCACCAATTAATCATTATAACACTTTTCTGCCCACCGCGTTGGGGCACTCGTTACCTAAATTTATTCGTTCATCACTGTGGAATTTAATTAATAATTGTGTGATCGACTAATGGGCCTTTTCTCATTTTCTGACCGATATTTTTTTTTTTTTTTAAACCTGAATACCTTTTAACTGCACAGCATATCATGTCACATAATAAATTTTCGATCTCCATTTTATTTAATAAACTACACGGATAATATGTTTCATATTGTTCTGATTTTTTTTTCTGTTATTTTTTTCAATGTCTTCTGAGAAAAATTTGCTGAATTTTGTTTTTTGTAATATTTTATCCTGAACCTGTTAACTTAAATTTAACGGTTTCATACTTTGATACATTGTTATTTTTATACACTCAAGACAATTCGTTTTTTTTTAAACATTTTTAAAATAATTTTTATGGATTAGATAAATCCATAAATTTATTAATAAATCCATAAATAATTACATTACTTTGGAATTGTTGCATACGATAAGTCTTTTCTATTATTATCAGTTCGAAAGTGGGCTCGGGTTCAAAGAGACACCATAAATTTCTTTTTCGATCCTCTGTTTTGTCTACGATAAATTTCGACGGAGATGCAAGCGAAGAGTTGGGTTGTTGATGTGGACAGGAGATGGATGGGTCGACACATTTACCTTATATGGGAGTACTATGACGAATCATGATTCCGTGATCGCTACGGTGTTGAAACAATCCTTCATTCGCAGTAAATCCAAGTCTGTTACAAAGTTTGTAGTTCTCTTCATATTATACTGACTTTTTACATGTATAAAGTGTCTTATTTCTACGTAAGAATATTACATGAAAATAATACACTTAAAGTGTATAAAAAGATACAACAATCGAAGTGAAATCCAGCGTGTTGGTTGTAAAAGTGGAAATATACGAGATTGCACATATCGTAACATCGATATATAATAACTCTCGTTATTTCGAGAAGTATCACGAATACCGCTAATGATATCATGACGTATTTTCTAGCAGGATCCAGCTACACGCCAAACACTGAAAGGCTTTCTCATTGCAGAGACAGCAAACTTGTTCAACAATTAATTAACGGAAGTAAGATGAGACCTCTGTAATTCAACGTTTCGGTCCAAACGAGAAACTTGTACAACTCCAAACTTGCGGAGAATTGTTTTGTTTCTGGAAGCACGACAATGAAAATCCGTAAACACGACAAACTTATCAAATAAGTTTACTTTGCAACCACTGAGATCCACAATGTGAAATTTGGATCGAGTTTTCAACGGGCTTCATGTACAAAACTACTCTGGTACCAGTAATTACCTAAGCCCTTATGGATTTGTTTTCTAAGATACTCTATTGTATTTACGTAAGCTACGTGCTTCGTGGCTGTACAGACAATGTTTACCGAACATCAAGATATACACGTATTTCACGTGTTTACGAGTACTACATCCATAATCCATGTGCGAGGTTATATAGGCTTTGGTACACGAGCACGAGTAAATCCACTTACAGCCCGGTCATCGCATTCAATCACGAACGAAAAAGTCGATCCCCCCATGTATGACAAACCATAAAAGCGTCACGTGGTATATCAATAAATGTGTAGCACGGTTTGAGCAGAGAATTACATGTCGGATTATAAAATCAACAGAACATGTAAATAATGTGTATCGGGAAAATGAAGTACTGATTTTGTCGCTCTACTGGTTAACGAGGAAATCTCTATCTCCATTTTGTTTTTAATCGCACCTGCGCTTCTATAAAAATTGCATAAGCATGCCCTGACGTCCATCCAATTAGCTCGTGTTTCGCGAACGTCATTGATTAATCAGGATTACTGAATAAATTACCGAGGCTGACAGGTCATCGTGCTCGTCGATTATTCATCTATTCCGATTAACATCGAAATTTTGCATTAAGTATGGGAATACATGGATGGATGCCATGCAACGGTCAAAGATAGCGAAAATAAAAATAGTAATACAACTTCTATCGATTTTTTTATTTTTAAATATTGTTCACTGTTGTGAGGTATCGTAAAAATCTTCTTTTGCAGTTGAAACTCTATGTTTTTCGGTACATATATTTAAAAATGTAAAATCAAAGTGCTTTGTTGTTATTATTTTTTTTTCAGAGTAACGCGCAAATGGTAAATTCTGACTAAATACATTCCCTTAACTTTTATAGAATTTCCAATTCAGCTCAACATTCTTAAATTATTGAAACTTGCGTTACATTTCTAGACATATCACAGTACCATCAAAGAATACGTTCATAATATTTCCATCCGTCCTTTCCTTAGCGGTGACGCCTATCAGCATGTCGTGTTTCAGGATGGAGTCAGAGTGTCACACGTCTCAGGGTTCAATAACCCAAAACGCATTTTAACATATCGGCGCCACCGGGCCTGTTGTCATGGGTTTCGAAGGGGGGTGGGAACGAGTTTTCATTTGGGATTTAAAAGTTCCTCGGAACGGTGATGCACATGCTGAGCACGGTACGGATAAATCGAGCACAGCCGGTGTCTCTGTATGTCTCTCGTTGGAACGATCTAGCGCGTGCACGAATGCATAGAATATTTCTCGCTCGCGAGTTGCATCTTGCTGCGAATGCCGGTGCCCCTCAGGTATGCGCGCCGCCAGTACCATCGAAACATATACCATAGCATCAGCATATATCACCCGGCGCTTGATGCAAAGGAGTGTATTTTACCTCAACACGTACCAACTCGAAGTCCACTGGCTCCCGCAAGGAGCTTTGAACCAGTCTTGAGCCGCACATATTACTCCGGCGTTTGAAGCTTCAGCTTCGGCATAACTTGAGGGTGAGGTAGCTTCCGAAAGTCACTCACTACGTGTACGTTTGAACCGCTCTAAATTCTGCAAATGGAATACGTCGGAATTAGATAGTAAATAGAAACTTTCCATCAACCTGCTGACAGTCATGGGTGGAATTGCTTCAATATTGCCGTGCATAGGTGTCGTTAATGGTCAATTAATGAAATTTGGGAATGGAGGGTCATGTCGAGTGACGAATCGGTTCTATGCTACTCTAAACAACTGATAATATCCTGGACGACTCACTCCTCTGAATTTAATTTACAGAGAGTGCCTAATATTTCTCACAAATATATTTTATATTGCCCTCTTTGATTTTTTATAATACAGTAGCAGAAATTGTTCATCACTAATTAGCGTACTGTGTCAGTAATTAGTACTATTGGATTTAAATGCATCATCTAATACTAGTGCGAGATATCGAAGGCGCCTGTAATTAAGTGAGCACAATGTCGCAGACATGCCAATTGTCCGTCCAATCCATCTCCGTCAATTTGCAATTGAACGCTTTCAGTCACGCGACCCATCGAATAAACTATACGTGATTTTCGCTGTTTCCATCCTCGTTCACATGCGCGCTAATTTTCCTATCTATCGTCGATTTCTTCCAATCTGCAAAAGTTACGATTGCAGAGTATATATTATACTATATTGATTACTACATTTTTTTTCTATACCGCTGATTCCGTAATTTCACGAGGGCTGAGTTATTCATTGCTGTCGCAAATACTGACATCACACATCCGGTTCGCTCCATGTTTCGCTATGAGCACCTCAATACCTCGCAAACGACCCTTGTTTGTCTCATCTATTTAATGCACTCACACAAGCCCGTGAGCATTGACACGACCCACAAGTTGTCGTACGTATTAATTTTCTGTATATCTCGCTGCTAGCCGTCCGCCAACGCATTTGTAGCAGACATTTGTTCGTAATGTACAACTCCACACAACGCTGACGTACCATAACGGATAATTAAATAACGGATGAAGAATGAGAGCACACAGAAAGCCTCGGAGGAGTCGTGTTTTATACGTTTATGGTCGAACAGAGCGCGGAAAACAGTTGGAAGGGTGAACCTCGACATTCAGTGCTCGGCAAACTGCGAAAATTGTCTTAACGGAAAAGTTAAGTAATAGACGAGGGTGCGAGAGGGTGTCTGGTGGGTGGCCTCGGAGTGGCAGCAACTAAGAGATACACTGAAACCTGAAACCTTGGTTATACCCCCACAAATTGGCTACTTTTCCACAAGTTCGTATCAATTATCGTGCTATATATTGTAAAAACTTTGCAAACTTTGATTTAGTATCCTGTTTCCAAAAGAGATGTTTCGCCAAATTGTTGTTCCTGGTTTTTTTTTTTTTTTTTTTTTAATTTAATAGAAAAAAATGAGTAACGGATACGAAAGAGGTGAACTATCGTGTCCCTGAAGTTAGCCTCATGTGGATTGTCCAAGAGTTTTTGTTTGTACGCTTGCTTCAACGTCACTCAAAAAAAAAAAAAAAAAAGTGAGCTAGGGGGTTTTATCTTTAGAAGCAAGCGGAGTTTTACTGCAGTAACAAAATACGATGGTGACGCGCTCTACTTGCGGTACGAGGCTCTCCAAGGGTTAAAGGTAGTACGTGGGCTTGTGTAAAACTCTTGGCATGGTACAGGAGGATTCCGGAAAGCCATGTGCCCTTTCCCTCGAGATTTAAACCCTTACACTCCGTATCCTCGAAGCATCGTGGAAAACCACATGTTTTCTTCAACGAAATAACAGCTGCACGACAGTGTACTCTAGCATACAGTCAAACGCACACACCCGATCTAATTAGATAAATTCTCTTCCCGTGGGAGATTGCTTGAATGTCTCCGCGAGGAGAAGACTAAGCTATTCCACGTTGAGTCAAGAGTCAAGCCAGTCGAGAAACGTTGAGCGAATCGTTCTTATTCCGGCCCTGAAATACGCGCGGCTTGCGTTTCGGCTTTATCTACATTCACGAAATTCCGGAAAAGTCACCCGTCGGTCGCGTTGCGGTAGTTTCTTGTTGTCATACGTCGTACCGCTCTTTCCCCTCCTCAACTGTTTCTTTTGGCGGTGCTATCTTGGATTTTGCAGGCGCGTGTAAAGAACAACAGGATATTTGTGTCTTCTGGGAATTCGATGTTGTCGTGGAAACTTCGAAGAACAACAGTTGAAGAAACTTAATGCACACATTTCAAGGCGGTAAATGCAGTCTGCCTCACTGAACATACGGATCCTTTCACTGTATACAACGTAGGGGAATTTTGCGAAAGAATACTGATTTAATAAGAAAAAGTAGGTGGATGTAGGTATTTTCAATATGTGAAAAGAAGGAAACGTAATTTATACGTTCCAGGTCTTTTTCATCTTTCAAGACGAAGACTTCATCAGATTGGAATTTTCTTAATGATTACGGATCCGACCGAATCGTCGAAAACTCAAGTGAACCACGCGGAAATAATATGAATAGGATATATTTTAATTAATATATATAACCAGTCCTAAATTTTTGTTGTAATAATTATGCGGCGACTTCTAATTCACGAATCTTTCTAATTCACAATAAATTTTACTTTCGTACAATTTTTGAATGTACAATCGAAAACTGTCAATCTTGGGAACAACTAAACAATAATATTGCCAGTGATAAAATCAGCTTCTTTATTTCCCGGCGTAAAAGGTTCAATCTGTATTGTACAATCTTGAATCACAAGATTCTATTTTTCCCTCATTCTTTTATTAAAGAAACCTGAATTTGTATTCACGTCTCGTTATCTCGTTTCACGCGCGGTCCCGACCCGCCCGACGGCGCCGTTATAAAAGGGTGCCTGTATTATTCATCGGTATCCCACGGTACGCGATGTACCGCAACGTTATGTCTATAAGCGTTAAACTTTTACTCGCACAGAGAGATCCAAAAGTTTCGACTTTGGTTGTGATGGCGGTGTAGGTACGAGTCATGGCAACTGCACATTTATGGTAAAATCTCAAACGTAAGTAAGTTGTACGTTGTCACTGACGTTGTCTTACTCGGAACCAAATCATTTTTTTTTTCCTCACGCTTCACCGTCAACTTTTTCTTCTTCTACTTCTTCTTCTTATTTCGTTCATCTCGCCATCTGCACACCTTCTTGAAGTATATAGCTTATCAAAGCCACGCGTATAACTTTCCAGCGGTCGTTGGAATTCATAAATGTGCTACGACGTAGTTCGAAAGCTTACTGCTCATCCTAGCAGTCTCCACTGGAAAGAACGACCGGGGCCACTTGGATCAATGTCACTTCAGCGATTTTAAATTTTCTGCAACGCTACGGAAACGTATGGAGTTTCTTTGTGGTATTGTACTTTATGATTTATTCATAAAATCGTTTTTTTTTTTCATATTAATTCGGTAAGAAAGAATTTATTTTCAAGTACGACGGGGTAAAAAAGGTTACAGGATGCAATAAAACAGTTCAGTTTTTTTTTTAATTGGGAATATTTTTTGAGTTATCCACTATTGTTTTATATTCAATTTTTGTGTGGCATTAAGTAATTTGTATAGTGCCTCAGAGCGGTGTGACTTGAGATCACATCCGAACGGAGAGAAGAGGAGTTTCATTAAATAAATTTTTTTAAATACTTGGCGTCGAGACGCTACCGTGTGTCTACGTACTGACATGAAATACTTTGAAGAAATTGTTTATTTCTTCAAAGTAAGAAATTAACCTGGTACACCCCGGTCTCACATACGTTGGACAGAAATGACGTTGTGGTGGATGGTTCGCTTTCACTGAACATTTCATAAATAAAAATGTGATTTATGGCCACGAGCAATAGCGAGAGTACGTCTAGCGTGTTACTCGATTTTCTTTCTCTCGCAACGTAAAAGTAACTATCAGAATCCAACAAAAAAATGTTTCTACCGTGCAGTTGAAGGCTGTGAAGATACGTCTAAAAATGCATGAGTTTTCTGACTAAAATGAACATCGAGAATTCCTCATAGTCAGACTGTTTGCTCGGCTCTCGATCTGGCCCTGATCTAGCAAGACATATCGAGCCTCGAACTAAAAGAGATTTCCAGTATATCCGAGCGATTTCTAAGAAAGTTCACGGTCATCGTCAGCTCACCCACGCTAGACGGCTTCGAGACGTCACAAGGTGAATGCACAACGAAAAACATTAGAAGCAAAACTTCGTCGTGAGGAGCAGCGAGAAAATATCTTATGTAAGGTGGTTGCACTCAGTGCAATTCATACTAACACCAACACTTCAGTTTCCACAGTGGCATTTACTTGAACTCCCCACAGACGTTAATACATTTTTATCTTCAACATTAGTGTGGGAGTTTCGGTGCTTGGTGCCCACTGAGCCGAAGTTTATATTCCCCCAACGGAGAGGTCAGTTTTCAACACCTTCATTGCCCGTTGAATGACCAACCCGGACTTAATGAAAAAATAAGCAAAGGATTCAGGCGAATGAAGGCATATTGCACCGTAGACACTTCGAATTTCAGTATTTTTACGCTACAATTTTCTCGTAGTTACGATATATAAACAGGATGAAATAAATTTGACGTAGGCCTATAAATTTTGTGAAATTCATTAAAGTTCCAATCGATCGTGATGACGCACAGAAGATTGCTCAATTTCGCGTAACGGCATATCAGGATCAGCGTCGTTGTTCTATAGTAATTGCGAACGATGGGAGTAATCGAGCGTAGCTTTACGGATGTGCAAGCGCTCATTGAAACTGAATATAGAAAACGCAAAAGGGGCGACGGGTAGAATAGAGGGTCGAAGAGAGACCTGTGGTGTCGATTTTACCGCAATAACGAGCATCCTACCGTAAATATCAGCTGTCTCGTGGTTCAGTTGTAAATTCAATGTAACCAGGAGATATGGGGACAATCGCACGCGTAAATAAGTCCCTTGAATCTGTACAGTCGACCGTAATGCCATCCTTGTATACACCCACGAGGGACAGCATTGAATGCATTATCTGTGGAGAGGCGGTAGATGCGCTCGACAATCCCAAAAATTATGAAGCGAAACTTTCGTCGTGCTTGCGGTCGGTATATATCGTAAAGTAGAAAGTCTGCGGATAGATACTAGCTTCATGAATGCATGCATTGATCACACGTGAATGATATAAATTTGTAGAAAACTGGAGAGATACGCGAGGTGAAATTTAATCTGACTGGAAGTTCGAGCCATATCACACTGTGTAAAATTATATTATGATCCGACTAGTCTACCTGGCCCAGATCAGGGCTCTAATCATAATGCACATGTGGCCCTGATTCTAGGTCACATCACAACCTGATCGCGCAAGACGCACCGATATCGGATCAGGCTAGATCTCACAGAAAATCCAGTGAGCCTACCCATGCATCCTTTATTGATATAGTCAGTGCAGATAAAACTTTTTCCTGTTCTCTCGAACATGAACAGCGCTGTTTTTAACATCAGAAGCTACCTAAACAAATGTCAGCTCGAATATTACTCGTAAATTCAAGGAACGCCTGAAAATCCAGGCTAAGCTCAAAAAGTCGGAATTCACCCGTTAGACCGAGATATATCTCTGCTGCGAGAGAACCAAATAAAATTTCGTACAGCTTACCGAATACAAAAAAAAATAGCCTTTTACCACCGGAGTCTATCATGAATTATTCATGAAAATGCCTTATATGCTTCTCGGGGCTCTATGAATCCCTGTTTTGTTCTGAAAACTCTCAACGCTGCTCTTAGCCCGTTAGTTATGAGTAAATCATATTTCTTCTTTCTATCTTCTTGCTCGGCAGTATAATGCGTGTGAGGGTTGACACGAGACTAACGGTGTGGCTAACGCATCTCCACGCGGCTACAATGCATATATACATGCTCATAGCACATGTACTATATATGTATCATAGCCTATTGCCGCGGACAACGCATTCTTACTTTTTGTTCCAACATGCGGCTATGGCAGAGAAATAGAGGGAAAGGAAAGCAGACGGGCAAAGTAGAGTCTCGACCACAAGCTCCACAAGGATAGTGGACAGGTTGCAAGCATAGTGCGCTCCCGAAGAGGGACGATGTGGGAGGACGGTAGCGTCAGAGGGGTTGGAGAACGCAACGGTGAGGACGAGGCCGGTAACTATTATTCGTTCGCGTGTACCGAGGCTCCTGGTGCACCAGGGAAGTGCTTGTCAAAAGAGATAAACAGCCTCGTATTTTTCGCATACGGCGTATAGCGCGATACTCGCTTTCTCGCAACCGTCCACAAGTATATGTGTTCGTGTGCAAGTGTTAGTAATGCAAGGGAGGGAGGATGAGGAAAAAAAAAGTGAGGAAGAAAGAGGTTCGTGGTTTAAACGTTTGGAAGACTCGTTCACCAGCTGCGGTGGAGCTTTGCGATAGTGTGATGTATAACCGTGGAGAGTATAAAAGTTGCATGTGTTTGGACGTTACATAGTGACGTTGGAACTTTAACACACGTGCCAAGCGAATAACCGGAGGGTCAGCGACTCGCTAAGTCACCGTGCACCCTTTGTATTATCGTAGTTGCCCGAGAGAGGGACAGAGAGAAAGAGAGAGCCAGCGTGGAGAGTAATGTATGAAATAGGGCAACGTTGCTTGTGGCGAGGCTCAATATAGAGTTGATGTACCAGAAGTGCTTTGTGCACGTTTGCATGTGTGGGAAAGCTAAAAAAGGTGTACTAAAGAAAAGATGGCTACCAGCCAAAAAAATGTTAAAAATATTCTCATGCTTATTACGAAAAATAAGGTTGCAAAGTGGAACCCTCCAGAATGCTTCCTCATTATTTTCCAGCTTTCACAAAGTCACCTCTATGCAAAGCTGTAAATGTCCTATTGTTTTCAAACTCGGTTTACTTGTTTATTTATTTTATACACAATGCGATATTCAATGTTTTTTAGAACAACATATCTGATAGAACTGTATACAAATTTGGATGGAAAGAGGGTATTTCCATTAAAATTATTTTTAAATACCACAATAATCAAAGTAATGTTGTTATTTTTCTCATTACCAATTTTCCAATACTATTCTTTTTATGATATTTTTAAACGAATCTATGTGAAAGACTTATTTCGATATTCTAAAAAAAAGAACACATTAAATGAATATCAGATTATTTATTAAATGAATAAACATATTAAGTGGGTTTAAAAGTTATGGGATGGTTAGAACTCGCCTGCATGAGGAAGCCACGTTATCGACTTTGACAATCTCGTAGAGGAAGATATAATAATGAGGAAGTTGTGAAAGATATAATAATGAGGAAGCAATATGCAAGTTTACACGTTGTACTCTTGTTTTGCATGATTAACGTCATTATTTCTGAACCACATTGTCGATCCAGGCCAAACTTATTATCTAACAATCATGTTTATAACTAAACTTGCTCAGAACATTTAAGATTGATTGCTTGAAACTTGCTCAAGGTAGCAAGTTTGGATTATTTTGCATTTTTAAAAATTCGATGGTTGACAAATTTGAGAGGATTTATCAATTCTCATTAAATAAAAGATGATAATTATTAACTAACACTTGATAACCAAATTTCAGAGCGATAATTTGAATTGATTTTCAGGCTTGATATATTAAATTGATCGTCGTTATTTTTTAAAATTTAATGCATGAATTTTTCATCTTTTTGTTAATTCTAGACAAACACCATGCAACCTCTCTGTTTTAATTTTTGTGGAATTTTTTTTAATTCGACTGCCGATAGAATAATTATTCGAAAAATTGTTTTAATAATAATTATAAAAAGTTAAAACTGATATTTTTCACATAATTTTTGTTTATGCTATTTAGAATTTAGACTGGTTACAATTGCTGCAACCAGGCTCCTTAGATCCAGACGACACGAGCTTCGAACCGAGCCAAATTTTAATACTCACATCATATACTCTTTTACATGAAAAAAAGTGCTAAAATCCACTACACGTTGCCCCTTGGTAAATGCAACCAATAAAACGAGTTCAGCCAACGGGGAAGAGTCTCGTGTGTATCTCGCATGGCACTCATCGAGATGGTGTGCCAGCACAACGAGGGTGGTTTCTCCGTGAGAGTCGAGGTTGTAAAGTTAGCGAGAAAGGAGGTAACGATCGACCTACCCCTTTATACCTGCCGGGATAAGTTATGGCCCGGTAGACCTACATTTATGATAGTAACATTTTCATTGTTGTAGAATGACGACGATGACGACGACGACGACAACGACGAAGATGACGTCGTGAGAGTGTCGTTAAGGGCGACGCAGAGGAGCAGGACCGAGACGATGATGCACGCCAGAATGGTCTTCATAGTCTTATTTAATATTGCTCTAGTGTGGTTACTAGCCATACCTTGTTCTCCTTCGTATATTATAATACAAGATCGATAATCATTTTCGAAAGTGGCTCTCGGTGCGTCGTCGAGTTACTGTAATCACAGCTTTGTTGCGTGCAAGAACTTTATCTCCTATGTATCTCCCACGTCTTGTTCTCTTCGACGTCAAACATCGGCAACTCTCTGCAGGATGTTGTGGTTGAGCGGAGCGACACGTATAAGCCAACAGCATCGGATATCTTGGTTATGGGGAGGCATTGACTTGCGGTTATTTCATCAATGCATCACCCCTAGCATCGGAAGGAATATGTATACATATATGGAGTATATATATACGTATGTATATACACTCACGATCGGAAATTCGATTGATCACGCGAAAGACTATCTCTGAATTTCAATTCGATTCGCTTACCTTGCCGCAAGCGACCTGGGACTAAAAAGGTGGAGAAACTTGTTGGCGTGAACTTGACGCCGTTCACGGGTGCGAGAAGAATTACGTGGATACGGGATTCAGTAGCGAAGCGGATAGTGGTGGAAAAGTTGTGGATCGCATTATGACCTTTTGGCGTCTTTCGTCTTACTCTACGCTTTCAGCAACGAATACACCCGGTAGGGTGCCGAGTTCCGGAAACTTCGTTATGTACGCTCCATCTACAGCGCCACGTAGGATTTCACACAACGTAATTCTTGGTCGTACGTGGTTGAAGTATTCACCGCTCATCGTACTTTACGGTCTTTAAGACGTATGCAGATATCTTTGTTCACACCCGTTTATCCATTACATTTGCATTTGTACTTTATGGTAAATTTGGCTATTTTTGTGATAAGACAAAAGACTTGGCAGTGAATTTTTTTTTCAATTCCGGATATTGGAGTCAACTACCTCTTGAGTTATAATAAACAAATCGAAAAATATAATATACATAATAAAGGGCGGTGTGTTTCCTTGGACACTCACACAGACATTATCAGACATTTCTCAGATACTCAGAGACACTCACCCAGACACTCACAGATACCCAACGACACTCCAATCACCTGCAGACCCGGGGGGTCTTACGATGAGAAACTTAGAAAAATTGAATCCCAGCGGAGTCTATTAAGGGCCTTAGAAAAATCAAGCCTGGAGGTGACGTAGAAAAACAAAAGCTTGGGTATTTCGTAGGGTGACTTATACGCGAGCCAAAACAACCAGCCAACATCTAAATGTATTAAATGGAACATTATCTTGAGCTGGGATGACCCATATATCCATAGTTCATATGCCATATAACTGATACTTGGTCACCATTGAAAATTTCCCTGTACTGGATGGCGACCCAGCTGCTCTATTTTGCTAAAGCCCACTACCACTATCACTTGTATATGTGAGCGCTTTACCGCCCATTGCACTTTCTACCCGCGCCCGGCATTTTCAGCTATTCATCTTTCACGAGCGTCCACCACGCTGACGTTTATCGCACTCACTTCTCCCCTACGGATAATGCATTATACCGTTTCTGAGCCACGCGGCTAGCTGCACTTCAGATATTCTTCTTCGTCGCACTGCCTCTCGCCCCCGAAAGAAAGTCGTGTCGAGTCACTTGGCAAGGAAATGCACCTACCAGAGAGCTTTCTGCCCCGCAGCTGCTACTCTGTTGGTTAGAGAGAAATAAACTGTGTATAAAGGGAAGTGCAGTTTATTCATATTCCTTCACCAGCACCAGTTTTGCACTCAATAGTTAGGCTTTTTCCCATAATTTGCTATGCTTTTACACACACACATACGTATATACTCGTTATACAACAAAAAGACTTTCCCATACAGTCGTGTCTAAGTAGCAGTTCTACAATAACTGAATTATGGTGGAGCTGTATATACAAACTATACGTTACATTGTTTTTAGTCTGTTGCTTCTAAAGTTCGCGAACGCTGATCCACCTCACGACTGTCATTCGTCTTGGATATTTTTCTTTCAGCTCAGGGATTTCTACGCTGAATTGGAGTACTTGGAATAGGGTTTAATAAAATTCGAATTATTTATAGTGGTTCTTATAGTCATCTGATTGAAAACGACTAGGACAACGACAGTTAGCTGATGTAATTGTGGTCACATTCAATACGTAAAACGATAAAATAGAAATTTCGTTTCTTACTTTTGTAATTGTACGCGAAGTTTTATAAAAGTTTAGCTAACGCGCAGAGACCAGAATATTTCGAAAGGGTTAAATAGGATTTTCCCAACCAATTTATATGTTTCTCTGTGCATATGTATACAACGTCAAAGCACATACCTGATGCGTCTTGGTCGTCGTTATAGGGGCGTTACATTCACCGCTGCAAATATTTGTCGAAGCTGCGGTCGAAGTAGATGGTTAGTTGCGGCCGGTTGGAGACGCACATCGACCTCCTAACCGCACCGACAATTCCGGCGTCCCGTGCTAGCCGGCTCGTAGGACAAGGCGGGCGCGCGTGTCGACGTCGACGCGAACCTCGCCGCTGAGAGCCACCGACGACGTCGTTGCCAATGCAATGTACCGGAGCAACCCTTCCAGGCATGCATGTGTGTACAGGGCTGCATAGAAGATGCGGTGCATGCATGCATGCATACTCGCCTCGTTACCTCCAAGACATAGAACGAGCAGTAGAAGCAGCGCCGTCGCTGTCAGCGCTTCAGGAGTCCAGCGTTGAGAGAGTTCTGGTAGGTTCGTTAGGTCGTCTATGTACTACGTGTCTAACCAAGAGTTCTGTACCACTTCCTTATACTTCAACATTGCTCGAAGCTTCATTTGCCCAACGATGCAGTACATAATGTCACACCATCTGCGCGTCGGCATGCAAAAGAGTTTGGGTTCGTTTGATAAAATGAGTTCATCGTCACGGTAGAGTTGAGCTAAAGAATGTGCAGCTGGCAGAGGGTAAAAGAGATGCTGCTACGGTAAAGTGGAAGGTTTATAGGAGCGAGGCTGATGACGTTCGACGTAGAACGAATGAATTCTTAATAATACAAGAGAACTCCATTCTCCTGGTACTTGGAACGTGTAAGAGGTGTTCTGCTATGCCGAAAATTGCTGCTGTCGAAAGTGACGGAGAACTTTGAATGGATAGCTCAAGCTAATGTATTGAAAGCCTCGGGTATACAAAAAGCCTTGTCAGTACGTTAAAAATTTGATAGACTTGAGAGAGAATGATGCTGTTGTATTGGGTGATAAAAGGAGGCAGGATCAGAAGTCATTGCAGAAGTTATTGAAATCGAGCTTCCTTTACCAACGAATATGTATAGAAAAATTTACATATTAGCGATTATTATTTTGCTCGCAGTTGTTTAATGATATACGGTGGGCGTCACTCGAGACAGGATATAAATTTCCTTGGAATTGAATGAATGACAGCTTCAGTTTCATGGCTGGGGAGCATCGCACCTGTCTTGTGAATAATTTTCGAAGTGACTTCATGAAAGTTTTAGCTGAGGAAAACAGCTTTTTGCGAGGGAATAGTTGATTTGTCAACTTGCTTTCAGGATTTATAAAATGATATCGTTACACTGGGAAAAGTGAATGTTTGATTTAACTAACTTCCTAATTTCCTAACTTTGAATTAAGTGCAATTATTATTGAATTAACAAACTGTTCATAGGATATGAATATAATACATGTACTATTAAAAACCTGTTATTTGAAAGTTACTCTCAAATATATAAACGCATCATATGAATCTCTTCCGAAATTGCATAAACTCCATTATACGTGAAAAAAAAATGTGAACGAAAAGTGCACATTTTCCCAATTCGCGAAATCCCTGCTGTATGCAATACCGTCGAATATATAATTCATGTTCGTTTTCGCAAATGCTCGCTATATGTCGGCATTTTAAAAGAGAAAATTATTTCACCGGTAATTGTCCGCAGGCTTGCGTCCTCAACAGTGTAAAACGAGCAAGAGAGAGAGACAGTGAAAGAGAAAGAGAGAGTAAGACCCGGTCTTTGAAGATTTACCTGCAAAGAGCGTGTGTGTCCTCCTACTCCGTTATATCATTGTCAGGTACGTGACCGGTGAAAAGGGGTGGTAACTATCTAACAACCTATAGACGTATACTCAAGAGCTATAAAGAGAAAGAGAGAGCCAACAATCCCGAGGCTAAGAGGCTATGTGGATGAAGAGAGAAAGTACATATCTAAGTGGGTACAGCCTCCTCGTCTAGTTCCTCACGTCGTCGTGTTCCATTCTCCGGAGCACGCGTGCTACCGGTGATAGAAGCACTGAACCTCTTGATGGAGGTAGAGGTGGTGGTGTCGGCGGCATCAGGTGTACGGTATGCGGTGTGACGTAGGTGTATAAACCCATGGTGGTGGGGCATAGAAAATCCGTTGAAAAGCGTCAGTAGGGTACCGAAACTCGTAGCCGTCGGGGCATTGGGAGGCGGGAAAACGTAAGGTAGGGGGTAGCTGAAGTGGAGTTAGTGTGCCGGTGTGCGAAGCGGCGAACGGGTGGCCAAGGGTGCCTCTCCGTACTCTCAACCCCCTTGATGCGCTAGGGGTAGTACTCCCTTTCTCCTTCTTTCTCTCTCGCTCGCTCTCTCTCTCTCACTCTCCCTTGCTTCGTGCCCGGCACACAGAGTCAGCGTCTGTTCAAGCCCGTATCCGTGTCTGTGTGGTTGCTTCTGTCGGTGCCGAAGCGTTTTCGTAGGCCACTGTACGCCTGCGCACCATCAGGATATCCGCGAGGTTTCACCTCAGTTCTCCGCGATACACCGTGAAACGCGCCCGCCGCGCGTTCATATTTCACTCTATCAATCGGTCGATCACACGCTCTCCCATACCACCCTCTCACTCACGCGTAACTAGTTTCGCTCACTCCTATATATATATGTATATGTATGTGTGTATACATATGTATACATATATCTATGTATTTTTTCCTCACTCCCACACAAACATACGCACACATTAACACTTACACTCTCACACGCATCCTCCCCCTACTCGATCGAGTTCGGAGTTCGCGACCACGCATCGCCCAGCGAGCGAGCTAACAGCCAAGAAGAGATCCACAAACTAGTCTCGCACGCAACCACGATGCTGGAAACACGTTCTCTATACTCTTTACAATCTTTCTCTCGTAACTGACGCGTGCCATAACGAAACCGGCGTTAAATTCTCCTGCAATCACTCTGTATGAATCGCGTCATTTTTCGTTATTGTTTTACGTGTGCGATCATTTGCTTCCTCTGCCAAAAAGCTCAAATCACGCTTGATTTGCGATCGCGGTTGTTTTTGTTTTGATTTTTTTTTTCTTTCTTTCTTTCTTTCTCTCAAATCGCGCGTATGAACGTGGTGCCGTTTTCAATCGCGTCGAGAAAACAATTGTCATTTCTTTGGATACAGTAGCACAGTTTTCCACGTGACTGAGGATGGCGAGGAAGCAGCACTCTGCTTGAGTGACGAGTGAGTAATGTCATAGTGGACGGTCTTGAATTACCAGAGACGCTCCTTTTACGTAAAAGGTGTCAAGAGTCAACTTTCTACCGTTTATCGATAAAACACGAAGAAAAGGCTTTGAGCACGACGAACCATGGAGAATTGAATAAAGGAAGAAAGCCCTGGGAAAAGACGACGTGCTTGCTGCTCGTGCTACTGAGACCAGGTGGGTTTTCATTTGATTCTAATTTTATAAAGTGGATCCGGAATCCTTGCTTTCGATTGAGTTACGGGCACTATGTTAAGGCCGAGACAATTCATTTACAACGTATATTACGTTAGACATATAACCTTCATTTTGTACTATATATGCACCTAGTCATAACTAAATTTAAGCAAATTTTAACTTGAAATATGTTATATAATGTAATTTAACAAAATTTAACAATATTAAAATCATAGCAGTCTTTACATTTCAGTTTTTTAATTCATGTGCCGATACATATAATACAATAATACTTTATAATTATGTTTCCTCTCTTTTTTTTATGCACGAGAATTCTGATAATTACATTATTACTCTAAGTGAATAGTGCATGCAATTTCAATCAGGAAATACGTAAAACTGACTGCCACCGAAATTTGGTTAATTGCACGTTGAATGACATTGATTACAGTTTAATATAGATCGAGCGTTATAATTATATCGAATCACTCATTCATACATTTTCAGCTCCAAACTGCAGTCCCACTAATGTCACACTACACTATATGTATGGTATGTATTGTACAGAATACATACATATAGCTATGACGCATTCGCAGGTGCGATTACACTTGCGCCCCTTGGTCCACGGGGACCAATGTCGTTTAAGTGGGTTGTATATATATATATATATATATGGCCGGCATTCAATGCTCGACCAAAACTCCTCGATACTCTCTTTCTCCTGGCTTTGCAACGATAAAGATTTCGCGTTTTCGTGTAATAAAAAAGAAAATACATTATCGTATTATTCAATAAGGGCCAGACCTATTTCGGCGTGTTTATTTTACCTTTGGGACGTCGAAGCGTGAAAAATCATTTCCACGTATTCAGCATTAATCGTCACGTACAGTTATGCAAGGTCGTAAAAAGGAAATCGTATCTCTTGTAGATTGGCTAAAAAAAAGGGATGGCCTGACGTTTTTTTATGCGAATACACGTTCAATGCGCTGGAGGTCGTTAGCGCCCTTGGGAGCTTCCCAGTCGTAAATGGAGTGCCCTAATGCGCTACTTACTATCTCTCGTCACGTCACGAGCGCGAGAGATGCTTCTTCCGCATCGAGAACTTGCTTTCGAAGGGGTGGAAATCCTCGGAATTTCAATCGCGATGTCCTGATCAAACATACCGTGACTGCGCGGTAAAGCTGATGGAATTGCTACAGTTTCAGCTGCAAAGGTCTTAGAAGGATTGCAGAGAAATCGCGAGCTTGACCAAACGGATCCGCTGGGAATACCAAAGGGGCTTTGTCAGGCGCTGTAAGATACGAATGGAGACAAAGCTTAAGCGTTTCAACTGAAAGAAAAGTCCTGAGACAATGTGAAAAGAATGAAAAAGTCTGGAGATTTAAATAGCTATGGTGAAATTGCAGCAGAGAACAGAGAAAATGGCTTGGATGGTCAGTAGCTTGGTTAAAAAATAGCTTGGAGTCAAATAAAAGAGAAATCCTGAAACAATGAAAAAATCTAGAGGTATATATATATATGGCTATGGTGGAAGTTCAGCAAGACAGGGAAGAGGACTTGGTCAATAGCATGGCTTAAAAAGAATAAGCCATACCATGTTTACTATTCTTTCCATTGTTCTACAATCTGAAGCTCCCAAGTACGCTAACAGTTTTTCAATTATGAAATAGCCTTGCCTAATTTTCCTTATCACAATTATATAAATGTTTGTAATATGGTTCATGTAAGATCATCAGAAAAAAAAATTTTTAAATTAAAAAAATTATATATCCAGATTATTCTACGAATTATTTCAGAGCTTTACGACTACATTGTTAATAAAAAATAGTAGTAGTAATTATTATTGCTGAAAAGTGGCGATTTGTATTATATACGTTATTCCTCTTTTGAGATACTAAAGTACTGTCGTTGAAGACCAAGCAGTCTACGAAGAATAGTGCGATGGGAAACCATTTATCACCATTGAATTACTCTTGGTACGATATTATTGCCATAGCGAACAATGGAGAGTGTATACGTAGAGAAGGATCTGATGAAAATGACCATATATCTCGCAGAAACGATCATAAATTTCTTGTACATGGAGCCTACAGCGTTACACTGACAAATATTCTTATAAAATAGAACAAACTCTTTCGGATGATATCGTAATTTTTGCCGTTAGAAATATTACCACGAACTTCAATAATTTTTCGTGTAAGATAAGCACCATTTATAAATGACTGTTGACTCGGCGATGGGAGACAACATTTTATGTTTTATTTCATTATAGCAACAGTTTTTGTTGAATTAAAAAAAAAACTGTTTACCAGTTCAATAAGTAGGCAAACTGGCTGTAATACATTAGGATCTATGACATTACTATGGATTGGGCGTCGTTATCAATTGATAATATTAACAAGATATTATTCTTGTCGGCACTGATAACCACTCCACGAGTTCCGCAAACCAACCACCACAGACGTCGTAGACTAACTTGGCTTAGCATATCGAATAGCTGCATACGTTGCATGTGCAATACGAACAGTGGCTTACATTAACACACCAGGGAATACCGACCTCGTATGCATCTACACAACTGGGTTGTGTATTCGCAAGGGACACAAAACTCGTGTGTTACATACGCGCATCATTACCTACATACAGCTGGCACCTATGCTGATGGCGAAACTCTGTCGTGAAGAGCGCACAAGGATCGTATAGACTGGAGAAGCTGATGGTGCTGGGATGCAGACCGGCAACCTCAACGAGTACTATAGAGAGCTCGAGTTGGGCACGAAACAGTATAACCACAATGGCCGCATTCCTGTTAATGGTTTTCGTCACTCAATTCCACGTGGCGAGCTACCCCCCAACGCCCGAATTGAAGGTTCACATCCACGTTCGCATGTCCACGTTTGCATGACATTCCACGAGCACCCACTCTTCAGCTAATTATCGTTTTATTTTTCGTAATTCTTTCTGTGTAAGAAGCCAAAGTTTTCATACACACTTTCTATTCTTCCCCATAAAAAAGAAATGTACTGAATATTTAAAAGCTATTTTAAGAATGTTGCCCCTGTTTTGATGGCAAGCAATTTTGAAAAATACATTACACTTTCTTTTTTCAACGTCTAAAATACATCTGCGATGTATAATATATGATTTCGACAATGAGTCCTATATGTTGGATTCATATTGTGTCATATGTAAAATGGATGTATGATAAAGTGTATCTAAAATATTTAGAAATCATATCTGAGACATATTTTCGATAATAGGAGAGAAAGTACGATATGTTGGATACACATTTTTATACACTTCTTTTTCACGGAGAGTAATATGTATGGGGTCATTGTTTTGTATATTGCTTGACTTCGGTACACTGACCGTTCACGTTCTCTACTCCTCTGCTCTACGGTTATTATTATCGACATAAGAGACCCAATATCCATGCAAATTATGGCGAAAGTTCTTTGGACGGCAGGTTCATCGATCTTTGCTTTTAAATCACTTGCTTACCCTTCGGACTTCGTTTTGCTTTCTCTCTCTCACTCTCGTTTTTCATCTCCGTAAGGGCAGATTTTTTTTTATATAGCCTCTGTTACGTTCCACGTATGCATTCTCCCTCGTCATGAGCAACACAGTATATTCTTTTTAACCGATTTTTTCATCAGAGCAGTAGCTATACATATATATGCGTGTGTGTGACGTTCAATTTTTAGATTATCCTTACAAGAGACGAGTCTTGATTTAAAATAGTAATAATAATTTCTATTGACTGCATCGGACGGTAAAATGAGGTAAAATTTCTCTCCACATTTATTATGGTATTCTTGACCAGACTCAGAGTGTGAAGAGAAAAAGATCGATTCATCATCGCAACTCTGCCTTAACCTTCGGACGAAAAGGGCTGGTGTGCTTTTTGTGTGCTGTACGGGAATGGAATTTATATTAGTATATACATAGTATAATGTATGAAGGAACGACTTGCTACTTTGCTTTATATTTTATTATATATCAGCGGTCTCATTAACATTACGCTTTAATGCCTCTCGAGGGCAACGTTGATGAGGTCGTTTCAGAGTGCACATAATGTAGTAGACGTCGATTCTCGTACGCGGACGTCCTCTAGACGCGCTCTTTGAGTAAAAAGTGAAAGTGGCCAGTGTATGGTCAGACGCGACAGCAGAATCATTTGCACGCGTATATATAGCGTGTATTGAAATGGAGGGAGAATAGGTGCAAATCAAAGAGACAGAAACAGAGAGAGATTGCACTCTGCAATGTAAATTTTGCTGCTTTCGAGAATTAATTTCGTCCTACTGGAGATTCCCTTGCACCTTCGCAGACGCAAAGTCGGTTAAACCAATACCATCCATAAATTTATTTGCGTTAAAGTTTATAAAAAACAAGATTTGAGTAAACTTCTTATAGAATTTTATGTTGTAACATATCTAGTTTTAGGATTGGTGGTAAATTTTATTATTTTTTATATTCACATTAACACTGTCACCTATATTTACAAAAAGTTGTGAATTAAATTGAAAACATATCTGAACCATGAATTGTAAAGTACATGCTGTTTGTTGATTATATTATTTGAGAATATTTTTAGCGAAAAGATAAATTTTCAAATAAAAATGAATATGTCCATTAGAGTAGAAAGTTGCAACACCATAATAACCCAGAAATATTGTATTCCCAATGTGAAAAAAAAAAAGAAAAAAAAATATTACAACCTTTCAGAATTGAATTCCAATGATTTTAATCCATATATTCACTTCGCTTTTTGCTATTTCGGCTCGTCCATGAACGAGCAATTATTTATTGATAAAAAAAGGGCGCCTGAACGGATGGAATTTAGCGAGGGTTCTACGATGAATTTGGCAGATACACGTTACACAATATTCCCTCCGTTATAGCTTCGGATTTATTGGCATTGAAGGTGATTGAAATAATTAAATAGTTTTGTAAATGGCCACGATACTGTAAAATCCCAGATGGACTTTACACTAATTTCCAAACAAAAAATAAATAATAACGTTAAAAATTTTACAGTCCTTTAGATATGGTATTCCAATCAATTTAATCGATGTTATCGCTTTCATGTCGCTGTTTCGCCGTGTGACCATGCACGAGAGCAATTATTTATAGATAGAGAAAGGGGCCACTGAGCGAGAGGAATTTACGCGAGGGTTCTTCGATGAATGTGGCAGATACACGGTAAAATCCAATGTACCCTCCGTTACAGCCACATTTCCAAGGCAATAGAGAATCGATAACATTGTGACTTGTTCCTCCACCTCGATGTCGGAGAATCCTCTGTAACATCGAACCGGTAGATCAGCTTTTCGATTCCAAAATGACGCACAACATTGCGCCGTACATCACGTCGCGGTCGCGACCGTAATTTTTGGACATTGACGGCATCGTGCTGGGCACTCAGGGGAGGTTAATAGCACGTTGAAACCACCATTTCTCTGTGTATATATATATATATATAATTTTTTTTTGTATATATATATATATATATCTGTACGCCTATGTGTGCACTATGAGCGAAGCGATACCTTCGAACTCTGTACGTGCCATGAATTTACAGTGTGTAGATCCGAATGGCCTCTTTCTCCATTTATTCAACGGCGTACATAGCTATAGTATATAAACGAATCTGGTAGAAATACCGATGCCCCACCGCACTTTCGCGTATCTGTGGCGCGTAACGGTTACGCCAGCCTGGTCTTTCCGTAGTACAGTGAATGTGCTTTGTGAGTGTTCGTTTTTTTGCTCGCCGTTTTCTTTTTTTACACTACTGCCGGTAAGAGAACGAGGGGGAAGCACGAACCCAACATAGGTGTGAGTACTCCGAAAAACAGAAAGTTGAGCAACCGCATTAAAACCTTCCAATTACATTCGAGCCTGAGGCGCGAGAAAGCTTGCCATCCTCGTGCGTTCACATGGTAATGTCCACGACCTACTTTCATCCTGACTTTCCGTAGTAACGACGTGGAATTCGCAAATTTTCAGTTAAGATGAGAGAAAGAGACAGAGGGAGAGGAAGAGAGAGCGCTCCAAACGCGATGTAATTTAGCTTGCAAGTGCAACTAGTCTTCGAGCTTGCGCCAGGGAAAACTACTTTTCAAAGTGTGACTGAGGATTCGCCAACTTCGAAGGACCTCATGGCACGAAGGCTTCCTTTCATCTATGTTACTACGGTGGAATGCATTGAGACACTTGTATATTAAGCTCTCTGGGCTTTCACGAAGGCTGCAATGAAGAAGGTGGGGTATTTAAATTTATTTCAAAACGATACGTAACGCTCCTTTGACGAATGGCACGAGAAGGGTAATTTTCGGCGAGTTTGCCACAAGGGTGACATGATGAAGCGCTATAACTTTTTCAAAGGCAACCCTGGCAGAGCTGGCACCTCATGGCGGGAAAGTTTGTGGGTCAACAGTGAAGTTCAAGCGCGTGGAGTAAGCTGTATATACGTAAAAGTAGGTCGAAATGTGCAATTCAAATTCTTACTGCTATGACACACTTTTAATAATTCTCTTTATTATACTAGCCAAACATGTTTAAGTGTCGTTTTTACTTTAAAAAAAAAAATTACTTGCAGTTTGAACAAGTCAACTTATAAGCGAATTATAAGTTATTATTATTATTAGTTAAAAAAAATAGTATGGAAAGTCCTACGCAGTTAATTATTCGTACACTTTTTTCATCACGTAAAAGCAAACTCAGAACCGTATATAAAAATGGTAGGAAAGAGCAATTTAAAAAAAAATGGATGTTAATTTTTATAAAACTGCATTCCTACACTATTTTATGTTTCAATCTTGTAAGTTTTAACAAAATCTAAACGACTTTACGATCAATCATGGTGGGGATATTTTATTTCTTTTATTTTTAGAGATAAATAGTACATATTATGCTACAAAGGAGAGAAGAGCAAAATTCACACGAGGTGAAAATGCACTCGCTCCCATGTAGAATACTATGTTTTTCTTTCGACTTCACTAAAAAAAAAATAACCACAATTGTGCTTGCATTTTTTATTTTACAATCAATATGAAAGACAATTTTTTTTTCATAAACCCGAGCATTTTATGTTCTACCACGAATTTATATTATGAAAAACAAATATAATCCTGTATAAACGAGTATTTCGAAGCAGGTCGCAATATGCGAAGGCACGGAGAAAAATAAATAACAATTATTTGCATGTATAAACACTGGCGTAAAATAAATTCTCCCATAGCATCGAAGAGATGAATCCTCCCGTAACATCGAGCGATCAGACATAATATCAGTGATATTCCAAAAACATTGCTCTATGAGATGAAAAATTGTAAGGACTATTGTCTTAATTAACAAATTAATTAATTTCTTTTAATTGAATTTCAACCCTCTTGAGTGCATACTTGCAATTAGATCAGCTCCAATTTACAAAAGTGAGTCGAATATTTCCTGACGTACAGAGCCACGAGTGAGGGTGACAAGCCATTCTCCGTTTATTTATATTTTTTTTTTCACTTCCTCGAGTAAAAAGACCGCAGAGTAAAATATAAAACGCAAGGGAGAGTTAGGTTGTAAGTAAAAAATGCGAAGTCGAGGGAGGCTTCGAGGTAT
This sequence comes from Perithous albicinctus, assembly GCA_964016905.1. NCBI lineage: Eukaryota > Metazoa > Arthropoda > Insecta > Hymenoptera > Ichneumonidae > Perithous > Perithous albicinctus. The sequence continues at coordinate 25,329,215 of OZ024691.1, read as the reverse complement.
CAAGCGAAAAATCCCACCTTGACATGACGTTCTAAGTCAGCCAACACACTGCCAGGGATGAAAAAAGAAAATTCTATTTTCGTCGTCGTAATATCCACACCCCAGTATCATAATGAGTACTGCAAAGTGGCAGAGCCTCAGGGAGAAGCTGGCGATCGTCGATGTACATACACTATATATTATCTACCGTTATCCCCGTGACGTAAGAATAGAGCTTCGAGAAACGTGGTAGAGTGAGAAGCTCGTAAAAGCAGCTTCTGAGGGAACGATAAAAAAAAATTGGGAGTGTGAAAAAGAGACGGAATAGTGTGAGAAAGGAGAAAGAGTGATCTGTGGTAAAACTGTAAGTTGACGAAGAGAAGAATGAAAGTTTATAGGACTGCAGATGATGCCAGCAGGTCATCGGGACATGCTTGGACATAGTCAGAGGGTTTATACGTATACAAGAAAATCCAACGAAGCAACAGGCCTCTTATATAACATCAACGAAACTTTCGAGGGTAACGAGTGGAGGGGTGCGAACATTGTTGACTCGGTATATTCAGAAGAAGAGCGCATAAGAGAGTAACAGAAACTTAGAGCTAAGACGACAGACACGCGATGAGATGTTACGGCGTCACGGTTTTCCGCCTACGACACTGGGAGGGAAAGCGTCTTTGCGAAGGGTGAAATCCGCGCGGATGAAAACGATTTGATCCTGCCTCCTTCGGCTCTCCTTTGGATTTGTGATGTATACCTAACTCGATTTGGCTTTTTTCCGTTCATATCCGAGTTTTATGCGGTTTTCGTCAATACCAACGCCGTCAACGTTGGCACACACGACGCGATGAGAAGAAAGGCGTTGAAGAAGAGCCCGGGCGACGATCCCTCCGCGATGGATACCCGGAAATTTATGAATCACAGCTTTATTATCATTTCATCTTGGCTGCAGCACACCCACCTTCTACGTTCTATCATCCACCCGCCTATGTGCCAGTTTTCTTCGATATTTTCATCCGGATATGGGATTATGATAAAGCTGTTTTGGGCGCTCTCTGTGATATTAGCTTTCTTTGACACGTGTAATGAAAGTGATTTTTCAGGAGTAATTGCGATGTGCTTTGAAAGACTATTACCGAATAAAGAACGTAAATGGTCGTGAGATGAAAGTGAAGACGAGATAAACGAAGATGAATCGAAGGAAGGGGACGTACAAGAATTAACGCTTAGTAGCCGATACCATGTGTGTGTGTTTATTATACATGAGACATTGGGTTTGCACATTGTAATGCATGACGCGGAACTTTCGTAAGATCAATGTATTTCGCTAGCATCGCGAGACTCCGCATCATCAATACTACTGCTAGAACTTTGATTTTCTCTTGTAAATGCGGTCGAGCGAGCCTGCGCCCACGTATCAGCTTTTTATGAAGTGTGGATGATATATGGTTGAACAGGACGAAAGGGATCATTTGTCGTGAAGTCAGAATTTGGCAAACCCTTCGAAGCTTGGTGTTTCATTTTACCGTTAGCACGTAGTACGAACGAGCAGGCGAGTGAAAGAGCTGAGATGGAAAAGTGTATTCGGGTAAAATCGGAAGGGCTTGGAGGATATGAGGGCAGTGGATGTCACACGGTCGAATGAACATACGGCACCTCTATAATACTGGATACATAGTAGATATTTCGTCGAAAAAGCAAAGTGTCGCTTATGTTTCTTGCCTCTGGCTCGATGTGTCGAAAAATGCACACGAGTTCGTCCAAGCTAAGAATGGCTCGAACGCTCCCCCGAAAACTTACACTTGACGCCCTATTGGCTGCCCGATGATTTTTCTTCACTCACAATTTTCAATCTTATCGTATTTTTTCTCTTTCGCTTTTCCATTACCTTTGTTTCTTCTTGACGTCTCGCAGCTTTCGGATTTCCGAGATTCGAAGAGCTGCGAATGCTCAAGCTGATGCCGAAGCTCTTCGGGTGTTCACCGACGAGTAACAGACGTCGACGTGCGACACCCCGAAATTATACGACATACACTCCGCCCCGCTTCACCCACACTTCCGGACGGCGCACCAACCATATACAAACACAGCAGTCATACCCAGTTACCATTTCATGCAATTTCCCGGACTTTCAAAGTTTCTGGTAACGCCCAGTGCTCCTCGCGCCCAATGGAGCACAGCTGCCAGCGACCTCGTCCTCGTTCACTTTGGCGTGAGCCAGAGCGATCCCCGAGACTATCCAGCAGCACCACCACCAGCACCCGGTAAAACGGGACGATTTTTCGAGTTCATTGGAAATTCGAGTGTCAGCTTCTTTCGCAGCGGAAGCGAGCACTTCCCATGCCTTCCATCTTTCGCTCAACCCCTCGCATCATCCGTAAACGCGCCATCGAGTATAGCCACTGCGATAGCGGGAATTTTATGAGACAACTTTTGCACATTCCTCCGCTGATTTCAACAGCCGTTCACGCTGGTTCAGCGCGAAACACTTCGTTTCCGGATACTTCTCTGGTGCGATAAAAATGAGATTTCATTGGATAACGGGACATTACAGCGGTTGGAAAGAAAAAGCTTTATTTTTTGGTTTCTCCTGTCGTCAAGATACTCTCTATGTCCTAAAAACAGGTTTCTGCAAAGGAGCCAGCCTTTTATAAAAATGTATTGTGTTAAATATAGAAATACACATTGTTACTGTGTAAGCAAGAAATGTACTTCAATTAACAATTTCTATCTATCTACAATCTGTGTAGATTACTCTACGAAAAAATATAAAATAATTATGAAATTATGAAAAGTCTCTGCTATAGTTGGGGAATACGAATGAAAATCGCGATGAAGAGGCGAACAAAAAAAAAGGCATTTCTTTTTATCGCCTCATCGTGACATATAAAACATAGTGTTACAGCCTCGCGATCACTGAACGTCGCGGTTACGGCAAATCAACGTGATTCGCCAGCTATTTTCCATTTTCCGTGATGCGTCATTGTGCGTATTAATTTACAACGAGAGTTAAATCAACAGACCAATGGACTCTGTAACTCTCTGCAAGCTCAAATATTAAAGCCTATTATTTAAATGCTAAAACGTCCAGGAAAATGAGGTTCATGATGACAAATCCAAATTTCCTGCTGTGAATAATCTAACTGTGGATCTCGTGGCCATACAGCAGCAGCTTTGAATTAATATTCAGGACATGGTGTGTGCACCGTGCGCGAGGTATACAAATCGAGGCAAAGAAGTATTCGCGAGTACTTTTATGCAGGGCCATGCTCTTCGTTGTGTAGGCTGCAGGTCGAACGTATGAAAACATTTTTATTTGCTTTGCTATAGAAAATTTACGGAAAAGCCTTACGTGCAGGATTGTATGGTGTGTAAAGGTAAAGGACATTACGAAAAAAAAGAGTAGCTATAATCATCCACGCAATCGTTAGTATGTATTCGAGGTAATATACTTTTTCGTGTTCGCTATCGTTCTCCAAGCAAATATTATTTTAAAAGCATCTCCATCTCGCGTTATATTCCGTTTCTTAATTAATACGCTCTCTACGCTCACCATTCCGTGCTTATTCGATTCGCTTGCGGCTCATCCCATTTCCGGTTTTTATTCTACGTCCAGAACCAGCTATCTTAAAAGAGTAAACAGCAAGATATCTGAAGAGTCGCATTTTCAAATCACTTTTCTTTCTCATTTGAATCCAGTTCAACTTATAGCTTGCCATTGCCGTTACAAAACGTGTCCGCGCATACACTTGAGCATTGAGAACAAAAATTGCGGAGCACGTTACATTGCAACGCAAATATGGCATGTTTACTTTTTTCTTTAAATGAAGGTTTTCTTTTTTTAATTCCAACTAATTAAAATAAGCCTGGCAACGATATTTATATCCATATCGTCTTCTATTATTTTCTTTTGTACGCATAAAAACGTTACTTATTTGCCATTTTTGAAAAATTTTAAACAAGAATTTTCTTATAAACACTGAAAGTTTAGTTTAAACTGAAAAATATGTTTTTGCTTAAGCGTTCGCCATTAGCCTGTTCTCTACTATCTGTCATCTGATACTCTTACACACACATCTGACTATTCCTTCCCTAACCTACCGTGACTCTTTCTCTTCTACTTCTCTTACCACCTTCTTATATACCCTCTAAAATATTCACAGAAAATTGGCTTTCTACCCGGTCCTGGATATAAGTTCCGCTCGTTCTGTCTAAATAGATTGAACGAATAATAGATCGAAACCTTTTTCCGAAAAGCGTATCGATTTTATCTTCCGACTCTTCGTCTACTATTTTTTTGAAATCCTAAATACTGTCTGATGTTATCAAGGATTTTTCCCTGTTCGCATACTTTACATTTTCTTCCCCTCATAACCCGTATTCCTTGCTACCCCAACACTTCCGTATCCCGTCCTATCTCTTTCACTAATCTCTTCTAGGGTAGAAGTGGTTTTGGCCATACTGCACCGGATTTGGCCATCCCCAATACTTCAATATGTTTTTTTGTGGATACGATTGCTTTTTGCCTGTACAGAATCGTGATTTTTTAAAGAGTCGCGCATTTTAGAAACGATCGTACTAAAAATATTACTGGTGGTGTCTTGTAATTACTATCGGAAAGTTTATTAAAAAAATGACAGAGTTATTGATATGATGTTCCATGTTCTAGTTTTTAACAAGAGAAAGGTACACAGAAGAAATATACGAAAAGTCAATTTCTTCCAAATGTTTGATCTCAGCTCATTAGTCTATAATGAGTAATAACGTCCGAGTTCGGCAACTCTCAATCAACGAACCTTTTCTTCCGAATGTTTCTCATTGATCGAGTCTCCCTTACAGCCCTACCAGCCTCTTCCCGTTGCCTTGAAGCGAACTCGTGCGCTCAGAATGAATTGCGAGATATATAAGTAAGTATATATCTTCTGCGAAGCACTAGTGTTCTCGAAACGAATGAGTCCTTCAACGTTCAAGAAATTCTCTCTGTTCGTCTACGAGTTATAGGTATACAACTGCGAAGGGAGATTTGCGAACCGTGAGCCACGGTCTCGAGATAAATTCTTCGAATGATTTTCTCAGACACACAAGTGCACTCTGACATTTTTCTTCATCCCGTCAAGGTGTTGTCTTCTTCCTGCACTAGTGCCTCATGGAGATATACGTGCGCAGGTTTACCTCGTATGTACTACGTGTGTGAAAATAAGGAAGAGAAGCCCGAAGCGCAAGGAAAAGAGAACAGGGCCGTCAGTTCTCACATCGCAGGAGGAGAGACTCGTCTCACGCGTGCATTTCAACGAATTTCGCAATTGGATTCCATCAAAATGCCTGGGCTGAAAGTGCTGTGCCCTGCTGGTGGGTTTTCCACGGTAGACGTTTCAAATCGTTGTGGTACTGTGGTACTTTCGCTCACACGGGTTTTCCCTCGCTCGACGAGTGTGTTCCGGATACGAGGTTGCGGACATGGCTGGAGACGACACGGGAAGAATATCGAGCGTGGTTCTAGAGTGAAATAACGTTACTATAAATCATTCTAGATCCACGGCAAGCGGAAGGGATCGTACGAGAGCGAGAAAGAGAATAAAGTGCGTCGAAGGTACACGAACGTTGCAGCTACGAAAGCACATACTGGAATATACTGTACAATAAACGGTTTACCATTATCCACGTTGGACATTTATGACGCTAAACACAAATACACCATATCCAAAAATGTCAAACCATCCTTGGCACAAAGTGAAGCATCAGAATAGTAACGTAAGGCAAGTAACAAAGTTCAGATTATGCTATTCGCAAAAGTTACAAAAAAAATCTTTCGGTGACACTTTTTTTGAAAATTTATATAACAGAAAAAAATATTTCAGCTATCAATATTAATGTTTTGTTTTTTTTTAGTATAAAAATTCAATCGGTTGTGGCTTATTTCGCATTAAATATTTTCAATAACTGATCTAAACATTTTTACTTCACCAACACATAAGTTTTAAGAAAGTGTTCCATGTCTACATGTTATATATACATAATATTGAGAACGTTTCAAAGTATTCACTTCTATATATAGGTATTGCCGTATACTCTTCGTCTCTTGTCGAAAATCACTGACCTTTTTTCAACCGCCTCCACAGCACAGTTTTTTTTTCTCACGGGAAACTCGCTTAGTCAACTCATACGCTCTTTTTTGTCAGTTACTTTTTTCTCTTATATTAGATAGGTACCATCGGCACCTCATGGTAGGTTTCAAAGGCTTCGTCAAGCTCTTGTTATCTATATCGCCGAATCCTAGAAGGTCAATTTTATATATAAATTCGTGAGAACACCCTTACTGTTGATTCTTACATAGAGTGGATTGTCACCGGAATGTTAATATTCACGAGAATGTAAAATAGCTTTCGGCACATAGACTGAGTAATAAGGAAAGTAATTTCCCGATTAACATAGTGGTTGCATTTTTCTTGCCATCGATTTATGAATTGCAGAGGTGTAAATGGGCCAATTGAAAGAGTGTCCAGACGATTTAAAAAAGCCATACAATACTTCATTATATACATAGAGTAAGTATATCAGTGAATGGACAAGAATAAGTGATCATGTTTTGCAAAATGTAATTCCGGTGTCGCGTAAAGAAATTATTTTTAAAGGTCCATTTACTGGATGTCATCTGTTCAATTACCGGTAGATTTTCTTTCCACATTTGCAATGTTTCAGCGATATACTTCCATTTAAGAAGACCCGAGCCATTTGTGTTGAGTTCAATTTCTAAGGTAAGCTTCCCAAATGTGCCTGAGGCGTTATTTTGGGTACACAAACCTCCCGGTAATTGAAAACAGGATAAGCTTGACGTTGGTTCTTCGTCATCGTATGTCCCGGAATAACACTGTCGACTAGAGAGACAGTGAGTATGTTGCCGTTTAGTTTTCGAATGCTACGTTACTGCTGCTGTTGGTGACCACACGATGTACCAAACTGCAGTTGGTGGTTTCCATGCTCGCGACTCGTCTATACAAGTGACACCGCGAAGTGCTGTCTGTATTGGAAACTGGCGAAAAGTGCGACGAGACCAGTGTGTGCACCGGTGTCCCGGTATTCTCTGTTTCAGCATCTATCTCACCGTGAATTCCGCACATCCTCCACGCCCAATCGAAAAGTTAATGCAAACCGGTTACAGATAGTAAAAGGATAGTATGGGGGCACGGTAAACTGACGAGTGCTAGCAGTGGCCTTCGATTAACCCGCGTCCCGGATCGTTCGTCGAGTCCGGAACACGGGCAGTATCAGTGCTGCTGGTTTCAAGCTTGCCCTCGTGCTCAACGCCACACTCCTCTGCAGTGACCGTACAGATGCCGACAAAGGCTTTTCTGCAGTTTCTATACGTGAATTACTCTCGCTATCTCGCACACGCTTGCGGCCATCGCGTGTCCTCGACCCTTAGCCGAATGAGTCAGTTACAAAAGTCGAAAGAGTAAAAAAAAAAAAATTACTTACATTCGAAAATTATTATTTCACTAAGTTCACTTTTTTCTTGACCCACGGTTTTTTACATGTTACACACTGTTCATAGTTTGTAACTAGAAAAGTTGGATTCTTGATCAGGAGATCAACTTTAAACGTACCTCTCAGTATTTTTATTACATTTTCATTGTCCACTGAATGTCTTATTTTTTTTTAGAAGTAATGAGCCTGGCCTTGAAGACTGAGTGTTGCTATGACAAAGATCCTGGTAAAGCATTGAATAACAAAAACACTATAGCCGAAAAACTAGCACTTTGATCGATTGTCCTCGAAATGCCATGCATTATTAAACACATTCAATGACAGCTAGTGTATACGTAGATAGAGAGAGAGTTGAAGGGATGTACTGTCGTTCGAGTTTCCATGAGACCATTCCTGCTTCTCGATTGTCACCTAAACAGTAGCTAGGTATCGATTCGCGTTTGACAAACTCACCAATGGGTAAATATTTGACCAACGAGACGTATTTCCGATTGCATTTCATGTAGGACAAGGGGTTCAGTGATTGGTCACGTAAATACACCCAAAGCGCACAATTATTGGCACCACATCAGTCCATTCAATATGAACACAAAGAGTGCCAATTACCACGATGTGGTCGGCGACTGTGCAATTTGCCTATGACTCATGGCGGCACATATAAAATCAACTGACCATGTATTCAGGAATTCAGTGCAAGGTATCCTTCCGTGGATTCAGCTCAAATTTATATATCATAGAGGCTGTGGTAATATAGATAAGAATTGGAAGACGAAGAAGGAAGAGAAACTTCAGCTGGGAAGTAAATCCCGGGAGGAATCAGCGTCGGCGGAGGATAAATAGTACGGGATGCTAGTGGAAACTCGGCGAACAAAGAAATACATAAAAAACAAAAATTGTATACTACAAATACCGGCTATGGATAGTGTTCGTGGTCCTTTGCTATTTCCCCTGGGGAATCTTGATCCCGTGCACCAAACTATTACCCACGCTATATCTTTTATGTATACTGTACAGCAGATATATAGCTTGACTTACCTGACCCAAGGAAGACGTATTTTTTTTTTCCCCCTCACTTGCCCACAACTTTCTCTGTATACCAGATGTACAAATGCTTACCGAGGACACGTAATCGATTCGCGGAAAACACGTATATCTGAGGGTACTTCGGTCAAGGGAATCTTTGATTCTATCGTCTCATAAATAATCTGAGTCCTAGTAGGGGTACTGGGGTCGTTTTATCGACGTGATTTATTTTTTGCCCGCATTATCCTCTGAACACAGCCACAAAACGATATTCAAATTATTGTTTTAAATGAAAACAAAAACAGTGTTTACAACAAGGCCTTCAGTCACTAATTTATTTCTCGTCTTCATTTATAAATTATAGTGCTGCTCCCAAGGATTCCAATTCCTCCAATTTACAGAATTGCAAACTTGCATTTACGGCAGTAATGAAATCTTTTTAATTGTCACACCAAGATATGTGTTCGACGGAAATTGGCTCGATTAAACAGCATCCTTCACGACCGATGGTAATGGTCGATTAGAAGATAGCAGCCAGCCATTAACAACACGTTGGGTCGCGAGAGGGATCAGTTTACACGATTGTGTTTATCAATTTCACCATAAAATCTTGAGGACCAGTCAACACTCGGTAACTTCAGTGTTTCCAGAAGATACAAATCAATATAGCCTGCCCCATAATAATGTTCCTAGTACATAAGCATATTGGACAAGAGCAACTATATGCCTTGTTTACGGTAGGCTCTTACTGAAAGATAATAGTAACCGTATATGTTTGTATACACATGTTGTATCGACACTATGCTCTAAAGCTCGCCAGGACGAAATTCTCGTATACATAGACACATATGGCTTCCGTCATTTCCATTCGTATCGTATTCCCCGTGACGACAATAGGATATCCAGAAGCATCGGTACATAGCGGCAGCTGTTGTATCATTAGAGATGTAGCACGGACGGTCGTCGCGGTCGTCCAAGTGGAGTACCAAACACTACAGACACCGCTGGGGGCGTTATTCGAGAATTCGATATGCCGTGCTAGCAAAAGGTCACCCTTCTCATCGATATATACAACTGTGCTATATGTCCCATTCAGCTATAGAAACCAGCCACATACATTCGATCTCCGTGTTGTTGGTCCGGGCATCGGTTGTAAATGCAACATTGATGATGATGCTCGCGAATTTCCTTGACCAGATGCGGTCACTGGCATGATTTAGGATCTAGAAACATCACAGTATTGAAACGAAGAATTGTGCGCATCACTCAGATCTTTATAACGTGGTAAATTCATCTGCGTATATTATTATTATGACAGTATATCAGTGCGTGTTCTTGTATTCGGTGAAATTTCAATGATTCAAACACAGAATATCGGTACGTAGCGGTCTTCAATAAGCGAATGCAGCGATAAATTGCTTTCCAAGTTCACCATTAATTAATGAAATTGTAAATAAATCTTGAAAGTACTTTAATTTTAATATTATCATTTGATTTTGCTATAAAAGTACATCAATCTTCTATTTAATTTAACATGCCAGTTTATATGCATAAAAACTTCCAGACACGGATGTCAACTCACATATTTTGTTACCAGCGTCTCTGCCATTGTCACTCTGCCGCTCCGCCTCTACCTCTCTGACACATTGCTTCTCTGCATTTCTCTAACCTCGACCTCGAAATAACCTCAAACAACCTTCAAACCTCGCGCCGTTAAGCCCTGTCAAAATACAATAATACGTCTAAAGCTGCTTCTCGGTTAGCACGAGATTCTGGTAACCCGACAGCCAATTATAGAACGAATAAACCGATAACAATACTTATATCGAAAATGCTAAATATTTTACCCACTGATTTTTTAAGTAAGGTAATATTTTTATTATATGAGAAGTAATAGTGCGCTAACAGATTTAGTAGTTGGAAAACTAGGTACATTTGGATACTGGAGAAAACTGGATAACTGCACCAAATGATCAGATCCATTTTAGTCATTGGTAAGACTCGAGAAAAGCTTGATGAATGTCCTCAGTGGGATTACGGTGGTAGAAATAGTAGTGTGAGCTGGCGCGACGAGAATTAAGTATAAGCGGTGAAAAGGGTAGAAGCGAAGCTATATCAGATCTCCGGAGCACGGGGCAGAGCTGACTATGTTGTGGCTAGTAGGGTGACTGTCGACACGGGTAGAGCCATCGCGCACGCCGGATTACGAATGTCCTCGGAGAGGACACTCCGGGTGGGGAGGGGAATAATGCCTGACTACGAAAGTGAATAGCATTCTATAGTCAGAATAAAGGGGTCACGCGAAGGTAAAACGCGAACCATTAATTCTAATATTAGAAGTACCTACCGTTTGCCAGGGTCAGGGATATCGTGAATAGCGAAGGGGAAGCTTCTATGATTGAAAGAACAAAGAAGGACGGTGCGTTTAGTTTGTCTGCCAACAAAACAATTTTTCAACTTCAGTGGCAACAAAACGTCCAAGTGAACCTTCCTTTTCGAGAGAATGAACTCTGAAAGGATTCTCCCTCCGACCCTGTGACCGGGATTAGAAGATACATCCTTTTGGTGTATTTAGTAGAATGATATATGCACCGAGAACATGCACAAGTTACGACGTCACCAGGTCTTTCCAAGGAATTTCAGAACGCCCTTCGCCTCTGTCCCTTTTGCTAAACTGTGGAGCGATAGAGCACGCAGCATCAGGCAGGACAGGCAAGTTAACCCCGCTGTATAACTAACTAACAATAAGATGATGCTCAGACGAGCCGTGGTTTCCCCAAGGCACAAAGGATTACATGGCCTTCTCGTGCATCCTCTATCCTACTCACAGCGCCTGTTGCTTCTGCCTTGAGGTCTTTCCTGGTGTATATTTTCTGAAGATGCATGACGTAAGAGATGAACTACGTTACAATACATCACAAGGGTTGAAGTCAACTGAATACAAGAGTAGACATAACGGTATTAAATAATTTTACTGAAACCTGGAACAATTTCTTTGTAATGCTCATTAAGACTTTTATTTGATATTGATTATTGAATTGGATTTATACAATGAGAAAGTTATATTCTATAAGCAGTTTGGTGTAGGTTGAAATTAATATAAATGCAAAATTTGTGCTGATAGACGGCTTGCATCAGCTGCTCGTGAATGCTACTCAGTCAGTGAAATCTTAATTACAATCCCTTAGTCATGTGACAGATTAGGCATGTGTTGGTTCCAAAACCCGTTGACAGAATTCCCTTCGGTTCTGCGTCACCACAGCGGAGTTTGACTATGCAGAGTAGAACAATGCTGAGCTGAGTTGAACACAGCAAAACCAGCATGGAGCGAGTCCGGATTTTCGGGAGTAGTAAACAGGTCGAGCACGACGACCACAATGTCTACGTTGTTCGAGGTAGTTTGACTGAACGCACTTGCAGTCTCTCCCGTCGTTCAATGTCGAAACAGTATACGCCAATTGTAGGGGAGACCGGGACTAGTTGCGTCAGCCGCAAATAGCATCAAGTCCATTAAAAGAATTCGCAGTTGCACTGACCATGAGAGGTCAAAACTGATTCTTACTGAAGGATAGCATTTACCTAATCGTAATAAAATATTTCTGGTGTCACGTCTAATTGTTAAGCATTTGAAAATATTTTTTCGACGGAAAAAAGTCCAAACCAATTTCCACACTACATTATTAACAGCGTAACTCCAGCATTTATAAATAGCCACTGATCGATGAAGCAAACATTTCCTTTTTAATTAGCAATTCTTTTCCTGTGCACAATCTTTTTCTATTTACTTTCCTCTGGAATCGTCGGCATGTATGTCTGGCTGCGGCAAAAGGCGAAATTAATTTCAACGTCCAGTAGATACGTGGAAACGTAAATCCCCTACAACTGGGATAAAGTGGTATAAAGTTCTCGTCCTTTGTGCGAAATGATGAAGGATTCGACTCTGTATCGTTTCTGCACTTTGACCAGAGGCGCTAGCTCGTGTGTAATGGCTGCGCAGGCTTTGTGCGACGTGTGGAAAGCCCTTTCTCTCACGATTTGAGCTGGCCTCGCCGTTGCTATACCAGCAATCCCAGGGTGTAGCACGGAAGTACGACGCTATTGAAATAGGAAAATAGAGAAAGCTGAGACCTCATTGAATGACGAGCCCTTCGCAACGACGATCATTCAAGTTTCACGACGATTAAGTGCGAGAGTCTTTCTCTCCACCCGTTCAATGTGCAGTTTGAGATCGTTCACCCTTCATTTTATACGCACTTGAAGGAGTCCAGAACTATTTGCAGAACCGCGAAGGTATACATAGCATATATATATATATATATATATATATATATACACACTATGTAAATCCAGAGCTTTGTTAAAACGTCGGAGGGTTGTAGATCGAGTGGAGTTGTACTATACCCGTAGTAACTCTTGTGGATTTCTCGGTATAACATGCACGACAGGTACCTCTATACACCTATATTCACAAGAAATGTAGCGAAACTGTATAACCCGACCGATGCAGTATTCCCGTAGGTGCGGAATCGATCATCGACACAGTACGTATTCAGAGTATAAACCCGATTTGTAGTCTATTCGTGGCAAAGAGCGGTGGGTTACGTTAAATCATCCTAAACTCGTCTGCGTGCTCGGACTGCAAGTCACAAGAGAATCCCACGCAAATGTATCCATAATGCAAGTGGACGCGACATCAACATTTCAGCAGACTCTTCAGCGCGCGCCGTGAAACACAAATTTTAGAGAATTTTCGTGGTGTCTACTATTTTACATATAAGTTTATCTGATTTCCTGTTTCACTCAAGAGTACTTATATGCAGTAGCCAATAAGGTGGCGGAAATTTACACTGGCGTCAGTGTCATAGGACCCTCGTTAGTTCTCGTCGTAGAGGACTCGGCGAGTGCCACAAGGAAGCGTGGAGAGCTCGTTTGTCACCGTGCGGGCTGCTCGCATAGTAAGTACCATAGTGAGCCAGGAAGTGATGTGAACGAGGCAGTGAAGTATGTGGACTCGCCGGTTCTCGCGGTATATAGGGATCTGCGTCATTGGAGTATACCTCAGAGACTTCACCGCGGGTACGAGTAGTCATGTGCAACATCGGCTTCAGCCACTACAGTGGTATTGATATATAGCTATCGTGACTGGTGGAACTCATCGCGGTATCCTTAAACCATAGGCTACTTCACATAGCATTTTATTGGTCTTTATTACGTTGCAGCAGAGTCAATAACGATATGCTGAAAAGAGAGGCTGTCATGGATACCGATACGGTCATACGAGATGTGTGCCATCTCGATAAAAACAGTGTCGTTCTTGCGCTCAGCGATTCGACCTGCTATTGCTACTTAATGCGTCTAACCTCGTGGTCGACTGGTATATCATCCTTGAGAGCAATTTTCGATTTTCATGACGATTTTGTAACAAAACGCAGACTTCACTGTATTCAAATCTGAGTATATACGTATTAAGCACCGCTTACATGTAATGGGAATAACAGAAATGGTTAACATATTCGAGACTGGAGTTCGTAGTGTATCGGAGTAGTACTACTGCAACTGCTACAGATGTTGATGCAGACCCGAGCTTCCTTGAAACCTTATGAAATTCGATGGCATGCGCATGGAATAGTTGGTTTGGTCAGCTTCAGTCGAGACACGGGCTTTCCGGAAATTCGATCCATTATGCAGCATCGTCCAGTACATCCGACCAACGTGCCAGAGACGTGAACGGTATAACCAGAGTGCCAGAATTCTCCTAGTGTTACAGGGATCAGTTATACTACTGTGTAAAGCTTTACCCGTGTCTATATCATCCTCGACTTTCCTTTCACAGCCGTCGCAATTTATCGTTCTGCATCACGGTTTCGTTTTCTTTATTCCCCTAGTGTTCGCTCATTTCTTTTCTTTCTTGTTGAGAAACGTCCTCCACTTTGTTCATTGAATCTATTGGATTACAAGACTTGCCTTTCTTCACACTCTATTCGATGATGTCATGATACAACCCCTATTCATCGACGCTACTGGAGTTTGCTGTTTTGAGACTGCCTATTTCAGGAGATTCATGGAAATTATTGGTCTCCTGGAATATCTACTCAACATGCACTATAATCACAAGACTGTAGAGGTCATCAGTTAGAACTCGCGACGTCCTTGTAAACTGCAGGTGCGATCGGATGGTCAATGTCAGAGTAAAAAAGGCTACTGCTCATCTATAGCCTTACACCACCTGGACTCTGTGGCGTCACGGCCACGCTCTCACACTCCCATCTAACGTTCCGCTCTCTTCAAGGATCCTATGCATTATTCAATTCTAGCCGATAATGCCGTTCCGCGCAAGGGCTCAATATATTCGGCATCAAGAACTGATTCGCCCGTCTCACTCCCGCGCGATGGCAATCACCGCAAGATCGAATTTCCACTTCGAGCATGTCTTGTGTATAGAGTCGATGCAGCACCGTGATTGAAGCTTCGTATAACGCGATAGACGCGAATCACTCGCAAATACCGTTCTCCGCCATTGATCCTTGCTAATTTCTGTCCGTTGTCTGCTCTCCCGTTGCATTGCTGTCTCTGCCAGCTCTGCCCTCCAGCACCGAACGCTCCTACTAAGCACTTCACTTCTCCGGTACTCGTTGCCGACTCGTTCAATTTCATTGGACTGGGATTTATCGACAACCCTCCGTGAGTTATTAGCCCGCAGGGCATCGCTTCGTCGTTGGCGAAGTAAAACAAAGAATGGAAAACGAATAAGACATGGAAAAAAAGTTTTTTAAGTACAGTACATTCTCATCTATTTGATTGCCAGGTATTTGATAAAAATGTTCTTATCTGTTTGTCGAAGCCTGGGCCTAAATGGAAAGAACCTCTATTTCGTAATTTAATTAAACTCTGTGATGAATAAAATATGTAACATTTGGAAATTGTATATCATTTTCCAGTTTTCGATATCTCACGGAGCCCAATGTTTGCTCAATATTGATTCCTCCGGTAAGGTAAAATGTTTAAATGAGGGATTTTAAATAAAGTTGGAAGCTGTGAGAATAAATATCTGATGGCATAAAATTAAAGCGTACAAGAGGGATTCTTTATTCACTAGGGCTACATTTTTTTCTTATTAAACTTCTTTCACTAATTGTGACATTCTTTTTTTTTCTTAATTTTATATAACCTACAGTGGTATGTAAAGGGCCTATAAAAATTAGTGAAGTGGACAAACATATTTGAAGGGGTAAAAAATATTTTTTTAAACTGACAGTGACCCAGTTGGTAAAGAATGCCTCATGAATGAAATTTTCATTACGGACACAACTTAAGGATTTGCAAGTTTTAGTGAACGCAGACTTGTATTAAAGACGAGTATTGAAGTACTAAAAAGAAACCAGCTGTTACCTCTTTTTCTCCAAATGGTCTTGCCAGATCCAGTGTACTATGGATGCAGGTATAGTGTGTTTTTTTTACAGAAACTAAGTGAAGTTGCGGTAACTAAGTGAACTGGATTTTAATTGAATGACGGTAAACGAACGGCCTCGTCAGGCTCAGCCCCTTAATTTCGCAGCGGTCGTGACGAGGAGTAGGATTTATTGAAAGGTCGGTGAGTTATCGCGACAAAAAAAAAAGCGCTGTCTGAGAGCACCAGCATCGTCCGCACCACGTACCGCATAAAAACGAGCGCTGGTGAACCACGTGAAATACGAGTCTGGCAGCGGAGAGTACGAAAGAGAAAGTATGTATACTATACATCGCGAGTAAGAGATTTCGGCGAGCGAGAGTGCGACCCCTACGAATTTCGAGGTGCAAACACGATCTCGTCGTTTTCCCTCGTGGCCACCACACACGTTATTTTATTTATTAGATTTTTTCAGTCACTTAGCCATCACGTGAGCTCGATTTATCACACTTTCTCTGATATAGTTCTTATTCAATTTTCAACCCTTAACTTTAAACAAACTGCTCAAAAATATTTCGTATATTCAATTTCATCACTTGGCATAAAAGAGGTATTTATTTTGACTGAAATTGATCGTCAATAAAATTTATAAACAGAGGGGAAAAAATTGAAGCTCAATTGGATATCAAGTAGCACTTAATTTTGATCGGTTATAGTCATTTCCAAGATGGACATCTGTCCAGAGAAGTACATTTTCATGTCATAAACAAATTTATCTGACTCTATAATTATATGGCTCGGTATTGAAGAAATTCTACAATCCTTCATACGTTGCGAGGACAACGTTAATCATCGAAAGGACCACCAACTTATCCTTTAAAGTCTCCACCCTCATTTCTCTAATTTTACACGAAAGTCAGGTCCTTATGAGAAAATTAGTTTTTACATTTTTGTATTTGAATAAATTGGTTGAATTTCAATAGAAGTTATAGTCTGCCATATAGTGAATACGTATTATTTTGCGGCAGTAAAGCAATTCGTTTCTACGCAATATCGACACCCCTGACGAGGCTCCGATTATTGTCCCAATGGTATCAGTGTTTGATCAATTCTCGCCACAATCAAGCACTGATTCAAATTTCCATTCAATCGATTTCAACACGCGACTCGTATATAGTCTCATACAGTATCATACGGGTCCTCAATGATGAACGTCCAACGAATTTCGATTATGCAAATGACAAAATTGTCCTCAGATACGAATAGAATATCAAGATATGGAGTACCCGGAAGGATAGTCGGACGAGCGTCATTTGAGATGCAGATCATGATGAAATTTGATGAACAAAAATCCAAAATTATATTGATTTTGCACTGCACTGAAAAAAAAAAGTATATTTATGTTGACTAAATCTGCGTTTGCCAACGCTCAACTAAATTGTTGATTCCTACAACTAAAAAATTACTTTGTTCAACATTTATTCGCATCGACCAATCAAAATATATTTAATTCAACCAATTTTTTTTTTTTTGTTGGTTGTCCAAATAACAAATTCTGTCGAACAACGACAAACGTTAATTTACTCCATCCAACTATTTTTTTTTCTCAGTCTGACCTGCACTAATCTGGTATCCTCTAATAAATACATCGTACAGCATGAACAGAATATGTATCGATACAAACTGTGCAAACTCTTCGACAAATTCTATATAAGCTGCCATTGTCTCCTGTATTAAGTACTTTTTATTACTGTATATTTTTTTTTCGTAATGTGCCCCAAGTAAAAAAGCAGCTTTAATATATCGCATTATAGTTGATGGATTAATAAGACAGATTTTGCAGTCAGCTGCACTCGGCTTATCAATAAATCTCTGTTCGACCTACATTTATGGGGGCGAAAGAGTGGAATACCGTATACAACTATAGCGGGAAAATGGAGGCGGGAACAAGCCCGTATAGTTCGAAGCATACTGGAGGCAAGCAGAGCAGCCTGTCATTTTGTCCGATAAGAGCTGGGAGAGCAGCTCCGAGCCGCGCGCGAGCTTAAAGTTGCGGCGATCATTCAACGTCCGCGCCCTACATACCGAAACGAATCCAATTACCACTTAGAATACACGGTATAGTTGCGGGAACTATGACGTCGACTACAAAGAGGACTACGACAACGACATCGCGCTCGTGGCTTTTGTTGCAAAGGAAGAACGAGATTCCGATAATAGCGCAAAGTTTGCACCTTGACTTTCGCGCTCTTTCGTGAGTTTACTTAGTTCCATAGACTCGTGAAGTATTTATCTGCAAGGGAATCCATCTTGATTAATCTTTCCGAAAAGGCATAATAGAGATTGTAGAGTTTTATTTTTTCTACTACAGAAACATACGTTGAAAGTACATCAGATAATTGAATTTTATTAAGCCAAACGATTAGGCCAAATATATTAACGATCGTGCTCAATCAAAGCAGTTAAGAAAAAAAAATTATAACAAAATGGAGCTATCTATAACAGATCAAAAAGGTCTTTACCCAATTATTGCATAGGTTTCAAAATGCTGTCGTCTTACAATCGATTTTATGAAATTTCTTAAGATTCTGAAATTAGGACAAATTTCATAAAATCGCAAAGAAGTAATATTCTAGCAATATCGCTTAGAAGAAAAATATTTTCTGAAACAATCCGGCACTTGGCCTAGCGGCATAAAGCCACAAGGGCAGAAGAAGAAGATACCTGAAACAAAAATTTCCTTTGAATTATGATACATGCAGTATAATTCTTGCAGGACGTTCGACTTAATGCTAACGCAACATGGCGCGTTGGATCGTTAAAACCTCAATGAAATTTGAATATCGAACACTTCGTCGCTCTCGTAACTCTGGTCACGCTGCATTTGATGTGTTTGGTACGCGTCATAACTTCTAACGTTGGAGCGACGTGTAACCCCCCCCCCCCCCCCCCCCTGTCACTGTATACACATAGTTCTATGTGCCTGTTACATATATGCATACCGAACATTTTATTATGCTAAAATACGTTCAAGAGCAAGTGAGAAAGTACAATATCGAGCGGAAGAAGTAGTTTTCACGAGCTTATGTGTTGTTTCATCGAGCGAACGAAATTTCGCACTGCTTTTCCGTTCCTTCATTCGAAACATTTGCAGTTTAACGGAGTTTAGAATGTCGTTTACCAACATCCTATGCCATGAGTAAAATGCGCGTGGGCATATTGCTCCTTCGTACAAAAGAAATGTACAATCCGCCACGCAACAGCTTAATTACCCTCTTCGATATATACATATATATTTCGTATATTTACCGTGCATCTATGGAAGACGTATGAGCTTTCGTAAATAAGTTTTAATCGCTGCGTTTGTAACGTGGCAATTATTTCCTCATTAATTCTGTAATTATAAGTTAGATATTGCAGCAATAAACAAAGTTCAATGGACGCTGCTGTTGTTGCAGTAAATAAGCGCTCATTCTGTATCAACCATCTGTACACATGGTCTTTATGTCGCATTTATTAATTTCTTCGAAAATCACGCTGATTTTTAGTTCCTAAATTCAGTAGTACAAACATTACGAGGACTAACATTTATCTATGAATTCTGACAAATTATTTTGGATTATCAGAATTTTTGGGCGATTTTCATTTTCCGAAAACGCTAAAAATAAGAATAATTTTTGTTAAACAATTGAGTATCATTCGGTACGTATTTTTATTATTTTAGTATTATTATTATTATTATTATTATTATTTTAGAATAATTATTGACAGTAAAGAGCCAATGGAATTTTGTTAGAATAGCAAGTTGAACGTTTTCCATTCGACTGGCAATCGTATCCATATTTCCTGTGACAGAGAATTTTCATTTTTTCTACTCGTCTATTGTCCATTATTTATTATCCAATGTTTCCCTGACAAAGAGTAAACTCTAGTAATAATGTTTCGATGATGAATCTCGGTATTATTTAACCGAAACGGAGCGAACATTTGCTTTCATACCATATCAATAGCATACCTCGGCTCCCATTCGAATGGCAAATATATGCAATTCTGAAGCAAATATACTATCCTATGTTAAATACTGGGCATAGTATTATAATAGGCAAATACGGTAAACCGCAGAGTTCGTGTTATATCATACATAATATGATATTTGCGTTGATCAACTTGTCCGTGCGATATGGACGAGTTTCATCTCATTGCTGGCAACAGAGAAAAGCACTCTCCCAAAATTTATTTCGTGCTCTTTGCAAGCTGCTGGACACAAATTGAAATAAAACATGTATGTTGCTCGATCGTTTTTGGGAAATTAATCGACGCGGGTTGAGTTACCGACGTCGAAGGGTCGCTCCCGCGCCTGTTGGGAGAAAAAAAAATAAAAAAGTAACGTGACGTCGAGCTGTCCGAAAAGTGAGTTAGCTACTCGAGTTACGGATCGGTAATAGTTTTAGCAACTTTCACTCGTGAGAGGTCTCTTCGCTTTCGATTTTTAGTGATGGGACGGTTCGACAGGTTGACCGATCGATAAAAAAAAAGAGGAAAAAATGTATGTACACAAAGCAGAATATATAATATCGACGGTGCGCGTTTATACCAACCGAACAGAAATTTATTCACAACGCTTGATGTCACAACGGATTTTAACCATATCCACACCAGAAATGGCATCGATACGTTTGTGCTTCATCGTGGTACGTAGATGTAATTATAAAAATAGACACATGAACTAATAATTAATGTATGTCAATTATTGTATTCTGAACTATCATTACACATAAAATACGCATATATTTATTACCTACGCATAAAACGGTATTCAATTAAATATTTAATCCTTGAACGCATCTGCAAAACAACAACTGGCCCGAATTCATCCAATGTCCTGTAATTAATAGAATTGCAGTGATTACAGTAGTTTATCTCAATGATTGTACATTCATTACCGTTTATTTGCTATTGTAAATACTGACCATTATTACATTTTCTTGTACCTGTGGACTGCTCACAGTGTTTGCAATTAATATTGCTGTAGCGTAAAAATATATTTAGCGTTTACAGTTTTATACAAGTGCAGCCTGGTTAAGTTAATTCCTCACTAACAAGATCTCGACGTGATACGCCGAGTTACTCTATTGTCTTCTGTATTTCATGCAAACGTTAAATATGTAGCTGACATCGCTGGGCACGTGCAAGTTCTTCGGATCCTTTCATCTTCATTCATGTACCTGCAAAATTTATCTATCGAACGGAGGAGTTAATAAAATATTCAGTAGCATTACGTCAGGTCGACGATGTCGACCTTGAGGAAGCGTATATAAATCGCAAAATAATGGTAATCATCCAATTCTGAATTCCACATACCTTGACCACTACCGAGAAAAATCTGGCATTGATAACTGAAAATAGTAGGTCAAAAAAGTGTAAACTATAGTTACCACAACTATTTTATATTTTTCAATAGTTAATATAATTGTAAGAATAATAATTCAAAATCACCAGTTGTCAGAAAATCATCATTGGGCGACTGATAAAATCGAGCTTTAAAAATCAATCATGAAAATATACAGCACGGTTAGATGAAAACTGGTATAGAATTTTTCTCTTGAAGTTGATCGACCATGGAATACACGTATTCAGTGGTAGTAAAAGACCACCACCAATGCAATCCAAGTTTGTTTCTTATTTTACTATGAAAAAAGCAGTCCGAGGCCACAATACATCGGGCCAATTATTGCAACGAGAGGGTTCAATTCCTGAATTCCAATTTGTACTAAAGAATCGAAAGAATCCTATCAGAGCCGGCGAACGAATTTTGTTACTTTTTTTTTCTTGTTTCTACTTCTATTCATCATTGCCAGTGTATTAATCTTGGTGTTTTATGAAGAATCGCCTTTTCCCATTCTTTTCACTGCTAGTTTTCCCCAGCAGAGTTCCAATTACCGTTGTATCCGCAGCTGGTGCCACTTTTCACCCCCGCAATATATCTTTTCGTATTTCTGCCTTGAGCGTCATGTGTAATCTTTCGAGAGGGATGCCAACACTAACCCCTTCAGTTTAGCTTGAGTCTTTCCCCTCGTTGGCTGCACCAACAAGAAGCAGTTCCTCTTTCAACCCTAGAATACTCCTGGTACTTCATTTACTTTCACAACTATTTATTCACGCACATGCTAGAAGCCGCAGCTCCAGGATCGTACGTCTTCCGAGGTATCCTCGAAGCTCATTCTTGTCCAATTCACTTACACAAGAAACCTCTTTATCCTCTGCCACTCGACTATTGTTAATATACTGTGTATGATGAACAGCCATGTAAAGTACATACGTGGATGGATTCTGCACGTATCTATACACAAAATACCGAGGGTTCCTCGCCTCTGCCTCGTTTCTCTCAGCTCCCCTAGCGCATCTCGAGCTTTACATCCCTCCAACTTCCTTCAACCACAACTAGATTTCTTCTCTCTTTTTCTTTCATCGATCTCCCTTTTTTTAAAATTCTGGCCGTAGTTGCCGTGGTGCAATCTGAAGTGTACATCATAGTCGTCATAAGTAAAGTAAAAAGGAACTTGTTCAATGTACTTGCTCATTGGCTGAAATGGCTGAGACCGGTCGTCCTCGTTGTGCCTTCGTTGAGTGAACATTCACTCGTCCATCCTGTAAACTCGTTGAACAAGCGAAATGAACCGATTTCTCTTATCCTCTTCTCTCGGTCCGAGGATCAGCGAACCCTGATCGCCTATAGCGAACGTTCCCATACCAGCAGCAGTAGCATCTCTAGCCCAGCTTCCAATATTCCACATTAGTTCCACTTTATTGGATTTCATTGTCGCCACACCTCGCTGGCCGTATC
The DNA here is from genome assembly GCA_964016905.1 of Perithous albicinctus. NCBI lineage: Eukaryota > Metazoa > Arthropoda > Insecta > Hymenoptera > Ichneumonidae > Perithous > Perithous albicinctus. The sequence continues at coordinate 25,306,497 of OZ024691.1, read as the reverse complement.
CATCTTTCTCTCCAGTTCGGAAACTCTATGTTAACCGGTGCCAGTTCTCGCCCTTCTTCTCTATCTTCCTTTCCGTAGCGGCACGACCTTCGGTCTTCGCTTTTCTCGACGCTTTTCCTCGTTCTCTCTCTCTCGTTTCTCCAACCTCGGACTCTCACCGCTTCCGGTTGGCAAGCAGCCTTTGCCAGAAGAGAAAGCAGTGCTCATCGCTTCCCTATTCTGGTGTTCACTCTATAGTATTGTTCCACAATCTACCTTCTTCTCTGGCTAGCCAACGCAACGTTCTCGCTTCTTCTTTTGTCTCACCGCAAGGCTTTTAAGCACAACCGTAAAACTTGATATTTTACGAGGTTGTCTAGCCTCAAGATGCAATTAAACCGTAAACTGGTGCGCCGTTGGTTCGTCGCGTGTTATGAGTCCGCAATGTTTCACCACGCTCTTCCAGCGCAACAACGTTATATCAGCCCAGTAGCTTCGATATAATTTTATTACATTCTTGTGAGAAAGATCGTTTCTCAGTTCTCCTGGGAAACATTAAAATTTTCAGTTAATTACGAGAAGCGTGCTTTGCGGCCACTGTTCACTCCAGAAAATGAGGACAACGACTAGGAAGGAAATATTAAAGTGGCCCGGGTAAAAATGACTCGAAGAATATGCATCACCAGCGAGGAGAATTCCAGTCCAGTGCAAATCCTGCTTGCGAGATGCAGGCTCCCGACCGTACAAGAATGCGAATACATATATATGAAATGTTCATGGAAATATGGAGTGCTCTAGCGAGGCATCCCAACGGCGGTGGAGTCGCGGACCGAGGGTAACGACGAGACGTTCGCCTCCATCCCCATCTTGAGTATTGCGCCGCAAGAAGGTCTTCGTGACCATTATTCTTTTCTACGCGACACGGCCAGTTGCACACCTTTCGCCATCTTATGACTCGGGTATATGCTCAACGAGTTGAGAAAAATGCGGATGTTACCGCTGTCTCCTCTTGGTCTATGAATATATGAAAATTACTATCTCGTTTGACCGTGTTTACGGGTTGGAATATATTTCAAGAAACTTTGGAATTCGAGACTTGGAAGACTGGACTGTGATAATCGAGATCGTCAGCTGGGTTCGTCGCCCCTTTCTTTATTTAATCGTGTCAACAGCCTCGTAGTCTACGATGTAAATCCCTGAGCATATATGCAGAGCAAACCTGGATGATATAAATATGTATGATATAATCGAACTGGCATAACTATAGCCAATCAGATTGACTCTTGTACGTGATATGTATGGAATATTCGAATATGAAATAATTTTAAAGCTTAGAAAATACTACAAAAATATACGACGAAAAATAATGTGTCATCAGAACCAATTTCGGCGACAGGAAGCCGATATAAGTTGGAAGAACCAATAAATTTGTAGGGCGATATAAATAAATTGGTTGACCCAACAAATAAATTAGTTGACCCGATTAAATTTTTATTTCTGGGATCAGAGTGAGTTCCGGCAAGTAACTACTTTCCTCAATATATTGAGGTTTTTTACATCATATTTTCATTGCAAAGTTAATAAAAGAAGAATTTATTACCGAAAAATTCAAAAACACCAGTGAATAACCAATATCGGTGAAATATTTCCAATACTGTAACATAGGTTACATACACGTTTCCAATATTATTTCAATTTAAATTTTGCTAAACGTTATTGAAAATGACAAGAATCACGTGAATCCAGAGATATTCTAGAACCATTCTGATCAAACGGATTGTTTGAACCAATTTCAATAATATTTCATATGGTTTCGCGGGAACGATTCCAGTATAATATTTCCAATAAATGCATACGTCAAGCGAAATTACATTTCAATTTTGTCAGTTTCATCCTAAATTCCCTTTAGTTCGAAAGAAACTGAGCATGTTGTAAAAAATGTTGACTCCAAAAACGTTAAACCGAAATTCAATAAATAATATAGCAATCTTTAAATTATCTTAAGAGGTTGAATTTAGTAGTAAGACAATAGCTCTACCAATCAAATCCCTCCGGATTTTCACTTTTTTATTTGTATTTTAGTCGGTCATATTGACCCTGCAACTTCGATTTCAAATATATTCATATTAAATGCCCGAATAAATCATAGCTTCGACAGTATCGAAACTTGAAACCATTTTAATTGTCTTCCAATTGAATGTTCACAAAACAAGCTATACAACTTCACTTGAAAATTTATTGTTGAAAAATAAAAAAAAACAAGATATTCCAATTCTTTGTAGCTTTCAGTATTGTTGTTTTAACACTCTGTTATTTTAGTTACACGTTGAATTTTACACGCTTTATTCTCTATTGACGTGTATGCATTTAACTTACGTCATCGACACTAGTTGACAAATGCATTGTACTACGTAGACAACGACAAATTACGGACCACAATCGCTGTTCGAACACGTTATCCATGCAAATGTTGAGCTATATGCAATTATGTGTGAGGGTTTCTACCCGAGGGAGGGTGCCAGATGACGACACGTACTTATTAGATTCAAAGTTGGCGTGACAATACTGGTGGACGGCGAGCACTCTGCCGCGTTAAGCTGCTAACTGTTCACTGTCCCGCACGGAATACTGCACTATGCTATAAACAGCTTTGGGAAACATATACGTGTACAATCATGTAGAAACTGCCCTTCTCTGACACACATATTCAACACGTGATGTGTGCAAACACATAATACGGCAAGTATACAGCAAGACGATGTACCTGGTGCCCGTTGGTTCCGTGATATGATTTAATAACCGAGTCTCGCACGCGACAAGCGTGCGGCAACGTGTTGCTTGCCTCCATCGAATTTTCACGTCTGGAAAGCGAAAAATAGCGAAATATCTAAAGATAGATAACATGTAAATGATTCATCGTTACAGCAGTGGTGAAAATCAGTGAAAAACAGGTTTTCTGATAGTTACATTCATTTTGATGGACGTGCTGTTACACCTGTAGCCGTGCATGTACATCATGTATTTTTAGAAATTCTCTATTGGAATTCGTTTAAAAATGGATGCCCTCGTTCGGTAACGATGTCGATGAATTATACATGAACATTGTTACTTTTTGATCATCGATTGCAGCGGGTACATCTGTCATGCATCATGAATGAGACAACCCATCAGATTTTCCAAAATTTAAAAGGTTCCTGATTAGGGAAATGACTATTAAAACAGCTTCGCTCTTATATGATATCATTTCATATTTTTACAATTAAAATTTAAGTCACGACTAGATAAATTAAGTTCCCTACTACGTGTCCAATATTATCGTAATTAATAAATAAAATGAAATAAAAAAAGCACAAATTACCGGCATTTTGTTGCTACCGAAATTACTATAATACCTCAAAGAGGGAATGCAACCTTAATTCTTCATTTCTTAATTTAACTAATTGCCTTAACAAAAAAAAATGCTGTAGGCTTCATACAAAACTCTGACAAATTATAACTGTAAACTCACAAAATAACTATGAAGCAATGCTGTATAATACTATTATGGTTGGCCACAAATGGTAAACGTACCCTATCATTCCGGTGTTATATGTCTGTTCATGGTAGATATGCAAAGCAATGTAACGCGATGTAACGCAGTAAATGTCCTTCGTCAGAAATGGTGTTTGACGGAACGTTTATTGTGATAGTCACACTGGTCATAGCCGTTACGTTCAGCAGAGTTTTGATTGAACCAACATTGGCTATGGACAATATGCGCGAATTCGGAACATAATATTTGATCGATTGACGACAAGATGCTACGGATTGCGTCAGTTTCAGTAGATGACGAGATATGCAACTGCAGGAGTAACCGGGAATGGGGTGAATTGACGTCGACAGGAGTTTCCAGTACAGGGCATTCAGCTCGATTATACCTCCGAATATCCTGAGTGAGCGACATAATAGAATTTCAGTCGTAACATGAAATTCCATTCAATTATCCGTTGATACTAACTGGTATCTACGATTTAACGCGGTAAATTGCATTTCTCTCATTTATTATGGATGTCAGAGAGATCCTAAAGCTTCTTTATTTCTCTCTTGTCTCGTTTCTTGTTATTCGTACCCTTCTCACTATACATGTATATATGGTATAGTATATCTCTACTATTCTTTTTATATACTCGACAGTCGTGGCGCTGTAATCCCCTCTTCCAACCCTCTCGTTTGTCACAACGACCTCATGATGAATTCGATAATACTCTAATTCTCTCCGCTCTCTTCTTCCGGACCTATGAGCTCCAAGGGATCAAAACTCAGTCATTCGGCTTATACGAGCTACTATGGGGCACTATTACAACTCGTTTATCTTTCTCGTCATAACATTTTCACTCGATCGTGGACTGCTTTCCACAACTTCCGATGCCATATCTACTTTAAGCCCGAGGTAGTAACTCATTCAGTTCGCTTTTTAAACCCGTTTTATATTTTTTTATGATGCAAATGAGTGTACGAGTTTTATTATACAGATTAAAATGTATGCATTACAAATGCATGAATATATTTTTTTTAAATAGCAAAGCTGCATATAACGTGTATCCATATGTTTTACGCAAATAAAAGTAATTTATAAACGCAAATATTAAATTTGAATAATCGAGTGAAACAAAAGATAAAGATAGATGAATTTATTAGAAAAAAATTCAAAATATTTGAAAAATAGAATATGTACGTTGAATAGAGCGTACTTCCGGCTGTATTCAATGTGAGATGAATAAGGGCAGTCTGTGATTGATGGCCAAACGCTAAAATAAAATAAAAAAGAGAGAGAGAGTAAAGAAACATCTGATACCAACTTTGTTGACCTGCTGCTTTTTTTACCACCATTTTAATAATGTTTGAAGCAAAATTTAAATGAGCTTTTACTACTTTTTTGTTCCTACAGTGCGAAATTCATTATTAACATTAAATATTGCAGTCGATTAAAATATCATTATTATAATCAATATTCTTCTTTTTAAATATTTATACCAGTTTGTGAAAAATACATTTCTGAGAGGGTTACATGAAGAGGGTTCTGTCATTGCCATTTATAAGTACATTTACTCAATTTCGCAATCCAACCGACTGACCCACTTGAGTGCATGATTTTCAAGCACTATTGATTTTCTTAAAACTAGCAATTTTACTTGAAAATATTTATAAAACATATCGAAATTAGTAATATTTACTCTTTGAAATTTTAAAGTACTTCAGAATGTTAATTTTTTACTTTTGCCGTTTATCTACAATTCGATGATGGAGCCCTCCTCCTTTGGAATGAACATCCTATTAGATTAAAGCTGCCTGATATCAGATATCAGAGACAAAATTTAATACCTGTACGTGAGATACCATTGCCGATTGCCATGTTAATGGTTCTACGTGGGTAATCGCGATGAGACCGTATATGCAAATTAATATGAGCGTGAAACATTAATTCTTATTATCGTAAATGAGTTGCGCAAACTGATAATATTTTTATGTAAATATGAAAGACTGGTATTTCCATTATGTCACAAGGTAAATTTTCGGATTTTCAATGTAGAATTTCGGTACATTTTTCTAATAAAATAAAGTGGGTTGTACTTAATAAAAATTAATACTTTACAAATTTTAGCTAGATAAACACGACTCAATGTGATGTATATAAATTTTTTACTATTTTTATATCAAACATTATATAAGAAAAATATTGGCCATATTATATTATGTCTAAACGATGCTTTTAATTGAATATGGCATTTTTTAAATTGTAAATTTAATTTTTTTGTTAAATCAAGAATGGCATAAAATCCAATCAAAATTATAGATGTTCCGTTTCTTTCAGTGATAACAATAATACAACAAAAATATTAGGATAATTGAAGTGGGTCGAATTTCATCCCGTATGAATTTCTACAGAATGCCACAGGTACATCTTCATTAATGCACTTCGACTTTGGATTAGCTTATAAAGCACGAAATCGAACCTGAAGAGCTTCCTTTTGTGGTATACAAGATAAGAGTGCTCCCAACTCTTAATCAGTCAATGGCAGCTGCGTATAGGCGAGGGTAAAGATAGGATACTTCTGTATTTATGCTGGTAGAATGAGACCGCAGTAGTTCAGGTTAGTGGAAGAAAGAAAGCCCGCACATTGACCACACGCCCGGAAAGAAATGTGGTTGGGTATGGGGGAGCCATCCGGGACTCACTGAATAAAATCGCTGTCTTCATGAATCTGGGAAGGATGGAAAGAGGATTGGTGAAGGTTTTGCGAGAAGAAACGGGAAAAATCTCGAAGCTTGACGATTAAAGGGCTGCTCTATAGGAGCACCGCTTCTTGTTTCGCAAAAAAAAAAGTTGGACCATAAAAGTAGCAAGATGAAGATGCGGCTTGACCGTGACTCTAACGCAAAAGAGAGATAACTTTTATTAAGGAGTCTGTCTGCGTATACGAAGGACTTCCGGTCGTAGCTCGGCTATCTCCGGACTCATCATTGTGACTAAGGGAGGCCGGGGCTAGTTGGGTCAAGCCCTTTTAAAAGTCGTTATACTACAGGTCTTGGTCCTAGAACGGTACATGCATATCACTAATGTACAAATTTCTTACGTAAAAACACGTAGGGAATAAAAATGGACTCATTATGTAGCCAAAGAATCGCACTTAAAAAAAATTTGTTCCAGCCAATTAATTACGGTTAGACCAACCAAGAATTTGGTTGTCGTAACCAAAAAAAAAACTTGGTGAATAACCGCAATTCATCGAACGTCGCTTGGTAGCCTCAACCAAGTTTTATTTTCTGTGAACCTCGAAAAATGGCATTTTTAATTCGACACACTCAGGCAAGTTTTTTTAATAATTCGAAAGCAAAAAGTGACTCAACTAAACCCGGTCTGCCCAACAGTAAGCCATAGAGTGAGGTGACGGAGAGGGTTTTGACGAACGAGAAGAATGTTGAAGGCGAAGATATAAAAAAAATGTCTGACGAGTGAATACGCAGGTGTACTGCTCGCTGTGCAGATACGGAAACGCGAATAAAACGTTATTGTGCCCATTGTCAACGCCGCCATTTCAACAACAATGAGGTGAAACGAGCCCGCGATATTATTTCGAAATTTCCGCGCTTTCCTCCCTTCTCACTAATCCCTCGACCACGACGATACATAACTAACAGCAACGCTCGTTATGCGCACATTGGAAGCATATAATAATCGACTTTGGCTGTTCGCGGAACACGAGCTACTAATGGGTTGCCGGAGAACTTGCACAGTGAATTCACCGAGTTAAATTATTCTGTAATTTTAGCCTCATATTAATAAATATATGTTATAATAAATCACTTTCTTTTTTTAATTTCAAGTCTGTATAAAGGCCAGTTAACTCGACCGACGATCTCATTATTACTTCTGAATTGCTCCGAAGAATTATAATTGGTATACCGACAGGCTATATTCATAATTCGTTGCCGAGTATAGTTTCGCTTTACGTATACATACGAGAGGGTTGATTAAAGCATGAGCTCATTCGCGTCGAAAGCCTCCAAGGATTTTCGACTTAATTGCTCGGTTAATGGGATTTCCAGCTCCAGATACGGTAGCTATATTAACGATATTTAGGTCTGCTTTTATGTAACCTCTCTTCCTCATAACTTATACACCAAAACTTTGTGACAGTCTCAATTTCGGATAATCTTGCCAATCTAATCATATTCCTCGGCCCGTGCTCAACATTACTTCAAATTTTATATCAAAGTGTCTCATAAACATTCACTTTAATGCGACGACGTATAATTGTAAAATAACATTGTAATTTCGGAGAGAAGAAAAACCTTTGGCAGTCAACGTAATTGGAATTGGCCCATCGGCGGGGTTTGTTACGTAAATTTGAAAAATTATGGATACTTTGATGAGTCATTTATACAAAGCTTCATTGCACTTTGAGATATCCTCTGTCGGGCCTCGTTGAGAATCAGGCTAGCTCGCTCTGAGTTAAAGCTAATATAAATGAGAAATTGTCGGTTCGATAGAAAAACCTTCATTTAAAACTCATTAGCTTGTCAAAGAACTCAGAGGACTGCAGCTTTCTCTTTTCGATTTCACCCATCGCCTCTAGGCTCCTTCCAACATTGCCGGGTTCTCGCCATCATAATTGAATGAATTTTCACATCGGAACAGGTACCTCACTGCAGCCCTTGAATATAGATTGAATAAAAAAAGCCGATTAAAGGTATCATGAGACAGGTTAAAGTCAGTGATATTCATTGAGAAATATTACACTTATTTGATTGCTGATACTATTTTTTAAATATGACCCCAAACAATGCATTTTTTATCACATAACGGAAGCATCTAGCTTAAGAATGATTGAGATACAAACATTGATTACATGCAACTAAATAAATTTGCCAAAAAAAAAAAAAATGGTTTCTTAAAAATATTAACCTGATACGACCCCTTTAAGTTCCGCATGTAAATGATACTCTATTACGAATGTATAATGTGTGAAGTGAAACCAGAGCGAGAATAGCGATGTCAATGTCATCGAAGATAGGGGGCCTTTGGAATGGAAATAGCGTCGACGATGCCGAAAGTAAAAGGAAGCATGGGCGCAAAAAGTAGAACCTATATACTTGCACGGGCAAGTAATCTCTCCGTGCGGGAAATTCAAGCTCGCGGGAATGAGCCTCAAGCCGAATCGATATTTACCATTCCCCTCTACGTACGACATTATTCTGCTGGTAGAGCTACTTCTGCATGAACAGCGAAAACACCTGCACGGACGATTTAACGAGTGAAACGTGACCGATTTCTTCGTCTATATGTACAGTAGTTCATCGCAGAAGATATATGTATATATGTGTATATTCTACGTGCGATCCCATAGGATGTAGAAGATTTGAAAGCTTTTTCCTACATTATATATTCTCGCACGTTTTCGTTCATTATCAAGAGTGACACCTGAAGCTTATATCATCCGTTACTCTACTTTGTTCACCGTATAAATTTTGTGACTTTTGTTTCGAGTTTCACAGGACCGAGGCCATTTCATAGATTGTATCCAAAGATGACTGTTCTAGGTGGCATTAGTTGAGTTAAGAATTTTATGGCATCGGATAGCTCCATGGGCTTAATTAACATCAATATTTTAAGATACTTTATCAGTTTTGTAAAAACATAAATCTCTGAAATATAAATTCTTTGTTGGATTCTCTCGAAATTCAGTATCAAACGACACAATACATTGAAGATTTACGAAAACTTTTGGATCAGTTGCTTGAAACGTTCTCGAGTTATAGCGTATTGAAAAAAAAAAAAAACAACGTAAATGCAAATTTCTATAAATAGTTCCTCTATGAGAAAGCAAAACTGTGTTTAAAGTCTACGAATTCTGAAAAACAACTAATCGAATATTTAGTCCTGATTTATTGCTGTTGAATAAGTCCAGGATAAATCAAATCAGAAAAGCCATTTCCATGAGGAATGAATCTGAATCTTCGAATGTTAAGTTGGTTAAAGGTAAGCTGCCCTGCCCTTACAGGAATCGGTACACCTCGGTGTTCGCGAGTTGAATGGTCATCCATATTATATGCATCCGCATATATCAGAAATATCGGGGAACATCGAAAACACGTTTCCAGAGATAGTCGTGTTACCTACACGATTCCATGTATCACAAAAGTTTTGCAATTCGCTGTGACAAATATGCCAGAGTACCAATGCACATCCAAGACTCTTGTCAAATACAGCTGTATTGTCTCTAATTATAGACACAACTGTTGTAGATTTCTCCACGAAAAATATACGAGAAACATTCATTTTATCTGTTTCAGGTGTCACGACCAAATAAATTGACTTACATGCAATACTCGAGTAAGCTATGAAACTGCAGAAAGACAATGCACAGCAAAAATGGGCGGGAGACGATCACCACAGACGAATCCTAATACGAGGATTCTTGCGAAAGATGACGATGTGCCGCCATGAAATCAAAGATGAGTGGCATTGAATCGATTTGGGTAAGACAATAATGGACAAACTCAAAATTAAATGTTTAATGAAAAACACTATTCTAATTCCACCCTCATTTTTATTCAGATAATAATAATAATAACCAGCAACTTTTAAAATCAACCCTGTCTCATTGGCAAAAAATAACTGTTATCATTTTGATCAGCCACATTGGATCCATTTAGAATTTCTAATTTCCGAGTAACATTTATTAGGTTTTATTTCGGATTTTTATTGTTTTATTGATTGGAAATTTTCAACATCACATATAAAGGAAAAATTAATTTTTAGTCGATGATTTTTCAGTCTCTCCCGTGTGCTTCCTAAAATTCATGACAAAACGAAACTTTTCACAGATGAAAAAAAAATCCAAATTCGAAAGTTGTTGAAAGATCCTATTCTAAATATTTATTCACCCTAATATAACGGCTTAAACGAGGGAAACATTGTGAGAAGTGCGAATACAGAGAAAAACCTGTGTAGTATGTCGTGTAGGAACAATTACTACTCCGGCCGAGGTACCATTGTTAATTCAAGGGTTTCATACACGTGTTTCGTATGCTGTCCGAGTATGTGTACCTACTCTGGAGCTCGCGTTCTGAGTATCACACGCTGTACAACGCCCTCATTTTAAACGCTACTTCGCTTTCCTACCCTGGAATAGGATAATACACGTTTGTTACGCGCGTTAACGGCTAGACTTAGAGGAAATACGTGACCCAGAGAAGAGGGCAAGGTAACTGGATGGAATGAGATGAATTCCTCTCGTGCTACCCACCTTGAGGAAGAATTTTCTCTCTTGAGTCGCGAGACGACCCCGCTGAACTCTCGTTTATTCTGCTCTCTCAGCCGTTGTTCGATTAAACGCAAGAAATTCAAGGGATGAGAGAGTAATTGAAGATGGAAGCTCCCTTGGCTTCTTCGACGTCTCGGGTCCAATAAAGAAACTTTTATTATTCGCATCTCTTTCGCTGTCTCCTCCGTTATCACAGTGTTGAGCGATGCGACGAAGAAGGGGACACTGCTACTTATAGATATGTTGCGGATTCAGTTGCACTGAGATATTGTAGAATACATTTGCAATTTATGGTGATACCGACGGGTCATAGTGACTCGCGCGTTCGCTTAAGACCTTTTGCCTTTTTTACCCTCATTGATGGGGTTGAATTACGGAAAATCCCTTCTTATCACCTACTTAGATTTAACTTACAGGGGTCAGCTTTATCGTGTGGTTTTTCACTTATTGGCTGAAATTTAATGAGATTCTAAATAAACGGAATAACATAAAGAAGTTTTTTTTTCCTGAATTTTTTCAAAAATGCAATTGGAACGGATATTGAATAATCCAAGGTGCCTGAAGAACTTTTTTTTCACAGATATTTTGTGTGAGTTTAAAAAATATTATGAGCAAGGTTTTCTGGATTTCAGTGAGAAGAAAAAAAAACGAATGAGCGGTATGATAAATAATAATGAAAATCTGTGAGCCTTTGAGCAAAATATTGATCTCTAAAAAAATATTGATTGAATGGAGCTTTCGCGAGGTCAAATTTATGACAATATATGAATTCTTGGGTGAGACTGAAAATAACAAAAACTAGTGATCAAAACATTGTCATCCTAATAATTATTCGCCGTAAGATCCACGTAATAAATTGCAAACATTTGCGAGAAATAAGAAAAAATTGCAAATCTCTTTTACTAGGATATAGTTGAGTTTTTCTCAGAGCTCAAGTCGGTAAAGATTTTCGTTGGTTGCGTAATACGCTCACGAAAGCGACGGTAATAGGAGAAAAGTCGGGTGCTCAGCCGAGATGCAACAAGAGTACAAATTACGAAATCTTAGAGCTGCACATAGATCCGCAACAGCAAGCCAGTCTGCGTCTTGGATTAGCCGTAAGCACAGTCGGAGAGGCAACGACGCCTCGATCTCGACTTTTCTTGCTCACTCTTCAAGCGCATGTCTGCAAACTGAAGACGCCGTGGCTCCCGGTTGCACTCAGCGGGAAAACATCCGGTGTTGCTGGATTAGCCCTGCGGGATTCGTTGATGAGAGCCTTTTTTCTTCATCGCATTCTTCTTCTTCTTCTTCTTCTTCTTCAAGATAAACTTTGTCTTTTGCTAACGCGTCTGCTCGCTCACACGAAACGGAAATAGCTAGAATAAGGAAAAACAGTGAGAAAATGAAGGGTTTGGTGTATACAACAGTGAAGAGAGAGGGAAGCAAAGGATAATTAGCGAAGTCGTTGAAACGCTTTTTCCATCCCCGAAGGCAACCGACTTTTATTAGCTAGAAAGTAATGTCCGTCGATGTGATCATCAACGTTCGTTATAACGAACACTCATTATATCAACATTCATTAAATCTGCCTTTATTTCGCGCTATACGAATCGGTGAATGAGCAAATTATAATTTCACGTTTCATTTTTATGTGTATACCAGAGGCCTAACACCACCTTGCTAATTTTGCTTACCGTGGAGAAAAGGCATCATCTTTTTTCACACTTTACTTGATCTTACATTGTTCCGCTTTAACGAACGAATTTTATATTTTATCGTTAAAAGACAGTCAGTTGTATAAATAATCTTGCTTCGTAAGAACAATATTAGTTTTATCATGAATCAATCGATAATCAATTATTGATAAATGAACTTTATTCGGTTGATGTAAACATGTAAATTCTCTCGTTGATTTCACGCTAACTGTGGAAATGAAGTGATGGGCGGCGAGAGATTGTGGTGGGCATGGGGCATGGGCGGACGAGGTACCGTGCCAAACACCAGTCTCCTCATCTATTCGACTGAAGGCACCGGTCTTTGGAACAGTTCGGAACAAGACGCTTTTAATGGAACTGGCGGATACAACAGTAGCAGCAGTAGCAGCAACAGCAGCACCTGGCCTTCCGACGAGAGTCCCTTGAGAGGAGAGCGCGACCTCATCATATCTATCGTGATGGCAAGCATCCTCAGTCTCATCATCCTGTTCACGGTTCTCGGTGAGTGAATCTATTATGCAGTCTGCACCGACAATGTTTAGAAATATCAGTACCGTATACTTGTATCGCTTTGATAACGTTTAATTGAAACAGTTAAAGTTCTGGTAGAGCTTTATTATGAGGTACTCGGTAAATTGCCACAACAATATTATCATCGCAATGGAATGCTTAACTAACAGAGTTGACACAGTAAGAGGATCATTAATGAAATTTCCGATACCGCATGGAGACTGAAAATAACTCACGGCTATTGCTTTCCGTGGAAGCTGTAATACCATTGCTGCGTGTATTTTATATAGTTGCCAAGATATTTTTCCTTTTCATTCATAAAATAAGACGACAAATGATTGCTCTCGCTAACGACATTTCTGTCAGCGCTATAACAGCTTACGTTTACTTTAAATTCCCAAAACCGTTCGTTATTCAATGATGCAAATCCAATCTCCGTTAATTAATTTTCCTGGTGCTAATAGCAATTTCGATAGCCGTGGAACGAGGTAAATCCTCTTTAAAACCAACGTTATATGCGCGCCAATTGCAATACATCGTCTTTTAATCTTGTCTCAGCGTTAACGGTGCGTTTTCGTCGATAGGTGACAGAAGCAAGGCGGCTGCAGTGGAGAGTCCTGTCACACGTTAGCCAAGGCAGGAAAACGATGTCGATCAAAGGCTTTTTTCCCTATCGCCACCCGCACCCCCCGCTCAAACTGATTTTTCCTACAGCGTCTGCTATAGACGTGGAAGCAATTTCGCTGTCGGCCTCTTCTACCTTTTCTGATTTATTTTTCTTAGTCACTTGTGTGCGTGAAGGGCTTTCCCGTTTATGCACAACGCTTTCGTTTGGATACACACAAATATGCCTGACGTGTATGTTATATGCTGGAAAGTGGAGAACAGTCCTACCGTCAATTCGTCGGCCGTTTTTGACAGCTGCGCCCGTTCACTCTCTCAGCTATGTCTACAGTTCATTTGGCCGTTTACCCGGCTCAACCTGCATATAGCAGACAAAAACAATGATCAAGGAACTTTAACGGTTGTCACAATTGGGCTGCAGAAATATGGCAAAAATATTTTCAATATTTAATCATGATTAGACAAAGTTACAACTTTAATTTTCTGAATCATTATTGAAAATTCGTAAAATTAATTCACGTAAAAAAATATTTTTGTATAATCGTGTTCAAATGTAGCTTTTCCCAATTTTTTAACGTATTTATCGTATTTTTATTAATATTACTTTTTTTTTAATTAATGGTAAAGTTCAATGGTAAAAAAAATGTTTATTTCTTTGAAAAATGATTGGAATATTTTGTAAATATATTAGAAATAGAATAATAGAATAATATTACATATGCAACGTTTAGTGCGAACATTGCAAGTAGATTTCGAAATATTCCTATATTTCAAAGCAATATTTCTACAATGTTATCTATATATTACGGTGCTTTGTGGACTAGAATTCGAAATTTCGTGCGAACTTGTTCAACTGTATTAGGTCCTATCAATGACATATTTTCTTTAGATTTCTATCGCTTGGCAATGTGATGAGAAAATCAAATTCGTTATCAGTATTCTTATACCTCTCCCTCAGTCATAGATGTCTGACCAACATTCCCAGGGCTTGCGACGTCTGTCGTGTGGTCCTTCTTCCAGGATAGTTGAAGAAAACTGAGAGAAATCCGTGCAGAGACGTCGCAAACCCGCTTCCCATTTTCCTTCTATCTGATGCAGTTGCTCTCGTGGGTCTGTGTGCGAAAATACAAAGACCGTCCGGGTAAGAAAGCTCGAAGGGATCGAAAACCTTGCTTTATGTGCCGTGCAAAGTTTACCTAGGCGAAACTTTTTCTTCCTATCCTGCCCTCTGTGGTTGGCTCTGCTTCTTTGGGATAATGCGAAGCACCGCCGGCGAACGAGAAATTTCTTGTTGTTCTACCAGTGGGACGAAAGCGGAAGAGCAGTATACGACGACGAGACCGGAAAACATAAGAGCTTCGGAGCTCTTCGGGTCTGCGTATTACCTTAGCCGGTTTTCTCTCTTCCGTACACTTTGCTTCCGACGGCTAAAAAGTTCTCCCGAGAATATACAGAGTAGCCGTTGTTTTGATATGGATGAATTCCGACGCTTGATATCTGGTTTTACAAACGACAAGGCAAAGACCACTCAGCAGCTATGAGTGCTGGAATTAATGAATTTATGTGTCGAAAATGTCGATAAGACGATAGTTGGTTCAGCAGTGAGTTAAGATAAAAATACCACAAAACAAAATCGGATACTATTCTGTTGAAAAACGTCGACGACTTAATATTTTATATGAGGCAATCCAACTCAGTTTTTAAACCACTGTCCGCACTTTTTTATGTTTAAACGAAATTTTGCTGAAATGTTCGCATAGGTCCGAAAAGAAACGTCGTTTTTTTAATCATTTTCAGAGTATCTTGAAAATGTTGTGTTTATTCACAACATTACACTTTGCAACTGAATTTCCTCATTAATCTTACATTTTTCTCTTGAGTTCATAACTGGAACTCGGACTGAAAAAATTATAGACTTATTTGATAGAAACCAGAGGCTTAACTAACATCAATCGTGAAATCGTGACATAGGCTTTCAAAAGCTGTAATGATTGGGTCTAGTATCATACATTTCTGCAACATAAAAATACAAAAATCTACATTGCAATCATCAATGAAGGATTAAAATTAGATTGAAAAAAAGCTGTTAAAGTTTGAGTAAGCTATGCTTTATAAATACATACCTTGATGTATATTTCTCATAGTATCAAAATTAGAAATCAGGACTATCGAAACCGAATTAATACTCGTGACATGGTTGATCGTTGTTCTGCCGCGTACATGCAATATTAGAATGGAAGTGAAAATGCTCCGGTCACTGTCGATCATAATTATTTCGTTCGATTTGTTGCTTGCGCCATTTACCGTCTACCGCTTGATCGCCCCACAACTCCGCATGCTCTCACATAACAACTGGAGCTGATCCGCGTATGCATGAAGTGGACACTGCGATGCATGCTGCATTCAGGTTTAGCGTATCGCATGCTGTTTCAGTGTCGGATTAATATTGCAAATGAAAATCGCCTATAATCTTATAATGCACGAACACGTATGCACGCCTACAGCGTGTATGCAGATCGAACAATTAGTAAAAGTGATATCGCTAAAATTTCATCTAATTGTGATATTCGACCTCAATGTACAAAAATTGTAACGAATCTGTAAGCAAAGAAAATCATTCATGAGGACATAATTGCATAAGCTCTCTGTTGCGATTTAGGGTTTATTTACTTACTGGCACTAATTATCTGAACAGCACATTACAACGATCAGTTGTTTTTCGTGACTCTGGTTTCTGTGATTCAAAAAATTTAGAATGCAGGAGACTGACTCATATTTGAGGACCAGAATATTAAAGACAAGAATCTTTATTGACTTCATCCTAGAAATTTGGAAAGTCGACGAAGACGTCATGGTTAAAAAATGTACTTCATTGTTGTTTGATTTATGTATGATCGCATAGTACAGATCATGTTCCAAGCTATGACAATTTTCTGAACTCTCGTGTGAGCTACTGAACCTACCCACCCAGTGTCCTTGTGCTTTTCTAAATTATTGGATTCTATCCCACTGCACGAGTTCTCCCGTTTCGATTGATAGTACATGTGTGCAATCAAAAATTGAATTTCAATCGATGAAAAAAAAAAAAGAAAAAAAAAACACTTTACCCTTTTCCCTGGGCGCAATACAGCCAAGCGGAACTGCGATGCAAATTTTGTTCATGAATATTCTCTTGTATCGTACACGATATTCCTACCATATCGTATCTTATGATTCGATTGCTAGATTCTTGCCGATCGCGGGATATCATTTCCCGATAATTTAATATATCTCTTCATCCTCTCTGTATATAGATGTGTATACGAGATAAAAAAAAAATATATATGTATATGCCACCCGTGCGTCATCGTTGGATTCGAGACAAACACACAAACGAGGCGAACAAAAATAAAACTGGCAAACCAAACAAGTGGCCGAGGAGTCTGCGACTGCAGAAGCGAGTTCGAGGTATTTGCCGTTGATGTGTTCGGTGAACGGGGAAAAATAGATTGCGTCAAATTGGAAATTCAAGCTCGCGATATATTCGGCAGTCGGTGAATTTCTGTACAGTGGAGTTTGGCGGTTGCCCGACGAATGTGTATACAACCGGGGCAATTTTTTTTTTTTTACACGCTAACACGTTTTTTTAACCTTTCGAACGCGACGGGAGATATTGGCCCGGGGCCACTTGACCGTACCAACTCTTTTCGTCTGGAAACGTGTGCTATTGACGTGCTTCATAATACCGGAGTCCCAAGTGTCCTGCACAAGGCTCCTGCCGTGAGCTTATCATCACGAATGCAGCAGGCTATATCGCCTGAGACCCGGCATTCAAAACCTTTGAAAATTATCGTACCCGGTCGGCTTATCCGCGGACCTCGTGGACCACTTTCCCTATCTTTCCACCGGTAATGCTGAATATTTAGAAATCGTTTTCTCCAGGCAAGATCAGATTGCCTTTTACACTTTTCCGTTCCTTCCTAGGATACCCTGCGAAGATTCTCCTGAGCGATTCCTGACCACGCAGGATAAGCTAAAGGGACACACACGTAGACTTTCGATTGTCAGCGTTAAATAAACATACACCCGTGGCCAGTTCGGTGAATTTCTTATCGAAAAGTGAATCGGACCAAAGCTGTTCAATTTGACTGATCAAGTCAACTCCTAAAGTTAACGAAATACTAATGTGGGGACTACGCTTTTGTCTGGTGACTAAAGCACTTAGTTTCTATCCAATTCACTGCATAAGCCATTTCTTGTCAATCGATTACACTCCGCTTTATATACATATATATATATATTGCATGGTAACCACGAAAAACTTTTGATAAGAACAGAAGTCTCAGTCGCGCCCGCAAGGAGAGGTTTTCATCCCGCGCCGTTGAAAGTGAATTAAAAACTTTTCAAGTGTAATAATATCGACTGGATGAGTTTTTCATTGAGCGGGATGAGATACCGAGATAAGTTTTACCCTGGCTTTCAAAAGATTTGCTTCCAATTGCCTTATCGTATTCCTTTTACAGTAGCAATAAAACTAATAAATCCCGCTTTGGTTTATACTCAAGGCTAACGGAATTTGAGTTAAAGCGAAACATCGATCACAGCTATATGGCTAATGTTGCGAAAGATTTTATAATTAAAAAGAAATCTCAAACATACATTGCTAAAAAAAAATCCTCAGCAAATAATCCTCTTTTCGACATCAACAACATAATTGATTAGCTGTTTTTATACACAGAATAATACAGAAGATATCGAAACTCATATCTTCATTTATTTTACCTAACTTTCCCCACTTAAGTTGGATGATAGTTTACGTTTCTTCAATTAGTGCTATCAAACATATCTGTGAAAGACTTAGATGAAACTACTGCATCAGTGTTCAGTGCTTTCCCTCGTTACAAGAGACTTTAAAACAACTGATATTCATAAGACCATATAACTTGTGTTCCACTTACTTAAGACTTCTATACATTCACGTACTTGGAATCTGAAGCTTTCGCTTCTGCGAATCAAAATTTGTACAAGCAACTCTCTCAATACCACACAAGTCGAAACAATTCAAAGTCAAGAGCAGCACGGAGTCAAACCTAAATGCTTCGAGACATTCAATCAGTGCATAGTTAGACTAAAGTAAGATTATGCAATAAGAGAGGGGACAAATGGAAACGGACAAGTTTGTGCGGTTGAAGTTGATGTATAAAGCGATTTACGACAAGTGTTGGTATACTGCAAGAGAAGTCCTCTGTACGGTAGACCGGCACTTTTCTTTTCCTCCAACGTTTGGCAATGTCCTCTCAACAAAACTGATGTACGTCCACTGTTTTTATAGTTTTTGTTTTCAACAGCAGAGGATAGCTGGGAATTTCAAAGCTGGTGGATTCGTTGGTTGAGCTACTCCGTTTCATATATAGTAGATACGCCCTATAGTTCCACCTAATACTCCAACGAGAGTGAAAAACGAAATCCATTTGCTGAATTCTCTCAACACTTCAACACGAATATGGCGATCTAACTGATGTGCGTTAGTCGGGCATCTAGTGTGTTTGGATTACTCTCGTTGGAGCACCTGACCCTTTTAGCCAAAATGCTTTGACTAATGGATTATTCTTTTTTTTTTTTTAGACTGAACATTCCAGTACTTTCATATTATTTGTGACCATTATAGAGCGTAATCATTCGGACGAGCAAAAAAGAGGCAAGATAAATGTACTCTCTCTGGGACAAGGAGCCACGAAGGCAAGAGTAACGGACAGAACAAAAATCCATTTATGCACACGACGAGTTTCCACAAATAAAATATATTTCCTCGGTTGAAATTGGCCTAACTAGCCGGCACTAATGTGTTTCGAGCGAGTCAGCAAAAGTAGGGCTAGCATCAGTCAAATCCCATAACCGAACGTGGGTTAGGGAAAGGTAGGAGAAAGAGAGACAGAGAGAGAGAGAGAGAGATAGAGAAAACGAACGAGACGAAGGAAAACCAAGTTAACCGGTCGGTGATTGATGAACTCTACCCACATACATGGTACACACTCGTCCGCTACTTGAATTTCCTATACCCTCTTCTTGGTCTCTTTTTTCAAGCGCTCGTTTTATCTATCGCACTTACCGTTCATTCTCGATTTCTACCGCTGTTTACACATCTGCCTGACGTACAACAGTTATATTACAGAAATGAAAGTCGGCTCATGCTGTGGATCAAAAATAAATTCGCGACGCGGTCTATCACAATAATATCGATTATTCAGTCTTTGCTACATTTCTTAAGAAAGCATTTAAACGCTATTATCGACAAATGAGTGTTATAAATGTTTTGGAGGGAAAAAAAATGTGAAATGTTGATAACCGAATATTCTAGTTTTGTTTCTAATCCATTTTGCCCCTCTTCTCGATGTGTTGAAATATTCCGTTTTGACCGAAACATATTACTCGATATTAGTGTGCATTCCGAGGAACATAATGAGGTGACGATAAACGAGCCGTCTGATAAAGTGACCATTTATTGTAACGACTATTCAATCTGCATCGTCGACGGATATCCGCCTTAAGAGCGCAGACCCACTAGAATATAATACACGCGGGGCTAATTTCCATTGAACTGCGGATCGACCGGTTTAGCGCGGATACGATGTAATTTAATTACATCTGGCTCCTGAAATTGCTATCAATAAAATTATCCGAGAGCCTAATGAGTTGCCTGTGCGGAGAATTGGCGTCATGCAAGGGACGCCAGAACGTCTTGTAACCATGCGCCTCTTCTTAAATACTCCTTTGGGACTAGCTAAAAACCTCGTATAGTATATTACACAGTATTACCTGTTCTCCAGTACCCGAGCTATTCCCCGTCCAAAATAACATATCCATTTAATTTCCAGTTTAAATTGATTATCGACTTTTAAATTCATTCTGGCAGACACTCCGTGCTTCGTTCATCGTTCCTTGATTAAACAAATCATTTTCGATGAGGTGATCGTTACGTGACGATTGAATAATCCTTCTGTAAATTTCATCGCTTTCCATTTCGATTTATAGAATCACTTAATTTTTTTGTAAAGCCATGAAATTGTTTTTTTTATCACCGAAAATTTCGATTTAATATGTTCTCGTAGCCTAAGGGAATATTAAATGGATGTCAATGTAGAGATATGTAGAGGACGATGTCGATGGAGTAAATGAATATCCTGAGGTGAATATTCCATCGACACGCTGTATGTACATGAATATTCGCTATTATATTCAAATCGATATTTCGAACAGTAACCTCTCGGACGAATATAAAACTTCTCACGTTACAATTTCCTGTTGAATGTTAACGTTACATCGACCACCACTCTTGGTCGAACCACCACCTTCTCTACCCTTCCACCGTCGTAATAGGAAATCTTCGATCCGCATCCGAACCCCGTAAACTTCGTCCCCAATCCGAAACCGGAAATTCTCTATGCAGCGAACGATCCGTTACATTTTATCGAAGCCATTTATCTGGGGCAGTATAAAGGAAGCCACCGAAAAATATTGTACTAAACCGAAAAATATTGGTCTAGTGAATGGAGGTACAGAAAAATCAATGTGCATAGCACGACAAGAAAAGCTCTACAAAATTTACAGCAGGTTACACCGGTATCGATTGTACAAACTCTTTTCTTATTTCTCGACGCGATCATTTCGCCACGCAGCGTGCAGAATCTTATCAAACTAATTCTTCAATTTATGGCAAACCAAGAGCAAAGTTAAAACGCAATTAATACCCGCTGGTTATTGCATATTATGTTTCCGCTTCGCTAGCTAAACCTCGGGGGGGGGGGGGGGGGGGGGGTCGGCGAGTATAGGTAAAGGAGAAATAATTAAGTTTGATACTTCTTGGAAGTTGATGTGAGAAACTATTCGACGTTATTATACTAGACCCGCATAGTTAGCCTCTGGTGGACCTCTTGCTGCTCCTTTGTAACATTGGAATAGTTTAGAGTGGCCACACGTGTTCATGGGCTTTTAGATTTTGAGTGATTGCCACGATCATGATAAACTTGCCCTGACGACAGCAGAGATATTGGATCATCGCGCGTAGAAAAGTAAATTTGTTCATGCACAATAAAATCTTATCTATGCAAGAAAATCTATCTATCATATGTATGTAAAGAAATGTCCTGACAGAATGACTATCTCATCAACACAAATTCTCAACAATAAATTTTGAGAGTCTATTCCATCCATAAGATGCTAATGGTACTAATTAAAAATATTATTACTATCGAAATTTTACTTGAATTGATATTTTTATACAGTTTAATTTATTTATTTATATTTATATTTCACATTATTGGTCATATTTTCAGTGTTTCCAACAATTTTCGTCTCTTGTACAAAAATAGTCGAGTTAAAGTGGTGAAGCTCGTAAGAAAAATCTCACCAATTTATATATATATACATATATATATATATATATGAATCTCAGCAGTGTGTCTGAGCTTCAACGACCCTACCCACTACCTACCATGAAGTACATTTCTCAGCAACGACCAACTGATAAAGAACTCACTAATGTTCTTTTTTTTAGCCTTAATTACGTTTTTACCCTGATTCATTACTACTTAATTCCATTAATTTCAAAGTTAAATTCGCAAATTAGCACTCCTGAATATCGATTACTGTCTTTGCCAACCACGAGTAAAGTACATTACAATTCGAATCGCTCGTTCTTGCCGCAAATGCGTTTTACCAAATCAGCGATGAAGACGTCACTATATAGATATATTAGAATTGTGAAATTTCTTCAGTAAAAGACCGTACCGAGAGAATACGCCGACAAATTCGAATCGCTATTTCTAGCTGCAAAGACTCAGCGGACCTTCACAAGATGAACAAGATGAACGATGCGAAGAGACGTCGTCGGTTAAATCCGATTACCCATTGTAAGGACTTTCCAGAGTCTGATTCAAACGCAAAATCAACGTGATATCACAATATATCAGCATTATTTCATTATGTTATACGTCGTTTCCTTGTCTATTTCAATAAAAACGCTTCATTTTTCGTATTTCTTCGTCATCTACATTTTACTATTTTAATCCAGTCAATTGAACCCAGTCCGAAATCGCAAAACGAAAATAATGTTCCATTAATATCAGAACATCGTGAAACTATTCTCAAATATATACGAGAGAATGACGAATCTCCTCTTCAGCCATTGTACGAGATTAAATTGTAATCGAGAACTCATTCACGAGCAGCATTTTCATTGACATTATCTGGGTACAGCCATAATAGTACATATTTCCCAATCAAACTCTACTGTGCTCATCCGCCTACTCAGTATACTTTCGCAAGACGTTACTCGCGGCTATTCAGGTCGTATTCTCTGCTATCAGGCGCGGATTGTCCTGAGAAATGAGAGTTAAAAAAGAAGCCGACGTAAAATATGAGATATGCAGAGAGACTAAGCGAGAAGGACAGTTGGAGGGAAACAAAAAATTGGTGGGTGGATCGGGTACATATTCATAACCAGAACCAGCCAACGGCGAATCTGCATATTTCCAATAATTCTGTCGCTCATTCTTTTCCTTTCTTCTATCTTTCCGTCCTGCTCCATCAACATAACAAACTGATGTGTACCGTGCTCTCTTCCGCTTTCTCTTTCTTCGTTCCTTCCCAATCCGACTTTATTGTCAATTCGTTCCTGGATAGTATTGGCAGTTCTATCTCTTGGATCGTCGTTGTCGTCGTCGAATCTTCATCCTCTTCTACTACTTACACTTTGATATACCAATATACCACTGCATCTGCACTACCAACCGACAATGTACACACTCAATAGGTCACTGGTGTAGATTTAACACCGATGGTTCATAACAGCGATGACGATGATTCGGATATAGCTGAGAACTACCATCCTATTCGAAACCACTGATTGATTTACAGACCTTATCTGCCCGATGCAGCTCCATCGAGCTCGTCCTCACGAGCAGGATCATTTCAGATTACGAGAGGTCGAGATTTGATCCCCGAACCCTCTCGTTGCTTCCCTCTGTCCCGCTGTATATACACTTTCATTTTGACGCAGTTCGCGTCTCATTGACTACACATCGACATCCATGACACACCCCTCACTCTTCTTGTACAAATTGCATGCCACACCTCCAACCGACGACTGTATCCGAGTCTATTGTATCTTTATATCTATATTTATGTATCTATCAACCGAGCATAAAGAACTCGGTTCCAGAGTACATGGAAAAAGGTTGATGGGAAGATCAACGGATTAGTAGTACTAATAATACGGTCAATAGGATTAGATATAGTAAAGAAGATAAGACGGAGAAGGGACTGAAAGTATCTATTTAGTGAAATAACGACTTGAATGACCATGCAGATAGCCGAGTACAAGCTCTGTATCCGTTGGAGAAAAGTAAAAAGTATGAGAATCGTTGGGTTTCCTAATAAATAATTTGTGTCGTATTTTTCTGCTAGCTCATCACATACGAAGTATGTAAAAAAAAAAAAAATGTTGCAGTAAAAATATATTCGGCCCTCAGATTATATTGGAAATGTACGTTTTTACAGTGTGTTTTAAATTCAGTCTAGTAAAAAAAATACTTAATTTACATAAACTCAAGATTCCAATTATTGTGTGGTATTTCAAAAAAAAATTCCATATCGCTCGTAACCTTATCCCATTAATTTCACGTCAACTTTGCCATGGGCAATTTTTCTTTACCCCTATTAGCTAGTAATTTCTTTATTGGCTTGAAATGATACAGAGGCCTCGTTTTTCTTTTTCGTTGCACTTTATTTTGCACTCCTGCTTAATATTGCATACAGTCACTCGAAAGTGAATAATGGAGACCTGGGTAAACCTTTTTCTCGACACTTTCAATTGGGGCGTCGCTTGCGGAGAGCAAACACTGAGCACGGGAAAAGTGAATTACTTTTTTACACTTTTAGATTTCGTTTGCTTCACCCTCTTTCTCATCCACTTTTCTTCTGGTCCTCTTAAAATCTCTCCTCTCCCCCATTACTGTTCGACGCTATGCTCAGAGTTCAAACCCCACTCCCCGTCCGATATCACCCCTTCCCTCCACCAGCGACGATTAATCAGAGGTGATGAAACGCGAGCTGATAGTGATGGTATGAAAGTGGTAAACTATGCGAGTTTCTATCTGCGAGTTTGCGGTATAACCGGGAAAGTGCAAGCGGGCACTCTGTTCCTCGGACTGTTGAAGAGTTTGCTCGGTCGCTAGAGCATACCCTTTGCTCTCCTTCCTTTTCTTCCTCGACTATAGTCTCACAGTCCACTCGCTCTTCTCAGCGGTATTTTTAATCACCTCTTGCAAGAATTATATGTATAAGATAGAACGGTCGCGAGCCTGCGGCATTTCGCGACAACCGCGGTAATTCTGTCGTATGCTTGGAGCTGAAAAGCAATGGAGATGACGAAGAGGACGAAAGAGAAGGCTCTGAGTGGATGGTATATACTAACATGTATATCTTTCTCTATTATAAAAATATCTCGACCCCGCCGCTCCCGTGTAAAAGAATTGAGAGAGGGCCACTCCATTATTCCAGGTCCCAATGAGCCTATAAGGTTCTTAAAACAGAAAGGCGAGAAGGTTTCACGCGCGAATCGTGTAGGAACGGACCACGCCCAGGGTGAGATAGACACACTCTGCACAAAACAATTATTTTGGAAAATTGAAGTGCTAATTTTCGTAAAAAATAATGTTGCCAAATAAGTAGCGAATTGCTTGGTTACTTTAACAAAGAAATCATTTGTATTTCACACGATTTTTTTCATTAAATTAGTATAGTGATAAATATTTTCAAAATTAACAAAAAAGAAAATTGTGAATGATTGTGGACAAACATTTTTTTTGTTAAAACTACGAGAATTTTGGTTTCTGTTTTACTATGCAGAACAATATAAAACTGTAATTTCCAACTAAGAGGGGACAAGTTCCAAAACAAACTTTAGCTAAAAAGTAACAAGTACAAAAATATTCATTACTCCCAATTCATTGCGAACTTTGCATTTGAGTAAAGAGCAAGACATGTATCGCAAGTTGTTCTTACAATATGTAGCAAATTTTTCAATTCGTTTTCTTCATTGAAGTTTATCAGCATAAAACCGAGGGACGAAGACCCTCTAGAATATATATACGGTACGTCAGCTGGCAAAGCATCTCAGAGGCGAAAGCGGGAGTGCCAGCTAGGCGTGAGGCGTTATCAGCCGGGTCTATCAATTATAAAGTTCAGATTAAACAGCCCGCGGGACCCCATCTTCCGAATTGCAGCCCCTTTCCTCGGTTCGGCTCGCTCTCCTTGTGAAGGAGGATTTGCTCTACGGTACCAGCGGCATTAAGAAAAGCGCTCTTATTAGTCGTCGTCTCTCAGCGTGCTCCTTCTATACTCTGATGCTGCTGTCCTCATCCTCCGTGTCCAAAGACAAGCACACACACTATACCTGTCTTTACGAAGTGCTTGCACCTCGCTCGTGTCTCCTTTCATCCCGCAGAGGTGTGTCCTAGATATACCGCTTCACCTTAAATCTACCCCCCAGATGAAGGAGTCGCGAAGCTGCTCCGTCACCGCGAATTCAATAAAACTTTACGCCTTAAATATTCATGCTCCAACCCGAGTGGCGAATACCACGAAAATTTATTGACTCTTGGACTTATTTTCACCTCTTGACACTCTATCTTCATCGAAATTTTTAGTTTTTCTCCCGCAAGTTCATTAACCTATTAACAGATAAAATATGTAAATGTGATTTTAAGTTTAATGAGCGCCGGAAGTTCTCTTTGACGTCCGATAAAAAAGGCAACGTTAATTTGAAAAAATTGGCGATTTTAACTGTAATTCAAAAAACAATATTTTTAAATAGCTAAAAATATACACGTGTTAATTAAATTGCATAATAAATTTAAGCTTTAGCAGCTTTAATACCATTTTAATATATACTTTACACAGCAAATCGGAATGTCATACGTGATCGCGATACATCGATTCATCCGGAGATATTGTACAGCAAAAAACGTTCTGAAATAAATAAAACGAACAAGTGGAGAATCTATCTGTACCAGAGGATTTATTACAATATTTCGGGGCTTGTCTACCGCATGCCAGTGAGACCTCTACATGGTCAGCAGAAACAGCAGCAACAGCTCTCGAATCAATGCCCTGTTCCAGTAGACAGATCAACGTGACGCCCATAGCCACTCGAGTGGCTCACATGTGAATAGTAGCTGGAATTTATAGCCATCCGGTCGCTCGATATTCAGTTTTCATAAAAAAAAAAGAAAGGAAGAAAAATAGGAATATAGAAAAATCAGCAACAGTGCAAAAGTGATTTGAAAGGTATATAACAAAAAAAAATGGTAAAAGCAATATTGCATTTCCGACCTGATAAATTGAAGATACCAAGGGCTAGTTTTGTTTTATTTTTTCTTGTTAAATAATTCAAAAAAAGCAGAAATATGTATATCTATATTTTTTTACATGCTGCGAGCAGTCAAGAGAAGTCTGCGCAGGACTATGTGTGAGAAGGATGGAATGGAATAGCGCGTAATGGAATACACCGGAAAGAAAGCAAAGCACACGCGCTGTGGAATTAATTCCGCATGGCGAGTCGAGAGGGGCTTTCGCAGCACCACCACCAGCAGTATAGTAGTAGCTCAGCAGGATAGCTTTTCACAAAATCCTCACCCATTCGTTGACCGTAAAAATATAATCCCATATCTCTCTCTCTGCCTCTTTCTTTCCCTGCTCCCTTTTCTACTCTTTTGGTCTTTCGCGTTAGTTTCCCCCCTACGATATATAATTTGTCACGAAACGTCCCGAGCAGTCGTGCGTCCGAGGGTTAGAGACGCGCTCACCGAGAGCTCCGCATGCTTTTTCAATTTCTCCACGTTCGCGGATGAATGGCCAGGTCCACCGCATACGTCTCTACCTCCGGATTCAATGTTACTCCCGCACAGGGTGCTTTGCCCCCGTCTCTATAACCGAGCTCTCGTGAAAGAGCGAGTATATTAGCGCCGTTTTATGGACTAATCGATTACTACACAAATACACACACATACACACACACACATACAGACCGGTTCATATTTACGCTTCCACAGAAGCCTCGATCACATCGCCCCTTGTTACATTGCGCGAGGTTTGGCAAACACGTTTCTGTCCGGTGCAGCTTTTTCGCAGTGGTACTTCAAAGTGAACCGATTATCGAGAATTGCCGAAACGTCTATATCCGGAATAGCTTTTGCTCTCTGCCTATAATAAATAATATTTTCCGAATGGCGGCACAGAGTGTATCATAAATTGTGTAGATCCTTTTTCTGTAAATCGGAAAAGATACTGATTTCGATTGATGGATTAATCGTTACTGCATTGAAAATCTTTATTGAACGAACAATTTTCCAAAATGTTGATTACTGTCGATACTTTCACTAAATGAAAGCTCGCCAATTGCCCTGTAGAAAAGGTAATGAAATAATGACGTATGAATTTACTATACTAGTTTACTATTCAATAATCTGTCCTTTTCTAAAAAAAATACAGAATTTAAAATACGTATCGATGTTCACATACAAAACATTCTCTATCATTTCAGCTACTTTTTCCTTACACACTCCGATTTTTCTCAAAATTTAGCCACATCCCAAATTTGAATACTGCTTGAATATCTTTTAATCTAGCTAATTACGATAAATAAATGACAGGGTCAAAATTTGCTTCATCAGGAGTGATATCTTCATATTCCTAATTAAATATTCAAATTGCAGTAATTGTGACATGTCATGCTCTCATATTTGGTTTTAAGCAATTAAGACCTACGGAGTTTATATGCATACACTCGTTTGAGCCGTGCTCAACTCTGCCTCTTCACCGACAACTGTGTAACAGCTCAGACTGCTTCGCAAAATTGCAGAGCAAGCTCAAGTGCGAGGGAACATACGAATAGTAGGAGTATTCGGATAATTAGCAAGACAACACTGTGCTGCAAGTGGCAAATGAAATGGGTGAACGCGCTACGGCTCCTTAGCTGGCAAACTTTGACCTTAATGAGCCGTTTCACTTCCGACTCCTGTGGCTACTACTTCCAAGACGTAGATTAAACTTCGATGTGATAGTGCACTAGCGATAAATGCGATTACAGTATCTGTGTGAGCTTCTGGGGAAACTACGGAAACCCTGAAGACACGGTGGGATAACTTTTAGGAGTGTTGATGTGTTCATCCAGTCATCGACTCTGGGGACCATTCAATTGCCGGGCGGAATATCTACTTAATTATTATAGCCTGAAACACCGTCCGCGATACTCTGTGATAATTACAGTTAGGTATTTACACCTAGTACATAGACACTTAGTGCCTGCGCATATTCACATGCCTGCTTTTGGCAACGATACATTTTTTTACTTCAATTATTTTTATTCAGTTGTTTACTTGCACAAAAATTCAGAATAACGATAAATTCATCGGTTCTCTTATGAGGTTATGAGAAACAATATGCCTAAAATTAAAAATTAAATTAATTAGTGAAGATCAATCTAGGTGACCTATTCCTCTTTTTCTTCCATTACTCCCTTCGTATCTCACCCGTATGTAAAGTTCGTATTAAAAGACCGCAGTATTGGATAATATGAAAGACTATTTTAGAGCACACCGCAAGTCTAACGAGATTCTCTGAACTCTTTGCGCGCGTGGAGCTTACGGAAATGAACATTTATACGTGGGCATTGCGGACTACTGTTGCCCAGTGCTGGTTAGCACACTCTGTCCCGCTGAAAAGTTTTATCCACAGAAACGCGCCACAGCAGCAAAGTTGATTACATCTGAGCAGCGTTAGTGGCGTTGGTGGTATGCAATGGCAAAACTAGATGAGAAAGGGAGTGAAGAGGAAAATAAATGCAGTTATACAACACCGTATACCCGACTACAGCATGAGTTTGGAGTTCTCATTCGAAATTATAAACGACAACTTGTTGCCCACCATTTTCAACTGAAATTTCATATTCGGCCTTTTTCCCTTGTTTTCCTAACAGCAGTCTCAACTGTAATAGGTTTTGAAACATTTTTCTTGATCTACCTCGACTGGCGGCACACGGAGGGTCTGATATATATTACAATAAAAAAACTTTTGCGTTCTTTCTTACTAAGGCGTTTCACAAAGTTTTAATCCAATATTCGCTTCAATACGAGTATCAAAATGCACGAAAACGTCATATCCAAGAAGTAGAGAAAGGATCGAGTATGGGTGTGAGTCGGGATATCTGGAGAACGAATAACTCGACCCAGCCTAACTGCTTCGCTGTTATGAAATTGCTGGACGTTATACGGGACGCTAATAACGCACATAGGTATCATTCGCGACATGTGGTGCAGAAATATCCGTAGGTCCGTTCAGTCCTTCACGCCTACGTGACAAACATACGCGTTTCCTTAATGCCACCCCATGATAATATTAAGTTTTTCTTGATAGAATGTTTGTTTGTCTTTTGATGCACATTGGTTTGTTTCTTAATAAGATTTTTTAAGATTACTAAAAGTAACATGTTCTTCTCTAAGCGAATACCTTACGCCTTAAAAAATATTCATCCTACTCCCTGCCCATTTATTGCACATTTTTTATAGTTCTTTTTATCTACAAGCAGGGTAGTAAGTATGCTTCAGATATTCGTTGGTAATATGAATATAATGTCCAGCACGTCGGAATCGTGGACATCGTCAAGACCTCCTGTTCATACACCATCTGCATATACACTTCTCAGCACATGACGTATGTACAAGTATACGAACGTGTGTGGAGCATGCACAAGGAGTAATGGAATACTAATTTCAGCACGTATTATGCAGATTATGTGACCGGCATCATCCGCCAGAGTCAGGGAGCTCTACTACAGACAATATAGTATACACGTGTAGTGGTATATAGCTTCAACTCCAGTAGCCCAGATGCCTCGAGTTTCACATATTAATCATGTACCGTAGAAGATTAACCATAGTATTCAGAACAGCAGAACTGATCGAAACAATAGATCTTTCCGAGTCAAAATAATCCACGTGGTATTATTGATTTGTAAGCGCAACCCGAATGGTATGGAATTTGATCTCGACGAATCCATTCATTGTATTCTGTGTAACGCTTATACCCCTGATTTTTCAGTCTGTCGAATTCCAATATCGCGGTGTATTTCGAATATCGTTGAATATTCCGTGTCGTTTCGCGTATATTTCACTGTTCTCTGACGTTTAATTAGTAGTTTCAATTATTCCAGTGTATGACAAACCCTTTTGACAAAACCCCATCTCGAGCCTTTTTTGTGGTACTTCCAAACATACATGAAATTCTTTCCATTTGTAAAATTAATATCCCTTCCGCTTTTTACTTTTGTACCGTCCTTCACATCGACTGTATTTATGCTTCTCACGCTGATCCTGTGATTTATTTGTCGACGAAATTCGGTCTGCTGAAATTGATCTATACGTTTCTCCACTTATTATCCGCGCTCTTTAAATTTCGCCCTTTCATTAAGCATTCCGTACTGAATAAGTTCCATGTAGATATTCCACACGAAAGAACTGCCGCGCACCATCATTTCACAAAAATCGAACTCCCAGAAACGCTACATTCCCCTTCAATTACAAAATGTATGCAGATTCCATAAAGCTTCACCTCATTTCCTCCATTTTTCTTAATACAATTCATGCCTTTATTATTTTCCTTGCATTTCATCGATTTTACTTCAATTCTATTTATACATTCCCAATTGCTAATTTCTTTTATCCACTCTGTCCCCTTCCGCACTTTTTTTCTTCTCCGTTGACCTTCCGTTTCACTCTCCATAGATCCTTGGCTTCCAACGTCGACAAAAGCTCTAGCTTTCATCTTATTGCACTTTCAGATAGCCCGTACGTGCTGTGTTTCTGCCGGCCATTCCACGTGTTGACCCGGTTATCCAATACTCTTGTTATTTTATCCTCCTGTTATAGTCTAATCACTTCAATTATTTCCGTTTGCTCATCCTTTCAGAATCTTTTGTTCTCTGCACAGATATTCCATCCGTTACTGATATCCGTTTACAACCTCTAGTTGCTATCGTTCCTATTCTTATCTGCTTGCCCCTAGTCTTTCAAAAACTTCTCTTACCACTCTCTAAAAAGTAATTTTCCTATCCGATCCTATTTTTTATTTCCTTTAATTCGCCTTCGAATTCTTGCTGTTTTTCTGTGATTTTGTTAAGTTGGATTCTCGGAGATGCATACGTGTTTTCAGTTCACTATTTTAACAGTCTGCCCTTTCTGCAGCATTTACATTTACCCAGTATTCCCTTATTCTGCATTTTCCATTTGTACGATGTGTCGACTATATTAATTGCAGTACACATTGAATGTATTGCTGATGTAACTACCTCCACTTCTCTCAACTAACTTTACCAATAGGCAATATCGATCGTTTGGTTGGCATTACCCATCGTTTGATCTAATGTATCAATTGGTTGTACTAACTATTCAGGGCAATGGTACACGATTATTTTGTGAAATCATCCAACGATAATTGGTTCTCATACACAATTATTGTTTTAAATTATGTATTACCATGCGATTTGGTAGACCGCAGCAACTATTATGTTGGTTCCTCCAAATAAGCTTTCCCCTGTCTTGCTTTTCCTCCAGTGATGTTTATCTAATAATATTTAAGAGCTATTAGTCACTTAGTTCTACTTTCTTTTAGTACTACTTTGTACTACTTTCGAATTACTTCCAATCGCCAATCAATCCATTATACCCCGGAATACTTCAACCCCATCGTCGATACGTCCACGCGCTGCCAGTGCTGATTCGGTTCCCACGTTACATTATACTCTATATAATAAAACCTAATTCACACTTAGGCAAACGATTTGCGTGACTCTATGAACCGTATCAAGCTGCAAGAAGAACCAATTGGATATCAACGGTTCGCCAGTATATTCTGACGAAAAACGTCTGAACCCATTTGCTTGGTGGAGTCCTCCCTTTATTCCCAGCAGATTCTTCCATTACCCTTTCCCAGAAGCACTCGAGCCAATCCGAGTTCGATTCTTCTTTCTCGATAGGATAATCCCCAGCGCTGTACGACGCTGTAGTGTTGGGAAACGAAGTTGCGAAGGTGGTGGAATTAGTGGTAGTGCGGTTATAATAGTATTCGACATCGTCGTCGTTTCGTTGCAGCAGGACGAGCAGTCTGGCTGGCTGGTAAATGGTATCGGTTTTAGATAAAGGATCTCCTTTTCCCCTCTTTCTATCTGCCACATTTTCCTTTCTCGTTACCTTTTATTCCGCCTCCATCTGTTTTTCCTCTCGGCACTATTCCGCGAATTACCTCCCGTACAACACTTTTGATTCTCCTGGATTATATACAACCTGATTGCCAACAGTAAATTACAATTCACGCTTGTTCCAGGCTGCCAACATAAAAATACACCGTGACATACAATTCTTTTTTCACAGTGGGAAAAACCTTCGAATGTAAAGCTCGTTCTTTTATATTACCGTGAGTTCGCAACAAAAATAAATTACACTCGTTTCTCTTAATCCTTCGTGTATAGATCTTGATAATAGAGATAGTATATGTCAGTTGAGCTATCCAGCAGTGGCGAGTTTGCGGTGCAACGAGAATTTATCCAGATGTTGGAATAGCGTTGGAAGGTAAAGCTCCCGCGCTATGATGAGCTATATATATATATATAGTAGAGAGATCAAGAGAACGGTGGTATCCAACTTCGAATCGCTGGAGAGTAAAGATCATTCCGGAGATCAGGTATATATAGCAAACGCTGCATTCCTTCCGTTGGTTCCATTTCAGTGCCCTTTTCAACATCCCTATATCTGTATCCCAAGACGAAGTGTACATCGCGAACCCTCGAAAAATAACAAAGTCCAGAACTCTCTGTTTATTTGATGACGGTATTGCATTTTCACCGAGACAAATAAAACCTCACAATACGAAAGATATAGGGTTCTCTCTGTACCTCGGAGTTAAACTCTGCAAGGGCAACTTCCCTTCGGTTATCTCTTGGGTGCAACGTTGCACGTAATCTTACCTCGTACTAGCTTTTCCAAGCTGTTTCGCCTCTTCCTGAGTATATTTGCCCCAATTCGCAACGAGCCCTACGACGGAGCCCAGATCGCTTCTCATCCCCTTCAATATAGATATGGAAATAGTTGCGGAAGCCATTGTGAAAGCGTCGCGGGGATGATGTTTGTCGGATATATAGCTGGTACGTTTTGCACCAACAACCAACTGAAAGTGGACAAAGCTTGGACGCGTTCTACACTATCTGCTACACCCTCCATAACGTCAAAACACAATTCCCTGGTCTCGTATATCTGTGTCGACGTTCTCCTGTACGATCAAACCTATAAGGGATGAGAGGGAACCGCTCTCATAGTTGCTACTGGGAAAAGCCATCGATACTGTTGGAGCGCATCGCTTTCTATACAACAAGAACCACCGATCGAAGAGGACTAGTGGTCGCTGCGCTTCACCACGTCGTGGCCAAAATACCATTGGGACTCAAGGGTGAAGGGCGTGTGCTTACAGTTTCCAACGAGACTTACAGCTAGGGGAACGCGATGAGAAACGAAGTCCGCAAAGTGGAGGTAAAACTTTTAACGACAGTGTCTAGTCACCGGGTTCCCTTGAAAGAGCGAAAGCAAAAGCACCAGTTCCATGGGAAGATGAACGATAAATTGTCACGGAAGTTCTCCACAACTCGACACCGTTGGTTTTGTTGTTTCTCTCTATATTTCTGTGGAGCAACTAATTTCACGACACTGTATAGAGAAGTGGAGAAAACAGTTTCACGAAGAAAAAAAAAAGGCCTTTTCATTGAACTTTCGAGATCTGCAAGCTAGGATTCTTAAAAACAAATAAAGAAGAGCTTAAACTTCGCCCAGGCAATAAAATTAACGATCGAGAATGACTGAGAAGGACAATGTATTCGTTAAAGTTGCAAAGAGCTATCTTTCTCGCAAAGTGATTTAGACAAAACGAAAGCGGTGAAGAAGATTTTACCTGAAACATATATTGTGTCGGAAAATTCAGCAATAACTGCCATAAACTCAGTATTCAAGTTACTCGAGCTCTTTTTGTCATTTGGCGACATGAAAATAAGAAGCCATAGAAGAAAATGATTATATAGGAAGCCAGAAGTGCGCGATAAGGTGCGAGAGGAATGAGATGGAGGGGTCTAACGAGACACTATTATCTGCGAACGTTGGTAGTTTCTCGGAAAATCGGAAAAGTAAAGAGAAGCTAACGGGCTGTCTGCACCTCCTGAATCTGATGCTGGTGTTACAGTGAGAAGTATATCGACTCTTTAAAACGGATAAAGAGAAAGTATGGAGACATGATATTAAATTGCTTCGACTTGAACGCTAAGGGATACACGAACAAAAAACGATTGGGGTAAATTCAATTATACAAGCAACTGAATATCAATTTTTTGTTGCACGTTTCGTTACGGAAATGTGTTGTCGTTGAACCCTTTAGTTGCTAAGAATATCGTTTGACTATTCAAGGGCTAACAAGGGTGATTTTCTGGGTAAAGCGTTCATCCAAGAACACAGACAAAGTTTCCATTTCTAACGGTGTACCAGAGCAAGGTTGCGCAATGAACGGTTAAAGGAGGGTAACGACTAAGTTAGCCGACGATAGCCTCGTCCGGTGGTCGGGTTTGCGTTGAATACTCCGCGCCACGCCAACCGTATACCACAAGTTTGGCCGTAGACCAGCTCAGCTATAGTAGCTACCAAAAGGCTTCCAGCTCGCGGAGCGCTGGCAACGGTTCAAGACACACCCTCCTCCTGCTACCAAAGTCGTGCTTGCTGCGCGAACAGTGCCTTATAGAAGATAGTGGAATATCTCCGTACAGGCTGGGTGGCCTTGCCTCGCAGCGGTAGAACCACCAGCGGCCCGACTTGATCTGTCCGTTTCCTTTCGAACAAGACCTGCACTCGACACACAATAGGACCAATTTTCCTGGTAAACTCAGGAGGCATGACTTCGAAGGGCAATGCGAACGTTCACTCTCCTGTTGCTTTGCTACAGTCTCCACTTTCAACTATACGCCTAACGAGTAGTTCTGGTAGCACCAATCAAATGTCGAAAAGTTTGTGAGAGCCACCAACATTATCAGACGCTACGTTGTTAATCTCATAATGTAATCTGACCTATTGTTGTCACTCAAACATCGAGAGGGAGTTTTCATAGTTACCTTGAAATATAATTTCGCATACCGTAATAAATCTTTTGAAATATCGTATTAGAATCATTGATACGAAACGACATGAAGTATTATTAAAATTGGTAAAATACACAACTACTATAACCTATCAATAATGAATAACTTATCACATAATAAATTTATATCCATAATATAAACGCGTTTTACCACTGTCGAAATATAATTCTCTCTCTAGTAACACTGGATGGCTTTTAAATTTCTCCCAGTATTTAAACTCATCTGCATTTTAATGTTACAGTCTATAAGAGATGGCTGAAACGCGAGATATATGGTCCGCTGAAAATCGCCTTTCACAATGATCCAACTTCATCGTTGCAAGGTGCAAGAAACGTGAGATTCGTCGTTTCGAAGGTCTTAGTAGAGTAGAAAATCTGCTATCGCTGGAATAGACCGTTTTTTTTTTTTTTCGTGACCAACCAACCGCGCACAGCTGGAGAGAGTAGCTACACCGAACGTTGCTAGACGTTACTCACGTGCTACTGGGCTTTTAGTTTCACCATGGTATAAAAGCCACCCGCCTCAGACTATAGCCCACCCACTTTCATCATTTCCGCCAGCTTTTCCAGTCTCTCCCCCCCCCCCCCAGCGTTTCATCCGTGGCCGTTTTTTGTTTTAATTTCACTGTGGTGCCAGGGCTCCGAAACTCATTTTCACCGTTTGGCTGCGATCGACGGGCAAGTGCCAACAACGAATGGAATCGTTCTCTGGAAAATAGAACTGCGACTGACCGCGAGTGTTCGATAGATATACAGACGTGTTTTCCCATCGACAGAAACGAGAAATGACATTTTTTTTTCGCAAGAACAAAAAAAAACTCAATATCGAGGAAGCTCTTCACGAGTCCTGAAACCTGAGACAAGCTACAAAAAGAAAAAACAATTTTTCGTCGGTTGTGTACGAGGGAGAATGTAAAGTTATAAAAAAGTTTTCTCGTTTGTAAACCCGAAGTCGCGATTCGCCCTCGTAACTGAAGTAGGTACTTTGCGCGATAATCTCACAAGTATCTTCTTGGTATATAAGTTAGGTTACATTGTCTGTCATCATAAGCCGGAAATCGTACGATTCTACCATTTTTCTTCACTCTCGAGAGAATTGTCGTAGAGAATTGTCGTAGAGTTCATTTCGTCAATTATTTACCAAATATTTCATGTTTTTACGACACCAGGAGAGCATAAACAATACATTTTTTTTTAATGTTTCCTAAACATGGAATTTTTACTTTCTAATAAAAACATCAGTTTTTGCATAGTAAGGCCTTCGATTTCTAAAAAATTCATTTGTCAAGTGTTTTTTTATTTATTTTTTAATGTGTTCCCACGCGTTTAAACAAAAAATTTACTTGCATTTTATATTATTTTGATTTTCTATTAAAATTAAGAGTTCTATTAAGAAATGATAA
Organism: Perithous albicinctus; assembly: GCA_964016905.1. Classification (NCBI taxonomy): domain Eukaryota; kingdom Metazoa; phylum Arthropoda; class Insecta; order Hymenoptera; family Ichneumonidae; genus Perithous; species Perithous albicinctus. The sequence continues at coordinate 25,269,219 of OZ024691.1, read as the reverse complement.
TAATTTAGTATTAGCAGGAAAAAATTCGGATAAAATGTTCGACAAATAATTGTCGAAATAACCCATGAACTAAAAAAAACGGGCTAGAAAACAATACTGCTGCTATAAACGTAATAGTATATTTTTAAATACTGAAATAATAATTTGATCCACATTTAACTCAGATAATACTTCTGTCAGCGCCACTAAAGCTCAATATGATGATCACGTTTTCTCGGCCCTCTTGAAATTATCGACGAAAGTTGAATCACGAGAAATGGGACGAGAGCACGTTGTTAACATCCGGTTTACGACAGTACTCGGGAGGATAGTAAGACCATGTTCATAGTCACAAAGGTCGGTCTGGGCATAGCCATCCTGACCCTCGTTCTTGAGTAAACGTTGAACCAAAACGTACGCGCCAACTACGACTTTCAGGTCCTCGTAAAATCTACATTCAAAATTCCTCATGGCAGTCATACATCATAAGTTATACCACGTGCGATATGGTACATAACAGCCTGTCTATCCACGAAATTTCGAATCAACGATCAATTTTTCTACATCGGCTGTCCTACATATATTTCAATTTATCCCTCCGCGAAGGGATCATGAATTTTCCCAGTGAGCGCATGCACCCGTAGACGCTTATCCAGATACATGCTAGGTGCATCTCATGCAGATCCTGATGCATGCACCCATTTATCCTATTTTCAACGATTCGCGTGAGTCGGACTTTATCGGATCGAGGTCGGAGAGGATATCAATCCCGAAGAATACGCGAAAAGTCGATCCATTTGGGGATTATAAAAAGTACCCCCGATTCCGATATAAACCTGAATAACGTCCATCGAAAACCCGCTCGAAATAGTCAAGCCCGATTGATGTGTTACGTTTTTTTTTTGCCCCACCCCCCCCCCCCCCCAATTTTTTTTCTATTTTCTCCTTTATTTTTCATTAAAAAGAAACACCTGGTTCACGGCTATTAAGCGAGATTGCCTATATATACAAATATCCCACGTAATATATCGACGAGTTCGGCAAGGTTTTTATGACCAAAGGAAAGAAGAGCAATGAATATGATGCCGGTAATAAAAAGAAGAGTACCTATATATCTTATTACGTATATTCATTGTACAGTGTATTAATCAAGCTAGAGGAGTATTCTCGAACGATCATAGTTATTTGTCGTCGAGACTAGTATCGCCTGAATGCAGCCCCTCCGTGACCAGCGGAACGTGACACGAGAAATAAAAACTTTCCGAGGGAGAGAACGAGAACGCGGAGTCTTTCGGTGGAAGGGCAATAAAGTCGGTCAGCGGCAAATGCCTGAAGAGAGTGCATTGCGAAAAGAGCGAAAAAATAGGAAAGGTAAGAGACGGAATAGAAGAAAGAGAGACGGGGGCACTCGTAAAATATACTTAACGAAAAAGGAAGCACGCTCTCGCACGTATGTAAGAGAGGTCCATTCCCCTGAGAGTCTGCTTTTACGGAGCAAGACGGGCCAGAGTGCGACACACAGTGGGGAAAAGAAAGACAGAGAGCGAAAAAACAGAGTGGCGAGCTTTCTCTGTTTTTCCGTTCCACCTAGAGGGAGAGTCTGGTATATATCCAACGAACCTGAACGTCAGACTGCCACGAAAGACGCATTTTGGGTAAATTTGAAGATGAGCCGTAAAGGCACAAAGGAATGAATAAGCCAATGCCACTGATGGCACTGTAGAGATCAAGAAGAAGGTCGGTAAAGGATATCCTAGCTCTTATTCCGTGAAGCGTGGAAGACATTACATCATGAAGATATATCGTTCAGTAGAATGGGAATGTTTACAGCAGAGCGTAAGGAATATTAGGGAAATTCTATCTCGCGTCGGTTGCGTGACTTTATTCTTATACTGTATATCTATCTTTTTTCCTAGAATTGATGTAATCGACTTATATCGTCGGGTTGAATAAAGTATGAACGACTGCCTGATGATCCTGTAATGGAATTCTTCGATTGTAATGATGTTGATATTGAACTGCTAACCAATGCCTATGATGTTTTCCAAGTTCGATCATATAATTTTCGGTTTCTCGCCGACATTCATGAAGGCTTTAAAGAGAAAACGATCAAAGAAGCAGATTTTTTTTAAATTTACTTCAGAGAAGACAATGAACCGATATGCTGCCCTATGTTTCATAAGTTACCTGTCTTTTAAGACAATTTCATTTCCCTCGCTGTTCCTTTGATCGAAATCCAACCTTTTTCTAGGACGTGTGTTTCCACGAACCAATTAAAAAAAAAAAAAAATTCGTCTTGTCTTTGTTGGATTTAAAGCAGCAGTGAATTCAATTGTGGAGGAAAAGGTGCAATGGTCGAGTGCATAAATCAGTCGTTCACTATCCCGTGTCGTGAATAGAAACCGCTTAAATTTACAGACGCCGCTGCCATCGTAAATACAAACTGGAACCAGCCAAGCAGCGTTTGGGTATGCGTTTTTCGCATCTAGCTGGTAAATCACGAGGCAGCGTGCATGACTGCCAGATCCCCGGTTCATCCAATATTTGGATTTACGATCCCCGTGAGAGCAGATCCCTCTAGTGCGCGGTACTGCTGTGAACTCATACTTACGGCGAGATTCTCCGTTTCGTAATTCACAGCTTTGCCTCGTAATTGGTCGAAGTGTCGGATAAATCATCTGCCCTGTTATCCCAGATATTTATCGATACATCATATCCATAATCGTCATTATTCGCACGTTGCCTTAGCTACCAATGCATATAATTCCATTAGGTGAATGAAAGACAGATCTATAGTTCAGACACACTGTTCATGTGCAATTAATACCATATTATCAATTTGTCCGTTCGATCACCTTAATAAGAAAAAATGTTGTGAACGATTATGGATCATTTTTTAAAAAGATGTCACAATTTTAAATCCACTCTGTCGATTCTGATTAAATATAATACCCTCCTTTATGAGCAATCAAAACTGAGAGTTTCGACTAACCTTGAAAAAAAAAAGAAAATCCAAAAGGAGTAAAATATTATGTGGACGTGTAATATGCCGCGGTGTTCGAGGAGAATAATTAACTTTAGCTGCAAATCGATTTAGGCAAATTCGCTTACTGTCTCGGAAGGGAAAGTGATGAGAGAATGAAGATCCCAGGTTATATAGGCTCGTACAGACGCGACAGTACTTCGGCTAAACGGTGGAAACGTCGTTTTCCGCGCATCTTAATGCAATTCCCGGAAGGGATAATTTTCCCGAGTTCTCAAGATGTCTCTTCAACTGACGAGGAGTCCATGTCCGCTTGGCGTTAGCTTCCATTCACCTCTCTGTGTCTCATCCTCTGCCTATCGCCTATCTCATTCGCGACCGTCGAGTACGAGAGACGATTTGTCGATATTCACTCAATTACGTGATAACTCTCCACCGACACTGCACACCATTGCATACCGACGACGTTTAATTGATTTACGTACCGAGCAAGGCTCGGAGCACTCTGAGAAACGTGCGAAATTGTACGTCAGTCGAGATCCTGACTTTACTCAACTCCTGCGCACTGGGATTGAAAGGTTGAGAAGTTGGTACGGAAAGCTAGTGGTAGTATGCGTGCCAAGTCTCCATGCAAAACAGGATACACGTTGCGTGTAATGAAGTAAAATTAATGTAGAAAATTTCATTTTATATCAGATTGAACATTTTTTTTTTTTTTTTACGAAATTTCACGTGCATCACAGTTTGAAATTGCACTAAAAAAACGTACGTTAGTCCGAGCTGTATAAATATTATACAGCCTCAGGTTGTACTCGCAATTCAGAAAGTTTGAATAACTTTTAAACTTTTAAAACGAGTTTTCTATAACGTAAAGCGTATGCAAGCACTCGAACAATGTTAGCTTTGGAAGCGAAATAATAGTGCAGGCCCATAGCTGTAACCTGAAGACCGTATAGTTGGAACTTTGATATTATGCATAGTATGACACGACTTTGAGAGGTGAGGATTACTTTGGTGGCACGTGTAACAGCTAATCGTCAAAACAGCTTCAGGTAGTCCTTGCGATACAGCCAACTCAATTGGGTATTGAGATGCAAAAAATTATTTTTATAATAGTTCAAAGGAGATTCTAATATGAACTAGGTTGAATCTGGATTAAAGAATTCCTACTTATTGTGGAGAAAAAACAATATAACAATAAATTAACAGAAATTAACTCAATTTACATGATTGACATGTCCGTACCGCTCTGTCTCAGCGAAAACAGGAGTGATAAAATATTTTATATCATAAGATTGCAACACCGATTGCACTATAGCAAAATTGTAATATTATAGGATAGCATTGTTATTTTACAATTTGATAGTCATATAGTGGAGCAGGAAACTGTGAGGTAAAATACAATATTTTCTCCCAGGCACAATTTTCAGATTAAATCGGTCAAAGGATTTTACCTTTTCACGTCCTATATTGTTCGTGGGAGAGTGCTTTCCGGTTCGAGCGTAGAAATTTCTTTGTGGTCCGTGCAACAAAGTTACGAATTAAAATCTGTAAAAAAAAAATGTTTATTTTTTTAACGACTATATAATGGGACATGGTTATTCCAATTCCCACTGTATCCTGCATTTCTATTCTTCAACCAGAAACGACTTTCCCAGGAACAAATAAATTCATCGATCGCATATTGGTTTAAACTTTTAATATACTTTATACTTATACGCTTTGTACATTCTCACTACCACAATCATAGATTTATGTGATTTCTCATTAACTTAAGGTCATTCGTTGGATGTCGTTGGTTCTGCATCCACAAGAAATGTAGCACACGAGTCCTTCGCGACAAGATCAATCATAATCAAGATCATCCCAATAGCTTGACGAACCGATTAGTCAACCATAGCTATTTTTTTTTTCTTTTCTCGGATATCAACTCTCCAGAAATTGTGGTTTATACCGTTGAAGTTGAATCCCAGATTCTTTATCGAATTACTGAAACAAGAACCCAATCTCCGATAGATATAAGTTTGAAAAAAGAAAAAAAAATGTTTCTTCCCTTGCAGTAAATTGAGGTGAATAACTGTGGATGGAAATTTCCAAGCGCATTTTCTTTTACGACACCCTCTACTAGATATCATCACAGAGTATCCCTTATTTCATTCCCTTCCTCTGAAGGGCGTACTGATATCACGCTTTCCCAAAAAAATAAAATAAAAGGAAAGTCTCGCTGTTTTGGTACCGTCATCACGAGCAACCTGCGTACCAGCAATCACGCAAAAATCAGGCACTTAATTTTTACCATTCCCGAAGGCTTGTGGGTTGACGAGCTATTTTCGCCCCTTAACGTTTACGCTGTGGAAAATAAGGTTCTCATGAGAACGCTAAGGCAAACGCAATGTGTATGGGGCGCACGGCAATTTCGCAAATTATTCAACATCATGTCCCCGTATTTATGGTGTTTACATAATTCGGCACTACCGTTATATCGGGACAATCTGATTTTCGTAGCCGCCAACTGTTTAAATCGGATAATCGATATAGTTGAAAAAAAAAATGTCTCCTCAATTAAAAATAATAACGTTGAAAGTTTGCTACAAATACCAGCCATAATATTTAAGATTAATTAATTTTAAAGCGATGGTATCAAATATTTATATACTATACACATGTATTTGAAAAGTCGATATTTAATATACAGATTTATAATTATCACTAAAGAACGAGTATGATTACGTAAAATGTATTTGACAAAATTCATTCATAGTCTTTCAATAATCAATATTATCAATTTACTATATTCCACATCACTGAATCAAAATTAAAAACGTGATTAAATTTTTTTTTGTTTCAAAGAAGTATGTTTTCGCTGTAAAAAAAAAACAGATATGAAAAATCTGGCAAGTTTTATTCCCGTTACCACATATGCTAGCTATTGTAAAAATCAACACAATTAACTCAATAACCTCAGTATCCTCAATTTCTTTTTAGTGTCTGACTTCTCATCTTACAAAGGATTTAAAAGTAATATGAATTTGAGACTAGAAAAGTCTCTGACTGGTTTAATAAATTCTCGTAACGCAACTTAATCGTTGCTCTCATTGAGGGAGATGTCCAGTTTCAGAGCTTTGTCTGTGTATTATATTCCCAAGCTTCCAATGAAATAGCTCATGGAATGCAGCTGCATTGCCCCAAGCATCTTCCTTTATTCCATCTGACTTTTTCACCTTCTCTCGTCCTTTTCTTCACTTCTAAAGTACATTTTAGTCTAATTAAACTCCCTCGACCGTTATCCAGCTTCGTCTGACTAATTACGTAAGAATCAATAACCTCGGAGTGAATGATGTACCGGTTATTACGAACGATCCAGTGAATTTCGCCTTTATAGTATCTACATGAATGTCGGTACGTGAAACTTTTGACTTAATGAAAACAATACTCGTAAATCTCTAAACATACAATTTAATCGATTTAATTCAACTTGTACAGTTTATTTCCCTAATAGACACTCGGGACAGCTCCGCGATTAATGGGATGTCAATTTTAGATCTCGAGGATGAGAATATACCAGTTACTATTCAAGACCATCATTGGAAAATCCATTATCTGGAATATCGACAATCTATAGCTGCTGGAGGCACTATAACTTTTTGTCTTACTCATCTATTGTCTGTATCGATGCAAACCAGCAGTTTCTGCAGTACAGATATCAGCCTTTAATTGAGCAATCAAAACCTCATTACCGAGAACCAATCTCACTTTGGGATTTAGCATTTGCGACCTTCGACGTCTGAATCATGTCGAGGCTAATTGCATCTCGATGCAACATAATGCTCGTCGAGACCGCTTAAACTATGGTCTCTCTAAGGCAAACCGATATCTGTAGCAACTAATTGTTTCAAGCTGATTTACCAGATTATCGACTATCCTCAGTGGTTTCCAGACCGCGAGTGCCAACCACCTTGTATTATTGGGATTCCTTTGTAATTAATTAAATCACACCTAACTTGAACTCTCCTGGAGCATTCGCTACTTTATGATTCACGAGAGCTGTAAAATAATGTTCCCTCGCAATGTCAAATTTCAGCAGTATCTCCTTCCTGCAGAACCCATCTCTACACATCACCGATTCTACACATGGATTAATTCAACACATCCGCGACTCCACATATGCCCAAACTAAACACAATCCTATCTCTACACATGCATCGACGACTCTCAACAGCAAAACCATCACGATTTAAATTGAAGATAGAAAAACTTTACAAACGCCTCAAAACTTTTTCAAATGTTGAAAATATTTTGTAAAAATTTGCATAATTTCTCCATGGCAATGAACGATACAAGCAAAGGTCATGAAAAATCATGGAATATAAATGTTGAAACAACCAAAAAAAGCACAGCCTCTCCTTTGGTTTCTTTTGCCAACAGGCAGAGGGAGATAAAATAGGCTCTTCTAAAAAATATAACCAATTTTTTTTCTTCTTGCCCACCTTTTCTCTCATCGACCTTTCCAACCAACTATTTCTCTGGTTTACCCGAAATTCCCTGTCTGGCTTTCGGGAAAATCTATTTTTTACGAATACCGCGAAGCCTATCCTTTTATTCTGGACAGTAAAAGAAGCCCCTTGGGAGCTTATAAATTGCCATGAATTCTAAGTAAAAGCTTAACTTATATATTCTTGCACTTGTTCCCACTTCCCGACGTAGTTATCATTCTGGTGAGCAGATTAATTTTTCACCATTAAAACAAGGCCATGCTGATAGTTTCTCACTTTCTAACTTGTTCAATTGCAATTTGAAGCAGACACAAAAAGAGGCGTCCTAAGCCATTTCCACTTGCACGCTTACACTCGTTTATCAAACTCCACGTGTTGAGATTGTGCGGAGAAAGTTGAAAACTCACGTTAATGTAAAAGCATCCTGATTGAAATTGATAGACTCGTGAAAAAGAGCAGTGGACGTATTTGAATGGAGCTTGCACAAAACCGACCTTGATCCCTTTTGCATCGTTGACGTTATTATTCCTTCGGTAATCGAAAACTTTCGAAATGTCGGTGACAATCGTTGATCGATAAGCTTTGCCATTGTATATTCCTCAATGTACGGCAAACGCCGAACAGGATTTGCTTATTCGATGCATAAAACAGGAAACAAGCATTCGCGTTTGTCACAATAATATGATAAATGAAGATTGGTCGTCTTCTCTTGAAACAAATGCCCATTATTTGATTCTCGTTTAGGAGTCACTCGAACTAAACGATCATTGTTGGCCTTTCGCGATCGGTAAGGGTATCCACAATAATTAGTCAAAAATAATTAGGTCAAGGTGTATATTCACACATACAGCTATGCAATCGCAAGAGTAATGTATTCGCAAAAAAAAAAAAAAAAAAAAAAAAAAGAGTCTGACAAACAAGGGATGAAATAACGGCGGTGCGAGAGGATACGAAGGCCATCGTGGAAAAGCGCCGAGAGTGGATAGTAAGCACATCCTTTAAAGCCTCACACCACTCGTCGAATATTTATGAAAGTTTCGTGCCGATTGAATATGTATTAGAGAAAAGCCTGGCGTGGTAAAAAGTTCCACGGCGATATGAAAAAAAATGAGATTACCCCAAATACCGTGAAATAGGATAAAGTCGGAGAAACGTGAAAATGACGACATGGCTGGACAAATTATGGTAAGAAACCGACGGCAAAAAAAAACCCCCCATTAACGAAATTCATAATGACTCTTCCGTATGTTTTACGAATGCTAGATGTACCTATATATATCTGCAATAATAATATGTTTCGGCGTGACTCGGAATTTCGTCTGTCACAGCTGCTATCGATTCGCTTTTCTTTTCTCGTTCTTTTATTCCCTCGGTTTGGCTCTTATGTGTAATATCGGCGACGCAGCTAAATTGCCTGGACCGAGAAATAAAAAAAAAATACACGTTGGCCACGAAGCGCTATGTCTCATATACTTGTTGAAGGGATGTAAGGGGCCACACAGAGTTCCAGAACGTATGTACATGCCAATCTATTAGGGTCTAACATTTTTTTCACTCACCGCTAGACACGAGAAATGAGCTCATGGAGAAAGGAAAGGCGAAACACTTTGTCACAAAGGTTGTCAAAGAAAGTGTGTATACCCTTCGTGACAATATGAAATCCCTGACACCGCCGACAGAATTGATGTACTTTACGTCGAAAATCACAATCTTAAATATAGGAAAAGTCAAGGAGTTCAAAAATAACGAATATCGAGAAGAAAGTTTTATTCGGTTTGACTTTGAATCATTGAATTAAAAAAAAATTGTGACTGTATATAGGCCGAGCGTCGTATTTTTCAAATGTTTAATTAAACGTGTGTCATTTTATAAAATGCGTTATTTCGAATCTTTCTGATTTAGTGCCAACATTTCAAATTACGTGTATTGCGAATAGACATGTCTATAATATATAGACTACACGTGCGATCGTCTACATGACCATATGTCACTCAATTGACGAATAATCGTTCTATGACTCAGAGGGTCTTTTAGAATACGATAAGAAATCAATCCGGTATGTTCCTTCAGCTGTTGGCGATATGCCACGTGTAGGGGTAGAAGACTACAGTATATAAAGCATCCCTATAATCCGGGCTTCTCTCCTTCGACAGTGATAAGAGAATCGTGATAGGCTATGGCGACGAGCTGGATAGTCCGGTGATTATCACGACGGCAAGATGATTAATGACAATCCTTATCGAACAGAACCAAAAATGGAATCCGAACGGATTTTCATGGAGGTGCTGAGCAGCCAAGCTCTTGGGATATTATTGCAAATATTATACATCGAAAAACATTGGTTATGAATCTCATTACATGGTGATTTAATATTGATTTCGGAAAGAAGAAGCAGTTAATTTTATTTTTGTATAGGACAATTGCATTTGACCATCGAGCAATTTGTTTTTAGGGAGGCTACGATAATTTTGTCGGATCAAAATATTTTTAGAAACTTTTTTGCTTGCATTGTTCGCTTTTTCATAGCCAACGTAGGATCAATTATCTCATTTTTCATGTACTATTTCTGATTGCTTAACTCTTTCATTGCTAATTTTGAACCTGATATCCATGTCTAATTTTGGACTTCTCGGCACTCGTCCCATGACCAATTTCAGACTACTCGACCCTGACCCATCGTAAATTAACTTTCAGGGTTGTTCACAGTTAGTCCACGTACCTCCCATAAGTCAAAAGTCTCGAAGCTGACCAGAGGAAGAGAAGCCTCGGGGCTCTTGCTGCACAAGTTCATAACCCCTCATAAGTTGCGTTGCTCAGCAGCCCAAAGTATGGTCAGACCTCTTATAAATAGGCATCATGATCAATAATCCAAGTGATAAAATACATTGGATAAAAAGTGTCCTTAAAATTTATCCCGAAAAGAATAATCCCACGACGAAATACCTCTGTACAAAAGAATTTTTTGTTTTGATATATTTTTGTTTCTAAATCTATGTTCTTAAACCAGATTAAGATCTAACAATAAGATCTAAACTAGATTCTCGTGACCTTTTCTTTAATTCTCTTATTCTCCTAATTATGAACGTTCTATTTGACCAGAATTCATTGACGTACCGAATATGTTTCAGAACAATCGAAAATATAATTCTGCGTATTTATATTCGAAGGTTTTTCCTCCGAAAATAGAGGGAAACTGGGAGTGCATGGCTGAGTGAAAATTCGTATATCTCGGATTCCCGAGTGACCAGCGTGGTAAAATGGATTTTAAGGAGAGGATCTCATCTTTAATTCAGTCGTTGTCCCGTCGAGACCACCCAGCCTCTCCGCAAATTGTCGGGTGTCTCCCGGGTTTTAGCGTGGAAAAAAAGTGGCGGGTCCGCCAGTAGTATAGCCGTTTGAGTGGTCAGACGTGACGACAGCTGGTCTGGATACTCGGATAAATTCGTCGAATCGCCGTACTTCTCTTTTTTCGTGCTCCCGCCTGCAACCAGCCGGTTCGTGACACGCCAGAATAAACAAGAATTGAACAGTAAATAACCTCACTCTGGTAAAGTCGATCCAACACTGCCTCATTATTCGTGCGTTGGTACGAACAAAACTATTAAAATTCGCGATTTTTATCACTTAAATAAATCCAATAGTGAATATCGACTGACATGATGGATACATATATATCAGTTTATTTTCACAGATTTGTAACGATTCTACTAATCTACCAGATACTCATTAAAGAAAACTTAGACACCTTCGATGTCGAATTTTTGTAATTTTATTGAAGTACCATAATGAACGCGACAGGCAATGCCACACAGCCTTTAGTAAGTGTTAAAATTCACGGTGGACGCGCACACACGATCATACAACGCAAGGCAATTTCATGATACACGTACACGTCATAGGAAAGCAAAAGCTTTTGGGATAAAAAAAGGAAAGTAATGCAACTTGGGAAATAACATAAAATAATTTAAAAAATTATAATTATTCATGCGTCTCTTGTGAAGCAGTGAGCACAGAGGAAAAAGCGAGTACGCGGTTGTACCGCTTTTGAATCTTAAGCGAGAATCCGCTACTTTATCGCAATTAAAATCACCAACATCACACGAGATTGCGTATATATATACGCGTAACGCACACGTCTGAAGCACGCAGAATGCCAGTTGATAATTGCGTGCTGGAGTTCATCGGAGCGTTGATAATTAACCAGGGGTTGTTGTATGTGTACTAGCGCGTGTATTAGCAAGCGAAAAATTCAACGAAGCTACATATAACGAACGACGATGACTGGCGACGTATATTCTCCGATGTTGTCGGTGTGAACGGTGCGAAATGTAGAATTTTAATCCCGTAATTGCATTGACTAAGCTCTACAATGTATAGAGCCGGGGGGTTTGCATTATCCCGACTTCCAACGCTCTAACGCATACAAACGTATCTATCCCGTGAAATCGCTAAACGAGCGACTATACACGCGGGACGAATAGAAAATTTTGCTCAGTACTATGGTTTTTCCCTTTATTTCTGGCTGATATCCAATTTCACGGAGGGGGAGAACGGAATTTCAATACAGCGCTGAGGGATAAAATTTTGAATCATTACCTTCGTTACAATGATTCCGATATTGCGACGAAAAGTTCCACACAGTTACGAGGGCGCTTTGACGCGGCGTAAAATATTTCTTCCCGATATTAGCGTTTCTTTGCGTGGTAAAGCGATAACAAGAAAAGAGGAAAAATATCGAGAGTTGGAGTTGGAAGAGGACAAAAAGAGAACAGCTGACGACGAACCCTTATTTAACGAACCAGCGCACCCAAACCTCGTCCCAAACGCTTAGATCCTACTTCAGGAACATGGATTTCCTTTTAAGATTAACAATCTGGCCACGTAGTTGCACGCACATGCGTATACACTGCTTCGAACCGATTTCGTTTCCTCACCACGCGCCCTTTTTTTCGCTTATGGGAACTCCGACAGGAGAAACTGCGACATTAGACGAAATAAAGAGAGAAACGTTAGCTTCTACATGACTTTATATTCACGTTAACGCTTGAAATTAAACAGATATATCATAGCATAAATTATAATGCCTCTCTAATATGTTTATATAAATTTTGTTAAGTGTCTTTCATTTTATTTTGTTACTTGATAAAATAAGGACTTAAATCGAATCGAATATATCGAATCGACTATAAAATAGTACAATAACCCGGAATTTCGTGGAGGAATTATAATTTAATGTTCGGAAAATTGGGATAATCGGGAGGAACTGGCGGCTACGATGAAGAGCTGCGGTATGACATCCAATCTCAACCAACAACAGGCATTGATCGGGGCTGTATTAAATCGACAACGATACCTATTTATTTACTACTATTTTCTTTTTTTTAACGATTTAGCGAAATTAGGTCGGTGAACTGAATGTTTATTTGACTTTGATGTAGCAATAAACTCTCCTTAAATTCAGCTTATATTGCTGATATACAAGAGGCAGCGCTCTACTCTTGTACAATGCCGTTCTCTTTTCAGGAAAAGCACACGACACGTGCATTTCGAGTTGGTCGAGTTACGATGGAATTTAATCTTGTCCTCGATGTCGATGCTTTGACGATGCTTCCGACGAGTTTCGGTCTCGGATACGAGAATTTATCGACGGTAATATTGCTGGAGTGTACCTCGAACGACACAACAGGTCTGGTCTATAACGATGCTACCGATGTTGTGTGACGCTGAGTATTTTGCTATATACAAAGCAATATGTGTATCAAAGTGCGACCAGATTATTTGAATTCCTTCAAAGCAGAAGATTTCGATTGTACGTCCCGTTCGTTTCAGTAGTATTTCTATCGTGAATGTCGTATACACTAAGCTGTATAACCCAATTATCCTGATGGATTCTAACGACTTAAGCAGCTTTTGCTTGTCGAGCATGGATTAGGATTACTCATGTCACTTGTTTAAATTTCGGCATATACTTTGATATTGTTATCCTATAACGATGTTAATTCCCGCCAACTCGAGTTCTAAAGCTTCGAGTGCTGGTTGTCGTACTAGCTATGATGCTCAGCAAACAGCTCGAGTTAACCGCGCTAAGTATGCGTTTCGACCAAGTCAACGCTGAAGGTATGCACTCGTGAATCTCGCATATATCAGTTACTTCGCATCAGATACGTTAACGCAACTGCAACGTAAATCGAGAGATGAGAGTCTAGACGGATACGGGAAGTTTTGATTGCCTCCTGCGCATCTACCCTGATCCACTCATGCGGGACTTTAGTTCAGCACACAGCAAATTATCCACTTCATTGACCAGCACCGGCGACGATACGCTGGTCGAAGTATATATCTCTGACTTCGTGAAACACACCCTCGATCAAGTGATATTTGAATATTGTCATCATTATTGAATTCTGAATGGAGGACATTTTATTTTGTGGTTCCTCGTTAAAAATTGTCGATTTTAGAGCGATGTTATGGAAATTTAAGAAAAATCCATCGTTCAATCGATGTGAAAGGTTTCAACGAGAAAGACTGAAAATAATTTATGAAATTTCTTCGAAATCAAATTTAAGGGCTTCCTGAATGAATTAAATACAAAATGGTATTTATTTAATTACCATGAGTTTTGATGTTCTTCGGTGAAGAGCGGATTAAAGGCCTGAAATTACCACCAGATTTTTCGTTTCATTAGAAGCAGCGGTCCAATTTTAGTCCAGCATAAAATTTGCAGACACATTTTATTATAAAACAGTAGAATTGTAGCAGTGGCCGAACATTCGGATACTGTATATAACAAAAGCTGCGGCTAATGTACGTAGCCGCAGCTTCCAATATACTATATTGGATATAATATAAGTAACAACTTATTTTTCGTTTTTCACTGATGGTGCCTCAAAGCATTGCGATCGTTTCTCTAGTACTTCATGGTAAAAGCAATAGAGGAACGACCGCAACGCTTTCTGGCAACGTCAGTAAAAAAGGAAAATAAGTTGTTGCTTCTATACAAAGTATTTTCTCGAATACTGTAATTTCTAAACTGATTGCATATGTAAAGAAGTTTTATAACAGAGCTTTATAAGTCCTGTATTAAAAATCAGACTGAAAGTAGATGAGGATCTATTATGTACTTGATTTATTGATGTTTTAAAGAGCTTAAAGGGTACAAGCTTGAACATGCCCTCCAAAGTTGATGCTATCAGTGTGACGTAGTGAAAACTTATTCATTTTTCAATCAATTTTTTTAAGTAACCGACGTCTTGACGCTACCGTGTCTCGGATCTTGATCATAGTTGATTACAATAATGTCATCGAAGCGAATTCCAACTCGGCGGTGCATCAAAGAGATCCTCGTCAAACGCATCCTTAGCATTCCACTGTTTTCAATTGACTCTCCTGAGGACAAGGGAAAGATGAGTCACAAGAAGAATATTATATTGTTTGTTTTGATTTAATCCCCAAGAGTTTCTAAGATAAAATTATTTTTAAAAAATGCATAGACAAATATTTATTCTAAAGATGTTCCTTAAAATAACTCAAAATACTTGTGGAATTATGGCTAGGAATTGACGTCATGAAGAAATAGGAGTTACGAGAAGTTTCGCGACAGGTGTCATGAGCAAATGTTCTTAAGCTGATTGAGAGTACCCTGACACGTTCTACTGCAGAGCTCCCTCAGTGTTCAAACGTACACCACTTTAAAAACTACCATGAAAGTTTTCACTCTTAGGCTTTGGTCAACTTGAAACTTAAGACAATAGGCTGTGTTAAATAAAGTTCTCTTCGTGCGTCTTCCATTGTCGACACTATTTCGAGA
Organism: Perithous albicinctus; assembly: GCA_964016905.1. NCBI lineage: Eukaryota > Metazoa > Arthropoda > Insecta > Hymenoptera > Ichneumonidae > Perithous > Perithous albicinctus. Next base: position 25,253,957 of record OZ024691.1, on the reverse strand, counting down.
CTCCGAATATATGAAAAGTCTCGTTTTTCTTGTCAACTCTTAGGTGTCGCATTAAACATTCTACTGTCTAAAATCTTGGAAACAACAGAAAATATTTTTTTTTTAACCCGGAATCATTGTGAGGTTACAATACAAGATTTGTTCAAAAAAATATTTCATGCTCCTTTCGCTTTTTGTTTCTTGATTTCCCTTAAAACAAATTTAGTATTTGCGGAACAATTAATACGCCCTTGACATTAACAGATTTTTGTTCCAGAAAGAAGAGAACGATTTTCTATTATCTATTATATTGCGCGAAATATCTTAATCTAAACTCTCCATGAGGGTCGTTTTTTTCAGCAAACTAATTACTCTTAAATGAAATAGATATTTGCCAAGCCTGATGGCATTTCCAAAATTTTGACAATAAATCAACATCTCATTTGCACTTTGACAATTACTTCAAAAAGTGAAAGCTGTATTATTGCGAATTAATGATCAATTCGGCGGTGGTGGGAATCATTGTGGGTGACAAACCTCTATTTCGGAGACCGTCGAAACTTCTCACATTACATTATTCGCACACTGTGCCATTTCACGCCGTAATTAAGTTCTGTCGCCATCCAACGTTGCGTGACCTTTCACGTAATCGAGGAGGGTTGGAACTTTCGTCACCCTGCTATTGCTACCTTAGCTCCTAAAGGCCCCGTTAATATGAATTAATTAAAAGATTTGACTTTGTAAACTGGTGGCATGAATCTGCGTGACTTTAACACGCAGATGAAGCCTACGCTTTGCATTTACGCAAATCAGCTTACAACATATTGCAACTGCTGAAAATTTTGATTCTCAAAGACATTGGATATTACCTCAAAATCCTATGGTGGAATAAACTTGAACGATTTTATTTGTCAGTTAATATTTTGAATTAAATTTAAAAAATGTAAACATAAAAAGACACAACATTGTGCATATGGTTAATTTTTTTTTTAACTGGCCTAATTATTGAAGTTATAAATAAACCTATTTTCTCATAGTTGTCTACGTGAAATTACGTTATGGGTTTATAAAGACATTTTTTTTTTTTTTGCAGAATCTACGATACAAAATGTAGATTTTTATTTATGATATGCAAAAAAAATGTTATCTTTTAAGAAACCACTTTATTAGATCATGAAAAAAATCACAATACTGACCGGTAAGAAAAAAATGTTTGAGGGGGTTTTATCACCTTAACAACATGCTAAATCAATATGATACTTCGCGGTTTTATGAAATCAATATTATATAAGCTGTATTAAGGCCCAGCTTTTCGTAATCCTTTTTCTCCTTTCATCGGTCTAACTGCGGTGCCCCAAATGTTCCGCATCATCCTCCAGAGAAACGTCTCACGGGTATCGAATCTCAGATAGATTCAAATGCCCACCACGGGAAAAGGAAATAAGTGAACTTGGCAAAAAGTATATTGGAATCGTTGAAAACCCAGCCCGATACCCAATTTCAGCTCCAAAAGCAGAAGCAGTGAATGTATTTCATGGCGAAGCACCTTATCGCGTTACGATAAAAAAAAAAGTTGCTATATATATAAGAAAGGACAGGGGTACATCGGGATAGCGAGCGCGCAATGTCGTGTCGGGATATCTAAGTATTCAATTTCGTATCTCGGAGTATAACGCCATGAGAGCATAAGAAATATCTGGAGGTCACCACCGCAGTTAAACCATAGCTTCGACCATTCAATTTTCAATTTTCCTCGCACTTTCGTTTCAGACGAAATCACAAAACTCAAGATTTTTCTGTGTTATCGTATCTCAATAATCTAAACCTTCTACGTGCTTTCCGTTTTATGAATTGTTTCTTCTGTTGACACTGCTGCGTATGCACTTTTCTCTCAGCTATTTACTTTTTACTTGTATTTTATTGAATTCAGACAATTGAACAAAATTTTAACTCAGCAAGTTAACTGAGGAAGTATACATTTTTTTAATAGATGTCATAATTTTGAAACCACTCTGTCTTGCTCTATGAGGAAACAACATAAATTTCATCGACTCCAGACAAAATTCTCAGCTTTTATCGAAACCCCATAAAAAGTATAATACATAAATAAAAGTGGCCTATTCGTCTTCAATTAATTTGAATTTATTCCCACAAAAAACAAGATAAATTTTTCCAATATTCCGCAAGTTTAATCGAAAACATTTGTATTTTACGGCCTGGAGAACTAGCTCGAAAGTTCAGGAAAGCTTTTTCATGTGATGTTTGATATTTGCTGGCAATGGTGTTGCGTCAACTGGTGATAAATAACTCCTCGGTGTACACGAGCAAATGCTCTCGGCATTTGACCAAAGTGCGCAGAGAGAGAGAGAGAACGGGTTTTATCGGATTCGTGCCGTCGTCGGAGGAAAGCGATGATACGTGTGAGAACCGATAAGAAGTATTTATTGGCGGGACAATCAGCACAGCCGAAAGCACACGGTCCGAAACCACGTTTTCGCGTGCTCTCCACTGGTGAAGTTACAGAGAATGTGGCTCAATTCTATTTTAGATATATCGCGACACCATTTATCCGATCATAATGTTTCTGTGTATGGCACACGATTGTCGAGATTGTATTTCATGCGACGCTCGTGACAATGTTCCCGAAATTACGCCAAACAATGGAGACACTGATTCTTTTTTTTTTCGTCTTCTTCTATCTTAAAACTATTTTTTATCATTTCGCATTACGTAAAATCTTGATGTATGTCTTTGTTTTTCTTTTTCTGTCAAAATGATTCGGATTCAGATTTCGTGTATTAAAAGAAGGTCACGTATTTCTTTAATATATTCTGTTTAAAAAAAAAAGTGACAATTGACAGACTTTGATCAACATTTTTTCCGCAAGTACAAATTATTATTTAGACATAATATGCGTAAAATTGTATTTTGCTAAAGTTTGGATAAGACGTCAAAAACTACTTTAAAAAAAAATGAAACTTTGCAGAATTCTGTGGCGAACTTTGGCGGCTAGAAATTATTAATTAGACTCACTGTTGAATGACACTAGCGTTCGCATTAAAATGATATGAACTATCAGACGAATTTTATAGGTACGAAATACAGCAACCTGCTCAGTTTCAATAATACATAAATATAAAGTTTCCGTAGTATCAATATACCATTCTTTACGTTCCGGATTCTCATGAAAACCCTTACGACTTTTCACTTCTCTATACTGAGTGAGAGCCGCAAACTCACCAGCACGAATCTCCTTCGAGTCTGTCGAAATAGATAAAACAGCAACTCCCAGCTGGCACGAGCCTCCGATCGATAAAACTCTACCTAGGAGCGCCTTTTTCAATTTATCTCGTAGTGAAATGTATATATATATATATATATTCGATACACACTATACGACACTCTTGATTAGAATCTTTTAAGTTCTCTTGTGCGTCCGTCAAAATTTCATCTAGCATAAAATTCTCGATGAAACACGTCGACGGCTTGTCGCACATAACATAATACGAGGAAGCTATGCGGATGAAAAAGCAACTACACTTTACACACGGAAAAAAAAAGACGTCCTTGAAAGATATATCCGTGGAAAAAATTATAGGTCCATAAAATAAATCATCGCTCAAAGTGTGAAGCTATAAAAAGTGTGATATATATACGACAATATTGTGCACGACACGCACTTAAATTAAATAAAGAAAAGCAATAGCAATCAACTCGTTAAAAAAAAAAACACCTGGCCTATACTCTGCAATTCGCTTAAAATGGTCACATCTATCTATGTTTGCAAAGAGAAATTAAAATGACTAAGTATAATTACCCACAAATATATCTTTTATGAACGACGTAAATAATTCATTTACTCATTCCGAACGTAAATATTTTAAAAATTTTGCGGTGAAAACGAAATAATATACATACACAACCAATTTTCGTATTTCATTTATTTATTTTATATACGATTAAAAAAATTCTAATGATATTCTGCTAACATTAAAAAGTCGCCAGACCTGAATTCTGAAAATTCCTATCAAGTTTCATATTTTTTGTATTGTCCATGTCTCAAACGTAAAAATTTTAAAATTCTTTTTTTTGGCCCTAGAAACCTTTTTACATTTTTAAAACACCATTATGAATAATAAATCGCGTAATGTTTTATGTGCAAACTTTATTTACCGATAAAAATAAATAAAACAAGTTTTATTGTCGGTATGCAGTAAAGTTTCGCCTTTAATACCAACTGTGCCGACATCGGTCGAAAGTTCACACCAATTTCCGTCAACGCGCTGAATTTTTAACATTGTAAAGCACCTTCGTGCCGCGAGTTGAATGAAATTCTTGTTACTCTCCCACTTACATCGGCCCACGAGGAGAGGAGTGAAAGTGATGGTGGCAAGGGATATACATATTTATGTATGACTCACCATTTTGGGCAACAGCCATGTCAAAAGCTTGTTTCCATGATTCCACATATCATTCTATTCATACACGAGTACCTGGTGCAATGTGCTCACCGTCAGCTGGATTTCCTATCCTAGCCGGCTCGCTGGGATTGCCTGAGAGCTGAGTGATCCTCATACACAAACGCAGCACACATACACACACACACACACACATTGCGAGGGAGGAGGCAGGTGAGTGACAGCATAATCCTCGAAAACACGAGTTTGCCTTGCGATACTTCAGCGAAAGCTACCTACACGGCGTACACCCGTGACGGCCACGTCTCCCTCTGGGAAAGAAGCTTGCTATGGGTACGCGCAACCCTGTGCAGAAATTCCATGCATACACATACTGTGTGAACGAGTATTACGTATGCATACATATGATGATGTGATGTGCGCACCAATAGGGAAATTCTGTCAAGTGGAACATTTGTTCCACCGTTGCGTCTACGTGAAATATATACTCGTCTCTACAAGTGTGTCTATAGTAGGCACTCCTTGTTCTGAATTACTGATCCAGCTGAGCCGTGAAACGTGCAACGTGAACGCATATCGCTCTATCCTCCATTTAACTCTCTTACCGAAGTACAGTATACACTGTACTTCGCCAAGATATATAGTATATGAGCTATGTATGTATAGCTCGTATTCTTGATTCATTTGTTCTTGGACATAAGTTTCACAAGTTTCGATAGTTCGCTGTACATTAAAACACTGTCTAACGAGGAATATTAATCAGAAAAAATATGTTTATTGTGCTGCAGATTTTTTGGAACATGGTGTAGAATGAATTAGCGGCACGAAAAGGATCGTTGAAATTGACGAGGCAAAGTTCGGCAGGTGGAAATATCGAGGGCGCATGATTGACGGGTAATGGGTTTTTGGCGGTTGTGAAAGGGGCAAAAGCAATTGTTCTTCGTTCCAGATACTGACAGAACAGTGAAAATGTTATTGGACACGTCATTAAGAAAACAAAAAAATACATTGGACAGGTATAGATAACGATCCGGTTTCTGACACCTTTATGACAGCAATCACGGTTCTTTATCGTTCACGAACGTAATACATTGTTAAATACTGAGAACGATCTGTTTTAACACAAAAGATAAACTGTTTTATAAACTGATATTACACCAATAATGGTGGTTTACGCTGAAGGAATTCATACAACATTCTTGCCACATCATACTTCACGAAAACTGCATGATAAACATTTATCAGAGTACCAAATATTTGTACAGAGAAAAAAATCATTGATTTTAGTGAAATGAACTCCCGAAAGTCCTTAAAATTGAGACATAAGTATACTGTCCAGAAATATTTTAGACTAACACAAAACTAATTCAAAAACATTTTAACTTTTCAAACTTCTTCTTTCAAAAGCCTCAACTGAAAATTTGGATAAGGTCACGATTCTACATAATTAAATTTAAAAAAAAGACGACACATGGAATACTAAAGTGGTTATAGAAAACACCGTAGTTGTTTTAAATCTTCACTTTGCATTGCGTTGACGGAGTGGAAATAAATCATGACGGTAATCCGCCGTCGAGAAACCCCTGTGGACAGTGATCCCGAAACGCACCTGCAAGATTTTTATATTCCTCGTGGATAAAAATAACTCGTTTTCCTTGTGTAAACTACCGCGAGACAGGATAAAAATTGAGCGCCTTTACGTCTAAGAGACACGCTCTCTCATGTGTGTCAAAGGAAGATTCCCGGCGCAAGACGTGAAGCGGAAAAAAGGCAAACTCTTCACTGTAGTATATCACGAGAGTGGTGAATGGGTGCGTAACTGCATCACGAGTCATCCATCGCAGACACCATTTTATTCCAGTTGGATAACAATTGAATGGATATTATTATGTTTTCCAGTTTAACAGATACACTGTCTGAGATGGGCGGCTAAAACGAAGACATCGCCCAGACGAACAAGCTTCTATCGTCACCAGCGTTGTCGACAACACCGAGAAAGTGCGAATGAGAGACAACGGAATTCCTGGCTCGAAAGTGCAGCAGAAATTCTCAGTTCGGTGACTCACGAAACGCTATAAAGGACAGTACAGAATATCCAGGTTTATCTCTGCTGAACTGTTGTTCGAGGCGGAGGGCGAATCAGTGATATCGAATTTCAAGAGAACATGAAAACAGCTTTGTAGCCGTGTCGAAAATGCACTGATATATAGAAATGTTTGAATAACGCGCTCCGTTTTCACAGTGAATCATTCTGTTGTTACTAATTGGATTGTAACTGGAAGACCCCATCAGTCACGTCGACAATCACTTTTGCCGACTCCGTTGTCTTCGTTTCTCACCGCGCTAATTACGAAAGCTCTACGCCTTTGAATAAGGGCCGTAGATGGCGCGTATATAGCAGAGACTGCAAGCTTACCGCGTTCGTATATAAGTCGCACGATCATCTGTCCCTCAAGTGTCTGACAATGGGGCTTCCGAAATGAAAACAATAGACGTTTCGCAGGCTCGGGGAAGTCCTGAATTCAGTTGGTACCACAAGGAAGAGTCACTACTAGACTCGACTGGCATCGGAGATGCATATAATAGACCACCTCTACCAGTATCCATTCGAAAGACAAACAAATGAGAGCGGTACTGTGAAAAATGGTGTAACTAAACGAACAAGAGTATCGCGTAAAAATAAGTATGCGATATACGTTTCTCCAGACCCTCAGGAAAGTGTAGAACAAGTGCAGAAGAACGAGAAGAAAGAACGAGAAAAAGGGGAAGAGTGAAAATAAAACGTAAAAAGATAAATGTCTTGTGAAGTTTTTTCCTAACGTCTCGACGCTTACAATTTCCAGAAGAGCACCTATAGAATAACAGTTGAACAGAAACGACAATTCAAGGAAACAGACCAGGCCTTTATTGTTTTCATTTATAAAAAGGAAATAAGGTACGCTTTTTTTTTCAGAATGTAGGAAATATGGAAAAGACAAAATAATATAACACGTGCAAGAAGTACTTCTTGGAAAAACATGCGTGCCGCGCACCACTCGGTCGACTAACGTTGGTATATTTTTTCTATTAATGACATCTCCACAATTCTCGAAAAAAATAAAGCTCCCTATGTTAATTGAACTCGACCTCGCTCGTGCGTTCGAGCCATCAGCCCAGTATCTCTGTACACAGCTGTAACTTTTCACAAAGTTTCTAGACACGTACGACCCCAGCCATACCTATGGCATGGTTAAACGCTGTGAAACACGGTAGCGAGTTCACGTCGCAGCATCTTTCCCTGAGTCATAACATACCGTATACGTACAGGTATTTCACTCCGTTTCTCCCGGCAGTTTCGCAACGCTGCTATTTAACCCTGCGGCGTAACGGGTACATCTACATGTACTTCAGGATAGTACGTTGTACCATCGTACGTAGAACCCCCGAGTTATTGGAACATTTTAACATCGGCCTGGAAAAGCATCCGTGCAGGTTCGTGTTTGATACACGATGAAGTTCAGGTACGATAGTGTAGTTACGTGTATAGCGCATAGCCGCCCCGTGCAACGGGTCTCCTAACTTTATTTTCAGTACATATATCTAGATAGTTTAAAGGAGACATCGCCTGGTCACGATTCCCTGGTTCACACGTGTATGCCATCTACGGGGTCACCTTAGCTCCATCGATTTGCGCATGAAAAACTTTTCAAACTGAATTGCCAGAGGTTGGAAAGGGTCTTACATCGGATGTCAGGTGACATAACTTGGCCTACGCCATAATACGTCCCATACAGTGCGATAGTAGAACGCAATTCGGACGGGTGTATGAGAACCGGATGGAATCGTCGTAATTTCCTGCACTGGCGGAACACACAGGAAACAAGTGTGCTAAACTGGAAGGTAGACGAGTGTAAGGCATAGAACGAGAACTGGGGCTTGATGAAAGCACCTTGGTTTGTATAGTTATAGACGTATACATCTGGAGCTTCGAGACTCCAACCTCAACCAGTGTAACGACGAGAAGATTCGTTGAACTGTACTTGGTCCGGACTCTGCACCGAGTTGCGGCGTATTACCGTGAACACGAAACACTATACGTTGAACGCAACTGTCTTTCTCTCTAGCACAGTGGTTGGGGTGGGGGCGGCGGGGGGACGAAGACGCGAGGTGAACGCTGCTCGTTTCCTGGCTTTAACGTGCCGTGTGGAAAATGCGAGTGGCCTCGAGAGACGAGAATTCTACGACTCCTGTATGGTTAGCATCCCTTGCGATCACGAACCCAGAAAGAGGAAGCTGTAACACAACTTCCTGGTAACGTAGCCTTTTGTTAACAGAAGAGATGGGCCATTCGTATGAATGATACATAGAATGGTGAAGTGTTCAGTGTCGCAATGCAGCAACTCGGTTGAGTCGATAGTAATATCTTAATTGCCTTCATTCTGAAAAATAGTCAGGAAGCTTACAGAGTACTTAAATGTTCTTTCGACATCCTGAATAAAAATGTATGTCGCTGTCTTGTCGTAATTATCTTTGTAATTAATGCGCTGCCATTTATATCTCATTAGTTGAAGTTTCCGGACCTCGGATGAAAACCTCAAGCTTTAACCCACGATTAAATTAACATATACCTATGTATAATTTTGAAATGTGTACAAGACCAGATTTCACTCTGCTACATTAAATGCTCGGAAGAGTTGTCACAGTACCCAAATCGTCGCGGTACCCAAATATGCGAGAAGCAGAGACCACGTGGAAATCCACGTAAGCCCCTAGTTACGTGGACTAGCCGGCTTTCAACGCCGAAGTGGCGCGATGCTTTGGAGTAGCTAGGTGCCAAGTACCACAAGAGTTGGTTTCCGGCGCAGAATGTTTGGTCGACTACCAAGTCGACGAAGTGTGACATTGCATCATACGCTCTTAGTCCTTTTACCCTTTAGGCAAAGAACCTGAAACTTGCGCGATAGTTAACATAATGCCAACAAGAGTGTCTTGTTATCGCTCGCGTACAACGTTTGGAAGTTTCGTGCACCTGTAGAAATAACCTTTTCAAATTTCTGGTACCTGCGAAACTTCGACTATTCTCACAGATGTTGTAAACGGCGGTGTATCTAACACATGACACCAGATTCTGACGCGACTTAGATATCAGAGGCGACACACGATACTATCACGTCGACCACAACGATGAATACGGAATGCTTGAGGAACGCGGCAATACCCGCGGGCTTGGGCGTGCGGTATTCCTCTGGATTAGTTTCGTTGGGTTAATTTGGGTCGGCTCGCGTATATCCTGCGGCTTTATTCAAGGATACGGTAATGGTTCTAAGAGACAGAGAGAGAGAGAGAGAGGGAGAAGATGAGAACGGATGAGCAGGGACGATGACGTAGTGCAATTTGCTCGCAAACGTGACGTGTATAGTGGCAGAAGTAGGAGCACACTGTAAGGAATTGATGAGTTAGGTGGGATAGGCAATGAATAGAATCTGTGGCAGAGCTATTGGACGAGACTGTGAGAAGGACCAGGTAGGATTTCAGTGCTGGTATGCATCTAGAATGTCGCCCATATCTAACTAGTTTCCGCTAGTTTCGCTAAGTACACTTAGTACACCTGTACAAATAGCTGTTGCGACTGCTCATTATTCAAAGGCGCATACTCGCGGTGGGATCAATTAGTGAGAAATTCGTGGATCTGGAGAGACCCAAGTACGAAGTTCAATTTTCATTCGCTCAAGTGTATCATTATCCAGTCGCTTAGAATGGAAAATAGGGAAAGGACTTAAAATTTCATATTGACAAAATCGTCAAATTTCTCATCACCTATCAATCGCAGAAGCTCCATGAATATTCACGTTCGACGATTATCCTAACGAAGGCACTAATGAGCACTTTCACGCAGCCGCGCGTGCACATCGACTGGATAATCGATTATCCACTGGAGTCCGAGCAATCACACATGCCATGCGCGATTGATTATTACACCACGTGCAGAAGATCTTCGATTGCAGATATGGACGACGACTGATAACGTGATTATTGACCGTTTTCAGTACAGGCTATCGAAGGTCGATCGAACGACAAGTGACGAGTCAATGACTTCATAAGCACATGCAGAGACACATTTTCCTGTTTTTAGTCGGTCGCATGTGTACTCCAAGACACAAGAAAACATAATGGCCTTCATTGTTAAACCGACATCTACAGACACATGATGATTTGATACAAAATTATGAAGATGGGTTGATTCAACTAAATCCGAAAATCTCGAGCTGCGAAGTAAATATTTACTGAGATCAACAACACTTTCGCTCACTTCCTGCGAATTCCATTCCTACAATGGTGTTTGCATCCGTCGAGTTCCGGACATCCGCTTATTATTGCTTATGAAAATCAGATGATTGGTGAAATAAAAATATAGAATTATTTGTAAATAGTTCATGATGTAAAAGTAACCATCATTTCCCATTGACCGCTATATTTCCGTTCCATAGTTTTGAGAAATATGGTTGGGGATGGCAGTTTTAGGGCACGAGGTCGTTCACGTAACAGCTGACGCTCGTCAGTAATGCTTTCACCCGCAGCTCGACAAATCTGTTCAAGTAATAATATTTTTTTCACATTTGACCATTGCGTTAATATGCGTTCGCTTACGCGTCTCTGTAGAGTACAGAGTCCAGTACACCCACCGAGATATACATGTATAATGGTATATCTACAATACCACTCGCCCACAGACCGTGTGATACCAGCACCACGGTCGATTAAAGGCAGTCCATTGTCTCTCGCTCAACACACTCGAGAGTCTGGCCGGCGTGGGGTGCTAGTAGAGCCATGCCAGATTCCACCACCAGCAGCATTGCATACGCTATAATTTATACGACGATATAACGTGCCAGCGCCACGTGACGTCGTTCCATCAAGTTTATTAACGCTACCGTTGCACCAACAATTATACTCGCTCAGCAGCCGGCAAATTCAATTATATTATGCCTGCGCGAGAGGTGCCAGCAGAACAACCCTCGTGACGTCTATAATACAAACCACCCTAGAGTCCTCTCGGTTCCAGCCACACTGATCCCGAGAATTTTGTTAATTGCCAAAACTTCGGGCATTTTATTCATTTATTAACGCTAATGGACTTGAAAAATTTCAGTCATAACTCCAATTGTTATTGTTGCTAATTGGGTTACATTAGCGATGAGGTATGTTCAGTGAGATACATTGAATTTGAAAAGAAAAAAAAAAACACAATTAGAAATATGCAGCATCACGACTCACAATCAGTAAGTTTAATTTGTTTTTAATTACGTTCATGATTTACATTTTCATTATTGTACTATTCATGGGATGACGAATTAGAAGCAGCTGTAATATCGTATTTCGAACAGTGTAGTTGAAATTGTTTCTTATCATCTTATGGTGCCCTCGTAGTGGTTGCCGACACACACAGTTCTTTTCTAAACCACTTTTCTCGACTTTTTCCACCATTCTAAATATCTTGACATGAAAGTCTCGAAAAAAAAATTGTCCGATAATTTTATGTCTGACCATATTGACATGAAAAAAAATCTATATTCACGCCATAAGACTACATCTTACGTACAAATGAGTATTTTTTGAAATATTGGTATTGCTGTTTCTCTAGCGAATTTGCACAGAATTAAAATCAAAGAAATTCGTTGTGGTCTATCTCCCTTTCTTAACCAGTGTCTGTATCTTAAATTGTCGTTGGAATAACAGTTTTTCCTCTGTTCTTCTTGTTGGTTATGCGGGCGGATTATATAAATGAGAATGAGATCACGAGTAAAGAACAGCGTCGGTTCAGGGGTGGAGAGAACTTTTGAATGCGATAAGAAATGAGGTAGGATGGCGTCGGCGATACGGGAATTTTTTAAAGTTGAAGTCAGAAGCGGCGCTCCCATCGTATACCGACTCTTTTTCTCTTTCCACTCTAGCCGTCCTCATTTCTTCTCTCCATCTCCACATCCTCCTTCTTAGTGTGCTCCACGCCTTTAATATCGCATATCGAGTACTCCTCTATACCCCATTCTCCCCTGGGGTATAGTATATACGCCCTCTCACATTTTCCCTCATAAATGCAAGGTGAGCACAGGCATCGTCGTCGTCATCGTCGTCGAGGCACTGCCCTTCTTCAACTCTCTCTCCAGACATCCTAGTCCTATACATGTATATATATGTACCACAGCAAAAGCGATAGCACTTCTGATTGCATCGCAGACTTGCGGCAGATATTGAAGTCTCGCGCTACCAACGACGAGCTCACTCGTTCGAGCATCGAAGCTCTCACAGCTTCCGGCGTTTCTTTACATCTGTACATGCGTACAGCTGTTCCGTGAATCCTGTGGAATAACGAAAAAGATAGAAAAGTAAATGGAGGGTATATCCATAACATTTTAGACGTTCGTTTCGTCATTTAAATTTCGCGGTTTCTTATATTGCTATAAAAATATATGGATACAATGAGATTTTGTAACTTTGAATTTATTATTTCTCGGCCACTAAAATTCCGTTATACTTCAGTGCCTGGGCGTATTATTTATTTTCTATTTTTTTCACGCAGCCTCCACGATAAGCTCTATTCGCTCTTAAAAGTGGCTTTGTGAAAAATGAAAGATAATATGTGAAAGCAAAGTTCATCCTTGTTTCTCATTTTATTTATTCTGACTGGAAATTCGGTTAAGTACATTTTATTACGATATTGCATAGAATAGTACACTACAGTGTGAGCTCTCCTTTTCTCTCTGGTAAATCGTACTAAGAGGTTGTTTCTGCGTCGCGAGCACATGCGAGACGAATAAAGCGCCACGAGATTCACCCCTGACTCCGGGTACGTTGAATGAGAGGAAAGTGCAAGAGCGCTGAGTACAAGCTGCAGCAGAAGCACCTGAGTCGGTAATATCCAGCGATTCTCTCTCCCGAGCTTATTTTTTTTTCTTTCTTTCTTTTACTCATTTTTCCATTTCTCTTTTATTCTTTCTTTTACCGTTTCTTTTTCCTCTACTTTACTTCTGCTTCTTCATAGGACGTACGTGAGAATAGGATTTTCAGAGATAGCCTTTGATTCGATTTAAATTGAATGCCGAAAGCCCGTTAAATCTTTATTCTAGGCTCCATAGTAGTATCTGCAATACAAGCGTGAAAACGAGCGAATTGTGATAGGAAATAGAGATACAAGTACTTGATGTCTAGTACCATGGATTGTTACAGAGCTGTTGGGCAAATATACATAAAATGAAAGAAATCAACATAATTAATCTTCATAGCAATGTTAAAGTACTACCTCAATAGTTCACACCTTTCTGCCTTCTACGAGGTACGTTGAGTAAGTTCTATTTGGGCACACTCAGAACGTTACACTAATGGGACAATCCTTTGCTTGCTCTGATTCGTGAACGGCCTTCCGAAGACCACTACAACGCCAGCGAATTTTCGAGGAGGTTCACGAAATTACATGAACGTGTCTAGTCGTCCTTCCATCTCACGTTGAAAGCGATGTTCGGTTGTACCGCAATGTACAAGGGCGCTCGTCCCGTTCTGCTTTCGAAAGCGAAACATAGAACCCTCTATCTGTTTTCTTACACACATAATTTTCCTTTTGCACAGCCTCTCCTTCATTCTCTCTGGAAAGAGTCTGATTTTAACGAGGCAAGAGAGGACACGTTTTAACAAGGCGTGACTACACCAGCCGAGCATTAACAGCTTTGCTGCGTCTACGAATGGAGAAGACAGAGCAATTTCTTTGAAGAAGCACTATAAAAATTCGTGTCAAAATAGGAAATAGTATACAGTTGACAAGATACTGGAACGTAATTTACACGGACGGATTTATGTACAATAAATTATGTAGAGAAACAATATTTAGAATTATTGGTAGGCGAATTTTTTACTCACAATGTTGTTCCATCAGAAAATTTGAGTAGCAAGTTAAAAGTGGTCCTGAAAGCTCCTCTGTCGGAAAATATGAGAATAATGGCAGCGCCTCGTTTAAAACAATCATATTCCGAATTTCTACATTTTTCGTACAACGCATCGAGTTTTTCGCAGTTATTCACTGTAGCTGAAAGTCAAAGCCTAAATATTCAAAACTGAAAAGTCGTTCAGCTGTATGCCAATAATTTTCTAGGACGTCGAACACTTTCAATACAAAAACTTCTGATATTGGCATGTTAATATCAAGTGTATTAACACAATATATTCGTTAAAATCCAATTAAATTTGTTATGCTGAAGTACTACGAAACCGAAATTTTCAATTATATAAGTATAATCTAATATTATTCTAGATAAAATATTTTTTTTTAATTTCAATCCCCAAGGATATCTAAAAATGTTCTTTTTGTATGCATTTGCGTCTGTGCTCACTGAAACATTAGTCACGAAGAGATACATACGTCTCAAGGATACATGAAAAAATCGGGGAAAAGAGACACATGTCTCACTGGTTTGCTATAAAGCATGCAGGAACAAAAGTGTACATTTATGTCATGCGACTGCATCAGAATCTACCCTCCGTGTATCGAGGCCACAGTCCCATTGTGGATGATATCGCGGCTCTAAAAATGAGTCCACCATCTCTTTTCATCGTGTACTTAAAAGAGGGATAAATTGGAAGCTATCGGATGTCTTCTCTTGGAAATATCCGTTTTCCCTTATTGGATGAGAAGTCGAAAAAATTTTTTTTCTTTTTTATCTAGTTGCTATGACTTATTGCAAAAATCATGATGATTATTGTAGGCGAATCACTCAACAAAGACATCACGAGGGTGACGTGTAATACTTTTCTATTTTCCCGAGATCGTGATAACTCGCGTCAGTGCAAATTGATCCCTGTACGAATTGAAAAGAAGCAGGCAAAGCTTCGTTCCTTATCGGCACCTTCATTTCTCACTCTCGCGTTGCCCTCGGGCGCCCACACGTATAGACAGATCATGCATGTATAAACTATACCTATATACTGTACATACCCTGCAGGGGAAAACCCTGTGTGATCCAAGGCACACGTCTCGACGTAGGCTATTAGGACATCTATAGTCCCTAAGATGAATATAAATGGTCTTTCCCGCATTGGTATAAAGCCGAAATCCCCGTCGTCCGGGAATATCCCTCGTCTTCAGCTTTCATATGATATATAGGTATGTGCTATCTGTATATACGTCTGTTCTGTCTGTTCTGCTCTTTGCCGGCACTACCCTCATCGGCTTATTTCTCTTTTTTCTTCTTCTTTTTTATTTCGCGTCGAGGCAGGTCGATCATTAATCGACCTCTATCATTATACCGCGTCAACGCTGTGCAAGCTCAGACGGCTCAGTTTCCACGACCTCGCGGGATCTGCAGGACCTCCTGGCTAATTGGACCCCAATAAGACGACAAGACTGCACTTTACTCTTGTCACAAAAGAGAAAAATTAGCTGCGTATCCCATATCCCCAATAGACCAATTTATAGATCTGAAGCAAAGCCGCGCTTATTGGAACTGACGATAATGGGATATGACCCCATGTTATCCAGGTCGTTTAGTTTTAGAGTTTTTGGGGATGTGCACAGTGTGCTTCTATCTCCATGGTATCGCAGTGCTGTCTCTCGGTATTTCAACCCCTGAATTGCCTCGCAACGGTCATTAATGTCAGCTTAACTCAATCAGAGAGAAATAATACTCTGTCGGTTTTATGTCAACCGTCGGGATGATGTTTTATAATGTGATGTATACTTTTTCCTCTGTTTTATAGTTAAGACCAGACAGTTATTGTGATTCACGTGTTTGTCGCAGCTTTCAAATTCAAACAAAAAATTGTAGGATTTTTGTGAGGACACGGTTTATTTTTAGGCGAACCCAACGAAGATTTATAACGATGAAAATTAACTTTTTATTCACCGTAGAATAAATTAGAAACGTGATAACATTTTTCTTTGCGTTGCTCACACAATTAAGCTTTTATAAACGTGCTGCTTTATGCAATATTTAAAAAATTGTGTATGAAAAGCATCCTAAACTAACTATAATCTCCGGAGATGTTAAGAAGAGCATAAATTCAAATTAACTTATTGCCAATTAAATTGCTATACTTCGATACATAAATGTCCTGACCAAAACATATAAACAGACCAAAAAAAATGATTCACTCACTGGGAACTTCGTTAGAGCTTTCAATATCTGTGTCAGTAAAGATATTGCCAACTACAATAGCGAAGTACAAGTGCAGGGTATTTCGTCTTTGTGTACCTACTAGCGACTGAATTGTAGGGCGTTTCAATCCGACAATTCACTCGAGAATCACTACAACAAAGCCGGTAGTGTGCCACCGGCGATGGAAGACTAAGGCGGAGATGCTTGCATGGTTATTTACGACCTGCAGAATTCCTTTCATCGTCGCGAAGCGTAAGGCATCACAGGGAGTCGCACATTGCACGCGGGCACATGTACAATGTACATGCGAGATCGAGAGAGAGAGAAGTACCAGCGTCGTACGACTCGACTCGAAATGCACGTGTGTAACATCTCTCACTCCAGAAGCATAAGAGCAGCGCCACGTCGTTACGAGGCAACATTGTCGTACTCTACGGTTTACGATGCCACGCGAATCTCGCGTACCTCGTGCAAGCTTGCTTCACCGTACAATAAAACGAGAGAGCCAGAGGGCACCATTGATATAACACCTCTAAAAGCATGACACTACTTTAATACAAAAGCCTCATGACGCATCTCTCTCGCTGAATCCTCATAGTCAGACTCATTAGCCGATCACCCATTCCGCGTCATAAGAAATCATAATTATTAAGGTGACCCACCGTACTTAATTTTTTTTTCTTTTTCATTTCGTATCCCAATGAAAAAACGATTTTTTTTATCAAGTAAAAATTTCGCTATGTAAAAGACTGGCATTGATTTAGTCAGCACTGTATCGCGCACACATGTCCGCGATACGTATAACATCAAAATCAATAAAACAGCGTTCTGGTGTTGATTTTGATGCCACATACCTGTGATATTCATTGGAAATATAATTTCTCTGTCCACAGGTAACGTATTCGTGATAGCAGCTATACTGCTGGAGCGCAATTTGCAGAGCGTGGCAAATTACTTGATCCTCTCGCTGGCCGTTGCGGATCTGCTGGTCGCCTGCCTCGTAATGCCCCTGGGTAAGTAATAATAATTTAGCCATCGCACTCAGATTGCTCCTATATCGTTGAACGTAATAATAGACCAAGCGTGAACTGGGCGAACGCTTAAAGCCAATTTTGGAAAGTTACTTTGAAGTCAAGCGCGAGCCTCGAAGTTCCGCATATACAGGAGTATAAAGGAACTTATCATCGATTCCAAAGCGCTCTCCGTTTGCACTCTTAGGTGCACTGTGAAATTGCTGCGCACCATAATAATTCTCTAGATTGACTAACTTCGAGGCAATTATTTCCATGACGAAATCCTCGAAGGTCATAACACCCTCACGACGTTATAATACCATTTGAATGCACATAATGCTCTCGTTACTCGCGTAACAAAGCCAAGAACTGTTGAAGCTAAAGCCAAAAGTTGTACAATGGTTCGCTTCGATTCTTATCGCGATATTGTGTACAAAATTCAGTCTGCACTGAAAGAAGAATATCGGAATTGATCTCTAAATGTGTAGCATGGCAATTGAGAAATATTTCCCATATTTTTATATAAAAATATGGGATAGAGTTGCAATAAATGTTTTTCGTGCATCTGCATCAACGATCCGGTGAACTGGAACACTTTTTGTTAGTGTGTCATTGTCGACAGGAGCCGTGTACATGGTGGCCGACGAGTGGGCTCTGGGTCCCGTACTCTGCGACATGTGGACAAGCAGCGACGTTCTATGCTGCACCGCCTCGATTCTTCATCTCGTAGCCATCGCTCTCGACAGGTCGGTATTTCAATAAGCTTATATTTCAAATAACTTTCGATGAAATGTACTGCGAAAATACAGTACACAAATTGTATAGGTTTGATGGATATTCGAGTTGAAATTTTCAACGACACAATACCAACACGTGTCCCTCGTGTCTCATTTCTCCATTTGGCATTGTAAGTAGCTTTCCGAGATAAAGTGCAATATGCGCAATGCCGGTGGTCCCAATAGCGCAGTGTCGCGGTATAGCGGTTTCGTATAGCTGGCAGACAGGAAAACATTCCAATGCAAATGAATGCGAAATGGTGAAATAGCCAACGAAACATATATACAGACGTACTATAGTGCAACGTAGTTTACAGTCTGGTGTATGCAGAGCCATAGCTACATACTTATATACAGCTGCAGCGACGCTGCAAGGCGTGCACTCTGTCATGATAAACTTATATATGAAGATCTCCCGGGAAATGAACTTTAGCACTAAAGCTACCACCACATGTCATTTTGCTTCCTCATAAAGGAAGCTTTCCTTTCATGAACAATTTTTTTTTTCAAGATTTTCATGTCAGTATACTCAAAAATGGTCCATAAAGGTCGAGAAAAAGTGTCCGTATGCATGTATGTGTGACAGAGGGACTAAAATTCATACTGCCATAAGTACCTTCATCAATTTTGGCTTCGGATGAGACTTTGTAAGCAATGGATCAATAGTAAAACGAACCACTGTGCAAGATTAAACTTTGTGGCACTTGCCTCTTTCATTTTCAACGCTTCTACACTTGTTCAAAATTGATTTCAACGGATTTTCACAGCGATGGACAATTAAAAAAATGTAAACGCTCGTGAGATTCTCTAACTGGTCGCTCGGCAAAACGGAAATAGCTAAAACTATGAAAGCGAACTTAATACGTGACCCACTCTGGGAATACTAGGCAAGTGTTGGAAAGGAACTTAACTATACCTATATGTAATCCATTCGCTTGCACGTAGCACTTGCCACGAAACCCCATGTGTATGTATACAGCCCCTTTCTAATATATTGAGCGCTCGATTAAACTTGCACTCTGGCATGTAGTAACCGCGGCTAAGGGTTAGTCTTTATACAGGACTATATGTACAAACCCCCGTCGCCAATACCGCACACCGCAATCACCTATACTATTGCTTCTGCTTAAATGAGCCCCAAGTATGGCTTTATCTAGCGAATGAATTTACGTTAACGTCGCCGTAGAAGGCGAGCTTCCAGGCTACATGTACTGATCCTACTCCTACTAAGACGCCTCAAACATTAATTATTGGTGAAGCCACTTAATCACCGTGCACTCGATTACTCAGTAAACTGCGGTACACAGCTGTACATCGTGTATCGTCCAATCATGTATATCCTTAGTGCTATATACAAATCCTTAGAGCTTTACTACAACGACACGAAATTGCCTACAGCATAATTTAGTTGATCTTCTGTAAAGCCTATTCAGAGAAATTTTAGTGCATTAATATTTTTTATTGAAATCTCTGAGCCAGATTTATTTTTAAAAATTGTAGAGTGAACACACTTTTCTTTTTTTTTTATTTCAATATGTCATAAAATATGAATTCGTTGACCGATTCAACGAATGATAACAGTTTGATTTTAGAAATCAAACATTTTCAAAATCCTCACGAAAATTGCTAAATCCACTTTCAGTAACATCGACCGCAATTCTCGATATATGATAGAGAATAGTTCGTCATCTAATTAACCAAAATTTCAACCGAATATCAATAAATTGAATAATATTATTAAAAGAACATTCGGCCGACTTGTAGTTCATACAGCTAAGCTGATAAATCATATCTGATGTATAATAAAACTCGTATTCAATTTCCCAACGGGCTGGTACGAATGAAAACCCATTAGGATTTACTCGCAGGGTAAGATTGCACGCGAGCAATTCTTCTGTTCGATTCAACAGCTACAGGAGCATCGAACGATATCTCACCTTTATCCCGCGGCGCGATATCAAGAAGAGAAATCACCGGAAATATATATTTTACATTGCGCCCGTGCACAGTGTGAAATAAGAGTATATACCCGGGTTGAGTTCCAAAGGGAGCGCATGGAAATGCTCGGTGTTGGATAGACGAGAGAAAATAAAAGAGAAAGAATATGACTTCTTGCCGAAGGACACACTCTGTCTCTTCATGACTTTTTGATATATTGGCCAATTTCTGAAAGCGCTAGAACAACGAAAGTGAACCTGAAATATGCAACGCAAAAATAACTCGCTGATAAGGGAAAAAGTGAGAGAAAAGGAAGCTGCATTGGAGAAATAAATGAAAGAATCGGTGAATAAGCTTTAGGCTTGACGGGTCGCAGTTGACAGCACCATAAATTCTATTTTTCTCGCGAGATGCTTCACCGGTTACCTCGGTTGTGCAATGCCGTTGCCGCAGTATCTCGCCATGGTGGCAGTTTATTCATGAGATTATATACGTCATGTGAAATCGTCTCTGCTATTCTCTGCGGTGTATAGTGCACATTCGTGTAAGGCTGTAGCACACTGTTGAATTTACATGAATCGAGAAAGTACATCGTCGACGCAGGGCTCGAATCATTCCAAGGACTGGATATTCGCAGTGCGCACCGTTAGCTTCTTTGATGTTCGTGAAGAGTAGTCTCTGTGAATGAACGATAGCCACTCTGTAATCCTGAACGAGCGATGGTGCCTCGCTCTCACCACTGCAAGTTGCCGCAGCTATATACGTGGGATGCTACCACACTCAACTGGCTACTGGAGAGCCATACTTTCACATCCCTCTGGGCGAACTGGTACCTTTGAAAAATGACATGTGTATAGTAGTTGCTTGACCATGCGGGATCAAGATCCCTCGAGGATCCCTGACGTTGTTGTTTATCAAAGCAATACATCATTCAATATTTCTGCCACGATGCCATAGCTCTATTGGGCGTAAAATGCCGTCAACTATAGAATTCAGAATTGAGATGATTTTTGGAAAAATTGAAAAAGTCTTCCGTCGCTATTACGTTTTGTAGGCAAATGCTAATGGAGTCTACGAATTGTGAATGATAAATCGATGTGAAATATTAATTGCAGAGCCCTACTTCTATTCACAAGAGAGAGAAAGATATCTGCGCGTCTGTAAGGGAAACTGATTTATTTTCGAAAAACATCTTAAGCCCATGTTGTGTAAGAAAATTTATTTTGTATTATTTATTTATTATAATCGAGAGGGTATAATGGGGACAAGAACTTTTTTTTTTTTTTTTTGAATATTCAATTACTATCACCATTTGAATTTAAAATTATTCAGAGTACTTTTGCTTCCTTATAGAAGATATATTTATTTATTATAAGAGTACTTTTCGTTTTTTGTTTCATTCGATTTTGGTACCTTTTCAAGGTTTTTCAGAGAGCACTTTTTCTTGAGACAAATTGTAATGCAAATCGCTGCTGAGGGAGACCCCTTTCCGAAAATTCTGTAAAGGAAGCTGATCGCCAACTGTAATATATCGCCCAGAAACTATTTCCTGACGATTCGATCGACAAAACCAGAACCGGAAACTTTTTAGTTACCAGCAGGAGTATTTCTTTCCCCTGTTTTAACTCGATGTCGTTGGAAACTTAAGCCCCGCAGAATCTGGAACGAGTTGAGTCACAGGAGTGAGGGACTTCCGCGTCGTTTATTCTAATCTAGTGTAAGACCCGGGGGCCACATCTCTCGGCCATCCATCGAGAGATGTGGTTGGAATGATAAGCTTAACCGATTGCCGCTATAAGCTCAAGAAAAGCCAAGGACCTCTGCTTGCTAGAGGGTTTTTGCGTGAAATACAAGGCTTTACCTGGTCCGATAACGTGACTGTAACGAGCTACCTAATAGACTAGAGTTGACTTACCTATGGCGGAAGGCATTGCACACACGAGGAACAGCAGGCAGCGCAGGCCATTGTACTATAGATTGCATCGGGCATTAATAGCCCGGCGTCGTACCCCCCACCGGTATATCGGCCCACTTAGAAGGACTTAGCGAGTCCATGATCACGTGGAATCAGGCGTATACACCCCGTTTTCCTTCATCTAATCCTTATATACATCGCGGCTATACAAATTGCAGGCTATATCGTGGCACTCACTATATTTTCAGATAAAATCATACAGCGAGGCTTTTCATCAAGTATGTGTACGAAAAAAAAAAAAAAAAAAAATCTTAAGTAGGTTGAGACACGAGCTTCAGAATATTTTCCTGCAGTTCAATTGAAAGTGAACTGCACTGCTTAAAATCTAACGTGTTAAAGAACAGGTATTGATCTATTTGACGTTGCAATACTTTTTACAGTGTTAATTTTACCCCAACTAGTGTATTTTATTTAATCGCCTCCCACTTCAAAAGCCTTCAACACATTTATTTATGTCAATGGTACATCATTTGTACCATTTGTAATTTATGGTAGATACCGAAGCATCTTTACTTTGTTGGTTCTACTATTGCAGAGTGTACGATATCCTATTTAAGATAATTCAATAATACACCGAATGTTGCTGTACGGTGAGAGGATACAGTAAATAGCTCTTACCAGCGAAACAAGAGAGGGCAACAGACTCTGACCTTATAGGTCGTTACACAGCATCGCCTTAAGAGATTGATTTCAAAATGCCATGACCTTTTGCTATGGTATGCATACTCCATCCCAAGGTACACACTCAAGGCAAGTACCGTCGAATCGCCTGCGGTATATACCGATGGGATTAAATTGTTCAAAGTTGATCCATCCAAAAGCTAGAAGTTCTCATACAGCTCTGATACGACAGCTAGTCACTTCGCAGTAAAAGTGTTTGTTAGTTGAAAGTTGAACTTTTTTTTTTATCCCTGTATTGCCCAAGGGTGTTTATGTACACAGTACTCCCGGTTAATCGTACAAATGCACCGTTAATGATCCGCATACTCGTCGTTTCGCTGCAGAATCTATTGCCAGAGTGTCGGATGAATGCATCCATATAGCGCGGTATTGAACTAATGGGTGAGGTAGCTAGGAATCCTCATGTGGCATCAATTGATGGGCTTATTAGGATCGGTACGTGCGATCAGGCGCGCGCGGTCGTACCATTAATCGTAATTTTCAACGTCGGTCTCCTCATTCGACGATTCGCGAGTTACGCTTAGCGGTTTTCGTATAATCGATCGATAGGGAATATATATTGGGTGAGTGGATATGTGTATATATGTCGAAGGGAGGAAAGGACCGCCTTGCTGATGATACAGTGGCACATAGAGAGGACGGCTATGTACCTGGAAGCTTCGGTTGAAAATTGCTTGCATCGTCGTGCTTTTATCCCATCAAAACACTCCATCATCCGACACGTAGTGGCACTTCTGCTGTCGCGGTGAATTTTTACCCCCGGGATTGAATAAAGGGACATGACGCCATCTCGGTTGAGCTACAAGTTTATGTATGCATATTGATTTCGCTTTGGTACACGAAGCCATTCTATTAGAAAAACAGATTCAGAGTATTGGTCGATGTGGTTGAGTCGAAAATTAGCAAACAAGCCGGCTGATCATAGACTTGGCTTGAAGGATTAAATGTTAAACTTGAAGATAATAGAGACGAAGTATTTATCCGAGGTAGAAGAAAAATTACTTAATTAGGGTTTTTAATTTACATATCGGAATACATTTTGCTTTCTCATAGAAAAAGCTTTGTGTTCATATATTTTTTCTTTCTTTCTTTGAAGATTTTAATGTCAAAGTTCTTCTCTAAAAAGTCTAGAAAAAAGATCTAGGAAAACGGCCTATGTACAAAAAAAAATTAAAATCTATCGAACTAACGAAACTGGATTAGGCGCTTCAAAATCTGGCATTCCAATTTTCCAACAACAAAATTGATTCCTGATTATATTTTCTCTGTGAGAAATCTTCTATGAGAAAACCAATATTGATCGACATATTTTTCCTCTCATAATGGTGACTTTGATGAAAGATGAAAAATAAAGATTGGTGCATATATGCAACAACAACAAAAATCCATTGTTAGACTCTTATCCCAATATCACTGTTTTCGTGTCATGTATCAATACGTTAAAAATGTATGTGTGTTAAGAAAGGCTGTGTTTCCTACCTGTCGCATTTTTTATACTTTAATTTCCCCCAAGGGTACCAGGAAGCCTTTTACAAGTCCGCAACCATTTTGCCACACGTGTATACTGCAGAATAAGCCGGAGAAAGAAAAATAATATCAGGATTTTCGGCGTATCGCCTGGGGAACACTATTTTTTATACTTTATGACCGTTACGTAGTAACGCAAGGGTATGGAAGAACGCAATTTCGGGAAATAAAGTTAATCCCTTTTGTCATATGTATAGCGACAGCGAAGAGTCCACGTGGATTTTGCAGTATATCTCAGAGCGAGCGAATGTCGTGTTGGAGTTACTGCGGTCAGAGCGCATATGCATATAGCATTCGTACTCTCGTTGGCCCACTCGAGATAGGCGGTACCGTCGAGTAATGCACAGAAATTACACGTATTTCTGTGACCGTAAATACGGAGTTGTGTGTCTGCCGTCAGGCGTCGTAACTCAACACTGCTAACACAAAACGTTTGTCTGGGGAATTCTGAGGAGACGCTAGAACGATAATTCTAATGTTGGGTAATCAAGAGGACCTGTTTAACGTGTATACTACCAACTTAGATATACACCCTGAAAATGCAATATATCTGAGCATTACTGGAAGGGTCCCATCAAGACTGTTATTAAGGGGAGGGCGTCAAGTGTAATTTATGGATATTCAAATATTATACTGAGAAAAAAATGAAATGGTACCGGCAACTATAAATTTGTAGTTAAATAGGTACCTTAACTATTTTTTTTTTTTTTTTTTTTTTTTTTTTCGATACCTGTAGAAATTATATATATTCAGTGCAACTGTATAATATTGTTATACAAAAGTCGATGATATTATCAGAATATTTGCATGGACTAATAATTAATAATTATCATTTATAATTGCCATTACAATCATGATTTCTCTGAGTGTACTTAATGCCAAATACGTGACTAGGCATTAGAGTCTCAATGTACTAGAGAGAACCTGGGCGGAATTGAACAGCTGCATTATTATTATTATTTTTTTTTCACTATAGAGCTTAAATGGTAATATGTTCTCCCATCTCTCTTATATACATAAACGTTTTAGTACACGCGTGATACTCGACATTTCGCGCTCGAGATAATTTTGACCAAAAGCTCGACATTCTGAAAATAGGTGCGATATGTAATTTCGATATGGAGTGCTCCTATGCCACGGTAACACATGTGGCCACATCAAATTGTAATATCTCTCTCGCTGAACATTGTCATTTAAACTCGAACGTACAGAGAGCTCGCAATGCTAGATCACGGGCTTCTGTTTGCTTGTGCATGTAACAGTAAGTACTTGACACTCGAGTTTCGCGTTAGTGGTGCGTGGCGCAGTTGCACCTGCACATTACCGAGCTTACTTTTTGTCAGCTTTGACAAATACTCAAAAGAAAAATCTCCTAAAAATGTATTTAGAGGTTGCAGCGGTATTTCAATGAAATTTAAGTTAAATTCATTATTTATTTTTCTATGAAATTTGAAATTTAGCGATTAAACCTTCGTTACGTCATAAATATTTTTGTTTGAAGGGGTGAGGGAGGGAGGAGTGTAATTCACTAATACAGTGTAAAAGCTTGATAAAATCACCGTCTCATTCCTTTCTGCAATATCTTTCAATAAAAAAGAATATGTCCTTTTCGATTTATCGGCACAATTTCACAGGAGCAATCAAACGATTTCGCTCTGGTGAGTATTTGGACTTTGAAAGCGCAGTTAATCGAATAAGGGAGAGAGAGAGCGAGACGAAGAGAGGGCAAGTGAGGGTTAGACTGCCGGTGGTTGTGCGTGATAGAACATTGAGTGGCAATCTACAATCAGCCATCAATCCCGGCGCTACGTATACATATACGTACAGTGGAGGCTTTGAGTGTTTTCGGGAAGCATATAAAGCTGCAGGTACAGTGATACCGACAGGCTGAGAAAGAGCCATTCTGGTAGGAAAATAAACCAAGGCAACACGGTGTCTTAAAATACTGTCGCAAAGGTGAACCATAAAAAAAAATCGAATGGCGTTGTCGCCACACAGGACTTTCTTCATCATATTTTAATTGATGTTGAGTTGTTATTGTGAATTTTTTTAGAACTCACGCTCATTTTAGTGTAATCTCCAAAATGGTATTTTTGAAACAAAGAATCTACTGTACAAATTTCGAACAAATCTCTCGACGTAGTTTTTGGAAAGTCAAATTTTGAGTGATAACAAAATAAAATTTTGTCGAAAATATATTTTTTTTAAAGTTCTAGTGTGCTTTTTCATATTACCGTAAAACATCCCAAGAGGAGAAAATATTATATGAGAGTCATGACACTGTTGATTAACGATGGAATGCCCCATATGCACCGTATAATCAAGAAGTAAATTTTTGTAAATTCCGCTATGCCCTTTTATATACTTCGTATATGTGATGAGAAAGTAAGAAAACAAAAGTAGCGAATAAGGACGTGTCCTTGTGGAGGCACTTGGAGAGATAAAATTGCAAAAAAATTCGCAGTCTGAAAGTGTCTAATAGTGTCGAGTACCAAACTGTTGTTTCGCCTGGAAAATTAGAGAAGGGCCTACATAAGAGCCTTAGAGTCGTTCTCCGTTCTCACTGCGACTCTTAAGACGAAAGGGCGTTTTTAATGATTACACCTGTAACGGCGTGTAACGTAATTGGCTCGTGCTCCCTTTTTCTTGTCCCAGCTCTTACACGACGAACTACCGAGACCCCGCTCGTTCGCTTACTGAGAGGCGGATAAGCTTAACTAATTAACTGAGGTACTGCTCTTCGGTCTTTCTGTCACTCTCTCTCTCTCCCTCTCTCCTTCCCTGTCTTTCTCGAGCACTGGAAGAGGCTTCACGACCCTCTAATTTGCTGAAAGAAAAACTTCATGACGTCGTGTGCGGTTGGTCTGGCATGCCAGTAGACACCCTTGGGTATTAGCCTCGGTATGTAATTAGCTGCTTGAACCGATGAATTTGCAGACTTTTTTTTTCGCGAGGAAAGTACTTATGTCAAGTACAAAATAAAATATAGTACAGTTTTTACATCTTTGAAAATACAACTATATGTACAAGGGTCTGATGAAAATTAACTTATATCTACAGAAGACAGTATCACCAATTTATAGTCGACATTTTTTAAATAGAAATAGTCTTTCTTTCACATATTTCGCATGTAATGGCAAAGTGTCTCGAGCAATATGTAAACGAAAACCAATTTATTCACCGAAATGTCGAGGATAAGATATAAATCAGGTTCACAGTAATTTGAGGTAAATTTAGATACATTTAGTTTTGGAAAAAAAAATGAAATGCCTTGTATTACAGCTCTATATTACACTAATAATAAAATGTAGTTATTACTAACAATATTACTAAATATAAACACTATTGAGACAAAAATACAAACACCCATCCATGTACTGACCTTTCCGGGATTTAAAAAATATCACGCATGGACAGTTACCCATCCAAGTATTAACCTTTGGGAGACTTATGAAGAACGTAACACAGTACATGGTCGACCTTACTAAGGGTTCGACGATTAAGACGAATTAGACTCTGTGTTCTATTTCAAATTATATATTTTTTATTGTTTCCGACTTTATTTAGCCTAGTGATCTCTAGTATGAACATCTCACTATGAATGCCACTCTAAGGCTGACAAATGGTCTTCTGTTGGTCCCCCCAGTATGGCTTCTTTTTTTGGAAAAATTCACGGGATTATGTGGATCTTTGTCCCAATTATCGATCTGCATCTGATGTTTCATTTTCCAATTGCTTGGAAATTTGATAGGTTCACCAAGATAAGGAATGAGGGTGTCTCGAATTTTAGTTTCTTAGACATTTTTTTCGAATTAATATAAACTAATTACATTTTCGATATTCGTTAAATTATATATATTCCATATAAGTTAACGTAAATTTTTAGTACTTTCTTATGGACAAAAGTCCAAAGTTAAGAAAAAAAGAAGGATATTAATTTTTATGCAAACCTAGAAAACTATGATTACACCAAAATTAAAAGAAGCAATCGACTCTATCACTAGTAAAAAAAACTCTCTTTTCGTCTATGATCACATTCACTCACCATCACTCATTTTTTTATACAGTATCATATAAGATATTCCGAATTGGAATTTTTTTTTTCATTACCTGTCTCTTCCCTCTTCAACCTTTAGGCGCCATTGACGCAATAGGGCTACCGATACGTATAAATCTGTACGCTATTCTGCCAGCGCAGGGGTTTAATAAAACCATGCAAAACATGTGTGTCTATACAGAGTTTCTGAACGTAACTTTCTCCCTTGGTATCGAACGACTCTGTAGCCGTAGCTTGAAATATAGCGAAGCTTCTGCATCTAACGATGCCACGCAGCGAGGCACCTCTACCTATGGTTAATGCGTGTAAGTACTCGCTGCCGAGTTTCGCTAAGCGTGACATACAGAACTAACGTAAGCTCCATATACGTTAGGCATATAGTGCGCGGCTGGTGTGTGCCCTCGATCCCCTTTCACCTCCCTTTCGAAGGCCCGTGAAGCGAGCGAGCGAGCTAGCGAGGAAGCAACGGGCGATGCGGAGTGCCGCATAGACGGCGACGGTTCGACGCTCCCGAGATAATTCGATGAATCCCATAAAGGTCAACTACTCGCGTGGCGCAAACCGTTCCCGTCAATAATTTTCATCCAACCTCCGATGTACTGGGTCAGTGGTTTTGGCTTTGCATCGTGCAAACTGTGCACCATGCACACTACCGCCTACACTAGGCTGACTCAGGGGACTAGAGCTTTCATACGATGATAGGGATAGAGCGAACGCAATTCTCTACCGGTATTATCTACTGCTGTATTAGTACCCCCATGGAAAAAAAAACCGTATATTCCAAATATATTCGGATATGTATACTTTTTTTCATATCTTAGCTCGAAAATTAGCAATGTATCTTGAGATATATAACTCCGGAGATACAAAGATATATTTTAAATACATACTGCAGATTCTTAAACTATATCTGAAATATATTGTACATATAATATATTGTGTCATATAGATTAAAAATTCACGGAGGAAAACATATTTTATATAATTATTAAATTTTATTTGCAAATGCAAAAATTATTCGCTGATTCAAGTAAATGTACCTGAAATTTTGCACTTTGATTTAACGAATCTACCGAAAATTTAATTCTGATAGTCACATTGCAATAAGATTTTCAAAGCCAGGTATTTCGTATTTTCTGAAAAATTCTGTGTGGTCGTGTTATTTGTTCTAATCTTAACGATTCAAAGAAATGAAACAAGGATAGAAAATCAAATTTTGCATATCACCTTCTCATTATTTTCCAGTTTTTGCGCAGATTTCTCTATGAGAAAGCCTTAAACTTCATCCCCATTTTTTGTATATATACTCTGAGACTACCTCGAGAGTTATCCGATATGTAATCGGTGGAACGGTCGTCGCCCTCGCTTAACCGAGTATATCTAGCATCAGCGTGAATAATTTTCCCTGGAGAGGCGTCGGAGCATGGAAGCCCCTTCTCGAGAGCTATTCGAGCCTAGAAGCCTTCCGAGTCTCTAGACCTTGCAACCGAGTGGAAAGCCGATGTTCGCTGAGGGAGTTTGGGGTGGAGTCGAAGACTCAACTGAGGTCCAAGAGTAAGGAGAATGCGAAAACTGCGGAGGGCTGATGTAACACTGGTAAGGGTTTCGAAGCATCGGGAGTGGTAGTAGTTGTATAGCGTCAGCGTTCTCATTGTTCCAAGTGAAAGCTCCCAAGTGTGCGACACATTGGTGTTATACGCTCTTCCGGAACTAACCGCGACGCCTGAGTATCACTCTCTCTCGGCTTTGCTGTAATGCTATACATGTATGACACTCAAACGCGTATGCGCTGAAAATATCTACGCTCTACTTAATGCACATCCAGTTTTGAGCATCACGACAAAGTGCATCATTTCGATTGCAGTCGATACCAGCACTCGAGAATTAGAATATACTATAAACCTTCGACATAGACATACACGAGGGTACAACTTTTTTTCTCTTTTTATTTTCTTACAGTAGTTACCAGGTTGATTGGCATAATATTTGTCTCAGTACACTGATCCCGAGTATCATCCCAGTGGGAGAGGACTCAGTCATTTTTAGAGGATTCTCTGATTTGTATTGGAACATCAACATATAGTAATTTTATGTTCTGTTGTTAAGCATAACCTTAGATTGCTCGTTAACGATCATAATGTCATTCCATTAGTTATTGGTACTTGAAAGTTGAAGTACACAGCAACGTACCACAAACACACGTTTCCCCCGAATGGATAATAAACATCACATGTAGACATTATACCTGTCTCAAGTTTATTTTCCAGTTTGTGCAGCAGTTTCTAATGAGATCTACATACTCTTCAAGATTAATAGACGCTATTGTTGAGTTTTCGTTCGACGATAAAATAACTGTATTGTCAGTAGGAATTGGCTAATGCTGCATTTGGGTCACATACCATTTTCGCAGTATATTGGTTCT
The DNA here is from genome assembly GCA_964016905.1 of Perithous albicinctus. Lineage (NCBI taxonomy): Eukaryota > Metazoa > Arthropoda > Insecta > Hymenoptera > Ichneumonidae > Perithous > Perithous albicinctus. Next base: position 25,223,052 of record OZ024691.1, on the reverse strand, counting down.
ACAGTAAGACAATTCAAGTGTAACAATACGAAAACCCTTAAAATATAAACAGCTACGAGGATACATGCTACGAAATGCATTTATCTACCGTAGGAATACGACCTATCATATTATGCATACAATTTTCACCGTGTTTACGATACCGTCACCGAACCACCATCTCCATTTCGATAGAATCCGGTATACTTGCATGATGCACGATCTAGATATATGGATGAAAGCAATAGCACTATGCCAAGATGGACAATATTGTAGTGACCATGAATTCTCTAGCACATTCACGTTGGTACAATAACACAGAGTCTATAGATCATAATCGCCAGTAGCATCGCCAGCTTGATGTACTTACATGATCCAAGATTCCGATGGTCATCAACGTACATCATATACCATCTTCAACACAGTACTCGGCAGTAGAAGCTGACTGAATAACGGCTAGAGTGGAAACACGTTGATGGGATTGTTGTATTAGTTTCTACAATGTATATTGTATGAGCAAAGCGGAAATTCAACGTGTCTCGTCGATTAATGTATAGTGCACGTAGTCCATATACCGGTAACTCCGAAGATCCGGGCGGACACCACGACGTCGTACCTGCCAAGCGTATCGGTACACAAGGAAAAGCTGCGGGTGGGGCCGTGCATTGTTGGGTCCTAGGGCCTTCCGTTTAAGCCAGATATTCCTTCAACGAAAACCCATTGTTGTGGCGGCATCGGACAACGAGATAAGAGCACCAACCTAGTATGTACTCCATACGCTCCGCATTGTTAGGACCCACTGCGAAAATTACTCCAGGCTTCCCACTAGGCTGCATCTCGATTATGAGAAATGTTCACGTGTTCACAACAATACACCTGAGCCGCGTGATTAAAGGGATTTCTATAGAAACTACCGTGGAAATCCAAACTGGTTCTATGACAAAACAGTTAGTTTCAACCCATTAAATCTGTTAATGGCATCAAATCTAGTTGCTAACCATACAGACTTTGTGGACTGGAGCGTTGAGTGACACTGATGAAGTGGTTGTAACGTCAACATACGACAAACATTATTATTTTAATAGTAATTGTTCACTAACTGTAAAGCTTTAACTGCCGGATATACTAAAGTGTTTGTTTACTGTATCATTATGATTAGCAACATAATTGTATGAAGTCGATAATTTGAAACAAAATTAGAGAATCGAGAATAGACAAACAGAAATATCTTAACAACTGTAAGATTGATGAAATGATGAGTTACTTTCAGATTTACGCTCGCACAGTTACATAGACGCATTTGCAAAAGAAGGGCAAAGTCAAAAATTATTTTTAAGAGTTAGTTTTCTTTTAAATTGTATTCTTTTTATTTTAGACATTAGCCTTTTCAAATTTCACGAGACACTACACTTAATTTCACAACTCAATTCGTTCAATCCGAGGATGAAAGGGTCTGATGGTACCAGTTGTTATTTGAGATAAAGGAGATAGAGTAAGAAACCAAGATACCGCCAATTGTCCTTCAAAAGACAAGAAATTCTCGAGAGGTAAATAGAATTGTTCAGCAAAAAGGTGAGTATACTTACCGCAAACGAGACACTACGTACAATGTAAACAGAGTGCACGAGTTCAGTGATACAATCGAATCTGCGATCAAAGAAGAGTAGACCAAAGCTGTTTACAATGGAACCAACAAAAGATAGTACCAAAGTGAACAGATGATTGAAAGAAGTGAGGAGTTTGTTGTAGCCATATAAGTAGTAGCCAACCAAGTGGTCGTAGTATAAGATTGCCTCGACAGCCAAGAATTCAGTAGAACTGGGATGTGGTCGCTTCGTAAAATTTAAACAATTCTCCTTCATTCCCTTTGAGCTGAATTGAGTTAACTTTCCTTATTCCGGCTACTACTGCCCCAGTATTCCACACAACAGCGAGGGGGTAAGACGAACGAACAAAAATCTCATTTGATGACCAGGGACCGCGGTACCAGGTACAAGGAAGACCTGGCCCCTTGTTCGGAACGAATGTACTAGGCGTGTCTCCGAGATATCGTGGATAGAGTGAACGAGAGCTGTATACCGAGTCGACGACATCAATTCGATTTGGCCCGAAAAACCTCGAATTGCCTCTTCGAACGGGTTGCTCGGCCGTACCAATTGCGCTTGGATTTCCTGCGTTAGGTTCACAAAGCAATCGACGTTCGGCGGGGAAACTCGTTTACTCGTTGAACCCCTTTACCCATGTTGTTAGCCGATTGAGCATGTATTCGGGGGTTGAATGAGAGGGGGAGAGATGAAACGACATTGATCCGGATATATATAAACTGATACGAAGCGCGAAAGGACCATACGGATTCACGAGAAAAAGGAAAATCAAGAAGCGTGCCGCATGAAAATACTACGTATAAAAGCTTTAAAGCTTCAAAGAAGACGATTTACTTTTGAGAGCAATCCGAAAACGTCTCAGTTGCGGTACACCTCATACTTCCGACCCGACAGATACAGTTATGATGATTGCAAGCTACAGATATACCAGTGAGTTAGTACAGTCACGTGAAATACGGTACCTACAGTCATTTCACGTGCGGCAATACCACTGTAATTGTCGTACACCAAGCGTAGAGGGATGAGGAAGAGGAAGACAGTCGGCCAACGATGAGGAACGCGATGAAGTCCCGTGACGAAGATTTCATTCCGCTTCCTCGTACTCGCTGGCTCTCGTTAGATATTCAAATGAACCGGATCAGAATTTAGAAGCTGTGGAAATTTCGTGGTATACCCATGGCAAATGCTTCCATCGCCAAATCTACGAAGTTGAATCTCCGGTGGAGTTACGAGCTGCCGGAGAACCTCTTCGACGAAGGTTCGTCAAGAGTTTATAGTATATCTTGTGCTTCGACTACAAGCCCTGTGAATCGACAGTCTTCCTGCTTAAATTTGTCGCAACGGATGACGATGAGATTTCTCATGTTGCTACGTGCGAGAATCGTATGCTTATATTTACGGACCAATTACTGATTGTGAGCTGCTGCATATGTCGCTCGCTATATTGAACAAACGTTCAATGTTTATATTTTATCCGTTCCCTCGTATCCCTTCGTTTATCTATGTATTTGGGATAACCTTTTTTCCACCTCATAAAATGTTCCAATATATAGATGCTCCTCAAAGACAAACGTGATTTCAGGTATTGGGCCGTTACGAACATCGATTACATTCATCATAGGACGGCACGTAGAATAGGACTGATGATCGCTGTCGTTTGGATGGTCGCAGCCCTTGTTTGTATCGCACCCATTCTAGGCTGGAAAGATCCACTGTGGGAGCACAGAGTCGTAGCTCTTAAAACATGCGTCGTCAGCCAGGATATCGGCTACCAGGTAACGATTTTCCCTCTCATTTCTGCTGTTCATACCCCCATTTCGCAGTTCATTTCATGCCTACCAAAGCTTACCAAATTGGAGGTATAATCGGTTCAATTTCGATTCCACGATTTTCATTCTAAAAATCATAAAGAAAACAGCATGTTTAAATTAACCGTCAAGAAAGCTTGTACAACTGCAACCAGTTCCTGTCCTCAAACGTTGCTATTTTTTTCCATGTAGTTCACTTGCTGAATCTTTGCACAAAAGAAGCTATACAGTCACTGACATACTTCCATCTCTTTTTATCCAATTCTCTGGCAAGGCAGCAAAAGACTATCAGATGGCTAATAACTATACCGTTTACTTAGCGTATGCATCACTCGGTTTTATCTCATCACCAACTTTTCCCCATTTTCATTTTTATCCACGCAGACAACAGTTCCAAGTGTCGACTCTAACTACGCTTTATATTTACGTAAATATAATAATAACTTCAGCGCGTACCTCAGAAATGCTTGCTCACGATTTTAGCGCACAAATTTTCATTACTGCTAACGAGAATCCTAAATTATATATACACGAATTTCCGTATTTTCTCACGTTATTCCACCGTGGCTCGTGGAGTCGTGACGAGAAAACATACTCATCAGGACGAATGCACTGGGCGATTGTTTTAATTCGATTAAATACTCTTTACTACATATATATATATACATATATGTAGTAAAGAGTACTATATATATATCTATATAGAACGAGAGGAAAGGTCAAACACAGACAAAACGCGAGTTGTAATTTTCGCTCGGTCCGTACAATTTATTTTTAAAAAGATGAACTTTACAAACCTACACGTCTCTGACACTCGGTTGTCAGGTCTGGCGGAAATTAGTTGTTCCGGCGAAACTTTTGTCGCTGGGCTGGTGTGAAAAATGCAACACACGGGCCAGAGTCGCAAGGACAAGTAAACGGGATGAGTGAGTCCGCGATGGCGCACACGTAGGAAAACTATAGTGGCCAGTAGTGAAGGACAGGAACATCCTCACTGAAATATTGGCTGTACGTGTGAAACGTCAAGTTTACGAGAGTGCGAGGGAGACAATGAGAAAAATGTTCTCCGTGCTGACGTGGGACTGCGACTCGCTCATTTACGTTCTTTAAATGACTTATGACTTAATACCTTGTCATAAACACGTTAGTCTAATGGTGAATTATGAAGCGCCACTGCGAAACGAACTCGAACAACAGAGAGGGATGAAACATTTCTCATTATTTGTACGTCTCCATACTAGTTTTCACAATAAAACTAACCGAAAATTTGATTTATACATTCCAGATATTCGCCACAGTGATGTCCTTTTATCTTCCACTGATAGTTCTTCTAATTCTCTACTGGAGGATATTTCAAAGTGCCCGAAAGCGTATACGAAGAAGACCCGGCCAGCAAACTATCACACAAGGTAATTTGTTATCATTTTTTAAATATATTCATAAAAACAAAAAAATACATCACTTTTTTCCTGTTAATTATAATGGATAATTACGAGTCTCACTCCACTAACAAGCTAGAGAATAGAAGCCCAACGACCATCGACAAATAATGCTTATCTCTCGCCCTTGTCCTCTCATCAGGTACTACAAAGACAATGGGTCCTCCAAAACCAATAGGCAGCAGTCATGCAGTCGGAGACGCTCTAGCTCAGGCCCAAGTTTCCGGTGGTATAGCCGCTGTGGTGGTGGCTGTTACTGGAAGGCCTCTTCCCACGATATCTGGTGAGTGACAAGAGGAAACTAGAATCAGTGTAGGCACTCATCCTTTATGGCGAACCTCACTGACCGGAAGACAGCTGGTAATAGCAACTTCACTTCCGAGAACATTTGTCGATATACTGCATGAAATTGAATTTACAGAATCTCTATATAGGGACACATCAAAACATCTCGCCAATAAAATATTCCTCAAGAAAAATCCGAGTCCTTCATGTGTCCCACTAGAGAAATACCAAACGACTGCAATATGAAAATATTAAAATAGCGACAAGTGAAATTTTCGAGGACACTGAACCACACACACACGTTTATATATGTGTGCGTGTGATTTTGCAGAGAAGCTAATTCCGCCGGCCAACAAACGTCCGAATACTTTCACGCGATGCCAAACGATCTTTCCTCAGAAAGTAACACAGTAGGTAAACATAGCTAAAGTTGCGTGACTGGAAAACATAAGCGGTTCAGTCGACGATAAATCGGTTTCACCAATGTTCTTTTTTGCCAGACAACATTTTTATGAGAATTCACTTTTTTTTTCTTCACCAAAAATAAAGTACAATGACCTAGATCCGCAAGAAAAGCGTGTGCAAAGCCTTTAACACGTACACTTAAAGCTGCTCGTGCGATCTATTAGAGCGTGCTTCGCGCACATTGAATTTCAGTTGGAATCGTTAACTCCCGGCGAATATGTTGAATTTCATACGCGCTTGCCGATATAAATATGTGACACACGGCACGACTCCCGGTAGCTAACACTGTCGAGCTCTCGCGATTATTCGTTCTGTCGCGTGTTGTCCTTGCATTATTTGCATGCATACTTTTTCCATGCATACCAAATTTCTATGCATACGAAGTTCATTTTTGACCGCGAATATCGCCAACCGATGTAATATATACAACTATCTTCGCTAGAAGACTGCGGTGGAACTGCCGAAAAGCAGACTAGAATGCGTTCCAATGATAAAAAAAAACGGCCCTTCACTTCTGTGGTACATGATGTTTGCATATAACTTTTTAATTTTCGTAAACCGCTCGATAGTTGAACACGAACGAGTGTCAAGGGAGCTATTTCCGATATTCTAGCAAACTGGACAAACACGAGTTGAATGTTATTTCAAAACTATCTGATGCGGAATATTGCGATAAAAACTCGTGTGGCATTAAAATTAAAAAATGTTGATAAATGTATTCTCATCTGCAAAACAATAATTTTACATTTACCAGTTTATTATATGCCTTCCGGTTCAATGAAAAAGCAAAACATTCTGTACAGAATGAGCCAGAAAAATATCGCATAAAAGAAACTTCAGAAAAATTCATACGTTGTAACTTATCACCCTTACACTGTTCTTCCTTTATGACGATGATATAACAAAAACACGCTGGTTCTGTCAGTTCTTTGACACAATCCTGAATCTTCGTGCTTTCTGTTTTTGTCAACTTCAGAGACAACGACGCAGTTCACGACAGTGAGCTCGCCGAACACGTCACCCGAAAAAACGTCCTATCACAACGGCTTGGACCCGGATCCACCGACGCTCGAAGCATCCCCGAAGCCCGCTGCATCGAGGAGAAAAAAAATTGCGGCTGAGTCGAAGAAGGAGAAAAAAGCTGCGAAAACTCTACTCATTATCACGGGAGCCTTTGTTATATGCTGGTTACCGTTCTTCGTAATCGCCGTATTGGATCCGATTTGCCAGCGATATTCGTACTACGAGATCAACGAGCACCTGTTCGCGTTCTTCCAGTGGCTGGGGTATGTTAAGCATTGACTTTTCTTAAAGGAGGAAGAGAGGCCGAGAGTATAAAATGTTTTAACTATCTTTTTTTTAACAAAGCTATACATTAGGGTGGTCCAAAATGATTGTATGATTTTTCTTGTCGCTGTTCCTCAGGAAATGAGGAACTAAAAGATGTAGATCTAAAATAACGACCCGGCAGATTTTTTTCCCGGAGAATTCTATCCACCACAATACAGATCCAACACATTCGTTCCTCCACATCAAATCTCTCGACTGGAGTTTTTTTTTTAATGATTAATGGAATAACGAATCAAAACTTCAAATTAATATTCAATGTTAACATGCTTTTGGCCTAAATATCAAGAAGGACGAGATTCCAGAATTTTTTTATCCTTTTCACATAGGGATCTAATTGTTTGGGCATCACGCCAGCACCGCGTCCACTGTTCGTGTCGTCCACTCGATTTTACAGTATATATCGTGCATCCCGCATTTACAGTGAATGAAACAGTAAGAGTAAAAAAAAAAAAAAAAAGACAACCCGAACAAATTATAGCGACACTGTTGGGAATGAAACCCAGCACTGTTGCACTGTTACACCGTTGTCCGAGTTCCAAACCATGCTGGTTAGGTAAGGGGGAGGGAGGTTTGAATACAGAACGGAGGGAATTAAAATTCGACAAGCCGGGAATCCCCACGCAATTGTGAAAACTGTCGGTGGTTTCCGTTCGCTCGACATTGCCTCTCGCCTTCGGGACTTTACTCGGATTGCTAAATAAATTGAAATTCATTCTGATGCTTGCCTACATAATGCTCACAACATCCCTGTAGACCTATTTTTTTCTAATGAACACAAATTCATAATATCGGTGAAAATATTGGAAAACTGAAAAAAATGCGGTCTCATTAAAAAATCATTATACCTTCGTATAAGATATACAAACAAACTTATATGCATTTGAAAATGTTTCTTTAGATCATTATAAAAAATCGCAACTTATCCAAAGATGTCACGAAATAAAGAAATCAAAAAATTAGCACACTCCAACTAAGGTGGATAGCTAAAAAAAAAAGTATCCTCTACATCGAAGAGGGCCAGAATTGGGAACTGGCAATTTAGAATGAAATACTTCTTATATTTCTAGTGTAAATTATTTATAAACTTATTGACACGAAGAGATGAATTAGAGCGGTGGAAATGAAAGAAAGAAAAAAAAATGAAAAATAGTCTCAGCGTTCAGGCTGCTATGTGTGAGAATAGAGTGAAACACAGGTTTCAATTATAATTGTCGTAGTGCGATACGTCGCAGGTATTAATTGTTCAGTAGAGGACGAACTGGGGATTAGACGTCATAGAGTCGAAGCATGATCACGGTATTGACCCCGTAGACGTTAGTTATACCTTGAGGATGTTAACCAAAGCTCTTGAGGGCATTCGCTCGAATAATTCCCTCATGCGATGTTCCACCGTAACGAGTATGCAGACGGTATACTGAGGCCGCAACGGGAAAGGGGTTCCGACTTCAATGGATGAATTAATTATCGACTTACTCGATCTCGATGTTGCACTAGATCGTCCTATTAAGCATTGAGACACAGAGTCAGGTCGGAGAATCCAATTTGCCACGGTCGCTCAATCGACCTGTCGTTAATCAGAAAGCATATACATATCCGGCTTACATACACACCGGACACTAAAAAAAAGAAAAAAGTTATACGTGAAATCGACAGCTTTCGAAGTTGCAAAATACGTTTTATTAATTTGGCAGAAATGTGGTGTGTTTCCCCATTTTTTTCTCTTGAACTCTAAAAGTAACACCAAGATTCTGTAAATTTGACATATTTTTAAAAGTGACACAAAAGTTATGTAAAATTTTCTAATTTACAAAAAAAAAGTGTTAAAAAAATTAACAAAAATAATTCTTGTGAATTTAAAATGATATAATAATTGTATAAAAAAGAAATTACACATTTTTATGTCAAAATAACAGAAAGTTTATTGCGGCTCGTGATTAATAAGTATTTCTAAATTCTCTCTTCTCTGTATGAAGAATATCTGATCAGCATCTTTATTTTACATAAAACACATAATGTTTCAGGTATTTCAATTCGACATTGAATCCAGCGATCTACACAGTCTTTTCGCCGGAATTCAGAAACGCCTTTAAGAAGCTATTGTGCGGAAGACGAAGAGGCGTCGGACGAAGAATGGCAGGTCGTCACTATATGTAGGAATGGGTTTAGGGTGGAGAGGCTGAATCTGGCCGAAGCAACAGCAGCAGAAGTTCAACATCTCTCGCGGCAACTTTATCGATATACTATATGCACATCGACGAGTGTCTCGCTTTTTGTTGTTGTATTTTTTATTTTTTACCAAATGTCATACGACATCAACAAAGCACAGCTACAGAGTATCAAACCACAGTTCTCCCGTCGCTATATAGTCAAATCGATATTTTCTTCACCGCGTTCTCGTTTCCTGCTTCCTGAATTCCCAGCTTCATTCCCTTTTGCCTCACCCAACTTCTCGAACCTTCCGTTATTCTCATCTCGTCGTCGGAATATCTTACCGCAAATTTATAAAGTCAACCGGTGGAGAATTTATGGAATCGCAAGATTCGCACTCCTATCGCCGCTAACGCTATACCGGAAACAACGGTAAATCACTATACAGGCGGGATATCGATTTCTCTCTCTATGATTCTTGAAATCTTGACCTTGCTGATCAGTTCGCATTTTATTGGAGTACCGCCTAACAAAATTGTAGCGAGACTTGGTGAACTGTTGAGAAAATCAAAAACTTTTTGTTACTACATATTTACACAGGGTGGCTACTGATAACTTGGAAACTTGAAAAGCCTGAAAGATTCAAGAATCTTTATATTCTTTTAAAATCAGAGCAAATTTCAATCTGGCTACTATTTTTTTATTTTTTTTTTTTTTCATTTTAAACCGTTTAATAATTTTCTTCATAACTTCAATCTAAAAGGTGAGACATTTCATGATAATTCACACAAGATGAAACCCAATACTCCTCGAGATCCCTACTATTTTTTTTTTTATATTGTTATCACTGAGTGAAATCTGTAATTCAAAATTCGTCCGATATAGTTCAAGCTGCGAGAGGCACGCGATGTAATACGGTGTATTAACTCTAAAATACATGTTTAGCATGCAGTTAGGTTGGTGCTAAGCTCGCGAGGCTTTATACGCTCGAATAATTATACCATATAGGAACATATGTGATGCTGCTGTACAACGTTACACTCGAAATCTGTAGCTTTCCACCCTCCTAAGCCTAAAGTCCAGTTCTCATAGGTCTCGAAACACGTAGCCGAGGTTCAATGGGATTATTGGACGAACTTTGTACTCGAGTGAAAGCACCATAGCATAAAAAACACAGACACATAAAACACGCGGATGGGTTCAAATGAGACTCGTAGCGATTTTGATTTTCGAATATATTTCGCTTCACCGTTAACACGAAAAGCTGCGTTAATGAGTTATCAAATTTTACGTCAATCTCGTCCGATTATCAAATTTGCCTATATCGAACCAAACCCCAAATTCTCAAAACTCCTTTTCCGAAACATACAGCAGACCTCATGCCGGACACGAGAATGATTGATGTTGTTCGTGAAACTTTTGGGTACATCCAACACACGCTCATAAATACAAACGTTGCTAGTACCTCAGCTTTCAGACATTGAAAAATAGTATCCCTTTTGAGCCTCGGTAACGAGCCAGATGTTCCAGAACTGAAAATCATAATTGTGACCCCGAGGATCATCGACAAGTCAATTCTCTCATAAAATTTGAGTGATAATTGTAAATACTGTGCAGAATGGTACGATCTGTCTCGTCTTATACCTTCCATTTTTAAGCAACCGGTTCTGGTGTGTAGTTCGAGAATATCAGGCACAGTAAACTAGCAGTGCTCCAAATTTTTTTTTTTTTTGCTTGCACATAAAAGATGCATGAAATTGTGAACATTAATAAGGTCAAAGTTTATCTTTGCATAATAAAACTGATATACTACCGTATCGGTGATGCAGATTTACGATAGTTCTACTTAATAAAATCAAGCATATAGGAATTGCAATATGGTATTTGTATGCTAGTTTTGTACGTGTACCATTTTTCATTTTTCAATTCTTATACGCTTGAAATTATTGAATATGGCGATCAATTTACAATGAGGATAATAAGATTTTTTTCAAAAGAACTGATCGATTCAATAAATAATTTCAACATGTTTCCACTAATGCATACAAGAGTCATAATTTGTTAAATTTCTATTTGTATATCATATTAAAGTGAGCAGATTTACATGACTGAATATTCTCCAGCTACCCGAAAATTCTATTACCGTTGAACTTTGCTGTAAATTACGAGAAAGTAAAAATCGTACATGAGTTAGGAATTGACTTAATAATTAAAGGATGGACTCATCCTCGACATTATTCTCGGGGTAACAGAGAGAATACACGACTGAAGTAAATGACTCCAAGTGTATAAAGATCTTATAAAGAGGTTTAAAAAAAAAACAAAGAGGTATCAACAATCGTATCTACTGTAGGAGACTATTATACTTTTTCTAATCTTCTATGATAATGTTCGCAAACGACTCCTGTACATATTATACCTATACTATACAACTGCACTCGCTGTAAACAAACAAATTACTACCTCTATCTCTACGATACCGTACACACTGTTCTCGCACTCATTCGTTATCACGTAAAAAAAAAAACGCTCATACGCGCCCTCTACTTTTAAGCTTGTGCAGAGAGAAATGGATGTTGGCCAATTTTTTTTTTGTCTCGAGAATCGAGCCAGAAGGAGATACGGATTTATCGGAGAAGAATTATGTCATTGGCGAACAGAGAGTGCTGCTGCAAAATATGTAAGTACTACTTATGATAGACGAGTTTTTTATCTCGCTCAAAATGAATGATTAATTTCTTCACCGTGGTGCATTTAGCTTCAGGTAATAACATTCATTTGAAAATTCATTACATCAACAAAAAAAAATATTGTTAACCGTTAAGAAAGTAACAGCAAAGATTTTTCTATTTTCTATTTTCTATAAGAAGAGCGAGTACTGAAAAAGAAGTTATAGTTAAAAAACTAAATCAGCGATTGTGGGCGGAAGTAAATAGTTCGCGACTAGCAACCGCAAGTTTACTTGTAGTTTTTTCGTTCTCTAATGAACGAGCAGTGTCGAAAACATGAACAAATGAATGATTTTGTATCCCCGAAATGTCACGCCGAAAGCGTCCAAGACAACAGGATTATCACTAATCCAAAAAGTTTTAACAATATCGGCTCTGGTTGCTGACGTTTTGATTACCAAGACTATAAGCCAATGCATCGATAACGCTCGCGATTCTCTCTTATATCGGAAGAGAGAAGCTAATTAGCAAAACACTGCCAGAGGACTTGGAGATCGGGAATGCAAGCGAAGCGGATTCGACCGACCTGCAATCGACGTTGAGTATCTTATAAGTGCAGAAAAGGTGGTTGATATGCATTGTAGAACTGAAAAAAAAAAAAAAAAAAAAACTGTACTCTGTACTGGCTGGGGTCATCTTTCCTCAGGTCTGCGAGCAGAGAGAATACTATATAGTGAAAATGAAATAATAGGAACCCACAGCAACAGCAATACCAGCGAAACCAGCACGATCCACCACTCTAGTGGAAATGAAAATGGAATGAAAGTTGGATCGATAGGTCACAGATATTGCAGCACTCCCCGGTTCGTTGTTCCTTTCTCGCGGTTTCTCGCTGTCGGTCCATTAAAACGTGCCTCAATGGTGCGAGGCTCAATCCCCCTTCAATCCACTATGTATAACTTCAGCCAACTGAAGCTATGAGAAACTCTTGGCGCGACTCTTCAACCCCAGCTCAGAGGAAGTGAAACCTCGAGTGCCGAGCCTCTGCACAGCTTGAGGTGATTTTAGACAATTCCATTCATATTATCCACTTTCAACACTACTGCTCACAGTGTCGGGTTTCAACTTTTCTTACAGCTTACACTTTTTATTCCACTCCGCACTGCATCGAAAATTTAATTTATAACAAATATGTGCACACACTGAGAAAAATATTTTTCTTCTGCAATGTTTATATTTGTGTTTAATTTTTCTTCAACATACGAAAAATAGTGGCATTTTTCGTATGTTAAAAAATGATATTGCCTGTCGATTCCATTATCGTAAAAAAAAAATTTAGTGTTTGCTGAGTGAAGTTTGAAAAAAAAATTTTTATTCATTTTCAAACACGATTATGGCGTATTCAATATTAGTTACATCTTTGTAGAGAATATATAAAATGTAGACGCACCCTCAGGAAAAAATACCACGTTTATAATTTATATTTTTTGTCATAAAAAAAAACAACACATTAATTATTCTTTTCATTCAATTTTTGAGTTTCCTGCGCCTGGTCAAGAAAATAATGGAAGAATTTGAAAAAAAATCATGAGAGAATGCAAGGAAATTTGCAAACAGCCTGAAGCTCCCACATCCGTCTGCTGTGTATTAAAGTCCCACGAACTAAAGTAGTCTGTTTACTTTCAAGCAGATTGCGAGAGAGTTGAACCGCGACGCCGGAGGGTGGAAAGACTCTCTCCCTCTCTCTCTCTCTCTCTCTCACACTGACTTCGCAAGGGTTGTCTTCGCGATTCAGGTATGAAGCGAGATACCGGAGAAAAATTTAATCAACGCTGTATGTCGAGTTGAGTATACAAGCCGCTGAAACATTTTCTCAAGGTTTATATGTATATATCATCGCCGCGTTACGTCCGCTACAAGAAAAAAAAAAAAAAAAAAAAAAAAAAGAGCAAAATTTCCCTCGTTTTACAGCGAAATTACAAAACTGCCTGTCATTTCGTTGTAGTACAAGCGGACGAGAAAAGGTTCGAAAGAAATTAATTAGCGGCGCGGACACGCTTAAAAAAATTAATTAGGATTATGCTCTAGAATCGGGAGGAAAATTGAAAAATCTGATGAGTGCTGGCCTCTCGAACTCATTGCTGGTGTGTACCGTTCGCGTAATATGAAAACAAAATTAGAAAAGGATTTTAAGCTGCTCGCGCGATCGCTCGATCCATATAAAGTAATGCTGGTGGGACAGAGATTGTCGCAATTTCCGCAGTGAAAAGCCCTCGGGGAATAAAAACGAGATAGAGTTAGTAAATAAAAAAAAAAAGAAATGTTCACGATCTCGAAAGAAGCAACGCAACAGCAGCTGCAACAGTACAGAGGAAAGCGTATCGGGACGCGACTACCTCTCGATATTTACACGTAGTCACTCGAGGAGCGCGTTATTCTAAATAAATGTTTACCGAGGTCACGATATTAAAGTCGAGATTTTTCTTTACCCGAGAAAATAACCCGGGAATCCTCTCAGTGACGACCCAAAGCGAGATTCCTACAGGGTGTCACAAAATTCAAAGAAACGGAATATGAAATATTCGGTCTGCATATGACCACCGAAAAATATTGTTGATTTTACAAATTTTTTAGATTCAATATTTCTTAATTTACAATTTTTTTTTTTAATTCCTAACTTTTTACCGAAGAAATCACAAGAGAAAATTATCCGAGGTGAACCAAAATCTGGAGACAAAAATATTTTGTAGACTTCAATATACAAAGCAGAACAAAAAAAATTGTTAGAAATTTACTCTTTTCAATTTATAGACTATTGTTTAATTTTTTAACAACAAAAAAATTGAAAATCGCACCAATTTACATTAACACATTTTTTTTCGTTACTTTTCTAGTTTAAGAAAAACAAATTGTAAATTCAACAAATATTAAATCATTTTTAAACTTTACTCATTTAAGAAGAATTTTTTTTTTTACGAAAAACAGCATTCCGTATAAAAAAAAATTACTTTATTTCCGTGAGAAAGATACATATCCGTCCTTGAATTTTGAGACACCCTGTACTCAATTTTGCGAGATACACGACAGCATACTGTAATATAAACGAGAGGTATGTTTGACCTTTAAAGATGTATTTATTTTGGTGACTCTTTACATTCGAATGTGAATACGGGGAGAAAAAAAAATCACTGAATTGACGTGCTCACGTATGATCATCACCACACTGTATACCTTATTCTATCTAAATACGTATGTACCACCAGTGCCCGCGGTTCTCCAAATCCATATCTGCAGACTGAGTAATCTTACACGGATAGAAGGTTGTGGTGAAAATTGCCAAGCCATCATAGTCAAAAATATCGGGTCAACATTGGTACACCACAGCCTCTATTGGCGATATAGGGAATTTTCATAAAAATTGTAATAGAACCAAAATATACCAATATTTTCCTGAACACGATTAGACGAAATTGTCCATATATATCTCACGGATTTTGCAACACATAAAGCATCGATCGACCAGTCATGATTGTGTTTCTTCATTTTAATCTTGCTCGACGTAATTAATAACGTAATCAATAATGTAATATTATTGATAACCCTGAATAAAGGATCCCATTAAAACCAATAAAACGGACAAAAATCCGATTGAAGCCTTCTAAAACCGATTAATTTTTTTTATCGGTATCTAGTCCATTTAATCGGTTTCTATCAGATTTATTCGAAAGTTCTAAGCAGGGAAGGCTTAATTGCTTCAATTATGGGAGCTCGTCTCTCATTTGGCAGTCCTGTAACATAAATTTGTTGAGCTGAGCCAGTGGAACAAACCAATAAAAAAAAAAGTACTTGGTAATTTTCATAAATACCTTTTATCCGTGTACATTTATTATGCTGACGTGATCAGGCTTATCAGTAGAGGCGCGATAATCACTCATTTTATACAAATCTATAAACCAATCATTTGCGAGACAGAGGTAGTCCGTGAATTATACAGTCGAAGCCCTTTTATACCCCGACAACATGGGACACTGGTCGATTCTGTAAAAAAAAAACATCAAAAGTCAGTTACCAGAGTTTCGACTGTAGATTATTTGTGTCGGTAGCGTTGTGCAGCCACGACTGATCAAAAGATGCGGATTAAAGGACTCACGAAGCGATCGAGTGCTAATTGTAAATATGTATAATAACATTTTATATAGAATTCACGGTGTTAGATTGATAGAACGAAGTTTTAGCCGTATTATAGTACGTAGACATTTAGTATGAAAGAAAAAGTCAATGTGATTCGTGTAAGGCGTTTAAGAACAGTCGACGTTGATATATAAACTATCGACGATGGTGTTTTCTTTTATTTGTATAAAAAAAAAAGAAAAAAAAAATCATCGACCGATGATTCTTAATCATTTGCCTTACACTCCTGTATGTCATATATTTGAAAAAAGAAAACAAAAAAAAAAGAACAAAATAACAAAAGTACATACTACATAGATTCTAAGACAAAAATGTTGAAAACTATACGCTGAAAAACAAAAGACATATACGCGCGAGAAAAAAAAAAAAAAAGAAGCTGGATGTACAAATTAATTAAGACGGAACAATCATGAAGAGATGATACCGCGGCTGTAGAATATATTCTAATATGTGTCTAAAATGAAATTGATACGATTATTCCGTTGTTCATAATCTATATGTGTATAAAAAAAAAGACAAGTTTTACTAATCTAAGGACCAAAAATTCCAGTCATTTATCAAAAAAAAATTAAATCTATTCGATGGGTCTCGGTGGTATTAACATTTTCACACGATAAAAAAAAAAACACGTACGTAACGTGGTGTTTTGCGCGTACATGGTTCCTTCCGTGGTATTGTTTACTCGAAAGTAAGTAATATCCCTAGATTATAGTAACTTCATAGATACCCGGAGTGTATTTGTGAAGAGAAAAGCTGCTAACTTTATCACAATGATTTCTCAATTATTTCCCAAATACAGCTCGAAAGGAAAAGAGCATTTTTGGAAATTACGAAAACATTTTGACGAAAAGCTTGTGCGTCTGACGTATATCGACTACTAAACTTCCCATCGGTGTATAATCGAATTACACGTAAGTGAAACGAATTGACGAAAAAAAAGATAAATAAAGAGAAATTAATTAAAGAAAAAAAAAAAAAGAGTTTTCACCTATCAATGGCAATAAAAGAAATCATAAATTCTCGCAGTTGTAGTGATCCCGAGTCGCCAAGTTATAGGCACGATATTTATATTATTCTAATTGTACGTAAAATACCATTCATAATTCTCCATAGGGTCGATATTACCAGTTACAGCCACTCTTTTTTTTATTGAACTATAGTTTAAAAAAAAGCATTTTTAGTGATAATAAAAATTGTTAATACTTGTGTAAAGGTGCATATTACTGGTGGTTCGTGGAATCTCATTTTTGTTTTTCTACTGCCACCTGGAAAAGGTGCTAAATAGGCAAAATAAAAAATTTCCTCAAATATCCGTAACAAAATAATATAGATCGTTACGGAATTTTAATGAAAAAAAAAAAAAATCCATTTCCAGCAGGGTGGTGGTTTTATTTGAATTTTCGTTGTTATTCTCAAAATAAAAATTTATTAAAACACGTGAGCATGAAAAAAAAAAAATTTACAGTAGCTACCGAATTTTATTGAAATTAAAACAAAAATCGGATATCCATCTGTAATTTTTTTTTTCTGCTCTGGTGTCTTAGCTGAGAGATAAAACAAGAAATTTCGAAATAAAACGCTTTAACAGAATTTACTTTGAATTTTCGAAGCATCCTTCATATTTTTTATTAAATAATAGGTCGAATTAGTTTCGACCTTTTTTTTAATTTTATTTGTACTGATTGGAAATTTGATATCCGAATTATGAAATTTTGATATTCTATCTCTGCACAAGTAAAAAACATGTTTAAAAATCTACGATGTACGAATAATTAATTTTAGCGATAAAAAATCTAATGATAAAAAAGAAAACAGAAGATTGGTCATAACTGGTTAGATCTACTCTAACGTTTCCGGTGAGAATACATTAAAATACATGAACGAATGATGTACGATGTATGTGATATATATATATATATATATATAGAATGCTCGGCTCTTGAGTTGGTTGATTTATCCTTTCCTAAGTACCAATCCCTCGTAAGAGTAAGGATGTAAACCTGTCCAAACTTCCTAAGCCTTCCGTAATACCCAGTTGACTAACGTACCAACATTAGCATAATTGTTACCGCCAACCGATTGTCTTTTACTAATACCAATGATTAATTACTGTGAGGTACAATCACTTTGTCTTAATCATTTTCAATGGGATGTATCGCGAGAATGGAGGAAGGTTGCACGAGAGATCGATATCGAACAAGCTGATATGCTATATTGTATCCCTCTCAACGCAACAGAATTGTGACCATTCGATTAATTTCGAGCGCACTCTATTTTTTTTATTCAACCCATAAAAAATTTCATATTCATATTTTTTTTTTGGTCATATTCTACTATATTGCTAGAAAGAGGTACAAATATTTTATTGAACTTTTTTAAAAAATACCACTCACTCGTCAAGATACAACGAAATTCACAAATTTCACTTCTGTAAAACTGCGTAAAAATATGTTTCATGAATTCTTTCCGTAAACTGATCTATTTTTCTGTAGATTAATAGTTGTACTTTAAAAAAAAACCGAGAAAATATCCATTTTTGTATTTACTTAAATGATTATTTATCATCTTTTCAATAAAGTAGAATATTCTTTAAAAAAAAATATTACTATAAAATGATTTATGGAATAAATAATCAAGTAAAGTGAATTTGAAGATAATCGGATGGTTACAACTTTGATATGCTCGTTAAAAAAAAAGGCAGAGAGTTAAATATTTTGATTTTCTCTCGTCGCTAATAGACGAGAGTCTACGATATTGTTCGAAATCAGGAATTAATAGGAATATATACATATATATATTTTACACTATTTATTCAATTGTTATGTAACACGTCAGAGAGTTTACTATCCGTATATGCTTTGTACGATTAAACGAGTCGATGTACAAAGCCGAAAATTGAATTTCGAGCAGTGCAACTGAGCCCAATAAATGCACAGATTGAAATTCAACGAGGGTTTGTCGTCGTCTCCACGAGCTCTCATTTGTTTCAAACAGTGTGACGTGAAACTGTCGGTTTCACGCCCTCCCGATGTACAAGCTACGTTGTGAAATAAACATCCATCTGGGTAAAACACTCTATTTACGTTTATCATTCAACCCTTTATATACCGAATTCATTAAATGATTTTTGCAATTTTCTCCTTTATTATATAATTATATTAAGTGCCTGTGTGTATATATATATATCTACGTGATCGGATTGAAATGCCCAGGATTTAATTGATAACGGGTGATTACGTGGCAAAGGACAATCTGACGATTCGAGCGTAATTCCCTGGTCCCGCTCAACCCAATCTCGCTCGAGTGAATATCTTCTATTGGCTCCACGGCGTCTACGCTTCCGGCCTTGTCAACCTTCGAACCCGAGAAGCACGTGCAACTAATCACGAAATCCTACTTAATTTAATCTTGTCTCTATAAGTTTTCAACTTAGTGATATTAGTCGCATCGTTGCAATATTTTATGTTGAATTTGTAATAATCAAAAATCATTTTTAAAAAGTCTGTAAAAGTCAGAAACAATTTAAGAAAAAAGACGCGATAATGCGACCTTGTTTTCTAGAAAATTTGGATGAAAAGATAAATTTTATATCAAGGTAGGTATATTTTTTTTAATTTATATAATGCATCATTTTAATATTATGAAATTTTGTGAAAAAACCTGAAGCCTCATCCATCCAAGTTTAAAGTGTATCTAAAATTATCATAAACTCCTGGTATTTTTTATTTTCATTAAAGTTATATAAAATTCGATGAAAACTCAGTCGCATAATAATCAGCAGAAGAGAAGAAAGAGCAGAAAACGAAGGATAATGAGACACCTCGGCAGGAAAAGATATTTGGCTCGCACGGCTGGTCTTCACTAATTGAGAGACTGAATTAAGAAAACGACCGTCCAGGGACTCTATTACATTTTCTTTTCTTCGTTTCATCCTGTGGGGTGGCTACTGAATAGCACTGTCGCTTTGGTGCGAGGAAAAAAAAAAGTCGTTTCCTGATGTGAACAGCACGTATGCAGTATTCCGGGCCAATTTGTCAACTCTCGATCCTGACCCTCTTCCATGTGGTACATTAATTTTTATTTCATTATTCGCCTGAGTAAATGGAGGATGTTCAATTTTTTGAAGATTTTTTTATGACGTCATTCTTCAATGATTGATTGATTTTTTCGAAAAAAAATTCAAAGAGATTTATAAAAAAGCCCATGAATGTAATTTGTCTTGAAAAGTACTTTTATGTGAGTATATATATTTTTTAAATCTCGCTTTTCCGGAATCGACTGTTTTTTATACCACTAAAAGTAGTAATCGCAAATAATATTTTTTTTTTACATTTTAAGGAAATTTGGAGTATTTCATTTATTCCTATTTGGGAGTTTGCTCGTGAAATCTTTGTTCATATTTGAATACGTACATACATCGAAACCTTACACTGATTTTTTTTTTTCTAATTTTTAGATAATTTCATCATTTTTTAGTCATAGTATTTTGCGTATTCCACCCAAAAAAGGCGTAAAAAATTTTTTCGAAAATTTAGTGAGATTTTGGTACGTAGTGCTAAAAACACATTCAAGTAATGATTTAAGTTTTGAAGAAATATTTCAAAAGCAAACCCACAAATATGAAATTTTTTTTTCTAAACTTCAAGCTCTCCTAAAATTTCGATAAAGAAATCAATCCCACATCATTCATATTCGTGAGTAATATTTTGGAGATTTTATTGAAAAATAAAAAATAAAATAACAAATTCGTGAGGCATTCACAAATGTCGTAAAAAAAAATCTAAATAAAATGAGCATACTCCATTGACTAAGATAAATGAATAAAAAAACAATGAACCAAGCGAAAGAAGCTGAGAGTCGAGATCTGGCAAATTGGCATGGAAAACCTCGTATGTATATTTTAAAACGCCAATTTTTTGCCCCCTATCTTTAATTTTATTATTAACTGCACTCGTAACAGTAAGCTCAAATCGTTCTAACTGTAAAGTTCTTTCATTTTATCTTCGACCTCGTTTGCCGATCGCCCTTTTAGTCGTAGAAAAAAAATTCCACAAAAATGATATCCATGAGCGCTGCTTAACGATAGCCACCCTAACAAAGTTTTCACACTAAAAAAAAAAAAAAGAAGAAGCTTAAAAATTCTTTCGCTATCTCGTCTTTGATGTCGGAAAACTTTGATCCACATGCCTCTTATCTTCAATTATAGCCGCAAGAACCCACCCGCGGAATTTTCCTTTCGCAAAAAAAAAAAAAAAAAAAAAAAAAAAAAAGAACAGCTCCAGTGTGAAAGATGAGCTCTCGTAAAGACAAAACACCACTTCGAGCCTTCTACAACATTTTTTTTTTACAGCTTCACATTTTGTTTTAAGGAGGAAAAAAAAACTTGAAGCATATCTTGCACTTTCATTGTCGAGCTTGGTGTTGTGTGTAATATCGTTGGCAAGAGGAAATATAATGTGTTTTTGATGGTTCCACTGTATACATGTTTTCAAGTTTGTGTTGGGCAAAGTATCGAGAAATATATATTATGTATAACCAGAATGGTTCGCGTACATTGCTCGTACTTTTCTACCAGCGAAATTGTTTCTCTTGTTGTATATACACGACTGAAAATGTTGGTGCATCGACACAAGGGATCAACTATTTTCATAACAATATCGGTAGAATCAGAAAGCACGTACAAATGTTCCATTATATTGCTATCTCCGGCGCATTGGACGTACGTATGTTCACTCAGACATCGTTTAGTATCATTACAGATTTTTAGAGCGTAATATCATTTTTTTCTTCAGCGGAGAATAAAAATTTCTTTATACATATCATTTTTTAATATTTATGTTATGGTGGACCTTAAAAAAATAGTTTTGTATGTTTTTGGTGATAATATTTGGTACCATATGTAAATCGATGCAGTATTTACACAAACAGAATTGGATATTTAAGAAATTGCCTCGCGGACTTGACGAAACATTCACCAAACTTACTTTCAAGTGGTTTTAATTTTCGCAAGAAATCAATCTATAATTAACCAAATTTTAAGAAATGACTAAGCGAGCCTACGGTTGCATTTTCGGTTGGTTTTATTGAAACCTACAAAAAAATCAATGAAAAAAATATTATAGTAGTACATAAAATAGTTAATTGCATGATTTTCTTTGGATAGCAATACTTTCACTTATACATACTTCGTATACGAAAAAGTAAAAATATTGTATTTGTTTGCACGAATGAAAAATCAATTCATCTTCATCTTCTGCTGGCATCTCTCTCTCTCTCTATTCCAGTCGACATTAGTCTCAAATTTTTAACCTTCCCGTAACCGGTTATAGCGAAAAGTAAGGTAGCAATTCAGAAATGTGAGCGCGTTTTCCGCGCCTCTTGTCTGTGTTCCGATGCAATCTCGTACACGCCAAAAGTGTCCGGTTTAGGAAGCTGCGAGTATGACAAACGACCCCTCTCATTCCGAATGAACGATGACATATTCCATTTCCCTGGCTAGTTCAGCGACACGAGCTCGGTTCGAGATCGACCTAACTCGTGCACTTTATACAATTATGTCGCCATAAATTATCCAATACGATAAATTCACATCGATGCACGTCTCTTGAATGCATGAGACTCGAAGTAATTGAATTACCGATGAAAAGAAATTCGCGTAAAAGCGCTGCGGTCGGTAGATATGGAATATTAAGGTTTCCAGCTTGCGCACGAGTACTCTTAATAATGAGATTTTCAGACACTGCCTTTTCCGATACTAAACATCCGCGTTTGGGCGTTTGCTGAAATATTGGCTAATCTTTAATGATAAACGCCCTCAGGTGGTTCGAGAAGTCGCTTGCCTGAATATTGACTTTTCAGTGAATAATGTGCGTTCGAAGATAGAAGGAAGAAAAATTATGAGCTAGAAATTGTGTAGGAGTGCAATACAAAATCTTGAAGGCAAATCATTTTCAACTAGGGCAAAGAAGCCAATGTGGGAACACCAACCAATGAGTGAACAAAATGTTCTATTGTTAAACATATACTGCCTAATAATTTATCGATGCAATAATTCCTTTGCTTTCACCTAATTGTCAAACTTCGTTCTGCCATATTGTTTTACCTTCCAGTGTTGTAAAGATTGAAAAGAAAAATTATAAATCAAGTGTTCCGTCATTGTTCCATAATTGGTCGATCTACCCTATATTGTAAAAACCTCGTTCTTGACCTTAGCCGATGTGGTTCAATATTTATTCCCCTGAGTAAATGGAGTATGCTGAATTTTTATTTAACTTTTCGATGGCGTTTTTGGATGATTTTTTTTTTTACACTTCAATGAAATTGTTTAAGAATGCAGTGAACCACATCGAAGGAGGTCGCCGAGATGATTAATTAAAATGAAATATTTGAAATACTATGAAAAATAAAATTATGTAAAACATGGGAAAGAACATCAACATGAGTGCTGTTAAAATACATTAAAACAATGCATTGATATGAGAATAAAAATATTCTGTAACCAAACACGACAGTAAGAAAGCTTCTAAATAAGAAAGCTAAAATTTTCCCGAATTAAAAGAGCGAGTTAGAATAGTTACATGTATCCAGTGTCGGAAAAACATGAAGCTAAAGTGCGCCAGCAAAAAGCTTTTATGTTGAATCATCTTCCACCGAGCATCAAGAAGTTCTCTCTCTCTCACGGATGGACTTTTGTTTTTAACTTGTCTAAGTATTTGGGTCACGTTAATCGCGCATTTAGGTAAAAGAAGTTAGCTACGATCATACTGACAATAAAGTGAATATATAGATATTACGTATTATCCGATTTCGTTATCGCTCTCTTTTACCCGCGCGATGAATATAAAACCTGCTGGGCGGATATTGGAATTTTCTTGATTGATCACGCTGTGGCTTAAAATTTTCGAGACAATGCGATCTAATAGCAACTAATGAAGCGATAATTAAGGATGATTAACGATGATACGAAACCTTTCACGTTAGCCCTGAAATAATAATACGACAGTTTCAGCTATTATTTAAAGAGTGCTTTGCCTCCCACAGCTTACGCGTTATTAAACTGATATATTTTTTTTTTCACTTTTTTTCAAGAGTACATATTATTAAAGAGCACAGAGAGAGAGAGAAGCCTTTTTTATTCGCGAAAAATACTCGACGCCTTGTTGAGCTGGCTTTCGCGCTTTTTACTCTCAGAGACTTCTCCTCTTGCAGACTCATAACTATTTGCCAACACCCTCGAATGACTTATTGTTTTCTCGTTAGTCGAGTTTTTTTCGTTAACGTCATTACCGACTGAACCCGCTTCAGTACCGTGGCGTATTTATCACCAGGAGTAAAAATAAAATGTGTGACAAACAAATAAAAAACAAGTTTGATAAAACGAATATATGAGAGTTGTTATGAAAAATCCGGATATGGAAAAAGCCCTCGAGCTATTCGTGGGTGTTGTATATTTTAGGTGCGCATAATTAATAGTCACAACATCCACTCTTTATTGCAACGCGCATTCCGTGTGTGTGTAAAAAACGTAAAAATGCACACACGTACGTCTACGAAAATGGAAAAACATGTGGTAATGCGCACTTGCATAACTGCATAACGTATTTATTTGGGTGTGCTCTCAGATAGGTTTTGTGTGTGCTATATGCGCTTCAAGAGATTTCAAATACATAGCCAACTATAAAAGCTTGAAATAATACAAGAGCTTTTGCGCGAGAGGCGAAAAGTTTTTGCTCTAGTAGCAGATTAATCAAGGTAAGAGGTCGTACGACCGAGAAACGACTACAAAGAGACAAAATTCGAGCGAAACTACCGCTTTCGTCTCGTGCTACGAAAAAGTCAACACACGATAGTTACGAATTCGTGTATATCACGAACGTTTGCTTTTCCTCTTGCTTGTTTTGACGACAATTCAACGAAGCAGAATTTCTGTGTCATTGATACCGGCAATTGTTTCACTTTTGGACTTTTAATATTATAGGAGATATTCTCTGCCAACTCGACACATTTTTTTTGAGCCACTACGATTTTTCTAATAATTGACCGTATTTTCAAATCATGTGAAGGCGTAGTTTTGTCGATTTTTTATATTGGCGTTTGCAGAGATTTGCAAATAACAAGAATGAAAAGAACCTCGTTATTTCTTAAATAGCAATAATAATAATAATAATTTGGTAAAAAGTCGACTTAATTAATAATCTGAAAAAGAAACAGAAAGTTCCCTCAAATCTAACTAATTGTGATAAGTATCGAAGAGGATCAGAAAAAAAGTGACTGAGATGACAAAGAATGAAAACTAGAAAATGTAGCTGACGACAAACTTGTTCTCCGGATTAATTTTTTTGCTCCATGGAAACTGTTACCTCTCGATTCTTGCACTACCAATATTTACTACAAAGTTACCTAATTCTTCGTTAATCTAGTTCTTAAGTCTTCGATTACGTATTTATGTCATTGGTTAATTACTCGTGTTTATAAGAATAAATAAATAAGGAAATAAAAAAGTGATGTCCGACCTTTCTAAAATACGATAAAATAATTCGATCAAATGAATTTCTTTTAAGTAAAGGTTCAATATGGGCCAATTGGTAAACAAGTCCGATAACTACATGGAATTTGATAAAATATATCGACCGTTGAACCGAATAACTTAGTATTCTGTCCGTGCGTTTCCAAATTGCCAGGAATAATAGATTGAAGTAAATAATTTGACAAAGGTAGAGAAGGTCGATAAAAACCTTTTTTCAAATCCATTACTATATATACACACAGTATAAAATACTGGTAGTTAGAAGAGGATGAAATACCCGAGGGCAGGTCGATTTATCGTTTTGTTTAATTGCACCAGTGGGATGGGGTACTAGAGTTCGCGAAACGAAAGGCGCGGTAACTGAAGCGTATACGCGCAACAGCGGGAAGGTAAATTTGTCCATTTCATTAGTCTTCCAGACACACACACTTAGCTACAGTATTTTCCGTATTTCCCTCGCGTTGTACAATCACATAAACATGTTTCTTGTAAACAACGTACCATTAGTATCTGTATTTTCATTTCAGCTAAAAACAGACTCTCGAGATCAATTATAACATTTGTAAACTACTAAAGTTCATGTAAATTCGAAATTTCTGTGATCGACAGTGAAAGTTTAGAAATATTTCAGGAAGATAATATAAGAAATAACTTCGAAATAATTAGATGTATAAAACATTCTGTATAATATTCTCAATGCGGTAGATATAGCAAGAGTAAGAGAAGTGCTCGACTCGACGTGTCAGTGATGATTGCTCGCTGGTCCTCTGAACGATGGACCAGTCGCCTCTCAATTACTTCACATCTCCTTTATGACGAATGCGGCCCTTGTCTCGACTTGGGCCCGCTATAGAAATCTCGAGTGACTCGCGAAGACCGTTTATTCGAGCTACACCGAGAAGTAACGTCTAATCTCGTCGACTATGGCTACGTTGCGTTCAATAATAATTATTTTTTTTACTGAAATACGATAATTATATTTATAATGTCGTAATAGAAATTGAGTAATAGAGATTTTTTTTTAATTCATGCTATTTTCATGTTTCATATATAGATTTTTTCGCGAATACTTCATAAGATGATCTAAAATTTCCAGAGATTTTGAGAGAAAACAAACGAAAAAAGAATGCGCAAGTTTTGAAAATTCTGGACAAGATTTAGGTTTAGAATTCCTGGAGATTGCTCAGCTCAGCGAAAACGATATAACTTAGCGACTCAGTTGCGAAAATTTCCGACTTTCTTCCATCAAAACCGCTCTCGATAGCTTACGACTATGTATACCCGCATTCGTCTTCGGTTACATGCATCTATGTGTTGCAAAAAAAAAAAGGCGTTAAGTACATCGTCGTTAATGTATCGAGAATCGATATGTACACCACGTGTACGACGACACAGATTACTCGACGTTCGATGCTTTCGTGTTTGCACTTCAGCGATTTCACTTCTCCTTCTACACTCAACTCTTGGGAGGCACACTCCCAAAGGGCTGAGGAAGTTGCTGAGTTTGCGAGCAAATCCAAAGTCACACGATGCTGCAAAACTCTTACGATCGTCGTAAAATATGTGTAAGGAGCGAGACTAAAAATTCTCTTCAACTCGAATTTTCGTACTATATCTGCAACATTGAAGGCAACAGTTAGAAAAATTCTTTCGATTATTTCATGTTTGATATAAATTCTTAACGATTTAAAATTATAGCCAACATCGTGATATACATTTTTTTCTAATCTGATGATAGAACGTTTCTTTAGAAATTTCTAATTATCATACGTATAGTTTAGATGACTGCCAAATTACTGTAATTAAGAACAACAAAAATGTCAATTTACATTTTACTACATCGAGGTTGCTATGGACTATAAAATATACTATCAATTGATTGAATCGATTCCCTTGAGTGCAAGAACGCGGTAGAATGCGCGCATATTCTCGCTGGATAAACGGTAAAAAAAAAAATATATATCTTACTCGGCTAGTACCGTGATCATCGTTTTATCATGACGGAAAGAAATATCCTCCCAACCAGCATTGTATAGATCCGTCTGACGTGCTCGGTTAGCGTTTACTGCCATCGTAATAAAAAAAGTTTTCCCAACTATGCCATTCCGTTGGGTGCTCTCGAGATACCACGTGCGTGTGTAAGCTATCGCATTGCAGAATTTATTGTTGGAGGATCCGATGGCGGTTCAACCTGCGAGGAAGCCCTTTGGGTCTCTCTACCCTTCCGAAGTCATATCGCGAAATTGCACTTAAACTTTTACGTCGGCACTCTTCGTGGGCTTCTTTGATACAAATTCCTGGCAAAAAAAATACCTGTGAGACATTCGATGCCACAGCAGTAAGATATCCGTGGTTACTGCCAGGAGAACCTGTACATACAAGAGCAGTAACTGAAAATAAATATTGTTACAATCGAGAGAGAATTACCAATTCTAATATTTTTTCATTAAAGCTTTTAAATCCAAAGTAAATTTACTTTGTCTTCGATCAAAAGAACGAGAAAGACTCGAAAGGCTGAAAACGTCAGCTTTTTTATACTTTAAAAAAACAAAAGGTTCTAGCGTTCGATTGCTTTTCGTTTATCCATAGAATAGTAAATAGCTTAGTAAATATACAGTGTATATTAACAAAAGGCATTCGGAGTGCCTGTGGAAAAATGTACAGTACGGTAGTAATCAAAATTGAAAACAATAAGAAAATTTAAATACACACATACATTTACAAATATTTTAAAAAATGACAAGAATAGAGTGCATGTAAATTTGAAGCTTTGTGGTGTGTCGAACTGAGGGAAATCACAAAGGGAGCCTATCACAAAGGATAATTAATTCATAACTGGTGTCTATCAAAATAGCAAGGGCTTGTTTTGCCTTTGGCCAGTATCTATATTCTTTGACTTTGGTCTTTTAGTTTTTTCTTCCTCATAGAGAAAGGTTTGTTATGCATGAGATTTTTTTTCGAGATTTTCATTTCATTCATACTCAAAATAGTCTAAAAAGCCAAGAAAAAAAAAGTTTAGAAAAAGCATCTGAGCAACTCACTTTTTTTGTACCATATACAGTACAGTCCAATGTTTGTATATATTTGATAAAAATCGATTGAAGCATTTTCATTTCATCAGATTTTTAATATCCTGAAAAATGTCGGTTATCACTTTTAATTCGTGCAATATTCCACCTATCAGGCTGAAACTTGGCATAGAATTTTATTGGAGGAATGCAACTTTTGGTGTAACATTTTGTCGAAATAAACAAAAATTAGTTTAGATTTCATAGGAATTCGCATTTTTTTAAAATTCCATATCTCGAAAACGGTTCCATGCAATGGATCTATAATGTTAAATTCCACTACATTGAATATTAGCTTGTCTACGTCTTCTCAACTCTACCAAAATATCGGCCACCCAAAGCACCTCTAACAATATTATAACTCCACCGTATTACAAGATTACGACTCTACAAAAATAGAGCTCTCCCAGCGATATTAAAAAAAGAGTGTCTGCCTCTCCCGGAGAGACTTATTTCTCTCCCGCTTTGTCAAAGTACGGATTTTGGTCTTGAAAGAAAATCTCACTAAAAGCGGGCGTTGAAAAAAAAATCTTGAGTGGTGCCTCACTCGACTTTTATGCTCAAGTTATAAGGCACCTCTTAGACTTAATTGCTGGCGATCCTTTTTTGTATGATGTTTTTTTTTAAGTCCATAAAAAAAAATCGTCGCCGATACACGGTGTTTATCGTAAGTGAAATATCCCAAAGAGGGGCTGATCCGATGGACAAACGTTTTATAACAAAAGTTATAGCAGTTCTTAAAGCATACTATGGGTCACATGGTCAATCTCATCGACGAATATGTCAAGGTTAACGTTAAGATCACCTTCAATTTTATCAGACGAACTCGTAATGGATATTAAAAAAAAAATGTAGTCGGATTAGCGACGAATTTAACGAGAAATCTAGTCTCTAGCTTTTTGAGAATACTGGAAAAGATGTTGAATATGGCACAACATTTTGAGGTGGTTCAATACGTATTGACACAAATACAGGCTATTACACACGGGTGTTAAGGGTTGCGATTTACACCAAACACATTTTTCAGTGTCTTCTGTAACGTAAATTTGGAATTTTCACTTTTTTTAAAACAAAAATCGCTTCTAGAAATTCTGAAAAGTGCTCAAGAATCCCGTGTTATATATAAAAATGTTTGGGCAACAACCCACAAAGGACTGATTTTAAGAAAAATATATATATTCAGTTTTATTTTGGTAAAAGGCTTGAACAAAAATAATTATATTAAAAATTATTATATTTAGCACAAGAATTTTGAAAATTTGTTCAGATTTTTCAATTTTTCAATTCCGACCAACGATATGTTAATTTTGAAAAATCATAAGTAAAATTTGGGGGAAAAAAATCTAAAAGAAAATCTGAATACTTTTTCGAGATGGATCAATGATATAACAAATATTTTAAAATTCTCATGAATTTATTCCTCATGGAATAAATTCGAGAGGTCAAGGGTCTGACAGAGGTCGAAATGATGTGAATCACCCATATACTCACGTGCCCATCCAAAAAAAGCATTAAAACATGCTTCCAACCGACAAGCATCCGTGGACTATTTATTTCTACGTCAAATATTGACGCGCAGTGATGACTATTTAGTTCTCGTTCGCATTCTAACTCGAGAACGTCAGAAACTAACTATATATACATATATACGACCCCACCAACTGGTATGGTGTGAGATCGACGACCTTTAGCTTTCGAGAGTGACGTCACGCGATGTCACAGGTGCCCAAGCTAAGTCTCTTCCTCTACAGCTATACTAGAAATAAAATTTAAAAAACATAATATAAACGTTAGTACTTACAAAGAAAAATCGTCGCAACGACATCAATACCCAAAATCATAGTGAAAATATCTGTACAAAAGATGGTGATTAAAGCTTGTGCAGGATATATTACAGGACGAGCGTGCAGCAGCAGCAGCAGCAGCAGCTGCAGTAACGAGAAAAAGTAAACAAAAGTTACGATACAAAGCAAAGTCTCGGCAAGCCCGCGGCGAGTCACGCCCGACCTAGCCTAAGCTGAGTGAGAAAATCAACTTCCCCCTCCACCTCTACAACAACGTTCGACGCGCTGCAGTCCAAGATGGATGCTGCTCATCTTCGGACGGCGGAACGCATGTTCCATCGGAATAATCCGGGCAGACCATAAATATTGTGTGTGATCGTTTTCGCCTTAAATGATTGTTACGTAAAAGGCGACAAGTGTTAGTTTGATATTGTTAACGATTAAATGTGTCAAGCGGCTTGGCGGCTTTTTCGCATCACACGCTTAAACCATGAGTTGACGTTGTTAAATGTCGGAGAAAAATAATAAAACAGGAGGAGATGGACGTCGTCGATGACGCCGAAGGGCCTCTCGACCCTCGCATACAGGTAATAACTTACGATTTATTCATGTATTTTAAACAAAAACACTAGTTCGATTTGACTCTCGAGTGTTTTAACCGAGCCATTTATCATTACTTTGATCAATGACACATCGTAGGTTATGTGAAAGAGCTAATTTAACTCGAACCATGGTGACACCTGACACAGACTAGCACCATGCCCCACTTTGTTTACACGTATCATCTTTTTCTTTCCATAGCTATGTTAATGATGATTGAATTTTGTTTTTAAGTTTTGTGCTTTTCATTAATTAAATGTTTGAATAAAAATGTATTTCAAATTCTTTTTAGCTTAAAAAATTGTGAATAACTTTTAACGAAAAAACAATAAGAGGTTTTTTTCTTTAAAGGATAATTATTTCAAGATTTTTTTTTTTCATTCGGGAATTACTCTTGTTTAATTACTGAAAATTATTAAAGACGAAAAGTACTTTATTTAGCTCAAAAAAAGATTTTTTGCGAAAAAAAAAAATATCGAGTTTTTTTTTTCAAAACCAGTATAGTCAAATTGTTGACGTTTAGAAAAGTTGTTTTGAAAAAAATGTTGTATGTGAATGACAATACATCATATTTACAACGGTTACTAACAACAAAAATTGTCATTAATCTTTGATATTGATAATTTCTTCCTTTTTATTTCTTCTCATTGAAATATGTACTTTCAATTGATGAGCAATCCACTTTATTGTAAGAAAAGTATACATGTACATTGATAACAGAAACACTATCTCTTTATTATCACTAGAACAATCCATTATCATTATATCATAATGTTTTCGCTCTATCAGTATGTGTGTAACACATCCTGTCACGTCTATTCACAATACTGTACAATATTTTGTACTTTGGTGCGTAGTACACTGAGACTCATTAAGCGCATTTTAAATAGCGTAGTGTAGTAGTAGACCTGAGTCTACTACTACAGTTAGTCATGAGATAATTCCTCCTGTCTGACTCATACACTGAAGTATTTGAAAGAACATTAAGACTTCTAGCAATTGTAATATAATGGAAACAATAGAATTATATTTTTAATTACACAAATTAAAAAAATAATGCATACAGGGCATTCCATAACAAATCGACCTGGCATTGACCCTCAATCTCTCGGATTTGACTCACAATATTTTTATTTTACAGGCTGAACTTTAAGAGACTACCAGATTTTTTTTTTTTTGTAAATATTAAACGTCTAAAATAACGTGTAAAATTTCTGGAAAAATGATTAAATGTTCTACATTAGATATCAATATTTTTAAGCTTGGAGCCAAAGTGGAGTGGAACTTGTTTCTTGATTTTTTTTTTTTTTTTTTTTTTTTTTTTTTTTCAAAAAGAAAATTTCATAAGTCTTTTAGAAAAAAAAAAGTTTTCTAGAGGGTCAGACAAAGATCAAATCGGGGTGGATTGCTGTAAAAAGCAACACTAATGTTTGTGATATTATTTCAGTCCTGTACGCCAATCTCATTTTTTTAATTTTGTTTCAGATTGAACTGGAGAATTTGAACAGTGCAACAGATGTTATAAACAAACTTGAGATTGAATTAGATGTAAGTTATGAGAATGTAAAGTGTTAAACGAGTATAGCCCGAGAGCGCGGGCTAAAAATAAAACGCGTCGCAGTTTGTTAATTGGATAGCTCGCGGTGCATTACAACGTACACCGCTGTCCATTCACGGAGGATGTCTCCAATCTATTATAATTGGTGTAGCTTGTGAGCTATGCATCAATGAGAAGATACTTTCACTGAGCCTCGTTGTTCGACGTTAATTCGTGGCTTCCCATGACTTTTAATTTCATTGTTTGGTCCTTGGGAGATAAAACACGTTTCGATAAAAAAAAAAAACAATAATAATAATTGAAAGTATCTACTTCAAATATGGAGCTCGTTCTCTCTAATCTAAATTTCGCTGCCTGCACGTAGCCGCTGTATAAAAACGATGCACGTACCAAATGAGAGATAAGCATCCCGTTGCATGCTTCAAAGAACATCAACATTCGGGCGATACTCCAATAACCAAAACATATGACTGACGATGATTGTAATGAAATTTGTATTTTTTTTTTTTAATTTATTTCAGGAAGCTCACACGGCTTTTGGGCAACTATGGTCCGAATCAACTAGACGATTGAAAGATATTGCTAATAAGTTGGGAGCCAGCTGTATCGATAGGGCCCGATGCTATTATCAGGCGCTGGATGTCGCACGGCAAGCGCAGGTGCGTTTTGGCTATAACAATTATGCTGTGAAACATGTATCAGCTCTCTGTGCAGTACTAGCAACTCTGCATATTTCACATCACCTTGAAGCGATATTTACAGTAATACACAGTAGCCCGGTTTCAAATTGTAATCCGAGTGGGATCGTGCCTACATGGATACATTATACATGCATTTACACATTCGAAATATAGTTTCGAGCATATGCCGCTGAATATTTTACATACGGGATATTCCGTGGGAATCAAAACCATTTTCGGCTGACTTATTTTTTTGTTTTTGGCTTATTGCTTCAAATCTTAAGATTGAATACACAAGTAACATAATATCCGTTAAAATATGCTTAGAAAAAAAAATGATGCATTCGTTTCAAGTGAAAAATACATTATCGGTACAAAAAAAATCCTATACACATTTAATATGGAAAAATATTGTGGTTTCATTACTCCTGGCAAGCCACTGAGGAGTTATTATCTTTAACTCGCGGATTTGTCTTTAATAATACTTTTTGATATGATTTCTTATAAATGTGTGCTGATTTTTTTTTTTTTCTATATTGGTAACGAGCGATATTGCCGTTCAACCGGCAATTACAATCAACATCAGTTTCGCTATCAAAAGGATTAAATTGAATAGACCCCATCGGTTATGACAATTTGTCCTTATTTACATTCTAATAATTTACTCGTAGATCCAATGCCAGTATCAAGCTCAACAATTTCAAAGAGCAAGCGAGATTCACAAGGCGGCAAAAGAAACGGAGGCTCTCGCCGTAGCTAGATTCAAGTCTCACCAGCATGAATGGAACTTTGATCAAGCGTGGCAGGAAATGCTTAATCATGCTACAATCAAGGTTTGTTAGATTTCAAAAGCATATCATTTTCCATCGTGAAGCAGGAAGTAAACATATTCAATTTATTTACAATAACAGGTCATGGATGCGGAAAATCAAAAGGCCGAATGCGCTCGGGAGCATCACAGAAGAGCAACGTTATTTCAAGACGCCGAAACAAAAGTCCAACAATTGCAGGAAAAATATCGTAGATCAATCGTAAAAGCTGAATCCTATTTCGAAATAAAAACGCAGTACGAACAAATGTTAGCTACGCAAAAGGAACGCGTTGAGTATCTGCAGAAGGCTGTTAAGGATGCTAAACGAGCGTACTCTTCGAG
This sequence comes from Perithous albicinctus, assembly GCA_964016905.1. Taxonomy (NCBI): domain Eukaryota; kingdom Metazoa; phylum Arthropoda; class Insecta; order Hymenoptera; family Ichneumonidae; genus Perithous; species Perithous albicinctus. The sequence continues at coordinate 25,188,745 of OZ024691.1, read as the reverse complement.
CTTTCGTGCTCTCGAGGAAATCAGCAATCAGATTCATCAGCAGCGTCGAGATTACGGTAATCTGAACCTCTCGATTATTACTTATCGTTGTGTTACAGACATTCCAAGCGTTATCTATTGTCTATAAAAATTTCGATCATATATTCGATTAAGGAATATTTAATAATCTTCGGAAATTCCGATTCTTCATTTATAATCGATGTAGATACGAAAAATTAAAGAATGAAAATCGAAAACGCGAATATTATTGATTTTGCCACTTGAATATCACATTTTATATCAAAGCACATCGTCGCAAATTCTTTGAATGTGTGACAACAGACAGAGTATAAATAATATTCGTTAATAAATGGAATTCTCACGTTCTTTACATAATCACAAGATTTTTTTTCAAACCATCAACGACATAGGATTTTGAATACGAATGTTTGTTTTATCATTAAAAAAATAAGACAGGTTCTGTTGCCTGAAATGGAACATCTTGAATAAAAAATATATTAAGTAATGCAATAAAAAATATATTAAGTAATAACGACTCATATCCTAATATGTATTTAATTCTTTTTTTAGACATGGTGGCTAACGGGCCAAGAGAACCAGGCGTCGGTGCTGAGCTCATAAGTCCCGAAGATAGCTTAAATTATGAAGCTGAATTGAACAAAGTATCTATTAGCAGGGTCGATTCTCTAGCTAGCTCCAGCGAGCCCGACACGAGCGACAGATCCAAAGATTTCGACGTAAGTATAAATTTGAACCATAAAAAACAAACGTTTTTAGAACTGCTACGTATATGGAAAATGGGAAAAAAATAAATATTTAATGTTCAAAATGCGTGGAAAATGAACACAAACAGCTTGTAAATTTCAAACACTTAAACTTTTTTTGTGTGGTACATTATTAGTTCAAAAAATTGCAAATAACGGAATTCCCTTTTATTAAGTAATGAACGGATTTGTCAATTATTTATAAATATTTACTTACGCAACGTAGTGCTCGTATTTTACAAAAATCTTTTTCAATTTTCAGGACGTTCGCGACTTACAGCAACGTGTCGATCAACTGGGTGGTCGATCGATAGACGGTAGCGAGTCCTTCGCAAATCAATGGGAATTGGAATTACAAGCTAGCATGGAAAAGCTGAACAATTTAACGATGAAGGAGGCAAATTGGAAAAAAGCGAAGAAAGAAGAAAATGAAAGCAGCGTCAACAGTGACTGGAAAGACTGCACGATAAGTTCCTCCCACGGGAATAATAACGACAGTGATATTACCGACAGTTGCCAAAACGGCCTACAGCAATCCGAGAAATCCCTCAAGAACGATCAAAATGAACACAAAAAACTGCCAATGGAGTTTCAGATATTAAAAAAATTATCGTCGAACACGAGTGTAAGCGTCAGTCCTGGTTGGCAGTCGCTCACGCACAGTCCGATAAACTCAATCCTTAACAGATCTAAAATAGCTATAAGGAACAGTATATCCAAGTCACTTAGCAACAGTCCGGTGAATATGAATTTTAGTTTCGGTAAATCGAAAATCGAGAATTCGCTTTCAACGAGCGAAGCCAGATCTTCGCAGAACGATAGTTCCGTAGAAAATTGTAGTAATCGAATATCGAACGATGAAACGCCTAGCGAAGATAGAGACGCGATTTTGAAAGCGTCTTCCGAAAATTCGCGAGTTATCGTTACCAGTGAAATGTCTTCGTTGCCGGTTAAAAAAAAAATAATTTCACAACTTAAGGAGGACAATAATCGTCACGACACACGCGAATCCAACGAGCCGAGTGAATTTAAGATGCCAAAACAACTTAAACCGAGAGCAGCTAACGATTTCGAGAAACCCAGAGTTTCGAGTATATCTCAAGTACAAAAAGAGTCGGTAAGCGGAAAAACCGGCTTTTCCTCTCACAGCGTTGACTCCACTCCCGTTAAAACGAAAACTCTTTTGTCACGAAAGTCGCACGAAGATTTTGTGAAAAATCCGAATTTTAAGAGCAAATCCACAAGCAGAACATCGAGCGTCAGGGAATTGCCTTTGCTGTCGCTTTTCGAAGCCAAAACTAGGTCTTCTATATCGAAGGACAAGAGTTGTAGTATGGTTAACTTGGCTGAGAAACGCAATCTAAAATCACTTTTGGATAACTCGGATTTGGGAAACATTCAAGCAGTTAGCGTCGAACGGCTCGCTAATGCGAGAAACAATATAATGGAAGAACACTCGGACGCTCGGCAAAATCACAACAAGAAATAAGAGCTCTGAGTTCCGAGTTATATTTTTATTTTTACTTTTTTTTTAAATAACAAACTTGTGATAAATATCCCGCGCTGGAGTGAATTACTTAATTATGATCGTGGAGCGCACAGAACAGAAAGATAAGCCGTCGATGGTTTTATTGCAGATGGTGAATGCTTGGCCTTTGATATCACGCAAGGCGCAAAGATGTTGAACATCGCGATTTTGGGAACTGTACGTTTTTCTAGGTGCCAAAATTGTACTATTCATTCGGGAATATTTTTTTTTTTTTTCTAATTTTTCAAACAAGGATGCATCAACAGGACCTCCTTAAAAATCTAAAGCGTTTGAATAACCAATTTAAATCTCTCCAAATTTATGAGAAAAACACTGCGAACTAACTGATTAACTAAAACAGAATATATCAATTCTGTAGGTTCTTATAGATATTTAATTACTTTGCAGTGTTGTTCTTTTAGGGAAAGATTTTACCTAGTTTATTAGGTTTTCCAAAGTGGTTGAACTACATTAATTTTAAGTTTATATTTTGAAAACTGGTTTAGGTAGCACTATTAAGCTTGTGTATATTTTTTTTTGTAATACGTAAAAAAAAATCCTAACAGAATAGTTCGTCAAAATTTGGCACCACGAAAAATTGTATTTCCGCCGAGATTATTCTGCGAATCCAAAGGATTTACAAATCCTATTGAGAGCCACTAATTCCATTCTTATAAATGCAAGCTCTCTGTCAGCTTACGCAACAACGCAGCGTTCTCAAAACGGAGTGCAATCGTCGCAACGAATTAGAGTGACACTCGATCGAAGAACTGCTCAAACCTTTCCCTTTCGTAGCTTACTAACTTTGCAATTGAAGATTTACGTTGTTACCTTAATTTGCAGAGATGTATCCATTTGATTACTTTCAAGCTCACTCTAATTATTTTTCAAATAACTTAATATTAATTTCCTGCCACGTTAATTAAAAAAAAATGTATACAAATTTGAACAAAATAATATATTTTTTCGTTTAGAAATGAAGAGAAAAATCAAATCATCAAGAAAACTGATGGCAAAAAAAAATGTAATGGAAACAATTGTGGATTCCCATGGAATTGAAAAAATGAATTTTAATGAAATAATCTTTTTTTTTTTAGTTTTTAGTGCAATGCTTATATATTTTTCATATTAAAAAAAAAAGTTTATGAAATAAACAGAGTGTGATAGAAAATAGTGGTATGGTTACAACTCTGTCTAATTGCCACTCGATATTCCGACACGCATAAAAACGAGAGCCACGAATGATCTTGTACGAAAAGAAACAAAAACAAAAAACATTTGTAACGATAGAAAGATTTTCTATAAGTAATTCTACAAATAATATATAGGAAACTACTTAAGTAATTGCAGTGGATAACAAAAGGTGTTAGGTGAAATTTACCGAATTGTTGTTACTTATTAACAAATTTTTTAAAAAGTGGCCAAGCGCGTTGTGTTCTATCGAATTTACATAAATATTCTATAAATAAATTTAAAAAAAAAATTTAAAAAAAAACAGGCATGATAACGAGACTCTACCAGTGAAAAGAAAAAAAAAGAAGCATCTTTGTCGTTCGCGTGAACGAGATCCTCGCAACATTAAATTTCGAAGCAATTCTTATACTTTGTTCAGTGGCATAACTTCATGAGCATTATTCCTACGAAACATTGATATTACGTAGCTCATAGATCGATAGATAGACTAAATATAACTGTATATAAACATAGCGAAATTTTAAAAATCCTCTGAGAGATGGATATACATCTAGCCTTATTTACACATTAAGAACTTAAGGGTGCATACAGTAGAATACGTACAAGGAATCTATTTCGTATTCGGTGAATCGTTCCATCAACTGAATAAGTGTTTTTATCAGTCTCGAAGTAAACAGTCTGCGAGAAACTTTAATTTCACTATTTATTCGTCTAGTGATCGCTTTCGTTTTCTTTTTTCTTTCTTTTTTTTGTAACTGCCTATCTACTACAGTGAACCAAGTGAATACTCTCCATATCCGTTGACTCGTTTTTTTTTTCTTTTTTTTTTTTGCAATCTTTGAACAGTGTGATGAATAATAATAATAAAAAAAAGCCAAGAAAAAATAAATGAGTATTGTGTCCACGCACCTGCACGGTCAAATTATTCTCCACGGCATCGCATAATCCACCTCATCTTTCCGTTATAGGTATCAGATCGCGTTTTGCAACTTCTGAACGACCAGCACGTGATTCTGGAAATCTAATTCCAGCGGAGATGAAACACGCTGACGCGAGTCTCGGAGGATTCTACGTTGTGAATCGCACAGAAACGGAGATAAGAAATCTGGCTTCCGTGCCGCAGCTCGTAATGCTTTGGCTCTTGTCTCGCAAATCTATGGCAAAACCACAGCTGGTATTCCGGCAGTCGAATAGCCAGCACTGGTTTGTCGGACCCGTTAGTTCTCTTGATCTCGCGGAATGATACATTAGTGAGATTAAAAATAGAAAAAAAAAAAACGTTTCGTTGTTTGGTCAACCTGCTTTTGTACCAGAAAAAAGAACACGTTTTCACAAAAAGGGTCAGCCTTTTAAAAAATAGTACCGCCGAACGAATTCAAGTTTTTTTTCATATGCGGCTTTTGTAAACGTTGAAACGCATATATAAGGCATTCTGTGTCAATACAAATTTTTTGTTTAAAACCAAAAAATCTCGATAAGCATCTAAAGAAAATAAACCCTGGTGAAAATATTTTCCAGAATTTCTCTGAAATCGTGCTCATATTTTTGTCCAATTTTTTGAGCACGACAGAAATCATGCTCCATTTTTTTGAGCAATGAGAAATTATAAAGAAAATTCTGAAAAATTCTGGAAAAGATATTCACAGGCGAAGCTTCTTTTTAAAGACTCTTACTATTCAGTCTCGTGCTCATCAAGGGTCACAAATCACGCCACAGTCACCAAAAAAAAAAAAATGAAAAAAATGATCTCGATAGCTCGCTTGATTTAATATATCTAGATATATATCGATAAAACATTTTTTTTTCATGAGTGTTCTCCACGAAAGACACCAAAGTATCTATACGGAGCACTCACGAAAAAAAGCCAAACGTGATACAACGAAGTGAACACATTATTGTTATACAGTTAACCAGGTTTATATGCGGGTAGTCGAAGTACATTTTTTATTTTTTATGTATTTCATCCCACGTTTGCCCGATCGAACACACACAAAGTTTTCTACAGCCTATAAAACGTTGACGATGATGTCCGAAAGAGTCGTGATAGCATAGGATGCTCCGATTTTAACTACATTTCTTCGCGATCCCATTCTGGTCACAGTTGTAGCGTTTCCAAAAGCGGAAACCTGTAATTTTTATTTTCATTCCAACACATTACGAGCAACACCAAGCGGTACCTTTATATTTACCCTTGAAGATCCAATGTACGCGTTACTCGTTAGTATAGTTGTATGAGAAAAAAAAATGCGAGACATTGACCGTCGTTAAGTAAGAAGCAGTCCAAGAAGCTCGAGAAGAGAAGCTCGTTGACTCTTGCGGTGCTACTATTACATCGCTATCTGCTTACTTTAAAGAAGACTATTCAATTTTCAAGATCGTAAATCAGAGTTTAGTAACGGGACAGCCTTTTACGGAGGCTCCTTTTGAGGCAAAATCAAGTGCAGCGGTTGCAATATTTTTAAGGCAAATGCAATGGCAACAATAATGATTTTTTTTGTGGAATTCCAAAGTTAATTTTTGTGGTAAAACATTTTTTGAGTTTTGAATACCTAGTTTTTATTTTTTTTATTAAGAATTTTTCTTTTCGATTACAAAAACGAATTAGTCATTTGAAATAATTTATGTAATAAATAGACAAATAAAATAAGTTTGGATGAAGTGAGATCATTTCAAATGTATCCGATGGAAACTCGATGATCTGATACATATAAACTAGAGCTAGAAATGATTTTGTATAAAAACAAAATAAAAATACGTTTGATATGACAGAAAGATTTTCTGTAAGTAATTTTAAAAAAAAATTAAAAAAAAAAGGTAATATGACCAGACTGTAAAAATGAAGCAAAGTCCGAAGCGATTCATATACTTTTTAAAAATTTTAAAATTCGTATAAAAATCATGGGGAAAAATCCCCAGGTCTAAATATAAAATATTGTAAAAGGAGTTTAATATTTTTCGATTTGATTTTTTTGTATGTTTTCAATTTTTTCAATTCTTTTCGATCTAGGCATTTTATTCCATGATTAGAACAGCATTACAAGCAATAAATAGCATGGGATTATGTTGTATACGATTTTGTTGCTGATAAAAGAAAATAAAAGACGATTTTTTAGCTTGAAATGGGTGTACACTCCTCTTAAAACGATTGACCAGATGCATAAGCAAAGGTATAATGAAGACATAGAATAGGAATACATTATAGTAGCAAGTGTAAATGCGGTAATAAATGAGTGAATCGAATAGTGCCCGCATGATTCGCAAATCAAAGACTAACACCATCCTATTCGATGATTTTATCGTCAATTTGAATAAGGAGAGGGAAGGGATGTTCCTCCTCCACCATCGAAGCCTATAATACAAGGACTTGGTCGTTCCTTAAACTACACTCGGAATAGAGGTAGTCGTGAGAGGAACGTATCCTTTCATAGCGCGTGCGGTGTAACATTTATATATCATATAATTCTGCTGCAAGCTCCGAAATTATCGACATATCTGTTATTATGATCCTGTTAACAGTTGAACGTTCAGTGATAAGACAAGTGGTTAGCTATATATATATATTTTTTTCAATAATTGTACATAAACGAAAAATGTAATTATTTAAATAACTAAAATAAGATTAAGGTCTTTTTCATCTCAGAGCGTTAAAATAGTCACTCGTGACTAATTTCTTTAGCTTACGAATTTAAATAAATTCTTTCTTAGCTACATTAAACTAAATACATTCAGCTACGAATTAAATTGAAATTTGATCGTTTCAGAGCTTCAGAGCAGTTATCCTTCTGTGGCTAATTTGTTTAGTTCACGGAAGGTTCATCAGTAACAACGAAAATTTGGAAGCTGAAGAATTAAGAGACAGAGAGATTAATAAAATTTCCGGTGTCGAGAATCGAGGACTCTCGGACAATCTAGAGGAAAAAGTGGAAGTCAGAGATCCACGTCTATCAGAACTCGAGTGGTCGACTTACAGCGTCCATGAACCAAATGTAATGTAGCATTTTAAATTTCTTATCAGTAGACGAAACAAGAGAAGCTTCGCGAGACGACTTTAGGCGACAGATGCGATGATAATAAAATTCCTTCTCATGAAAGAAGTCTCCTCTTTTTTTTACTAACTCCGCACCTTTTTTATTATCGCTGCTCTTGATAATAAAAAAAGCCAGACGCTAGGTCAGCATCGCTTCTCACGTCACACTCGTTATTTTAAATAGCGAGATGGAATGTGAGGCAAAGTATATTTTATTGCTTCCCCACAGAGGAAGCTTTGTTCTTGTGAATTTTTTTTTCAAGATTTTGATGTCTCCACGTTTCAAATGCTCTAAAACGTCCAGAAAAGTGGTTTAGAAAAAATTATTTAGATGAATGTGCGTGTGTGTGTATGGCCGGCATTCAAAGTTCAAACCTCCATACGTATAATTTTATAACGATGGGGATTTTTTTTGTCATATTAACAGGGCCCAGGTACGTTTGCATTTGGCTATGATAACGTAGTGGATTCAGCAGGAAACGAGCATTACAGGACTGAAGAAAGATTCGAAAATGGGACTGTAATCGGAGAGTACGGATATACCGATTATGGAATCAAGCGAGTCGTACATGTTTCTTATACTGCTGATCATCGGGGCTACAGGTAAGAACTCATTGTACAGTTTGTATCCTGTAATTTAAGTTCTTATGTGTCAGAATAAATTACACATTAATTTGCAACCATCAGTTTGATTTTATTTGAATTTGTGTTCTTTAGGAGTAGAGAGACAAATCAAAATGATTTTTAACCGATGACAGAAATATCTAGCCTAAGTTGTTAGGTTCAAAAATTTGTATTTCTTCATAAAACAAGCTTTTTTCATGCATTTTCAATGTGGATTTTTTTTCGAATTTTTCTCTGATCCCTAAGCACTCAAATTCTATTTAAACCAAAATTTTGCTTGGAAATGTGTATTCTGTAAATCTCCATATATTAAGGCAAGAATATAGTGATTGATTTTTGTGATTTATTTTATTTTCAGGGCAAAAACAGAATTATTACCACTGGAGGGTTCTTCATAGAATACAATATTTATCTAAGCTCTCTTAATGTTACAAAGTTTCATGTTTTTAAATTCATTTCTACATTTTTTTTAAATCATGAATCATTACATTCAGAGAAGCAGAATGTTTTCAGAAAATGCTTTTGGACTGGCTGTTGTAGAAAGTGATTTTTTTTCTATTTATTATATAGTAATTTAATGGATAATAATGCTTTTGAATAAACTGTATTTATTTTAATTTATTGTAATACTTATATATCCAGCTGTTACTACGAGGCATTTAAATAAATACTATTGAATCGCTGAAAAAGTCAGAGTATGCTCGATCGTCACTCGAAAAATTGCATCCCTTTACCGCTCTCTTCCCCTCGATCCCCGAATTTGTTTCTCTTTCCGTCAAGATGTACCGAAAATAATCCACATTTTCGTGATCGTAACGTCAGCCTTTAACGGCACAAACAGTCAAATTCTCTTGGAACAAATTGTCGCGAACAACAGATGAACACGAATGTTTGCTGCTGAAGATTGGAAATTTGTTAAAGAGGCGCCGGGCAGCAGCATTGCAAGGGGAGATGCGAGCGACTTGAAATTTTTTGTGAAATGCTACGCGGTTATACTGCCGAGAAGTTATAACAAAATATCATTGCGATAAGCTTGGAGGTATACCGGAGGCACAAGAATAAATTCAAGTATGGATAGAATTTCAAGAAGCGATGAAGATACGTTCAAAAATCAGCACAAGGCATGTGTCAAAATGTTGATCTGCCCAGTTTTTCTTTTTGACAAATTCTGACAGATATCGTTTATAAAACGTCAACGAAATGTTTTTTTTATAATAATTAATTCAAGGTTCAGGATTATCATTACGTTCGAGGTGGCATTAAGCAATCGGGTGATGAAAAAAGCCTACAAGATCGAAAATTAATGCGTAAAAGGTCAAACGATGGGATTGAAGATGATGATGATGAGGGTAACATGAGAAATGATGAACCACGTTATGCTAACGCCAGAGCTGGTCTCTGTGCGGTTTGTAATTTGACTGTCGGTGGTACAACGGGTCCTGGTGGCAATACAGTTGGCTTTGAACAAGCGCTTTCTTGCGATCAGGGTCATTTGCTATGTCAGCGTTGCGTTCAAAGATTCGCTATTCGATCAGGTTCGTGGTATTTATTAATTTTTTCAAGTGCACTGCTAAAAATGTTTACACTGTTAAAATATTCTTTTTAATTTAAATTACCGAATATTATATTTATCAGCTGGTGTATTAAATTTAATACAGGAATGATATTACAAAACTTCAATAGACTTCCCAATTTTCGAAATATTTATTATAAACTACTGTAATTTTTCATGTCGAAAGTTTAGTATATCTGTTTATTTACAAAAGCTTCCTGTACTTGTAATGGAAGCTTATAGTATATTTTATTAATGTACAAAACTTGTGAATGAGTTTTTCCGTAAATTAAAAAAAAAAATAAGTAAAAGATAACGAAATAACAGCGACAAAACTGGTATTTTAGATATGGGGTGCGTTCTCTGTCGCACCGCTTCCCAGCACTCGAATTCGAGTGGTTCACGAGGAAGCACAGTAAGTCTGAATCGCGTGCCAGCGCGAAGTACGAGAACGACATACGATACCGAGGATCAGAGATTGTCTCATCCAAACACAGAAGAGTATCACGGAGCTCCTTGTGCTCGTGCTAACTGCGAATCACCGGTTGTCGGCACGAGAACGTATCCTTATCAAAACGGAGTCAAGAGAGTCGACTCATATTCCGATTGGGATACCGAACAGGGTGACGTGCGGGAAGAACAATTCCCCGGTGAAAGACGCCAACATCAGCAGAGAAGCTACTGCAGTATTATAAAAAAAGAGCCAATTATCGATCCAACTGCATCTGAAACAAGAGTCAATGGCCAAATCGTTACGGAATGCTCGCGTAGACCTATACGATGTCCTCGTCTTGATTGCGCGGTCAATGTCGCATTTTCAGCTCTTACTCATCACTTCCTGTTCGATCATCCGGAAGTACCAATTTTAAGTGTCGAACCCGGCGCTAAAAGTACTCTGATAGTGAGCTTCGCGGCTCTCTCGTGCGACTCGAGCCGATGTCTCGCGCTGCTTTTAGTATCCGGAAAACTTTCGTAAGTATTTCCCTCAGATTCATTCAATATTTTCATTTATTTTCCTAATTATTCCTTAATTTCAAGTTAATTTGAAAATGTTACTTAATATTGTTGGGAAATTTTAAATTTCACTATTTTTTTCGGTGTATTATGTATGTTAATATAAACGAATAAATACATTTTAAAGTGAAGGCAAATATTGAAGCACGTTTTGGAAATAATCTAGACTATCCTATTTTATAGCTCTTTAACGATTTTCATATTATTTTATATGAAAAAAAGTGGTCCTGCTTCGAGGCTCTTCAACGGTAGCCAAATTCACCCGAAATATCGGAATCGTCTGCCCCTTCCGGTTTTGGCTGCTCGGTTACATTGTACGAACCGTTACACGACTCCCGACGAAGTTCACGCAGGTGGCGAGGGCCACGGGGGTGGTGACGTTATCATCGCCTGGGTCGCCGGTTTGGATATTGGAAACGTGACTGCCAGCTCTCTGCGGTGTAGCATACAGGTATATATTTTGTTGTCTCCCTTTCTGATAAAAGAAGAATGCAATATAAAAAAAAACTTGCACACGGCGTCCGCGTCATTTCCTAGGCTTTGCCAAAACGAAGAGCAAGTTTTATAAACACTTTTGGCTATACAGAAGAAATTAATAACGTTTTGGCTCATTTTGAATAAATTGACATTGAAAACCCGGGAAAAAAAATTCATCATGCGAAAATTCGCCACAAGCAAAATTAAATATTAACGAGAAAAAAAAATAATCAATTTTTTTTTTTAATCAGGCTGTGGACAACGTGGAAGGTGAATCAATTCGCTCGCTCACATATACAGGACCCGTGAACTCGTTGCGAACTGCTCAACGTCCACGCGAAGTATTCTTGACCGGAGACTGCGTGATCCTCCACGAGGGTTTCATAAACCACATAACGTCCGATTGCACGAGTCTCAACGTCAACGTGACCATTCACTGACGCGTCTCCGTTCAACGAACTTCGCCCCGTCTCGTCTTTCCATGCACGATCCGCATCAAAACCCGTAATTCGATCGACCATCAACACCAACTTCGCAATCTTCTCTCTCATCACGATTAAAAAAAATAATCTACCGAGCTGAAAGTCTTCTAATTTAAAAAAAAAAAGTCGATCAATACGCATGGCACATTGTATAGAAAAGATGTATTGATAGAAAATAGGTATAAAAGTTAAGAGTACAAAATTGTTTTAACAGTAAAAAAAAAATCATAAGCTGGTCATGGCCGGTGGACGCGCATACGCTTTTGGAATGAAACCGTATTTTCGAGTTTTGGGCGCGTACGCCCATAGCCAACCGTCCACCGTTTGATTACCAAGATCCGCGTAAATCCAGTCTGCTCGTCTCACGGATAAATCGTCTGGCGCCTGCGCCTTGTAATCGTACAATACAACAAGCTCTGTACCCGTTGTCTCGTCTCTGAAGTCCCGCAAATCTTTCTGTTGCAATTGCTCGCTTCCCGTCATATTTCCATTTCCAACGCCTGCGGTAAGGATTTATAAATGTAACGATAATTCATGAAAAAACCAAGCAAAATTGAGACTCCATACATCAATAAAGAGAAAAAAATGAAATAAGCGTCAGTACCCAAATTGTGTTGATCGTTGGAAGCGGTTGTTGTGGTTGTCGTGGTCGTCGCTGTTGTCGCGTACGAATGAAGCACGTGGCCCGGATAAACAAATCCCGAAGGCACGAAACCTTCGTTTCCATCGCAATGTCGCAACACCCAGAACCAATCTGGATCGTCACGATTCAGTACCGTCACGAATTCGCCCCTCTCGACACTCACGTCGTTCTCGTCTCTCGCTACGAACGTGTAAAGCACTATAAATCGTCCTGCCGAAGGATCCTGTGAATAATCAAAAGAATGCATAAAACGAATGACTTCATTTGTGTTGTAAATAAGTTCTGTAGTATTTTCTATTGATTTTTTTTTAATAAAAAAATTTCTATGGTCAGAGCTATGATTTAAACTTTCTGGACGGCATTTAAAGTGCAAATACTCTTCGTTATATTTGCTGCAGATCCCCTTAAAGTGTACATTTTTCATGATCAGAACCAAGATTAAATATTTGTGAATGATTGCATCTGAGCTACAAATAATTTTTATAATATTTGATATTGATTTCCTAGAATAAAAAATATTCCATGGTCAAATCAAAGCTTTCGACTTTAAGTAGCTGCATTTAAACTACAAATAATTTTCGTAATATTTACTGATGATTTTTTAAAAGATTTAATCTCTTGTCAATTACCACAAACTTTGGACTTTCCCTCAAAGTAATGTGACACACATTTAAAACAATTTACTTAGATCCCATTCATATTTTAGAAAAAAAGAGAGAATATTTGATTTCCCATCATCATTCACTGCAATGGAACCGAATTTGCTTTTTGTGCCGGTTAATATTTAAATATTATTCGGCTCATTGTACTTTAGGTCTTGATACCAATTATTATTTCTGAATTTAATCTGAATCAACCTACAAATTTGTCCTTTTTTTTAGGCAGGAAAAAAAACAATTCTAGAGTTGTCGATTATAAAGAAGGTACATTCAAGTACCTTGAAAAATGGATGTACGTCCGGTTGCGAAGGTATAGTTTGAATCGAATTTTGCGACTGTGTCATATTCGAACGATTAACGTTTATATCAGCGGTCGTGATATTTCTCGCATAGCTTTCGCAGTCGGACGCCGAGCCAGTATCCGTGTGCTGCGATTCCATAGCCTGCGAACGTGCAGTACTAGCGAGATCACCATCATTTTCACTCGATCTCGGTAATTTCTTTTTTACGTTGTTCATAAGAGTCGCCAATGTCGATTCGGCTAGTTGCGAGGTGTAGGGCGCACAGTACGAATGCGGCACGAATCCTTCCATTCGCGTGTCCGCCGCTATAACGTACACCCAATCATTTTCTCTATATAGCACGTTGACAACCTGCAATGGAGCAAATTATGTGGTTAATCAATTTTTAAAAGTACTTAACGTGAAAATATCAACTGTTCGTTTATTTGAACTAAATCGGACATCAAAAACTTTTTTTTTGGTAATTTACAATTTATTCTATATCGTTATTTTCGATCCTGTGAATGAGTATTTGTAATTTAACATTACTACTTTATAAACAATTGCATTAAGAATTAGATGCCTTTGTATTTATTTAATAGTATTAAGATTAGTATAAGAATATTAATTTTCAAGAAGACTTAATTTGAAATCAGTGGTTTGAAATTGCATTTTTCAAATTATTCAATGAAAAATACAACAATAATCTCTGTTTGTATTCCAGTCTGTATTGTTCAGTTTTTTACATAAATTTTTCAATAAACTATTTCTATTCCCAAGAAAATTTGAAATAAAAATATAACAGAAAATTCTAAATCATATCTTACAACATTGTCAAATCATTTGCCATTAACAGATATCACAATATCTGGCACTCTTTACAGTTTGACAATAAATATTATCTTTTATTTTTAAAAAGACCTCAGCTAGGAAAGGATAAATTAAAAGTTCTAAAATGTGTCTTGTAGATTTTTTAAATAATCGCATGTGGCTAGGAGAATTATGTCTAATGTTTTTTTAGAATTTTTCATCTAAAGATTTCAATAATAATCTCCTTTTATTCTTAAGAAAAAAGTCAATGAAAAAAGTAAAATTGCATTAAACTGAAAATTCTAAATAGCATCACGATCAGTAGACATTAATCTCTGCTAAAAATGTATCACCTAATCTTCTTGTTTTTTTTTTTCTAAAAGAAGCCTGAATTTACAAAGTTAACTGAGTACCTAAGATGCACATTATAACTTGCAACTATTTTCAGTATTTTTGTCTTTTTTTTTACATATCTCCTTTTAAATTCAACTTTTTAAAAAAATATTATTTGAAGAATATCTAGTATCATTTAGACTTCCTTACCTGTCCTCTTTTGACTTGCAGCTCGTCGTCGACACACGGTGTAAAGTCATGAACAATGACCATTTTGCTGTCGGGCGAAAGACCATTCTCCTTCTCAATGCCTACCCTGACTAGGGTTTCGATGCTAGCACTACCAGTGATTCGTCCAGGAGGCAGAGGTACTCTGCTTCCAACTCCGATACCTCCGCCACCTAAACTATTACCATCCTTTTCCAAAGCAAAGTTATGAGTGCCCGCTAAAATAAAACAAAAAAAAATATAGATATATATGTATATATATACAAACCTCATTTTTCAAAAAAATATAATAACATCAAAACAAAACAGCATTAAAATTGCCAATAAAAAAAAAACCAATCGATGCATAAATTTGGACTCTTTGTATCCGCAGTGAGTTTCATAATTCAACAGGTGTTTCATGCTGCAAAAAAAAAGCCACTTTTTTTCCAACAAAATAAATCCGCAAAATGCAACATAGACTAACGTTTTTTTTTCTTCCCACGACGTATGCGAACCGGGCACAGAAAAGCCATTTTCTGTAACTTTGTTGGTCGAGGCAGACGACGAAAAAAAAAAAAAAAAAAAAAAATTTACATCTCCGCGATGTCGTAAAAACCACTGGCTATCGTAAAGAATCCATGGGGCCAG
Organism: Perithous albicinctus; assembly: GCA_964016905.1. Taxonomy (NCBI): domain Eukaryota; kingdom Metazoa; phylum Arthropoda; class Insecta; order Hymenoptera; family Ichneumonidae; genus Perithous; species Perithous albicinctus. The sequence continues at coordinate 25,173,499 of OZ024691.1, read as the reverse complement.
CTACCGACCCGTGCAAAAGAAACAAGAGCATCGGGTGTGTGCACTTGGCGACAGTTTTTTTTTCAAGTAACGCTCGACGAACTCATTAAAACGCGAGACTGGGGATTGAGAGATTTGTTTTTCTTTTTGTTTTTGTTATCTTTAAAAAAAAATGTTGTTATTGTTGTCAATCGAAGGGATATGCGAGGATCGATATCGACGAGTCTCGAAACAGAGGAGACGAATATTCTTCTTCTTCCTTGAAGATGAAGTTCGGTGGAGAAAAATCAAGCTCGATGCTTCACGTCGTACGAGAACCGACTGTACTACAGGTCACAGACCACATGTACAGGTTGGTGCACAGGTTGGTCTGACAGGCCCTCTGCTGTATATATATATGTGTATATATATATATGTATAACCCACAGGCGCGTCGCTCTGTCCTTGTTAAGATTTAACATTTGAAACTCGTACTTTAGTCATTGACCTGACGGGTAGACGGCGCTGAAACAGCGGAAGCGAGACGGTTTCAACGATGTCGCAAAGCAAACGAGTGAGAGACAACCGAGAGGCGAATGAAAGATGAGAGGAGAGGCCGGATTGTAAAGGAAGACAAGGAGGGAGAGCTATTGAAGAAAAAGGGGGAAGGGCACAAAGGAGATATACTCTAGGTGGTGGAGCGAAGAGACGAGGACCGAACACGAGAGAACACAGGGGAAGAGAAGGAACGTCGTAAAGGAGAACGTCGCACTCTGAGAAGGGTTAAAGTGTTGCCTGACCAAGAGCCCAGCCTCCCAGAACTCCTTGGAAAGCAGTCGGTCCAACATCGCTTATACACATGAAAAAAAAAAACAACTGAAAACTGTATTTTCGTACTTTTAAGAATAAAGTTTTTTTTTCACAACTTCTGGAATCGTTTTTTTTTCGTTTACAAAGGATAGATGTAGATTAGAAGCTTTTGCATATAGATACAAAATAATTGTTCGTCTTACACAATGTCTCCTTTATGAGGAAGTATTTCGATTAATTTTAGCTTCTGTATATAGAGGACGCTTTGTGCGAGATGGAAAATTACGAGGAAGGTTTTTGCATATGCAAGGAAACTGCAACTTTTTTTTTGTATTTGAAGGGATAGAATTTTTCTGCATTTTCGACAAGCTTTATTCCAAAGTTTTTATAGAAATCGTACCGGTTTACATATTTTAAGGAACGTAGCTTAATAGATGAGAAGGATTGACTGTTTTATTACGTACCAAACTGTGACTGCATTGCTCTCAAGTAATCATTAATGCAAAAGTCTTTTATTTTTTAAACCAATAATAATGTCGTGAATAATGATTATTAACTTCAATCTAATGTAACATTTAAATTCTTTTATCGATTTTTATCATATTTTATGCCGAACGTTCTCTCGAATTTTAAGTCCATTGCTTCAAGATTTTTCGAAAATATTTAGCAATCATCTGCGAATAGTACTTCATCGTTTACGTAGAAAATTTGGGCTCATCAGGTCAAGTTTTTTGAAAATTATTTTTTGCATAACGTAAATTTTACGAAAAATTAAAAAATAAATAAAAATTAATAAACAATATGTGTGGCTGAAGAATAAATTGACATGATGAAAAAATAACAGAAAATAAGGGAAAATGTTTATAATTAATGTTGGAGAATCGAAGAAAAAAGTAATTCTTTCAAACTATACAAAATTGTCAATTTTATGAATCATTAATTTTCCACCTTTAGCAAACGTCCGCCTACCAAAAGGAATAACTAATTAATCGAACTTTAACAAAATTTAATTTAAAAAAAATCATAGCCTGGTATGAACCGGTGGAACAACCTGGAAACCCCAAAATTACAAAACTTGATTTAGCATATACAGCATTTAAAAAAAAAAAACAGCCGGCAAGCAATGTAATTTTTTTTTCATATAGTATTTTTTCTAATGCAGACGAATTGATGGTAACAGAACTAAAATAAGTGTCCAAAATGCACATTTTGAAAAATCAGGATTGAACATAAAAAAAACGTATTAAAGAAATCTGTATGTCAAAAAAAAAGCAACCGGTACTTCTTACCCTAATATTCAATAAACATAATAAAATCCGTAATAATTTAGAGTCGAAAAAGTATTAAAAAAAATTTCATCCATTTGGAAAGCAATCTTCCGTGTTGTCCCTGAGGTCGACGAAACATGAGAGCGAGTTTATGCAGTTGCGGAAACAGCGCAGAGATCGTTATCGATCGTTCTGTTATCAAAGCGCCTTGCCAAAAATAGAGTTAATTTGGAATACCATTAAATCTTGAATGCTAATATACGAGCGCCCACTGATGCCAAGTGTAGGTGAAGAAGAATCGACCGCCGCGAAGCGTTCTCGCGCGTCTCACGATTAAATACTTTAGCGTTTTTATAATTATCTTGAATTTCGCAGTTTTAAAAATGCGAAATCAATGTTATATATGCATAGAGAGCTAGAGAATTCCCTCGACAGCTACGATTATACGATTAACGTCGCTCAGAGCGTGAAAAGTCAAACGTGCCGCTCGTCAAAACTTCTGAGCTTTGTGACTGTCGCCAGAGTTATCGCTTTAACTCCCTGACTGGTATAGAGCGAGCTTTTACAACGAATATACAATGCAGAATCTCGAAGTCGGCATCTATTTATATCCGGTAATGGTTTCTATAAGTATAACATTGATTTTGCGACGAATACCGCTGAGATGCGACGTTGCAGCGAGCACGTGCGATTAGAACGCAGCGTTGGATGGATTATTAAAGGGTTTTTCGGTGATAACTATAGACAGGCATGAGCATCATTCGAAAAAAAGAATTTTAAATCATTTTTTTAAATATATGATTATGATTTTGTAATTATTATTCTGTATATTACGAACTACTTATGAAATATTATTTATTGTAAAAAAAAAAAATTATTCTACATTTTTCATGATTAATGCAAAAGCGCGAACATTTTTCTTTAGTTGAGCTTTTCGTCGGGACTTTTTTTTCTGTTACAAAAAAAGCAGGATTACTTACAAAAAATAAGAAAATCCTATCGAAAGTATATTTGAAATTTGTTATAAATTAAAAAATTAATTAATTTGCTTCACAGTATACTTTTTTTTTTTAATGCCAAAAATAAAATCGGCCTAATGTTCAGTTTTCAGTCATGAGTCATTTTTTTTGGAAAATATTTTCAATTCTTTTTTCATTCGAATGATGCTCATTCCTGAATAGCCATGGTGATTTAAAACGGATAGAGAGTGGTGGTAAAGCCCGGATTGGAGATCATATTTTGTACTTTGACTTTGCACTGTTGTATTTAATGACACTCTTATTGTTAACAATAGATTTCACTAATTATCAACGATTCATTTTTTCCCCATCTTTCTTTCAATCTCATCTATGCCATTTTGCAGGCTATCGATTCACTCTATTATTTAATACAAAAGCCAATTTTTACGCTCATCTCACGAGTCTAAATTCAATCATTTTTATCGAAGAATAAATAAATAACGTGCGCAGAACAAGAAAATAAACCATTGATGATAAAAAGGTATCCGATACTTAAACCATCTACCCAAAGTATGCCGATTACCATGTTAAAATGTATCTTTTCTTTTTTTTTTTACAAGATAATAAAATCTAATTGTTTCAATTGATAAGATCACTGGTTAGATTTTAAACGATTAATTAAAAAAAGAATTAAACAAATACGAACTTATCGGGAATTCTAATTCTTAACGATTATTTGCACTAAGTTTCCAATATATGCATCGTCGTATTATGCATTACGAAACTCCGAGATCACAAAATTTTGTATCTTTTTATTTATTTTTTTATTTATTTAGGCGCTCGCCAATTGCAGGTACTAGATTTTAAGTAGTTTGTAAGAATCGTCCGTAAGTTTGACAAAATAATACAAAAATGCAAATTCCTGCAAGTACAGATTACTGGATTTAATCTCAAAGTTCGTCCTTGACAGTTTTTTTTTCTTTTTTTAAATTTTTTATTTCATTTAATTTTTTTTTTTTTCAAAATAAATAAATTGCTGATTACGTTTGTTGAGCAATACAATCACGCTCAGGATATTCGTTCGAAATTTCTCAATGGTGTCGCTGCTTCATTATTGCATTTTACAATCGACTTATCAAGTTTTCGTATAATACCCAATAGTTTATTTTCTTTAACAATGTTTATATCTATAATGTAGGTCGCAATAGATGGTGCTTACAGTATATTTCCAGAATGTTAGGCTATATGATTAAAAAAAAAAAAAAAGAAATAGAAAAAAAAATGAATTTGACCTTACAAAAGGTTTTGCTATCCGTCGCTTCGGTATCGAGGACGCTATTGAGACCAAACAAATAAATAAAGCAGGTATAGTACGATTCTAAAACACAGTTTTTTTGTTTGTTTGTTTGTTTGTTTCTTGTTGTTGTATTCGGGCGCGTCTCAATTCGCGTATAAACGTAACAAAATCAGACGTCACAAATATTTGTATTTATTTTAAATTACATTTCCCCGTTTGTCTATTGAAATACATTTCGAGACGCGGCAGTCACATGATCTCGGGGTGCTAAACTGTGTTGTATATTGACCTCAAATGTATTCCAAACGGAGTAGTACGTGAGATACATGGGTATATATTATTTTAGCTTCATATATCCTAAGTAAATATAATAACTGAGTGTGTATGAAAAACGTAGACTATTACATTCTTTATCTTAGGTGGGATTCTTATTATATCTGTAAGATTACAATGTAGCGTATGCTGTTTGCGGGTCTGTTACATATATAACATAATGATTCAATGCATTTTTTTTTTCTTTATGTTGTATAATCAACTATTATGTCCAGTGCACGTTCAATTGCTTTGAAACTCTGGCATGAATTCCCGTTCTTGTGATGCGCTTGAAACGTGAGGGGAGAAAAAGAGAAAAGTTGAAATTCAAAATAAATCAGAACGTTAAAATTTACTTGGCGATTTTGTCGGGCTTCCGGTTAGGAAGTCTTCATTGCATTCGCGGAGGAAGACACTTTTTTTTTCGCCATCGATGAGAACGTGACGAATTGAAGTACTGAATATAGGCAATTCTATACGGATTGAACTCTGTTTTCCAACTTTTTCATTATTTTCTCTAAACTGAAGGCTATTATAGTTTTACCGGAAATAAAACTTCACTTCAATTTACAGACCTTCAAGTCCAATCTCTCATTAAAATATTTTCCCATTTTTAATGCTGAAATGAGCAAAATCCTTTCAACTAAATTAAATCAATGTTGTAAAAAGTATTTTCGATTTTTTTTACAATAATAATTGTCTATATTTCGGAAAATTATAATCGTACGGTAATTAAAAAGTATCGTCATAATTTGAGGCAAAAAATGCAAATTTCAACCGATCTCAAATAAAGATTTTAAAAATAGGGTCAATTTTTTTAAATTCTTCACTTGAGATCGTTCAGTTTCTGTATTTTGTGCCTCATGTTATGTAACAGGGTTTACACATGAAGGTCTAAAAATTGAAGTAAAGTACCATTTCAGCCAATGTCTCTAGTCTTCAGTTTCGATAAAATAAAAGATCGACTCAGAAGTTGTTTCGATGCGTATGGAATAGCCCATATATTTCTCAGGGTGAGTTATACGGGATGGCAGCATCCGGTCACGCTGTGAGATGACGATAAGAATAAGGATTTAGCGAACCCTGGCAATGTATTACGAATGGGCACCCACCAGAGATTTTCGAAGCAATCGTTTTTTTTTTTCAACATACACATCTGCGTGTATTTCGTGTATTACAAATACACAAATCATTAAAAAAAAAAATTTGATAAGTGTATTCGATTCCATATAATGCAAGTGTGAATATGTACGATATACGAATTCTAACAATAATTGTTATGACTAATATGTATCATATCATCTATACATATAGAATAGTACGGTTTGACTTGATAAAGAGAAAGTTGTTTTTATGAATTCACTTCACGGTCGGGTCTCTTAAGGTCAATTGCGGTGCGTCTGTAGAAACCGAGCATTGGCTACGCTGCGCTAACATATTTTTATTTATGTATTTTTTCACGAGTCTTTTATGTATGAGATATTAGATTGTTACTTTTTTTTATCGTGTCGTTGAACTCGGTCGTTAATTGTATTGTGGATTATCGTAGAGATTGTGTTCAAATATACTTTTTTTTTTTTTTTTTTCGAGTCACTGCGAATTTTTTTTCTTTTTTAACATCGACGAATGGAATTATTGCATTCCGCATATCGCGGATATCTCATTGCCAATGTAATTTATCTCGCGGGAATTAACGCGACAATCGGAATAAGTTGTTTATCGAAAAAACAATGGCGAAGATAACACAGCGTAAATTGATTCTTGTTTGTGTTTAATAATTTCAATGCCCTCCCTCTGGTAATTACGACTCGTTCGCGAGCTAATCGTGCTCGACTACCTAGTGTAACAACATAGCACCTAGGGTTTTTGTACTTTTGCAATAATTCGCATAATAGTATTATTACCATTATTAAACATATACGCCTATGACGAGAGAATGTATTTACATGATACGATTATGAATTACGAGATGTTAATGGAAAGCAACCTAATTCTGTGTTTTTTTTTTTTTTCATCTTTCAGTTCTACTAATTCGACTGATCAAACGTACGACCATAAAAAACCATTCTTGCGTATCATGCATATTTAATATACACAAAACGCTTACGCATTTAATAATAATTCATAATAATAGATATTGGCGTGGTAAGTTCAATTTCCTCATCTTCCTTTCTTCCTCTTTTTTTCTTTTTTTAAACATTAAACCTATTACTTTTTTGTTTTTTGTTGTTGTTGTTTTTTTTCCCTCATCTTCATATAATACAATATCTACACTCGGTTATAAACAAAACCGACGATAAATGTTTACTTACAATAAGAACGCAAAATTAACTGTTACAACTTTAAAGGCTCTTCATATATCACATAACCAAGACAGTTTCTTTTAAATTTATTATTCATTTAGAATTGTTATATATTTATTTACCTCTATCACTAAAATTCAGTGCACGCTTATCTGGCCGAAAGATGAGCGTCGCATTAATTGCTGAGCAGTTTGTTGTATTAATTATTGTAATATTGGAAATATTAAATTTCTAATCGTTACTAGCCGCGGCTACTGGAGAATCGGGCTCCTTGTTATCCGATGGCAATGTGACTTCAGTCTCTTCACTGCCTTCGGTGCTATCCGCGGCACTTGCATTTGCCACATCGTTCTTATCCCTAACTTCGTTTGTCGATTGAATTTTTTGCATTTCCAATTGGCTTCGTAACCTCGCGATTTCCCGCACGTCCGTGCGATGTCGATTTTTTAAACGGGCATTTTCGATTGCGACTTTTCTAGCGAGAGCCAAAACATCGTGAGGCACATCGAGGCCCGCAAGTCGTTCCTCTAATTCTATCGCTGTATTACCGTTGTCGGATTCGGAGTCGCTTTCGGGTGACGATGTACCAACTTCCGCCGGCGGAGGTTCCATAGTAACGGTCGAGGACGTTACAGCCGCGCTGCTTTCCTCCTCCTCGCGATCCTGCAACTCCTGTGGCTTCACGTCCAATCGACCATCGTTACGATCCGTAGAATTTTGCTCGCCGTCCGTTGTACACGCAAGCAACGGCGGATAAACCACGGGTACCGATTCTGGTCCTGGTGTTGATGGCTTTTCCAGTTTCACGTTAACCGACAGTGGCTCCGTTTTTTCACTAGGACTCGACGGACAGTGATTGTGCCGACGACGCTCGTGATTGAGACGCCGGTGCGGATGAACAGCCGCTGGCGGTGGCGGAACGGCGGGCATCGAGGGTGTCGGTATCGGCGCCAAGGCAACGTTTGGCTGGAAATGAGGCTCGAAACGCTCGCACTCCGATAGAGGCACGACCCTTTCAGGATGTTGCAGCACCGGTGGACCACGACTGAGATATGCAGGCACCAACGGCGAGCTGTTGGGAGGAAATATTGTTTTTTTTTGCTTTTTATTTGTTCACTCATTAAATCATTATCATTGATACATTGAAAGCATTCTCTGACAATTCGGTCACCCCTTTTTTTTATAATCCTTCCGATGTGTTTTATAATTAGACAAATTTGAGCTACTTAAGAGTAAGTTCTGTCAATTTGTTTTACGATTTTTTTGTCATTAGCTATTTTGCTCAAAACTTTGTTTTCTCTAGTTTAAATAAGTTCGCCAAAATTTTTGGATAAAAATTTAGACCACATTTACAGAAAGTACTATTTACTGGCAATAAAACCGTGATAATTATGAAAATTATATGTGAAGGTCAGAGAAAAAAAAGTGAATGAATCGACAGAGAGAATGTCTTATATCGACTTTGACTCAATGGGATCAATCGCATCATTAGTTTTACCTGTCTCTATGTTTACATGATCCCGCAGCATTCCAAGGCCTGAACGCGGATGCCCCCCTCGCTGCAAGCTCAAAGACTGCCCATTGCATCTGCAAGTACGGATCACCCGCACCGCCCGATGATACCGGATGATACATCCCTAAACCATTCCCATTGTACACCCCTGCACATTCGTCTCGGCCAATTTCCTTCTTGGCTCGCTTTGCCAACTTTTCCGAGTCGTGTCGCAACTGAAGCAAGAGAAATTACGGGTTGAATATCTTCTAAGAAAAAATTATTGGTGCATTAGTAATCGTCGCTATTTCATTCAAATTAAAATTGAACTAAGCACAATAATATTCGTGGGATTGGAAAATATTTCTTGTGCGACGATTTGAAATTGCGAGATCTTATCGGTATCTGATGCAATTGCAGATACAGATTCAGATCTGGAGTAAAACTGAGTGTATTGAGAAAAGTGTATGTATGAAAATTAATATACTACTATGATCATTATTTGCATTGCACTCAATTTTTGGATTCATATATATGTTGTAAAAGTAAGATTTGTGTGTAATAATTTTTTATTTCTGTAGAATTCTAATATTATAATTATCTATAAAAATATTACAGCTCAGTAATTTTGTACATAAAAATCAGTGAGTCTGATTTTTACCCTGAACATGGAAAATATTTTTATTCTTGAAATAATAAATGTATCAATTTTAAATACAACAAATTTTAAGTTTTAAACTAAATTTCTGGTATGTGATATTTGCTGTATAAGTTAGATTTTGTTCTAAGAAAGTATATTTATGTATTTTGTGTTATAATCTTTTTTTTCTGTAGAGGCTTCACAATTATCAGCATTACAAATGTTAGAATTAAATGATATGGTACAAAAAAGAGTCTAGAATTCTGGTTTAATGTAACCTGAACATGGAAAAATTATTCCATGCTCTGGTAATAAATATATCAGCTCAAACTTTACACTAAATTTGTAGTTTGATAAATTTGATTGAAAAATTAGATTTTTATGTAATATACTGTTTTTATATGTCCCATGTTATAATCTTATTTTTCTGCATAAGTCTGATAATTAGAAGCAACAAGATTATCAAAGTTAAATTATTTGGTACAACAAAAACCAAGAAATCTGAGTTGGTATGCTATAAGCATGCAGAATTCCTGAATATATGACAAAAAAATATGTCAAGTTGAATTAAAAATCAATTCTAGCTTGAGATTTAAATGTAACAAATCATATTAATATGTTCTATGTCATAATCTTATTTTTCTCCAGAGATTTTATAATCACAAGCAATAAAAACGCTAAAATTAATGGATTGATACACAAAAGTTAAGAAATCAAGTTTAATAATTCCTGATCATACAGAATTATTCTATCTTTGGGTAATAAATTAACCATAATCAACTTCAGTTTCACACCAAACATCTGTTTTGAGGTACTTGCTATAAAAATTAGATTTTCATGTAGATAATCTCAATTTTAGTATTCTACATCATAATCTTATTTTTCTCTAAAGCCATCATTTTGTTTCTAGTACTATGAACAAAAACAGTGGAATTAAAAGATTTGTTACAAAAAAAAACAAGCAGTTTTCTTTAATGTACCCAAAAAACATGCAAAATTATACAATGTTTCCGTACCAAATTTAGCAAGTGAACAAAAATTAGTGTATTATATTTAATAACCTGACCAGATTCTTGAAAATGTGTACAAAAACAGTCTTTCAATACCTCTGATTTTCTTTTGAAACTGGGCACAGGATATCGTTCCTTCAAATTTCTAAACAGAGTGACAACTTTGTTGTAATGTTGTTGATCCCTCGACAGTAGAAGATAAGATCTCCAATTGGTTGAATCAAAGCCCCAGTGGCAGGTACGATTTTCAAGAGGCCGATGAGCGTGTCTGACAAATCGTTGTGGTGAGAATTGGCAGCCGCATTCAAGGCACTCGATGCACGCAGAGTCCTCAGAATTAAAGAGATCAGCGTCGAACATGCCTTTGCACTTGCCAAAGCACTCGTGATAAACTTTGAACCTGGCGACAGACTCCTCGTTGTCTTCCTTCTTGTTTCTAGCCTTTTCATCGCTGATCTCTTGATCCCTGTCGATAGGCTCCCTTGCCTCTGTTCTCAAAAGAAGAGCGCTGACAAGCCTCTCAGCATCGGTCTGTGTAATGAGTCCGCAGGATGGAGCGCTTCTGGGTAAAATACCCGAAAGCTTCAGTTCCTCCAACTGATCGTGTGTGCATCTCGAGCAGTAAATCTGTAGCTCGTCGCACACCTGATTGATCTGCTGTAGTGAAAAATCCTGCAAAACTGTATTCAATATTTGTGGCAAACAGAGTCGTCTCTCGCCACCGACCACAAAGCAAGATATTCTTTCTCCTTCGAGTACAGTTTCGCATCTTTCGGAGCAGCTCTGATCAGGCGCAGTGAGTATCGGTATCTGAAACTCCAGCTCTCTCTTGTCGCATGTACTCTTGAGTTTCTCGGGTTGTGGATCGTCGTCAGAATCATCTTGAAGATGTTCGCCAACATTGAGATCTCTCCTAGAGGACGCAACTACGATAGACGGTATATCCTCAATCTTTTTACCTTCCTTTGCAGAAATTTGTTCGTTGCAAGAGTCGCCGCAATTATTGGGACGTACAAGGGTTGGGAAATGAAAGGGTGCTTGTTCCTGTAGAAGACCTTTACAGTCCATACCCAGTAGGGCTGAGCTCGGACCCTGCAAACTTTTAACAGCCGATAGCTGATATGTCTTGAGTACTGTCTTCAGTTGCGGACTGTACGACTGACTGTTGGTATTACCAGGCAATAATGTCTCCATTATTAGAGTGCCTAACAAAACCAGTTTCTTTAAAAAAAAAAACACACACACACACACTCAAAAGTCAATTTTCCGTTTAAAAAAAAAAAAAAATTACACACTACAACAAAAACTGTTGCAAACGCGCGTCCAACTCCCACCTCACTGAGCACCTTAGCATCATACGAAACGAAAAATTCCTTCAATTATATTCCGTCGCATTCCACACAAACGTTTGAAAAAGAACAAAAAAATTCACCAACTAAAAAACCACAGCGCGCGCGCGCGCGTTTTATTCTCCAATATTCGCGTTCACACAAAGTTACGCCAGCCGAAGCCCGAGATAAACCCGGTCCATCTCATCGTATGACCTCCGTCCCTCGTTCTATCGGCGCACTCGCGCCCATCTATACCGTTTAGCTCACCGAGAGTGCTCGGCGAAGCCCGCGCGCGCTCCTTAACACTGTATTCTATCCTGCGTTATCATTTTACCGTCGACAACGCGACGACGACGACGACGACAACATCGCGTTTCTGCCATGATCCATGATTTTTTTCACTGCGACACACTAAAAACCCTCCCCTGTCTCTCAACTCTCTCTCTCTCTGTCTCTCTCTCTGTCACGATAATTTCGCGCACTGAAAATATACACAACCAACTCTCACATACACGAAGAGCAAGAGAGAGAGAGGAAACACACACAGAGACAGAGACAGAGAAGGTGGAGAGCGTGAGAGAGAGAGATGACGAGACAGAAGATGCGCGGAGTCTCAGGGCAGAGATAGTAAAAGCACTATAACACCAAGTTAAAATATAAGAGTTTTCTTTTTTGTTTTTTATATAAGAGAGCGCGTTGCTCCGAGAAGATCCAGTGAGAAGAACATGATCTTGAAGCGTCCAAACGTGGTTTCGAGAGTAGTAATAGTAGTTTTAGTTCGTGATGCCTTTGCCTTGTATATACTATGGGTTTGGTCTCGTGGTGCTTGATGCTCTATCTCTCTCTCTCTCTCTCTCTCTGTTGAAGCTTATGGTTATGGGTATATACACACTGTCGTTTCGAGTATATATGGCGAGTTATACAGGTTCGGTCACGGGTATGGGTCGGTGGCCTGGGCGCTGGGCCTCGGGCCTACCGAGTAGTCCGAGTGCTGGCGACCTGCGAAACGACACATGTCTTGTATATATAAGGTTTTGCCTATACAGAGATAGGTAGAGATTTCTCCTCCTTCTCTTGACTATATCACCACCGCCGTCGTCTTAGTCCACACACCGTCGTCCCACTCATACGGTAGATACATCTTTAAGTTTGATTTTTAAATATTTTTTTCTTCAAGAGTACAAAAAAATTGAACTTGGCTTCGTTTTCTGACTGATGTCTGTTGTTTTATAGTTTTCTACCTCCCTCTCTCTCTCTCTCTCTCTCTCTCTCTCTCTCTCTCTTTCTTTCTCTACAACAGGGCGACAAACCACTGAGGTTTGACAGTTATCACACCTTGGGCATCGTTAAGACCGTTTTGTTTTATTTATTTTTTTTATTTTTTTTTCGTTAATACATGGAACGACGCGCCGCAATGGCGTATCGATCGTCCACGCACGACACACTAAACCACTCGCTGCTGCTGGGTCTACGCATATTTTCCTCGGGGAGGGTTTGTGAGTTACAAGTCGAGCGGGGCCAGAGCGAAGTGAACCGTCCAGCCTGACGCACGGTATACACAATGCTTAACGCCAGAGCGCAGCTCTCGAGCAATATGTGTGTAAAGGCTTTAGTGCGCGAGCGCAAAAGTTCTCTCTGTCTTTGTTTTGGTTATAGAGTTTGTCTCTGTTGCACAGACGGGATGTAGGATAGAGAGTTGGTGTCTCGCTCGATCGTGCGAACTGCACTCGTCTCAATGCTTTTTGATGTCCGTGTGTGTATGTGTGTGAGGGGCAGAGGGGCAGGGGGGGCTCTATGTATGAGGGCCGTCGTGTCACTCCGCCTTGTCTCGCCTATGTATATATTTTCTATATACACTCTATATGCGATGCATGTAGAGTGCTCTGGTGTATGATGTTTTACTGTGGTGAGGCGAGCCCTCGAGGAAGCTTATGTACGCGCGTGCGTCTCGCGACCGCGCACACAAGCGCGTGCGTTCGTGTAGATCGTTCGCTACTCTCCTCTCGTCGTCGTCGTCGTCGTCGCCCTGAGTGGTTGAGTCGAGAGACGACGAAGAAGAGTAAGAGAAGAGAGAGAGACGGAGATAGTATGTTGGTTCTACGGCACGTTTACATGGCTGGCAGAAGCAACTCTACCGGGAAACAAGTCTGGATCCAAACTCAATTGTAAATACATTTGAGAACAGCTTGCACCTGCAGCAGGCTAGATTTTTACTGGATCGCGATGCAGCCTATGACTCTACCGCCATACAGACCTACGAGAACTGGGCTCCAGACTCTACCAGAATTCATCTCTTCGGATGAAATAGGGGCATATTTATATTTCTATCACTTGTAACTCTACTTAATCGCAACTCTATAAAAAATACAAAACCCCAGGTAAACTCTACGAAAATAGAATTCTATCAGATAACTACCCAATTAAACAGCAGCTTATATACGTGTATCTCTACCGCATTAAAACTCTACCGGAATGGAGGCTTACGAAAACAACTCTACCATATTCGACGGTTGAAACGAAAATATTTCGATAGAGTTGTATTGTATTGCTTATTTAACCGGCGTACAACTTTGCTCGTGTAGAATTTTACCCATGTAGAGTTTTCCATATATACACCTTTGCTTCTGTTTATTCAACTGACGTGCAATTTTGTTTGTGTAGAATTCTACCCATGTAGAGTTACGCTATCATCAATTTAACCCGTATAGATATAGGTCACGTATACAGTCAAGTTCTGCGTACAATCACAGGCCTTTACAGAGCCATGCGTAGAGTGAACGGTGTAGAGTCGTGCTTTATAGAAATCAACGTACTACCTATAGAGAGAAAGGGACTCGGGCACCGTTTCGTAGTGTGCATCAGAGAGACTCAATTCCATGTTACATAGAACGTACACTCTTCTTATATGTGTGTTACGTTCAAGCGGACGGGGACAGTGCGCTCGCGCACACCAGCCTTTATAGTTGTGTAAAGAGGAATCTCCGTATAAACTCTACGTGTCTGTCTCTCTTTCCCCACCAAACCGCCAGGCCGCCGCCGTCGTCGTCGTCGTGTCGTGTCGTCGTCGTCGTTGTCGTCGTCGTCGTGAACCCCCGCGATCCGCCACCTCGCGTCGTCCCCGACGCTCTGTCGACGCCGCCATGCGCCCCTCCCGCACCGGCGCGTCTGCTAACTCGCTCGCTAACCCGCTCTACAGCTCGCACACCGCGACCGCGTCCAAGCTCACGGGCGTGTGCGATGCCTTGTGTACATACTATACCTACCTATATAACATACAATATGTACAAAACCAAGAGCAGCAGCATCAGCGGCAGTAGCAGCAGCAGCAGCAAGCAGCAAGCGAGCGGCGGATAGTCGCATGGCGCGCCAGATGTCAGTGGGGGGTGGCGGCCCGCGCGTATGCGTCGCGCTCTTCGTGTCGGTCGGCTGAGCGTCTAGTCATGTGACCTTCCCGTCAAAATAGCCTGCGTATATACCCAAGCGCGGGCGCGCGCGCGCGCGAGGCGCGGGGAGCGTCGCGACCAGCGCGACACGCACACCCACACATCCCGAGTTCTATCCACACTAATACAAGATCACCAGACGAAGAGAGACGAAGAGACAAACATGAGGCGCGGCGACGACGGCGGTAGCGGCAGCGGCGTTGGAGATAGTAGAGTTAGGTGGTTTCAGAGAGAGGAGCGAGAGAGGAACGCGGGCTTGCGCCCTCGTATTATCGCACACGAGTAGCGTGGACGGGTTGAGACGACAACGACGACGACAACGACGACGACGAGAGGCGGTACCGCGACCATATAGATTCGTATTTTCAATCGGCCATCGGGTGGACGCCCGTATACCTCTCAGGCTCGCCGCATCCTCGGTCCTCTATAGACCAAACACACGCTTGGTATATGCTATGTGTGTGTGTGTTTTTTGTGTACAGAGAAACACCAGAGGCTCTGTGGAACACGGAATATAAAGCTTTTGAGTTGCACACACATCGGATATGTGCATCCAACACGAGTACCGATGGACGAGAGAATTATCATTATAGAGAATTATTATATGAGGAATTTTTGATGGACCTGTGCTGTTCTGCAGATTACTGTATAAAAATGGCATCACGAAAATAAGAATTTATTGATGGAAGATATTTTATGAAAATGCTTGGGATATGTGTATTTGGATCTTGTAATGATAATCTATGTACCTAGTTTTTGTTTCAGGAAATTTCGTTTCATGCTGCAAATTAATAGTCATGGAAACCGTTTATAATCATTTTAGAATTTTTTTTATTTGCATTTCTCTGCATATTATAAAAATCTCGATGACAGCGTGAAGCTGACTTTTTTTAAGACCTGACTTTTCTGAGAGAAACGAAAATTTCTAATAAGGGCGCAAAGCCCAATTGGAAATATCGGCCTCTTTGACAATGCATAAAAATATTTAAGTATATATTTTTGTAACAAACTCTCGAAAAAATGGCAGGATGCATGAATATTCATCTGTTCATTATGTATTACGTATATTCATCTTTCTTTAATTAAAATGTATATAGAAAATTAGCCCCGCTTGTCAGTGACTGAAAATAAGAATGTCACTTTAAAAATGCCAGAATGTATATTTGGATGTTTTTAAAATATAATTATCCATCAGTCCTTATTCAATTGTAAATACAATTAGAAATTTAATCCTGTTTGTCAATGACCGAAAATCTCATTAACGATTAGTGAAAGAGATATTTCAGCGTTTCTGCTGTAACACGGATAAATCAGATAAACAATAATTCAATTCAGGCGCCGAGAGATTAGATAAACTCATAAGTTGGTCTCGATAAGACGTGCTAATTATGATCGAACGCGGCACATCGATCGAAACGACGAGAGAAATATATAACGCTTTTGTAAATCTGTTTGTGAAAACAATACAGAATTAAAAAAAAAAAAAAAAAAAAAAGGCAAGTCAGGTTGACCAACTTAACATTGTTAACGGCTTCCTTATCGTCTTATCACTGACGTTGAGAGTTGTCAACAACTTAATCATTGGGGTAGCATGTAGCACTGAATACACATATTTCAAATAGCTTAAAGTACTTTTCGACGCGTATGAAATATTTTCAATTACAATTATTACATAATATACTTAATAATAATCATCATCGCGATAATGATATCAATTATCAGTGTATATAGATATTTTTTTTGATAATTCTTTTTATTACTACACATTTTAAAAAATACTTTTTCAAGAAAAAAATTCTTATGCCACATTTTAGTTTGAATATTAGATAATATTTTTATTTTTAAGTCCAAATTTTTAATTTTTAATCTTACCGGTTATTCAAAATTCGGATTTAAAAATTTAAATATTATCGAATAATCAAACTAAAATGTAGCAATTTTTTTTCTTCAAAGTTTTTTTTTTAATCTGTTACATATTAAGAAAAAAATAAACACAGAAAAAAAATTCTACGCTGAATTTTAACTATACTATTTATTCAAACGAAAATATATCTTATATTTGCATTCCATGGTCATTTCCATAAACCCGTATTTCTTCAATTTCTCTAGAATTTTTTTGTATTGTTGTTAATTACTAAAAAGAACACCTGTGATTTTTCATCCTGTGTGAATTACCATGAAAAGCCCCATTTATATTTAACATTGTACAAAACTTAAAAACAAATCATTTTTATTCCATTTTTTTAAAAATGTGAATTCTGTAGTAATTTTGCATGACACCATAAATAATCACTCTATAACAACAATGAACATCTATTGATAAAAAAATGTCCCTTTAAAATATTTCCTTCAATCGATCGATCGACATAAATGCAATTGACTTAGCATTGGATGAGTTGCTCTCCGATTCAATGACATTGGAACATCCACTGTGTACATATCCAATTGATCATTTTACCCGAGACAGGCAAGCCTTGAGTCTCGTATTTCCAGCACCTGTGAAACATCAAACTTTTCACCGCTGTCTCTCTCGTGATATATATATATATATATATATATATATAACATATACGTTAAAGTATATATATACTTTAACGATAACATGACGCCAAGCACCTGTACGTATATTAAACGTCTCAAAGTTATTATGCTGTTCTCTCAAGTGTGTGTTTCTCGGTCATACACGGAATCAAATAATAAACGCGACGAGATAAGCGTGCAAACTTTATTCACATCTTCGTGCGACCCATTATCGCGATCAATAACGATATTAAACGAGAATGACGTCGTGTGATGCGCTCCTGGTTACAGAACCTCGTCCAAATAATTGATTACAACAAGTCCCCTGGAAAATACCTTCCTAGCGTCGAGAGACCCTTACAGCCCCTAGTCTAATCAACTGCGCTCTCTCTCTCTCTCTCTCTCTCTTTCTCTTGTGCAAGTCTTCTGTATAATCATGATTCTCGCGTACGCGGACAAGTACATATGAGGCGTTCTCTGTCAATTCACCTACTTTTGTGTATTCATAGAAGAAGCCTTTGTTTCCATGAAATCATTATGTGTCCGAAATTTTTCATTTAAGCTACATTTCAAATTATGTGATGCTTCTCCTTATCGAAATTTGACTGTTTGGTTGTAATTTTCGATAGAAAATATTAAAATCAATTTTTTTGTCCATTCTGACACTTTCGATTTCTATTTTATTGCAAATTTGCAAATATTACAGTAACGTTCGATCCACAGAAATCGAAAATTGAAGCAACTTAAAAACTGGACTAAATATCTACATAATGAAACTCCGAATAAAAACGAATATTTCTGATGTTTTAGTAGTGCTGAAATATTGAATTTCCTTTATTTCCACTATCGGATTTTCACACTACCGTTTTTTCTCGTGGAATCCAAAAATATCGCTATAAATTCTGCAAAGCTTAAAGTAATGTCGAAGGTGTCGCATTAGACGAATAAATTACTAATTCGATTTTTCAGTTTAACGAAAGAAAAAAAAAATGATTTTTAAAATAAACGTTAAAATATCTTTATTAATGCATGCAAACGTCCAACTAAAATGTAAATGCATTCCTTTCATTTTTCTTGAACTATTCCAAGGTATAAATATTTATATTAAAAATACTTATCGAAAAAAATGCGATTTCTACATATGGATGAGAACAAAATCTGAAAAATGTTGCATAAAAAAACATTGAGGACCAATAAAATGTCGTTAATTATGGAAAAACATCGGAGAGGGTCAATAGTTGCTGAATTGAGAGAGAATGCCTCATATACGCAAACAATTCAGTATGGCACTCGGAAAAGGGAGAAACGGGCAATATATAGATGTGAATGCGTATAAATATAGGAACAATGCAGGGTGCACGAGACGGTGGGGTCCTCGCGTATGCGCTGCGTCCAATCCTGTCACGCGAATCCTCATCGTATACACAGACCAGCATTCTATGTATCTCAACCTACATGTGACTACGGAATTCTCGACGAGAGTTCAGCAGATGTTTTTATAAATCTTTCAACCAAAACGAAAGGGGGGTAAAAGCAAAAAAGAAAAGAATATATATAGTCAAGAGACTCTGTCACAGATTCCAGCGTGACGTCTTTGACCCGTGTATATTTATTATTCAGATAATAAAGAGAGTAGATCCCCTCGTTGCACTCTGAAACAAAAGCTCGACCTTTATATGAGGAAGCTGCATTTAAACCCAATCATACAATTTTCCCACTATCGACCTTTTTGTTTTTTGTTTATTGTAGTATCATTCGGCTTCCTTTATGCTTGAGCTTATATCTAAAACTGCGTACAGTCAATGTCTAAAGTTCGCAGTTGAATAATAGTTGTATATTCGGCGTTAAATAAGCGAATTATTTTAAGATTTTTTTTATTGGAATTTCGTGAATATTCAAAAGCTTAATATAATAGCAAAACCAATATGAATTATATAATAAGAAATATGAATTAAATATTATTGTTATAGCTGGAATTCATTGTTTTACAGAGTAATACAAAAATAATTTTATATTTAGTTGAGTACAAAAAGTTGTATTTCTAGTTTTATAAATAAAGTGCAAAAAAAAAAATTATTTCCATTTTACGGAATGATAGCTTTTTCATAGACGAAGCTTTGTTTTAATGAACAATTTTTTTTTTCGAGAATTTGATTTAGAAAGAATGTCCTTGTGATTGTGCGTGCAAAAAAAATTGGAAATTTTGCTTTCGTCATTTTTGCAGCAAAAAAAAAGTATATTTATCACATATTAAATTAAAAAAATAGACAATGTTTTTTTTTTCATTACCGATTTACAATTGTTCATGTAAATTGTGCACTTTTTTTCGGAAAATTTACACATTATTTTGTCACTTCTAATTTATTTAAAAAAAAAAGTATAAATTCGGCAAAGTTTTGTTGACGCTTCGAATTTAATACAAGAAATCATGAAATACAAAGAAATGTCTGTCAGAACAAAGAGGGCCTTCAAAAACTGACGCACCGATTTTACAACAAAAAAAATAGTCAATAGACTAAATTCTTTGCATAGCCCTAATTTTTTTCCAAGGGATGCTTCGAACCTTACAGTTCCATTCAGTATACACACGCTGCTCTGCACAGTAGCTCCAACAACATCGTGCGAATGTATTTTGAACTTTGCGTTGTGCATATATAGCCACGAGTTACACATGATCAATGACCTTAAATGAAGTAACGTCACAACATACACACAGCTGTCGTATTTATGTATGCATTTTTTCTTAAACATGCGCGTTTAAGTACAGAGTCACGCACGTGTGTATTGAGTATGTATTCGGTGTCTATATGCTCGTCGCCGGCAAACTCGTCGCGGTCTTATGTATTAATATGCAAATACGTGTGTCGGTATGCGATGCAAAGCAAAATATGTATATCTTGATCGGCAGTGAGTTTTGCATTTACGTTACGTGTTGCAATTACAGAGTCGGCAAACAGTGAAGAGGAAAAAAAAGAAAAAGAAAGAAAAAACGAATTAACATATTCCCCACGCACTGCGCACAATAACCGATTACACACGATAATATACCATTGCCAACTATAGTGATGTTTCCGCCTACGAATATATATTCCTCGTAGTAAAATTCCCGCGCAGACGATCGTCAGTCATGTTAATATAATTCTCTCGATGTAATTCATTGTATGTATGCTATTTATTATCTTTATTGTATTGAGATTAATACATATATATATACAATACAGTGCCTTAACGATATAAGAGTCATTGACTCACTGTTTAAAGGAACAGAATGTGGCGATGCTTTGATTTACAGATCGTAATTCATATTTTTTCTTATATGGATATGTGTCTGAAAAAAAAGTAATAATTATTCAGCCGGTAAGGTATACGTTACATATTTTTAATGTATATTTTATTTAGTTCCTGCCGTTTCATGTTTATACCTTAAATTATTTTACGTTAATTGGGATTAATTGCATTAATTAATATATGAATTACACATATTTTCCATAATAGAAGTTTGATTGGATTAAAATTATGATTTTTTACAATGTTTTCGTAGAAAGGTCCTATTTTACATATAATAAGTTTCAGAGCGTTGAAATTTTTTTTTTTTGAGGCGCCATTTTAAATAATGTAAAAAAAAATGTATATAAGAGAAAAATGTTTTCTAGAAGTTTGTTAAGCAATCACTTTTTTAACTAAATTAAATTAAACTTATTAGTATTATATTATTTAAAATCAATTTTGTAATTATCTTCAATACAGGTGATTTTTTTTCAACTTTCCATTCGTCAAAAAATACTTGATCAATTTTTTAATTGCATTAGGATTTGATAATACATCCTTAAATGTGTTTACCGAGGTCCTTCAAAAAGTATTTTTAATAAAATAAAAACAATTTTCAATACCGCAGCTCACCAGAACGTGTAAAATTTTGTATTACTTTAAGAAACAAATAAGCAGTTACACTTTATTCTACGACTCAGGTTAGATTTTTGAAAATGGTGTTATTAGTGATAAACGTATGTTTAAGAATGTTGTCAAGTGGGAGTGTTTGTGGACAGTGGTGTGATTATGACGAGGTGTTGATGCGCAAAAAGGTTGTGCTTAGCTTTTTTTTTTATTTGCTCTGAGATCGGTTCTATTTTTGTAATGCTGAACATTGTTCTTATGGATTGTGGAGAGGGTTGTTTTGATGTCGTATTTACATTTCTAAGTCGACGCTGATCTACTGTTTTGTCTATTGCTTCAATATTTTTAATGACTGATTTTTTGCAATTGAGAAAAAAGTGGCGTCCGCAGACGAGAACCGAGCAACACATACGTCTGCAGATTTTTGTAGCGTGTTTCAATTGCAATGTTTTTGTTCCGTTGTGTTATCGATAGCAAACCAAGCGACTTCCAAAGCGACCAAAAGAAAAAGGATCGGGCATTTTGTGCCAACAATTAACCGCACGAACAACCGCTTATTCTGACCGGATTGTATTTTTTCGAATAGTCGCTTTTTTTTATAAACGCCCATGAAAAGCAATTGGCCAGAATCGTCTAGTCGGTTCGTCGTTTTTTCAATTAGTGACTGTAAAACGATCGGTCTTATACACCCATATATATAGTTTATGATCTATTTGATAAATATTGTTTAGCTTGTAGAGAAGTACGCATTGCGGCAGCCTTTTCTTAACATGCCCGCTAGGTGGCGAATACCCTGCGCGTTTCTCGCAGTCTAACCTTTTTATTAGGCGAACCTCAGTCAAATTTCTCTCAGTCAAACAACCTGAACGTGTCTTCAGTTACGATGAACTATTTAGCTAAATCGTCGAATTTTTCCGGAATTGAAAGCGATCACGGAATTTTTTATAAAAAATTAAAGATTCTGTGAAATCTGTATACATGGATATATTTTGTTAAAAATCATACCAATTAAGTTTCTTGAGTTATGGACGATTGAATTTTCGAAATTTTTGGATGATTGCATTTTTCTCGACGTTTTAGGATCTCGAAAAAAAGAATTTTTCATGAAAACAAAGCTTCTTCTATGAGGAAACAATAAAACAAAATATTTAATAGTAACTAAAAAAAAAAATGTATAAAAGAAGCCATAAATATTAAAACGAATTTTTGTAAAAATCGCAAAAACATTTGTTACTTATTTAACAACATTATTTTTAACCGTTCAAAGCAGGAAAAAGATAATTTACATTATTTTAACTACCAACGTTCCGGTAAAGCTCTCAGAAAGAAATTTCCCGAGTTCAGCATTTAAGCGCTTGAAGAGAGGTCAACGACCTTATCAGTTTTCGTCTCGTAATCTGAATACCGTGTTTGGTGCTTTCTTTTTTTTTTTGCCTTTCCCTCGAATCCATTTCAGTGTTTAAGATTGAATACGAAAAAAGTCGTGTCTGCTAAATGAAACTTGTAAACACTAGAGTAATTTTAGTGTAAAATATACACGACGATCGTGAGACAAAGAGCCGATGACGAAGTACGTTCGCGCGGACGCAGAGAGTGCACACAAACTCGGACTCACAATAGTGCCGATTATTCGCGACCATAATCAGTGAGTGCCACGGACAGTTTAGCTGGCAAACTTAAGTATACTTATCGCACAAGGAGCGCGCCGACTACTCTAAATATACTCGTCTCCTCGTCAATATCCCTTGCGGAAAAAAACCATTGAGCGCTTAATAGTTACTATTCGGATTCAAACGTTACTTTTAACTGTCAATAGTAATTATGTAAAAATAAAAAAGTCAATACTAAAAGCATTCGGATAGTTACTATTAAATATATTTATTAGTATTTGTAGTCCAACTTGACTAAATTTTTATTACTATGTATATAAACTAAACACAAATTGGTCAAATAAGAAATTTAAAAAAAATATCTGAAACGCTAGAAGAAATAAAAGTGTAAAACCGAGTTGACAGAGAATGCCCGATATAAATCCAATAATGCCAGAGTATGTGTGCGTAACGTAATATGAGCTTGATTTGTACGAGAAACAATAAATAAATATATCTCGGGTCACATTTAATGCATGCAAATTATCTTTAGAACATTATTAAACAAGCCTAGGGCATACGAGTATAGATCCGTTGTAAGAAATTGTAATATATATATTAAGTGTATAGCATCGAGCATCAGAAACTTCGCAGCGCAACGGGAATATGCCTCACGCGTGCGCTTCTCGTTGCACGCGCTTCTCCTCGTCATATCGTCGAGGCGAGCGCGCACGCATTATAATGATCATTCAATAGCGCATACTCGTGCACACACAGGACGCGCGGCTCTCTCTGTACGCAGCATGCATTTTCTCGTCAATTGCGACAAGAATCAACGAACTCTGCACTGCTGGTGCTGCTGCATTCACGAGGGTATATCAAACTCTGTGCTTCTCTCATACAGCAATATATTGTTTTCTCAACTTACAATATTATCAAATGAGCACGAAAATTCTCACGCGGGATGTGCAATACAGTTATCGACGATTATAACGACGGGGGTATCGCGAAGATATATATATATATATATATACGAAGACGTAACATGAGAGATAATGGTTTCTACCAATATGCGTATACACACAATTTATATGCAATCTATTCTACGGAAAAAAATATATATCGAAAACTATTATGATTATTGAACTATTGAACTATTGAAAACTATTTTAATTCACTATTCACCAATAGAAAGGAGGAACTATCGGAATATTATATTTAAGTCGCATTGTTACTAAAATTAATAATAATAAAATAAATATAAGAAATATTTGAGAGGACATCAAACAAGAAAAAGGTGCCCTGACATAGAATACCTTATACATAGATAAATCATATATCTTTGGCATCGAAACCCCCGTCAATTATACTTGAAAAAAAAAATCTGACAAAATACCGACAAAAGATTTAATGATAAGAAATATTTGAATGTATATGTCAGACAACAAAAAGGTGACCTGACAAAAAATGCCTAATTATATATAGATAACACGTATTATATTTGGCGTTGAAACCCACGGCAATTGGAGAAACGCCGCAGAGAGATCAATATTATTTCAACGATCGGGGAATTCGCGTTATACTTATCCAGTAGATAACGATAAATTTAGAAGACGCCGCGGTGTGTGGGTCCCGCGGTGTTTCAGCTTCGTCGCGAGAGGGAGAGATACCCGCGCTTATTCGTCTCCTGTTTCGCGACTGTCAGCGCGAGAGAGAGCGCACAGGCTGAAAGAGAGACGTGAGAGATTTTCGATATACCTGACAAAAAATATTTCGTTTTCTTTTTTTTTTTTTTTGGTTTTAAAGCGTTTCGAGCGCCATCTAGGCAATTGATGGAGCCCTGTCGATAAGAGCGAGCTCTTACCGGCTAACAACAGTTTACATACATTTTTTTTAACAAACTTGGTATAATTACTGTTCTTATTTGTACTTTATAAAAAATTTAATTATCTTTTATTTTTTAGGTATATCGCTTAATTATAGTGACCTAAAATTTTTTCATGTATTTGTTTAATGTATTTATCGCAAGAGCTTTTTTTTTCTTGCTATATTAACAATCGATGGAACAGAATAGGGAGGGTAAAGCTTAAAATTAAATGAACGCTCTCATTAAATCTTTTCGCTGTTTCTCAAATAATCTACACTGCCAAAATATATGGTTCGGTTCATTTTTGGAACTTATTGCCTATTATTGAAAGAATTATGATTACATCGTATCCTATTGATTAATTAATTAACACCGTTGCTTTCCAATTGAGTCTCATCCTCTTATACCACATATATATTATTATCCTATGTGTTTCTAATTGCCCCTGCAGATAAAACCGATGTGTTCAAATTTGATCCACGCTTTATAATATCTCCACTTACTAACACACAATTGTATTGCGAATCCCACGAAGCAAACAAAAATGAAAATAAAAATTTCGACAGTGGCGCCACGCCACAGCCAATCGTACGAACCCGCTCGCCAATCAGCGCAGCTTTGAGCGCCGCCTTTCGTGAAAAACGCGAAGCTCCATCAGCCATTATTGCTCATGGCTGTCTCTCATAAGAAAGATGGCGACAGCAAGTGACAACGCGTCTGTCGTTTAGTGTTCGCTTTTTTGTTTTTATGCCGTTTTTAATTTTTATCATTACGTAGAGATTGCAGTTTAATTAATTTCAGGCGGTTAAGGTGATAAGGCGCACAGAAGAGGGGATTTTGTTTTTTTTTTTTTTTTTTTTGCCGCACGGAGAACGGGATATATATTAAATATATAAGCCCGATTCTCATTCTTCCGAAGGGGGACACTCACGTCGAGTGTCATTGTTTTACGAACACGGTGAGTCAGGCACTCTGCTGCGGTCATAACGCACGTAAACGAGGTTAATTGATATTAAGCGGGGACAATTAAAGCCTCTCTCAACCGGGAATTTCGCTTCTCGGTAGACCCAACGAGTTCCGACGTGGTCCGGTTCGATTTGGAATCGTTGTTTTTCCATTTTATACCAAGCCATCGGGTTTTGTCGGCTTGCAAACACATTCGCGCGCGCTTCACGTTCGAACTTGGTGGCAAACACACGCTCCGGGCTGTTGCTGTGCTGCTTTCGTGTATACTTTGGATTTATAACCGTACGATTAGACAACAATAATCAAACACGAGACTATATTTTTTATGCCTAACAATAACAACAAACTGTCGAAAAAAATTCTCGACCGAGCACGAAAATCGTGAGCGCATGTTATAGACGAAAAAGGAACAATAACTTTGTTACAAAAAAAACACTCGTTTGTCAAAACTAATCCATTGTTTGTCGGAGTGTTTAAATGTTTGATGTAAATATTTTTTTTATTATTGTGTAAAATTTTAATTAAAAAAATTGTTGGTTTTATGTAAATTGATAGTGCCAGGGAATATATCTTAAATTTGGTTCATCTGACATTTTTTTTTTACATTGACCTGTTCTGTAGAAAAAAGTACACAAAATTTTTTGCAGTGAAGATGATTTTTATTGGAGCATGTGATTTTAATCTGGAGAAATATAAGTAGTGATGGATTTGTAAAAACATGAAAACAAAAAAAACAAAATCAGATTTTAAACATCTGGAAAAATGCACTAAGCCACTCATTTTATCACAGTGTTTCAAAAAAAGGAATGTGATTTTTTTTTGTTTTCATTATTGTGTAAAACTTTAACGTTAAGAAATTGGTAGCTTTTATGTGAGCTAACTGTGCCAGAGAATTTTTCTTAAATTTTGTTGATCTGATCATTTTTACACTAATGAGCTTTAGAAAAAAAAGAGAAAGAAAAAAAAAAATACATGACATTTCTGTACGAAAGGTGATTATTGGAGAATGTATCTTTAACCTGGATAAATATATGTAGCAATGGATTTGTAAAAATATTAAAAGCAGAAAAAAAAAAATCCCTGAAAATCACAGGGAAAAAAATGTCTGGAAGAAAAAAAAACACTAACCCACCTGTTTTATTGGAGTGTATAAAAAATGTATTGTAAATATTTTTTCCATAATTTTGTCAAAATTTAACATAAAAAAATTGTAGGTTTAAAATAACTATACCAAAGAATTTTTCTTGAATTTCATTGATCTGATATTTTTTTTACACTGACGAGCTCTATAGAAAAAAAAATACACTAAATTTATGCATAAAATGTGATTTTTATTAAAGCAGGGTTCATTGATCAGCACAAATATAAACAGTGTTAGATTGGTAAAAATATTAACTTAATATTCATTTTGAAGAAGGTCTGTTTTCGTTGAATTATTTCCATGAATTATTCGTAATTCTTCATTAATTTTATTGCGGTATGATTCATTCCAATTACTGACAGATGCTCTACAAATTAACTGCCTACATATTTGATAATTTGAATCGTTTTGAAATTACCGCTTGTTGATTACACCAAAAAAAAATCCATCATTAATAAACATCCAAAAATTATAAAACAGTTAAAACCATCAAATATCCATGGTGACAATTTCGATGAGAATTTTTTAAAGGAACCAAATTGAACCATGTCGGATTGAATTGAGTAAAAAAAAAATCACAAATTATACTTGAAAAAAAAAAAACCTTGTAAAAATCGTCTTTTATCATTTACATTTTCGTAAATTAAATCCTATAAATATTTCTCTAGATTACGTATCTCTATATTACGAACACATATCGTAATACAGTTACTTTTCACTGAGATCAATTAATAATCTGTTAAAAAAAACTAAACGACAAAAATGATTTAGCATTAATTTTAACTAGCATGTAGCAGAGCGACTAACTTTAATATACGCGTCTCAGTCCAACTTGTAATAATTTCAGAAATACTATTTTAATACTATCGTTTTTGCAGTGTTGCTGCTGCTGCTGCTGGTGCTGGTGCCTCTGCTACTACGTTCTACGTTCCAAAGCTTTTATTATCATCGCTGTAGATATATAAACGTGAACGGCGCTCACCTCGGAAACTCGGTCGAATATAATACACACGGAGAAAATCCGTGTGCCTAACTCTATGCGTGATCCTAAGTTATTTCGCGCTCGGCACGAGACGCATCGGGTATCGGTGTGTCCGATACCACGGACTAAAGCACATGAAAACGACTTGCGACGATTTCTCGGATCGCGGATTACGGAAGTTATCTTTGACCGGTTATCACCTGGATTCCTGGAATCGCGAGTAAACCGGTAAATTACTCCCAGTCCTAGTGGTCGAACTCATTGAGCATTGGGTTTTGTCGTCGTCTTCGTCGCGATTTCTTCGACCGCGCATAGCGGTACAGTGTGATGTGACTCTTCGACTGACAACCGAACGGGTTTTATCCGGGGCTCATCCCCCTGGTTGCTGTATTTTTTTTCTTTTCTTTTTTTTTTTTTTTAAATCTGCGACTTACGACTCGTAGACGCGTTCTTTCGTGATCCAATTCTCATTCAGACTGAAAAATGACGAGCGACACACAGTTTGTGCTACTGTTTAGCAAATCTAGGAGAAACAGCGAATTATTCTTTTTGAACGCTAATTATTTATTGGATATGTCGTTACGCAAAGTGTTCGGCGGTGAGTAAACGAACGATTTCGTTTGTTTGTTTATTTAACGGATTGCTGCTTACAAAAAAAAAAAAAAAAAAAAAAAAAAAAAAATGCAGGTATATAAAACATAGAACTGCAGATTAATATAATAGACGTATAATTAAAAAAAAATCATTAGGCTATTTAAATTTAAGCATGGTTTTCCTTGCTTTCAGTAGAGAGACATGCAGTTAAAGGCTTGATACATTTAAAGTAGTGCTTGTCGTACATTCAAGTCAATCGAGTATTAAAATTTCAAAAATTGGTTGTACACGCTTTCAAAGAGAAATTAGCTTACATTAAGATTGATACGGTTTGAAGAGTTTTTCCTTAAGCGTAGGTGGTCAGGTCATATTAACGTATATTCAAAGAAATCTCACTTACGTGACTGCTACTGTTATTTAAAAAAAAAAAAAAAAAACATTCTGTTCACAAAAAGATTTTCCATCGGTTATTAGATCTATTGTTATACATTTTTGTTTAGATAGGCACTTTAAAAGCTTTTACCACCTTAAATCCTTGCGCAACACGCAGATTCCATTGACGGTGCTGCGCCTTCGATACATCGCTCACGACAAAAGAGCAAATATACTGCGCTAGATCCTCAAAACCTGTTTAAAGTCGACGCTCAAATATCGCGCGATAAAAATCGGCTCGTTTTTTTTGTTTCTTTTTTTCCGTTCTTTTCCGCGCAGATAAGGATAACGTGTATACTTTCTTTCGCATTGTTTATAAGGCAGCGGCGAGCATTGCGGCCAAGTTTTCTTGGCGAATACCAGCCCGGGACTTTCACCGAGGCTAGCCTTTATGTATATATATAGAAGCGGGGCTATATATATATATATATATATATATATATATGTTTCCGAGACTGTGTCGCAGAATTTTTCTTAAATTCCATTGCGCTCACCAACGGAGAAAATTGTATTTCGCTGAGAGTATTTGGAAGCCGATTCGTCGACTTGGGCCAAAAAGCAAAGAAAAGATAGAAAAACAAAAGCAAAAAGACAAATGTGGAAGTATAGAGCGCACGTGCGGTTTCATTTTTTGCCAATATCTCTCACGGTTTTGCGCGACACATTGGCACGCCAAGAGAAGGCATCTCGGGGTGCTCCCGAAAAACGTATTTGCGAGAACGTCGTCGCGGTGTCGTCTCGAGAATCAATGATAGTTGAATTAACGTCCAGACAGAGATATTTGCGAGCTCTTGTGGCTTACGAACGCGTGCTAAACATGCTATTACGCGATGAGATGCTTCATGCATCTGCGTATACGGAATAATTTGTTTTGCAACGTTTTATATACGAGTCATTCTCCGTCAATTCAGATACATTTTCTTTCGAGCCTAAATATTTTTCATAATTATTATTTACTTCTGCTGGTTTTTTTTTTTTGGATTCTGTTTTTAAAAGATTTAGGATTTATGTTAAAAAAAGGTTACATCTTCGTTGGAATAAATTACACTATAAAAATAGATGGTGAACAGTTAATATTTTTGATAAACTATTAAATGCAATAGTAGTTATATTTTTACTTTTATTTTATTTCATGAAGTTTCTACAAAAATATACTCATTTTCATTAAGAATTTTTGTTTTCTCATCATTTATATTCTGCTATTTGATAATAATTTGTAATGTCATTCTATTAGTAAAAACAATAATGAACAAAGTTCTCCCATTGAAATTTATCTAAAGAATTCCACCAAAAATGAAAGCAATAGGTAGTGATCCATTTTTTTTTTTTCATCATGCTTATTATTCTTGGTTTATGTCATTTTTGTACATATAATGTAATACATGTTAAAAAAATATGTGCATTCTAATAAATCGTTTATTAATTTATTTACCAGTATCAAACTGTTTTTTGGACAATTAACAGGGTAAACTAAAAAAAACTCAAATGTTTAAAACACAGTTTGTAAATAAAGATTGAAATGTAACTACTATTGCATTCAAAAGTAAATAGAAAATATTACTCTTTTTCCCTGTATTTTCTGCAATGCAATTTTTGGCAAATAAAAAAATATTAAATGCAATTAAATGTTTATACAGGATGAAGCCTCGTTATGTTTTACATAAAGTATAACAAGAGTGAGTGTACAATGCTGTGATTCAATACAAAACATCTTGATTATATCAACACAACACCAAGTGTGCATAACACCAACAATCAATTACAAAAGCATGATTGAGATACGTTGTAGTAAAATCTGGCTTATTACGTGGATCTGAAATAAACAAAAAAAGTCTGAATTAACAGAGAATGCCTCATATATAATTCGTTTTGTAACACACATGTGCATTAATAAAAATGTGTAAATTTAATTTTTGATTTTTATTTCTTTTTACAGGCAAGGTGCCGAGAGCGTGCAGAACAAGAATGCCCACGCAGACAACGGAAAACGACGACATACGCGTGAAAATCGTATATAATGGGTAATAATATATAACTTGAAACGTTATATCCGCCTAGCAAAGCACGTGCGCGCGCGCGCTTTAGAAAGAGAGAGAATGCTCGACACTCCGGCACACGTGTTGCGAATCACGATAGGTCCATCCCGTGCAGAGTCTCCCCAACCCATCCCTCTCCTTCGTGTCTCATGCACAGTCCACCACATAACAATGTTTATATATACCTACAGAGAGGTTTTTATCGTAACAATATCGTCGGTTGTCGGGCGCGTCGATGCAATTGCAAAACTTTCTGCGGTAGAATATAGAGAAACAATTGAAAAAAAATCACGCAGACACATAATTTAACTCACATAGTAGCAGTTAGCTACTATATAATGCCGCAGCCTTGACAATCCATAAGTTTCAGCCTCGTCTCTCCAGCCTGTATTCGATTTCATAATATATATATAGCGAGCGTTAATATTCGCCAATGTATATGTTATACCCGCGTATTGTTGATCGGATTCTCCTTCAATTGATCGTTCATTATTCACGTGTAGATCGCTAATGCTTGTTTATTTTGCGCGCAATATCATCGTCCCGCAATTATCGTAGAAGCATGAATCATTTATATGCAATGTGCAGTAAAACTGAAAAAAAAAAAATTGATGGTTTAACGATGGTGAAATACGGGTTGTGAATCAGAGAGGTGCAGATTACGTACATCACGGCCGGAATATCGGTGGACACACTGCGGGAGGAGATGCGAACGATATGCGGATTCGGTGCAGCAGGACCGGGTTCCGAACCGGATCAGTTCACCATGAAGTGGATCGACGACGAGGGCGATCCGTGTAGAATAGCCACGCAGTATGAACTCGATGAGGCTCTACGGCTGTACGAGATCGAGAAGGACACGGAAATAACGATACACGGTCAGTAGTTCAGATTCACTTTGTTCAATGAGAGATCTTTATTGCATATATGAGGCATTCTCTGTCGGTTGAACTACTGTAATTTTTGAAAAACTTTTTATAGGGTGAACAAGCCAATGTCGGAACACCTGCCAATGAATGAAAAAAAAATGGTTTATTTACAGGATAAAATTAGAATCCTCTGATAAAATTTATTTAGGAGATTTTTTAAGAGGCTTCTATACGCCTATTGGCACGACAGAAGACTTTGTAGGGATCCAGTATGAGTAATTATAAAATGGAGATGATAGTCCCGTTATAATACGCCATACTAATTTTTCTTTTGCGATTTCTTCTTAAATTTGAAAACACTGCCAAAATTAGTTGATGTGTTTGTGAAACGTCCTTCAAAAAATGAAATGAACACCCATTTATCAAAATCGAACTAAAATTACTAATTTACTGAATTTATTAACGAAAACCAAGTAATTTTTCCGTAGATTCATTGTTAGATATTTTTTCTAGATCAAGTGGAATCTTTTTAAATCAGATCCACCTTTTAGTTCACACTATTTTTTTTTCATTAAATTGGGTATAAAGTGCTTGGGCTACTTTGCCAATTTTCTATAGGCTCTGTACATATCACTGTAGATTATATAAAATTAGAAGCAAAAGAAAAAGTGTCGGAATTGGCGATAAAAATATAATGAGAAACAAAATGTGGATCCAGTGACGGAGCATGCCTCATATATGCTCTTTCGTCAAGACTGACAGTCCAGGGGATACAGACATTGGTTTCACGACAAAAAAAAAACATTCATGATTTTTTTTACGCAAATAAACATGTCGGTCTGCTTCTTACTTAAACTTAAATTTGAAACTTTAATGTTCTTATTTTTACGATACGACTTATATCTTTAAAATGCTTGCACAGAAAAATTAAAAAATTCCAAAAATATCAAAATATGCCGCAAAGAGTTCAAGAAAAATTTGGGTGTATTTCATTCATGCAGGCGAATGAGTAGCAAAAAAAATGAACAGACCCTTCCAGCGTAATGGCATGTAATACCCCATATGTTTTTCTACCAGTCACAAAGCCCAGCTGCTATCCAGCTTTCGAGGGTGAAAGGGGGTAGAGACTTCATCGGGCATTGCCAGTTTTTTTTTTTTTTTTTTTTTTCCCCCGTTGAATCGGCAAAATCGAAGCGTCTCTCTAATAATACGGCTTACGTGACTCGTTAAAGGTTGCTCGTTAAACATCTGAGTAGCACTTGTTCCGTCTTTGACCTATCTCAATGTATACTATACACGAGTCGGGTAAGAATGCGACACCGGTGCCGCATCGGATTTATGTAACTGACAAGAAAGGTGATCTGTCTCATAAGAAGTGTGAAAAAGCTGATCTTCAAAAGGATTAATGTTGTATTGAAGTGTTGTTTGAATTTATAGTCATAAGATAATGTCGTGGAATGAAGACAAAAGCAGATTTGCATATACTGATTAACAAGGAAAAATCTATTGTTTCAATGTCTATTACTGTAACGAGCTAACACATGTTGTTTCAACTCTATTCTAATTCATACAATTTCATATGAAATTGAAATAATCATATGAGGAATTTTTCTTGTGGAATTTTTTTAAATTGTTTTAATCTCATATGGAATTTAAGGCAATAGAGATGGAATAACAAAATACGTTTATGCCACTCAGTTATAGTTATTGAATCAATGATACTTTTTAGTCATTAAATCTACTGTCTCAATACTCGGAGAATTTTACAAGGCTTGTTCTGTTTTTTTAGAAGATGCTATACAAAATTACCACCCATCTTAAGGTGTGTCGAAAATGAATTAAAAAAAAAAATTCCGCTTCCACGACTCGAAACTTTCGTTTTCGAACTAAAGAAAGTTGTCGTTCTAGGATAGCGTTGTAGAATTTTTTCTGGAGCTCGCTTAACGTGGTATTGTGACTTCCATATGATTAACATGTAAAAAAAAAAATTTTAAGTAAAAAAAAATTATACCTCGGCCGAAAATAAGTGTATAGGAGTCATTGGTAAACGAGACAATTCGGGGTAGTTACTAAATTTGTCATGTTCCACCAATTAGTTCGATATTGACCCACCAAATTGAATAATTACGGTGGAACTGTGTATTCCAATTTTTTACTCGTTGCTGCATAGTGCCCATTATATTACATTTAAAAAGTCTATTTCAGAACAAAAAAAAAAGTATGCAAAGCGAAATTTTGCATATTGCTTGTTCATTACGTTTTTAAATCCATTTTGGCTTTATAGAGAAAACTTTGTAAAATGTTTTTAAAATGATGAGGAAGCAATATGCAAAGATGTACTTTACATCTGTGTTAATTAAATTTTAAAAGTATGTTATACTTTTATATGATTTCTTGCTCATCTTCCACAATCTTTAAAAAATAAAACGTTAACCATTTCTTATATCATGAAAATTAAAATACAATTACGAATACAAAAAATGTGATGTTTTATAAAATTCAGAGCACGCCGACAATTTTCACAAAATGTAGTAGTAAATATCTCTGTTAAACATAAAAGATTTAAATTGCTGTAAAATCCGAACCCCTTTATCGATCGTCAACAAATTGGATATTTAGCACCGCTACGCTTGTTTGTGTGAGCGTCTCTAATATACATTTGGTCATTATTGGTCAAGTAGCATTTTTTTCGTCGGTCAGGGACCGTCAAATGATGGCAAATTGACGCGCCAATTGGCGACAGTAAATTGGCGACCTCGCATCTCTAGAGCCACCTCGGAAATGAAAGATAATGAGTTAATGTTATTTTTTTTTTTTTTTTTTGCAATTTCATTACTGTTAATATTTTTCAGAAAATTAATTTATACATGTAATCATAAAACGGGATTAAAACATCAAAACCAATATATCGCACTCTATATAGAAATCTGGCATCAAAATTTAATCTCGTATACAACCCCAAGTTAATGTCTCTGTCAATCGTATAAATTAGTTGCCGAAATTCTATAATTATTATTTAATACATTATTCACATTGCAAATTAATTTGACCATAAATTGCCTCGATGAGCAATGATGAATTAATGAAACAGTAATTTAAGAGCAATCTCTGCTTAATAAACGTAATTTCGTTCGATGGCTTTGCTGTTATTACCGAATTTTTCATCTCGACATCATATTTCTCACTTGTAATGTGACGCAAGTCGAGTTTTCGTTAGATCGTGAAAAAGCTTCGCGTACAATAATAGACGAGTAGTGGAATACGGGTCAAAGGTCGCATCGCTCGTGTAGTGGAGCTCGATCGGAAGCTTCAGTACGATAGTGTCACGAGATCGGTGAACTAGAATCGATGCGAACACGAAATACAGAGGGTGACGAGAATAATCTCGACGAATGATACGTGTATCTCCGTATCCGAAGGCAACTCGACTCCCTATATTTAACTCTTTCGTGGTTTTCCCAGTAACGCTCACGCTTTTACCTTCACAAAGCGACATATATGGGCCATTCCATGGTAACTCGATTACCATGCCTCCTACACAGCAAAAATTGATTTTAATGGTTTATAGTTTTAACACAAAGTTTCTGTTCACAAACGTCCAAAGAAACTTTTTGTTGATTTAACAACAAGAAGCGCAAGAATAATTGGTTAAAAATATTATATTTTAATTTAACGAAATTTTTCTTTTGTCATTTTAACAAACAGATATGTGTCATTTTCATTTGACAATATAAAAAAATATACGTGTCAAGTTATTTTTATAATATTTTGTACACTTCTAATTTAGTAAATAAAAATTTTGACGAATTTCAAAATATGTCAGAATTGGAGAAAGTTGAACAAAAGTTTTTTTCTTTTTTTATAAGTTCGACAAATATGTCATGCATTTATTTTTACGATATATCCTAGAAAGTTTAGACATTTGAACTTTTTACGTAGTAAAAAAAAATCGTTATTCGTTATACAATAAAAATCTATAAAAAAAGATTGTACTCCGTCCGGTTGAAAAACTAAAAATATTATGAATAACGAAGGCACAGAATGCCCCATATGTATTACGAAAGATTCGGTTATGCCGGAAGAGAAGCAATTTGCAACTCCCCGAACTTTTCATCGGGATCCGAATGAATGGATCTGAACGAAGTCACTGAAGCGGATGCGACAATTAATTACGCTCTATTACCGCACTATCGCATTGTTCGGTGTATCTGTAATTGTCTCGAGAAGCTACAGCATTTCTTACAAGCTTCGACGGGTGTTTAAATCTTTGTAAAAAAAAAAAACGACAGAACAAATGCTGCAAGTAAAATTCGCTTAAGAACTTTGTAAAATGCCATTCTTCACTTTTGTTCTTATATACCGTGGTCGAAGAATTTATCCCGTTAATACTTGATCCCTTTTTTTTTCTTTTCTCACCAGCGAATCGAAGATTCCGATGTGCCCTTGGCTCAAGACTCTCGAAATATTCGCAGACTCTGACGCTGAAAGAATTCAGTCTTCGGAGCAATTCACCGGACAGCTTTGCTATACTTTGCTACCGGCGCTCCGCGTGAAGAGACGCCTCCGGATAGAGAGCTCGAGGCACTGTGAATCGCGAGAGATTCATTGAAAACCGGAAATTTGCAGTTTCCGACCTTTATCCGGTAGGCGAGGTCGTCACTAATTTATTCCGTCGGGCATAGTGTTATATACCCTGGAGCTCTCTTCAACGGCTTACACTCGCGAGCTACCCCGTAACCAGGTCGATGTTTTCCTCTACTTTTGCACTTGGGAAGAATTTACGCTGTTGCAAGAGACAACTGTAAATGTACAACGCGTCTCTGATCTGCTATCTCGCGCTCACTCGACCGCCGAACACAACGGAAGGATTCCCAAGGACTCGAATCTAAACTGCATAAACAATCTACCAGTTTTCTCTACGAGAGGAAGTAGAATTTTGTAAAAACAATGGGGACCAGCTTTGCTGGAATACCATTATAATTCAATTTAATTTTCTGTATTCTTCAACCTTCACGAGCTTTTGAACGACAGACAGAAGTTTTCTTCTTCTTTTTTGTCTCATGTTTGAGAGCTGGTAACTTCAACTACAAATAATGCTTCGAAAAAGAGGATGAGTTAGCTGAAAAATGTAATAAATTCACGGCTGCGCACGGATGACAGCATTGTTATGCGCAAATCAACTATCGATACTTATCACGACTCTTCGCAGTGTCGTCTCGGTGAATTTCACCTACATCATTATTAATGCTATGACTATTGCAATGTGATGCAATATTTCTACTATTTTTTCCTCATAGAGGAAGCTTTGCTTTTATGTAATTTTTTTGCTGTTAATATTTTGAATGTCAGGATATTTAAAATGGTGCGAAATGTCGCTAAAAGTTATTTAGAAAATGAAAAAAATAACGATAAAAAAAAACGCTACAGAGCCAACCTTCCATCTTCATAAATGACAAATTGCAAAAACAAGTAGGCAAATAAAAGTCTCGACCACATATTCAAATGAATTCCCGTTAGTATCATCTCCAATTTATTCATCACATAAGTGGAATTTAATTAAGCCAATGAATCAGATTTGGAATTCTTTTTTTATTCTTGAGGAAGGTTGAAAAAAACTCCACAATCACTTGAATTATTTTTCACACAATTTATCTAGATTTCACGATCGTGATTGATTGCACTTTAAACGGTGGTTTTGAGGCTGCCATAAAAGAATAAGAAAAAGGGATACTTTGAAGTTTTATCGACATTTATTCATTTGAATATTTTTCAGCGCAGGCCTTACAAATTAATTGCCTGTTTATTTTGTGAATTCAAAAGTAACCCGAGTTACATTGCAATTTTTCACTTGAAAGCTTGACAATGTCCTCTTGACATTCTTACATAAGATTCGTCGAGTGCTCTGTTAAAATAGTCAGGAGCCCTTATTTCCTTTCTTTCGTTCTTCATCTCGCGTCTCACGAGCCCCTCTTTCAAGAAAGAAATTCTTTTCCACCGATAATCGATCGATCCTTCCGCGGTTAGTTACATTTCCAAGCCCCTGGCAAACAATGCTTTCCATAAGCCCGTAGGATATAACGGTCTATTCGCTGCATCGTCGCATTCGCACGCGCGCCAGCAGCCCTTGCTTTGCAACCAGTTTTCAGTCAGCTTTACAGATTCATTCAATTGCTCACTTACGACGAGCAATACCGTACAACGGTAAAGCAATCTTATTACTTTCTTCCTTCCTTCAAGAAAACGATGTAGAGCGGCATGTTCGCCTTCTTCTCTCATTACATCAGTGGAATCTCTTTGCAAGCTTATTCGTACGAGCTTACGAATAATCACACTTAAATATCCTTTTGTACGTGGCTTCAAGCGGTTTCTCTTTCGTGTATATCGTGTATACTAAATTAATAACATCAAAGCTACGATTATTTTTATTTCTCCTGGCTTTTATAGAATCAGCTCGAGAACCCTTAATTATCAAAAAGATACGCTGATCAAATTTTGATTTATATACGGTAAAAAAATATATAAAAGCAAATTATTTGCACAATAAGAAATATCTTTCAAGAATCTTGCAAGATGTTTTGCTCAATTAGTTACTTATGAGATTAAGACATCTAGAAATCATGATAATTAAATTGCGTTGCAATTTCATATTTCAAATGTAATAACCTCATTTTGGAAACCACTTGAAAATCACATAAAAATGTAATATTTCCATAAGTGGATTTTTTTTTTTTTTTAATACATCGGTGCAAATACTTTTTTTCCATTTTCAACTCGAGGTAGTATTCAGTTTACACTGGTAGACGAAATTGCATGCCTCATTTTCTTTGCATGAAAATTCCGTGAAACCTGAAGATTGAAATTTTCATTCGGTGGTCTTGCATAGAAAATAGACTCAATTTTGTAATAAATTTTTTATTACGCACTAGTCTTTCTCTGAATTTTCACTGCTACTTCTGTGTATAAGCTTTAAATAGAAATTCCTATACTCATACCGGACAGTTTTCCGTTAAAGATAATGAGACCTTGGCAAATTCAATTCGGTCAAGCGTTGCGACCTCAACACTACGACAAATTGAAAGTGAAAAGAGGCCAATGTAATTTAGAAAAATATTTTTAAACACCACGAATGGTAATTCTCCTTAGTGACTCTATACTGACCACGCCAAAAAACTCAACTTTATTCTTAATATATCTGAGAATCCATGTCGATAAAAATTCATGACATTTTTAAAAAACAATCCTTATTCATTCTTTTTTAATCTCTGTGATCTTTACTTGCAGGGTTTCAAACTAAAACAATTAGGATTTCCAGGCCTATCTATGAAACATCTTTAGTTATCTTTTAATTTGTAAAATTTTACATGTTCACTGGAAAACTTAAGGTAAATTTTAACAGACCTAAAATTTGTTTAAACGTTCATCTTATTTTTATAAGCTTACGCTACAGTTCCCACGATGTTGTATTTATACAAGTAGAAGCATCTACATCGCCTCCTCGTAGATGATAAATAATTCGAGTTACAAGAAGGAGGAACGAGTTTTCACGCCCACGATGAAATATATGGAGGTCGCGGCTCGCGGCATAGACTGAAGAGGCAAAAAAACGCAGTCAGAGTAACTTTTCGTTATGGGAATGAAATAAAGAAAAAGAAGAAAAAAAAGAAAAAGAAAAGAAAAAACGTTCCCGGGGACAGGTGATGTACTCTCGGTCCGGAGTGAGGTCCAGGAGAAGGAAGACGTGCGAGAGCTCGAGCATCAGTCGTTCGGTTGTTCTCCTTGAATACACTCGTATCGTCGAGAGCACAGCAGTCGTGCACCTCTCTCTCTCGTATTTGCGAGCTCTCGTCATCTCTTCGCGCGTGTTTCTTCTCGCGCGATTCGTGGGCGGAAAAACCGTCTCGTTGCTGCGCTCCCAGAGAGACAGAGAATCAGCGTGCCAAGTTCCCCTCTCGTCTTCCGGACTGACGACGAGATATCCCCGAAGGAACGGAAATCTTCACTGCGATATGCGGTATGACGTTTTCTTTTATACCTTCCCGTTCAACTTTCAAAGAGAATTCCGGTTCGTTGGTTTGAGCGTCATACCGATAAAAAGTTTTCACGAATCGTACATCAAGACACCCCGCACTCTCTCTCTCTCTCTCTCTGGTGTTACGATCGCAGCACAGTCAATAGTGCATGCTAGTGCTTTTCCTGTATACGACTCGTCGGAAGATATTCCACGAATATAGAGGGGAATCTGGTACGACAACCAGTAAAGTTTGAATTTTATGGTTTCGCTGGGTAAATTGGTCTTGTATTATAACAAGAATTTCGTAACTTCACGGATTCTCGTTGATACTACTGGAGTGTTACAACCATTAACTCTTCTTCTTCTGCAAATTTTTAGTTTATTCGATTGTTTTACAGTTGAGTTAACACTTTTATTCTATATGAGTATCAAATTTAAGGGCGCACTGAGTCATCTAAAAAAAACGTGATCGAACTTTTTTTCTTTGTGGCGAAACTATTGACTTTTCAGAAACTGACATTTAAGCCTTATAAAATGTGTATCAAACAGTTTAATGTTGTGATTTTTTAATAATGTTTTTAAAAGAATATATTTAAAAAAAAATTTATAAGTGTTTTTGAAAATATGATTATTACGGATGCTAAGCAGAAGATGTTTAGATCTATCGATATAAAATCGTGTTGTAATAAAATTTAATTCTAAAGTTGTGCGTATTTTATTAAATTGTGTTGGCATTTGTTATATTTGATTGATTCAATTTTATATATACATTGTATCAATGCAATAGAACCGCGAAAACGAAAAGTCAATGGGAGCCTAGGTGACATACTCGTGAAAAAATGGTCTTTTTCCATTAAAAAAAAATGTATCACTACTAGTTCAACAATTTTTTCTTGTTGTAAATTCAACACTTTTGATTTAACTCGATTTCCAAAATTTCGAGATTCTTTGTCACATCTAATTTTTCAAAAAAGTATTTATAAATTCGTCAAATTTACTAAATCTTTATTATTACATTTCACCTAAAAGGTAAAAACTTGTAAATAAAAAAAATGTTAAATCAATAAAGCAAAATTGTAAATGAGTAATATGGATAAATCTTAAGCTTTCCATTGGAATTAAAAATTACCAGGCAATCTTACGTGGTTTAGAGTACAAGGGTATTTCCGTGTCGATATCGATTGGAATTTCGCTCGATAAGTCAGTGGAAATCTACCGGAATTCGCGTGAAACGCTGAATTTGCCGTACGCCAAAGTTATTCGATGGAAACCAAGTAATCGGAATCAGCCCTCTCGTCATTCACCCTCATATCATGCCGGCACTCAGTCGCGACTGTATATCGCGTGAGGTGCGCGATGTCATCCCGTACACGCGGGTGGCTTTCCCGCGTTTCCGTCAGTAATACGCTAAAGGGAGCGACGTGTGCTACGGTATACTCAACGTTTTGGTATGAGTTCTCTTTTACGCTGGCAAAGCTTTAATTAATCACGAAAGCTGCGCTTGCCTGGCAATCGGCAAAATTTGTGCCGTTTCTCGTTCGAGTGTACGTCGCTTGAAATGCCTCGTTATTTACGTGTAAAGCGAGAAAGAAAAAAAGAAAAAAATTAAAGCGCGTATCGCGAAAATACGTCATGGAGCCTCTTTGGCCTGGATAATTATTGAAACCGCACGATTACTTTTATTTCCCTCAATCTACCAGAGCCAGCAGCATCGCGGCACAGAAAAGGTCGACGATCCGTTGAGCCTCGTGACACGGTACTTCGTTTCTGTAAACCCAACCAGTGGCATTTCGTTGAATTCAAATTCGTGCATTCCCTGAATTATATAATTTAATTTCCTTTTATCGAGATATCTGGGGTAATCAGTCGAGGATTCAGGATTAAAACCATCGTGAAGTACTTGCAGTTTATCGATTGTCTATATTTTCTTTAAGGAGTGATGTAATTTGCTTGATGACCTCACAGTATTTATTTAACTGAAGGACTATCGAACGAATTCTTCACTCTTCTTTAATGCAAATTCGTTTTTTCGTCATAGAATTTGAAAAAAAAATAGTCCATGAACTGCAATAAATGCACTTTCAACAAGTTCATCGGATGCATATTTCCGACACAGTAAAAGACACACGGCATACTGTGACATGATGTATACCATGCGGTAAGGATAGCCGCAACAACGCTTGCAGGAAAAAAAATAAAATAAAAATGTTACGCTCTAACCGTCTGGTGACCGAGTAATCACTCTCGCTGCTTCTCTCGTATATCCGTCGTATCGTCATGTATGTAACTATAGACGACGAGTGTTCAGCGGTTCTTGTTTCGTACATGCGCCCACCGAGACTACGAAGAACGTTCCCCGGCACTGTGAAACACTTCCGCAACGCGTAATTAACGTACTTAGGTACTTCGCCTTTGAGGCAAGTGGTGGCAACGCGTCTTCAGGCAAACCCAGAGGAGTAGAGTGGAAAAGGGTTGACTATAGTCTACGTGTATATACGACGGAGCTAGAGTGAATGAGACTGCGAACTCAGCGGTGGCAACCGATTCGCATACATTCTCATACACAGTTTAGCTACACTGTATACATTGTGCAGTATATATTGATATACATAGTACAGATACATATAAGGCGTTCTCTTTCACAATGCGATCACTTTTTCTTCTGATCCTCTCAGATTAAATACTAATTTTTTGTTTTATTAAAAAAAAAAAGTATGCGTCAAGCGACGATGATTTGAATTTTGTTGACTGGTATAAATATGGATTCTGTACAAATTCCTGCGAATTCTGTAAAATTTTAAGTAAACCCAACATCGAGTGAAAAAACAATAAACTTTATCATTATCCTTCGAAAAATATGTTTTTTTTTTGTATAAAAATGAGTCTAAATGTAATTATGTAATGCATTCAAAAATTTATTGAATGGCATTTTCTACTAATTATTAAAAACGTCTCCGAAATTATTAGTAATAAAAAAAATATATCCCAAAGTACTCTAAACTACTATTAAAATGAGTCTAACTATGTTTCTAAGATAGTGATCAAAATAAAATGTCGGAATTAAAATAGAATGCCTTATACATGTATACACGTCAGCAGAGCAAGTTGCGTCAAAGTTCATCCCAAGGGGGAGACGCTTGCAATCTACTTACTACATGCATTTATCTTCAATTATTACACATCAGTATTGCAGTCGTACGTGTATATATATATGCACTATGATGCATCGTAGGTACGCCACGCCTTTGAAGCACCCCTCTCCGTACCAAGTGAATCGTCGATATAAAATACGATGTGGCTTGCTGGCACGGTGGAAGATCTTGCAGCTCGCGAATTTGCAGGAGGGTGAGAGCCACCCTCAGGAGTGAGGAAGGGAGAGAAGGAAAGATAGATAGAGAGAGAGAGAGAGAGAGAGAGAGAGAGAGAGAGAGAGAGAGAGAGAGAGAGAGAGAGTGAAAGAGTGAGAGAGAGAAAGGGAGACCCTTGGCACGTTTCGGATCGCCAAGTATTTTTCCACGCCCGGGGGAAGGAAGCTGCTCGGGAGCGGCCAAGCGCGCGGCGACCTCCTTCCCAAT
The DNA here is from genome assembly GCA_964016905.1 of Perithous albicinctus. Taxonomy (NCBI): domain Eukaryota; kingdom Metazoa; phylum Arthropoda; class Insecta; order Hymenoptera; family Ichneumonidae; genus Perithous; species Perithous albicinctus. The sequence continues at coordinate 25,130,200 of OZ024691.1, read as the reverse complement.
TTCGTGCGGTCCGCGCGGAAAACGCGCTGGTTATACGGATAGAGCAAGGACACTAGCGCGCGCGACGCTGGGGATTGAAGACGTTCCAGGGCGAGTTTCTGTCTGTACCAAGGATTTCGAGAGGGTCCTCTCGAGCAATCTCCTGGCCGAACCCAATTGACCAAGCTGCTGAAAGTATAGCGATGCTATAGCCAACCGTTGCGGCTACCGATCATCCATACTCTCGTTCTACCATCCGTATTTCTTTTCTGTACTGCAATTCTGTGTACCAGGAATAACTGATAGTAGTTGTTGGCCGAGGCAATGCCGTTATTAAAAAGTCATTAATTCATCAACCTTTTCATTTATCGTGTGAATGTATATTGATGAATATTTCTGTAAACAATGGACGAAAAAATGTTGGCATTTCAATACTGGCTCCATTTAAATTGGCGGTAGTGTCATTAGTAATTGCCTGCTTCTGAATGTTATTTTATTTGTAGTAGATATATATTAATCAAGGCGATAAACTAAACTACGATTGATGCATTTAGCGGACTTTTCACATTTGAGAATTCCATTCAATGTATGAAAAATATTAATGAAAATTTTTCTAGGTGACTTAACAGTGAAGTATTAATATGTGACATTGAATACAAACATGGTTTCTTTATTTTCTTTACACGCTTAGATTCTGGACAGGAATTTTTTTTTTAACGTATACACTATGTAGTAACATTAATGTTACTACCAAAAAAATATGGACTAATTCATAACTTTCGAATACCAATTATTCCATTTTTAGTATATTCCTTTTACATTTTTTTTATCGACAACAAAAAAGTACATATTTCGTATTAAACTACTTGAAAATATCGAATAAATGTTTGTCTATCTTTATTAAAATATGTCAACATTCAACATTTTGGGGAAAAAACCCCAAAAAAAAAGCAAAGAATGATCCAACTAGCCCCGGTCTCCCGTGTAGCGAAACACCGGTCAGTCACATCGAAAAGGAATCCGTATGCCAACAACTGAAAATTAGCCATGCGATAAAAGGCCAATAACTATATCATTTACCCAGTAGCAAATAGAATGTCGGTCGCTGGAATCTCACAAAGGTACGACCTCACCTACACCAACAGCGAAGATTCGCGGACAGGGAGCAGTGCCAAAATACCTGGTGGCCCACCTCTGGCGTCGTCTCTGCGCTACAATGGAGCGAGACACAGTGCGGGTCTCAGAGATGAAAAGGAAAGGAGGCCGTCGCGTGGGGAAAGGGGAGGGGGTGGGGATGGTGGAATGAAATGTGCGAGTTCGGTGTGTGCTTGCGAGGTATAACTTGAACAGCGAACAGCATCCCCAGAAGGAGTCCGTGTTCCCGCGGCGAATATAGGGTAGAACAGTGGGAGGTTTCAGCACACCCACGTCCCAGAGCAACCCCAACATACACGTAAACATGTCATACGTACACGCGTATACGAAGTACGAGGATGAAAATCCGCGTTTGCGCGGTAAGCTATGGCGTTGATGCGCGCCGGGAGGCAGCGTCGACTACCTACGACCGTGGTGGTGGAGGCGGTGGTGGCGGCAGCAGCAGCAGCAGCAGCAGCAGCAGCAGCAGCACCACCACCGGAATAACGTTTTCTGGCCGCAGTCGATATCCTCGCACGGTGCGAACTGCTAGTATCGCGGTTTAAGCCTGGAGAGTGATAAAAAGCGGGCGGTATCAGAAGTTCGAGCTTCCCGGCAATCAAGGTCCTAAGATTGGACCGTCGTTGGCGGGAAAGAGAAGTCGCGGGCGTGACACATCGCCGAAAGATCCACAGCCAGCCATCAGATAGAACGTCGTGTGTTAAAGAAACTCGAGTAAACGTCAGGACGACGACGACGACGACGACTACGACAACGTGGACACATCATCTGCAAGGATATTGCTAAAAGTAAACGTAGGGAAGAAGCAGGTCTGCAGGACGAAAACAAACTTCTGGGTGGTGAGTTTTACATGCAAAGAGGACAACAGGAAAGGAGAAAGAGAGAGGGAGCGGGAGGGAAAGAAGAGAAGGGAGGGCCGAAGAGTATACACCCTGGTGGTGACCTGCACCAGGTGAAGTAGAAGCTGCTGCTGCTGCTGCTGCGTTCGGAAGGGTGTTCTCTCCCTCTTTTGCGAGATCGATCGCGACCCGGCCCGACTACTCGCCGGCACACGTACCTTTCGTACGTGCAAACACGAGTTGAGGAACTGAGGCAGAGAAATCTTAATGTACAGACAGTCCAGCAGCAGAGGCACGTCGGTGACGCGAAGAAGTTAGTTGAAACAGTAAGCCTTTAGGCATTTGATCGATCAACATAGAACCGCCAAAAGTAACTTAACGTCTCCTTTGTGGGCACTTGGTGAGCGCGGCTCTACCACGGTTATTTTTCTTCTGGCTTTCCACATTCTCTCTCTCTCTCTCTTTCGCTCTCTCCCGATATACTCGCTCTTTTCTGCTGCTCGTCTCTTCTTCATTCTTCTCTCACGAGCTTAACCGGAGTTGTGGGCGCGACCAGGCGAGGCCCGATTGATCCAGGTGGAATGGCGTGGGGCTATTGGAGCGCGACTTCCGTCGGCGACAGGGGCCGGTCACCGAGACGCGAAAAAGACAAGCAGAGCCTACAACAACAGTCCCAACAGCAGCAACAACAACAATTGCACGAGATACCAGGCGATGCTGTGCAAAGTTGTTCAGGTGTGCAACAACAGTTGCAGCAGGCCGCAGTGGAATTGGGCAACGTGTCGCAGGTTATGGATGAACAGTCAGCATCATCGCAGATTCCGGGTGCCGGTGCTATGTATTCGTACACTATTGCCGCGGCTGCTGCAGCTGCTGTCGCCGGCAGACGAACTCCTGGTGTTGTTGAAGGACCGTCGTCCGGTATCATGCAGATGTTACCGCGGGATCTTCATTCACGGCCGGGTTCCAGCAATTATCCACCTTCGCCGGGGGGAAGTGACTCAGCTGAGTATGAACAACCAACAATAGCTTTGCACAGCACTTATGTTCAGCAACACGAGAGCGATCCGGACTTGGACAGCATGCTGGTACCACCGCCAGCTCCTCAATCGTCTTCGTCAATTCTCACAGCTTCGAGGCTCAAAATGTTACGTGGTGATGAACCTGACGACGATGTTACCGATGCGGAATTGGAGGATGATGCCGCTGTCGCTGAAATAATCTACGCATCAAACAGTCGCGCTGCCGCAGCGGCAGCCGCGGGCTTTCCACCTGGTGGATGCCTCGTGCACGGACCCTGCGGACAAATACCTGATTCCACAGCGTCGATGTCCTCGCTTATCAGCGAACACTATCCCGCCGGTTCACTCGCAACTTATTCGTCGCAAGTTTGGCTGAACGACATCACATGGGGTAGGTCGTAAAATGCCTTCACTACATTCAGAATATTTTTCGCTGTCTGATATCGGACCTTTACGGACGAAGATATGAAAGTATTTATGCGGATTGCGTGCTAGTATTGCGATACGGAGGTTCATTGGGGCGATGTGGTATAACATTATTAGTTAACTTGGGTGTGTTGACCCTTGAGACTTAGGTATTTTTTTTTAATTATAAGGAAATTGTTGGAAATCTAGACTGATCTTGTAATTTGATTCAAGTACGTTTAAGGCTATAAAAAATACGTTTACAGACACGGTACATCCAGAAAATTAGGAATATACAGAAAATCGAAGACAGCGTTAGTGTATCGTTTTATGCTCAGAAAAATTGAGGTAGTCCTGGCAACTGTTGATTGAAAATTATTACTTGGTAACACCTGGGCCTATTTTTATAGTCGCAATTAATTCACAGTTGATATTGCGACAATAGTTAATGTAACTATAAAACAAAATTACAAAAATTACAAAAATAGTTGTACCGCAAAAAATGAATAATTTCAGAAGTACCACGATTATTTGAGTGTATTTTAATAATCACGCTTGCTCAATGAAATTGTCGTAGTTTTGGCAACAATACAAACGAGCAAGTCCGTTTATTCATTTCGCAATATATTTATCTACATTTAGGAAATAGATAGAGATAGAAATAAAGAATACGCTTATTTATTTTTATGATCTTGTCATTTTTACAACAACAAAAGATGTATTAACCATGACTCTTTGTGAAATTACAATATTTGTCTTGTTACCATGACAATTTTCGTTTGTTGAAATGACAAATATTTTATGTTGAAAGGGCAAGCAATATGCACACAATCAAAAATCGGAAATACAAACAAACAATTTTTTTTGTTTAACAAAAAACCTTAAATAGTAACTTCCGTTTTGTTAAAGTAAGAAATGGAGTTGTAACTCATTTAATAACGAAACGTATAACGTATCATTCCGATTTTACAAACTCATTTTCTATCGTCTATTAATTGACGACTATTACATTTTCGTATATTGAACTATTTTTGTATCAACACTTAATTTTTCATTGTTACCATAACCATCTTCAATTAATTGCAGTTAGTTACGATAACAACGAAAAAAGTGAAAATACAAAAAAAATCGCATGGTGTAATAATTATTAGTTGTCACTCAATAATTGTCAGGACTACCACGATTTCTCTGCGTGCACATATATTGCAAGAGAGCAATGATCGAATCTGGAGATAAGAAATGTAGACGACAGAACTGATATTACAAGTGAACCGATAACGAGCGAGGAATAATCACGATTAACTCGTATACTGAACCGTAGAGACAATTATCTCGATTAGACCACCACCGTGTACGTGACAAAGTTCCTTCCGTGTCGGCACTTGGCAGTTTCGAATGACTCGTTGTCGCCTCTGACGCCGCGCCCACGGTGTCCTCTCTTCTTCGCGGTGGGGTGTAGAAACGAAAGCGACGAGTGATCGCCCTCTGTGTCACTAAGTGCGCCCTAACACGAGGCAATTAATCACAACAATCTGATTGCGGTGATTAATCGGGCAGTCTGGGTGCTCCAGCGTTACACAGCTGAAATCTCGACTATGAGGATTTGTTAGTCCGGGCATACCCTCGACGAAATAGAAATGTAGAGCGTTAGATTTGTATAAGCACCCTCTTCAGGGGCTGAAAGTTTCTACCCTTTTTGCCACCTTAATACCAACTGAACCGAGGATAATGCAGGTGGTCGGGTGAACATCCCACTTTACAATAATTTTTTTTATCAAGCTCTAATACATAAGAGAAAAATGATCAATAAAATGACAGAAGGGGCAGAAAATTATGCTCGCATTTTTTGAAAAAGTTATATACCATTAATTTTGTAAATTAATTTTTTTTTAAATGTAGGAGAATGAGCCTATTGCATCGTTTTAAAAAAAGGATAACATTTGGGAATTAATAACATGATTACTGATATTTAAAAAGTACTGTTAAAAAAATGTGACTTTTGTAACCGACGAAAAGAGAACCGCCTTTCCTTAAAATCGAATTAATTTTAAGGAGACCATTTTGGCAGGACTATTTGAAAGTCGCTCTGCAGATTGATTCACTTTTTTCATTAATTTATTGCACACAAGAAAGCGTAGAAAATATATAAGTTTATTATGTGATGGATTTATTTATTCCATCACAATTGTAGATTGAGGAAAACCCTTTCACTCATTAATTCGCATTACGTAAACACAGTAATTTTCATTTTAAAGCGAACGGTTTGCGTTAAACCTTCGTTTCCGCGCGAGGAAACTTCGTACCATCAGCATCAAGCAATACAAGCAGCGACAGCACTTCGCACACTTAAGAAAAGGTCAAGTGGAACTTAATTAGTCAGGCACGAGAGGGAAAATGTTGATCCCACTTACGAGCTGAGGACACACACACGGGGACTAACAATGTGGAAGCTATGAGCGGCAGGTTTTGCCCCGTCGTATTATCGATTATTTCGTGACTCAACGGGTCCCAATTGTTTAACGAATAGCTCGAAAATAGAGAGCAATAGGAGTGACATCAAAAGCACTGGGGGTCTATAATAAAAAAAAAAGTATATAAAAAGTGCACAGAAAGCATAATCAGTGCAAAAACGAAGTTTTTACAGGATATTGCTGTACGAAAATAGACTCTATTCTAGAGCGTAATGAAGTCATTAATCGATTCTTCAATAAGGGAGGCAGCCGCATATATCCGATATAACAGGGTAGGTCGCGGTGCTTTTGTTAAAAAAAAAAAAAAGAAAAAAAAAGTTCTGACAAAATTCAAGACACAACCCAGTACTATAAAAATTGGCCATTTTTCTTGGTTATTTTCCGGAACATCGACGTGTAACGATATCAAAGTAGTGTTCAAACTTAGTTTCGTGTTTGGTACGCGAGAGAAGTCGAGGCGATAATAACCGCGTTCTGTATAGCACGATGGAAGGTAACTATCGATTTTCTAACATTGCGCAACGTTGAGTAGTATCGCGAGTTCAATAAAGGGTGAGGAGAGAACGGCGGTCCATACCGTTTCAACGTGCCAACTTCGCCTTCCGCGCGATATTCACTTCAATTCTCATTGGAGTTAGATTGGGTTAGTCAAAGGCAAATAGCTCTTTTTCAGTATTTAAGAAAGCGAAAAAAAATCGTTACTTTTTTTTTACATGTAAAACTGTTGTAACTATAGTGCCATTTTTTTTTATATAAATGTACATTCATTTGAAAATATTCTGAATGGAAGTTGGTAAAAAAAAAAAAGATTTTTTATCTTAAATATTTTTAAAAAATGGCAGCATAAATACAACGGATTTAAAAAAAAACAATAAAATATCTCGTCATTTTTGTTTAGCTCTGTTGTATAGCTTTTGCGGGTCTAATACTAGAAATCTCCATTCTTACCCCGTTATCGCGTCTGGCGGAGGCTCCAATGAGAAATAGCGTCTTGACGTGTAGCTCGAGCGATCTACTAAAAGAAACACGCTAGCAGTAACAATGAATAATACAAGTGCGCCTACAACCAGGAAAAAGTCCACCGTACTGCCAGTTTAGAGAACAATGCTCGAAATGAGATTTTTTTTCTTCTATTTTTTTTTTTCTTTCTTTTTTTTTCAGTGAGATTAACCGCATACGTAAGGATCTTATATTTTAAATCTAGATAAAGCGAGGTCTCGTTGAGCCCCTAAGCAAGGTTCGTGTCTTACTCAAACACCCATTAGTTTACTTTAATCCGAGCTCTACGAGCCGCAACGTTATCTATAAATTATTATGGGGCTGAAGGCTCGGGTGGCGCGAGTGTTACCATCAACGTCAGACCCTGATTGTGAGTAAGAGCGGCATAATCTTTTTGTCTGAGATTTTTTAAACACCGGTAAATACAAGGGGTCGGTGGTAACTTTCAACTAAATGCGACCATTTCTACAAATTGAATTATAGAATAAATCTTTCAACAGGGAGTAGAAAGAATTCGCATTAAAGAATCATTTTTAGGCACCTAAAATGAATCTTCGAATTCAAGCAGTGCATTTTTTTCTGTACAGATTCTCTTTAAAGAATTTTATTCTTTACTGTTTTTTATTATCGTCGCCAGGAACAAACGAAAGAGATATTAAAAAATCGCAAAAATTAACGTTTTAATAAACATTCGTGTTTTGATAAATTTATTGAAGAAGTAGAATTATGGAGATCTTTTAACAGTGGATAGGAAGACTTGCAACGAAATTACCATTTTTAGGTATCCACAATGAATATTTCATTTCGATACCAGTGGATCTCGTCTGTACATACCTCCTTTTTAGATATTCCATCGTTTAAAGGTTTTCTTTTTTCGTCAATAGTAACAACCGAAGGAATACTTTTCCCAAAATTTACATTTTAATCAACTTTCGTGTTTTGATAAATTTATGCTGGAATAAAATAATAAAAAAAGAACGGACATGGTTATAAGGAAAAGGGAATCTTGGAGTGATAGAAGAGATTGGTTAGTTGAATTAAATCCCTTGGTCATGGGAAGTGAAATAAATTTTAAGTCGGGATAAGTAGATTTTTGCTCACCACAACCATGAATTTTACTCCGCTAGATCAAATGTAACTTTTAACAAATAGAATCGTAATTTAGTCGCTTTCCACTAGATTTACATTTTTAGGTATATCAACAATGAATATTTCATTTCAATACCAGTGGATTCTGTCTGTCTAGAACTCTCTTCATATATATTTCATCCTTTGAGGGTTTTGTCGTCAAATAGTAGAAAGCGAAATTAATGTTTTCCCAAAATCTACATTTTAATCAACTTTCGTGTTTCAATAGATTTTTGTAGGAATAAAATAGAAGAGAAGGGAAGGCAATAAGAGGGTATTTTACACTGCAAAGAGAGATTGGTTAACTCAACTAAATTCGGTCGAGTTTTTTTTTTCACCACAAGCATGAATTTTCATGCGAGTAATATTTTTTTAAAAACCCTGTAACTGTGACAACCTTGAATTCACGAGCTTTTCTACAGAAATGTAATCAAATAATAATAATATTATTCGTTGATATTAATCGTCAATATTAACGAATTCAATGGTAATTCAGTGGCTTCACAGTAAATTACCATGTTTAGGTATCTGCGTTAAATATTCCATTTCTATATCAGTGGATTTTATCAGCGGATTTCTCTCTTTACATATCCTGTTCTTTATTATTTTTTTTTCTTCAGTCAAACAGTCAGAAAAGAATTAATGTTTCCCAAAAAAATTCACATTTTAATCAACGAAACACCAGGTTTGTTCAAAATCAATTACACTGCAAACAAAAGTGTATTACGAAAGCGTATAATTCATTCCCATTGTAGTAACTATTTATACGTTCAAAGTGCTTAAATTTTACGTACAAATTCCACGTGGAAACAACATACTTTAAACGTGTAAAAAGTCACTATAATAAAAACGATGAAGAACCGTCAAAACACTTTGATATACAGTGCAGCCCTTTTTCACTATACAACACTATTCTTACAGGCAGTATACAACGAAATTTATAAGCATGAGCTTTTAAATTTTCAATATAGTCTTCTGGAAAGCTTATACGAGCCCGGGGGATGCTCCGAGACTTCAACCTCCCCCGTTGTACGTTTGATCATAACTTTGAACTACTGCTATCATGGTGCGGTCGCTTGGTACGTGCGAAACGCAAGCGTGTGCATGCAACAACAGCTCACGTTTCGCGTTCTATCGAAGCGAGTTAGCAGATTAGCGTTAATGGCTCGGCAGCTAAGCTCTCCTTGTGCAATTACCGTATCCAGCCATCTCGGTGTCGCGCTCCATCATCCCTTTTCCGTCTCGAAAGGTCAATTTTCACTTGAGAAATTCCCGGTCTCCGGGATCTTGTGGGTTTATACGTTCAACTTCACCAGCATCAACCACCGTGAACCACAGGCAATCCAAAAGCGTCAGGGAAACTCCCGGGATCCGACCGGAACTCTCGAAAGGGTCGGGCTATATGGCTGACACAGTCGGGACAGGGTCCATCGGAAAATCGACGCAGGGTTTGTTACATTAAACTCAGCAAGTATTCCAGCAGAGTTTCACTATGTCATCCCAGTGACATATGTATATATATCGAAGGTATATACTGGGAGTACCCTAACAGCCCTTAAAAGGGTCACTTTTCCCCAGAGGACTATGGCTGACGATCCGTACCATTACCGGCTTGGTCCATCAACTTCAGCTGAGAATCTTCTTAAAGCTACTTCAAAATGAAAGATATATAAAAGATAACGGACATTTAGGGCACTGAAAAGAAATAAAACAGAAATGGTTGTACCAACCACGATGATGTTGAGATAACTGAATTTCGTTGAGCTAGAGATTTAGTTGCCTCAATTTTAACGGGATTTTATGGTTCACTTGCTCTTGGATACGGTGAAACTAATGGTGAAGTTCAGCCAACAAGTTGCAGCGTTACATTTGTAACTTCACAATTAATGTCTCTATTAAAATACAGGTTTGCCACGATTTAATTTCGGAAATCATCGCTACCATATTACAACATTTTACCACCAGCAGTGAGGCAAAGTTGTTCGTAGTAAAGTTGTAATTTGTATTATGGTAGATATGCTTTCCGGGCAGAACCTTTGTACAACACAGATTGATTCTCAACTCTCTTGCTTGTGTACAAGCAGCCGGTTCACTATATGCCTGATTGTATACACTCCGGTTTCAAGATAAATTGATTACATACACTTTCGTGTATCATGAAACAGTACTCCACACTTCTTCTTCTACGTAGAAGTATCGAGATGTGATGTAACAAAGTGTGGCCAGTAGGAAATGTGTAGAGTTGAACTTATGGAGAATGGAACGTGAATAGTGTGGACAATAGATTTGTGTTGTAAATGGATTTATGCAGTAACGAGGGTGTTGTAACTTGATTTATGCAGTAACGAGTGTGTGGACAATCGATTTGTGTCGTGAAAGTGGCGCATACAATCGAGTGAGTAGAGAAACCAATGCGTACAATCAAGAAATTGGAAAATTTAATTATGTACCACAGAAGGGGTTATCGTTTTTCGGAATTAAATCACGGTACAGCTGTTTTTTTTCTAGACAAATTAATGATTGGATTATACCTGTGCTATTGAACCAACTAAGTACGGTGAGCTTGAGGCAATTTTTCGATTAGCTCGTATGATTGGCTCAACTTCGTGTTGAGTTTCGTCACATCAAGCTACATTTTTTTTTACAATTATTCCTGTACTTATTTACGTTATTCACGAATTTTATTGAACAAATATTAATTAATCATTACCGTCAACCAATTACATAGTAATGATGTCATTTAATTTACAAAAATTGACCTGCTCTGTAATGATCTGAAAGCAAAGCATCATGAAGCGAAATACCTTTTATTCTGTCAGTAGAAGGGTAAACAAATATAAATAAAATACGAATGATTATCATTGCAGATGGTCTTTCTGCAGGAGGAATTTATATCCGAACGAAATACATAGTAAATTATTTCCCGATAAATTCTGATGTTTCATTTATTCACTCTGTATACACACATACTGGCATCACGTTTATTGAATATTAATTAATCGTACAATCAAATACAAATTAATAGATGATTAAGTATCCCGCGATTTATTTTACAAAATTATAATAACGTTATTCACATAAACGACCTTCCACGCGTTTAATTAGTGGAAGTACTGAAAATCGACGAGGAGCTACTGACAGATATTTCATTCAATACATCAAAAAGCCATTGACAATCAGAATTTCTAAGTCAGACAAAAATGAGCTTTTAGACAATTTTTGGATACTGAATAAAAATCTGGAAAAAAAGCTTGTAGTCATGAAAACAAAACTTCCTCTAATGAAGGAAAAGAATATATATTTCGCAATACCGAGGAATGACATTCTTGCATAGTGACACGTATTACCTCATTCACTGTATATCCAATATTATAATCTATATTCTATATTGGGAGCCTATGTCAACATTTCCTTTCGGAAGAGGAAAGCGGAGCAAAGCAGCACGCTCGGGAAAGCTTAGAGGTAGAAGAGTGCAAGCTCGAGCTTCGCTGCGGGCTCACTCTTCCGCTCAGCAATAATAATGTGACATCAGGGCCGGGGTAGTCTACCAGTTACTGGGGCTTGACGGGTTCCCGGTCGGAAAACCAACAGTTTTCACGTTAAAGGAAGGAAAAGCTAGCGGCGGGCGTTGTCAGTGTGAGAGATTAGGCTGAAGCGTATCGTTATAAAGCGACAGAGCAGGCGGGAAACGACGACCTAATCCCGCGACTATATCGCGCATACACGGCGTGTAAGCGAGACAGAGACGAAACAATGCTTTCTGGTCGACCTGCATTCGGGCTTGGTTCCGTTCTCTCTGTCAGAACCGTCCCGTTCGGCTGTGCATCCTGTCGAGCATCTCGCGGCGGCTTCTCGTATGTATACCTCCCACTCTATGCTATATTGCTGTACAGATATACCCCAGAACATGATGGGCGGACAGCGGAGGTCCATGTTTCACCGATTTTCATGCCTCTCGGTCGTACAACGAAACAGACACACACATACATATACACGTATATATCGTTGCTCTGGGCATTCATTCGAACTAGACGTCTACCCAGAGACAGAACTCGTGCGTAAAGCCTATAGCAGGCGTTCTCCACCAACTCGGACACTTTTTGTTTGTTTGTTCGACCCTCTCGGATCTGTTTCATAATTGGCCATATAACAGTGCTACTTAAGCGGATATGCTGGAGTAGATTTTATTCCGAGTACGTTCGGTAAAAATAGGCAATTTCGAACTTTACGCTATTTGTCGTTATTATGCTAGGCACTTACTTTAATTTGTACAGGATTACAATGTCATCATGGGAAAAAATTCTTTATTGGATAGGTCAATAGTACATATTTAAAAAAAAAACATTATACTGGCGGCTGAATTATCAATTTGGGCTTCCTTATAGAGGAAGCTTTGTGTAAAATTTAAAAAAAATTCAGACTCACGTAAAATTCATGAAGCTTTGCCGATTCAAATTCTTCACGAAAACAAAGCTTCCTCTATGAAGAAAAACACATTGATGCCAATGAATAAATCGCATAATTAACAAAATAGCAATTGCTGTAAATCTCAACAGAGATCTCAACAGAGTTGTGAAGAGCATTGCGACATCTTCAAAGTCTCTATCCTAGACATATACAAAGCTGGCCTTGACTGGATGGCGCCTTAAAAAAAGGTCTTCATTCACAAATATATATTATGTCCCTCTTATAAAATATAGGTGAACTATATACATGCATGGGTATATTATAAGGAACTGCCAGTATTTCTGGCGTATGCAATATTCAAGAGGAGCATATCTTCCGAATAATATGATATTGATTTACTGTTTGGCACGAGCTGCTTGCTAGGTATGTTCAGATAAATTCTGCGTGTGTGCCGGAATAATCGGGCGAACGTGGAGGGAAGAGAGAAGAGTGGGAAATTTTGAAGCCCAGGCATTGCAGTCCTACTGTTATCTCGGAGAGACGAGAGCATCCCAGTTAGGGGAAAAAGGGAACGCGGGGGAGGACTCACGTTGCGCTGCTCGCGGCCGCCGCCAGCTTAATTACTCTCGCAAATTGAAAACACTCAACTTCTCGCAGCCACCTAGTTTCGTTAAGCGTGTGATAGGGCGACGCAAATGCCGGGATAGGCTGAGGAGCTATACATATACCAAGCTCAACGCTCGTCAATATTTGCTCGCTTTTACTCTCTGAATTACACTAACGAGTATTCTAAACGTCGTACAAACTGTAATCTTTACATGTTACACTGCGTGTAGTTTCGATATCTGTACGACATAAATACGCAAAATCTGTCTACCTTTGGCTGGACGATTTGACAATTATTTATCCTGTCTACCGCTGAATCGATATTAATTCTCAAATAAAATCACTGTCAGTGAGATTCGACAATTTCCGTTTGTGGCAAATATAAAGGGTACTCACACCAGGATGAAAACCATCCTGGTGTGAATTACCATGTTCAATTTTCCTTTATATTTTCTATTACATTGTTGCTATCACCGAAAGCAACACGTATGATTTTATTTTATTTTTATTTTACGTCATTCTTGATTTAATATAAAAATAAATTTCAGTAAAAAATTCCAACTGCAATGAAAAAACAGGATTTCGACGTGAATAGTATGGCTAACTATTTTGTCGTGTAACACAGTGTAATATAAAAAAAATAGTACAAAAAATTTATATGCATATTTAGTCGTGTTTATCTAGTTTAAAAAAAATGTTATTACAAAAATGTTCTCTAGTTCCATGATGAAAATACCAATCCTTCATATTTGAATTAAAATGTCATCGTTGTTTTTACAATAAATTTCTTTATTTATTAATTTTCGAAAAATGTATTATATGGAATCGCTTAAAAAAACAATATTGAATGTTTAATTACTGTTCGAATAAACAGCACATGTTTTATGTATTTCTTTTAACGAAAAATACGAAAAACTGAGTTCCTAACACGATGTGTATGTGTAAAAGTAAGAATTTCTATCTATAGATAATAAATTCATACACTTATTCTAAACTTTCAGAGAAGAAGAGGGCTTGAAAGGAGAATCTCGAAAAAGAATGTTTCCTAAAAGCAAAGCTTCCTCTAGGAGGAAACAAAAAAAATGACAATATATTGACAATGAAGTTATGACTGATCAAAACGTCTGTTCATAAAAAAACGACCAATGACGTAGATAAAAACATTCACGGAAAGTTAATATTTATTATTTAACACAATAACTAGAACACATCTATTCCAGACATCCAAATTATCCATTCTCATCTCCAAACACGCAAGAAGTGCTCTCTAGCAACGAGGAGGTACACGGTTCATCGTAGAGATGAGATATATATCTTCTCCGGGTGTGTCCCTCGCCCGCTCGACCCATATTTTTCGGTGCGCGCTTCTAGAATCGTGCTTTATCTTTCCGGTTCGTAGGAGCAAAATTATACTCGCTGGGTGGGGCGAATAAGAGAGATGAAGCGTACTACTACGGTAGTTGCTATATATATATGTATATATAGTTACCGAGTTGCACACGCGTACAGAGATTCATACCATCGCTTTCCTGTTCACTCTTTCCTTTCACCGGCACACCTGAATCGTTATAAAATTCATCGTTCTTTTTGCCACAGACAAAAGTCGAGAGCTTATCGTGTCTTCGTCTGAAAATCTAATACGCACAAACGAGATTACCAGCCGACCGCTATTAACAAGAGGAACCACAACTCATACGGAGTATGATATTCCAAGTGTCAAAAAGTGAACATTTCTCGGTCAAACATTATATTTCCACCTGTGATGGTTTCGTGTTTCGAAGCGAGAGCTGATAAGTCGATAACAGATATCGGACGAACGCGCCTTTCGAACATCGAGAGAGGCGAGAGGAGGCAGACGCGGGGGCGTTGTGAATATCGCTTGTACACGCGATTCTCGTATTGTCATTAACTGCGCAACGACAACGCTCTGTTCAGTGTTGAAAAAGATAGATTGCCGAACGGACAAAAATATACCAACAGCTGGAGACTCTCCAATACATATCTTTCCGTTTGCAAGTTCTTCTTGCCTGTTTTTCCAGCATACCGAGTCGAGGCTGAACTGATTTGTGTATACACTACTACAGCATTATATCGATCGATATCTATTGCCTTCACTTTTTTTTTTTTTCTTTTTTTTTTTTTCCTTCTTCTACTTCTATATCGCTTTCCTTTCGTTTCCCGTGGTCAGTGCGGTTGGCTCGACGAAGCGAGCCACAGGTATACCGTGGTCACTGTTCGTAGCTGGATTGGAAAGAGGCTTCCCGTGTGTCCATAGGCAGTCGTGTTGCGAGACATCGACGTGTAACAATGTGACTCCTCGGTCAAGTGCTCTCGATGCTCGTCCGCTTGGTTTTGTGATAAATATCGAGGAGCGATGGAAAAAGAGCTGAATAAGAAGCAGATGCAAGTCCAATGTTGTCTGTAAGATGAGCAGCCTGGACAGCCGTGATTTTATCGGATCGAGGATGGCGTTGACGTACGCTTATCCGTTGCTCTATCACAGCCTTCTCACTTGCAGCTTGAACAATCGCCAAGGTCTCTGGCGTGTCAGGTATTTCGCGTCGATATTAAAGTTACCCACCTTTACGGTCAACTTACCAAGGGATCAGACAACACGCGGGCCCGTGATTTCGTTACGTGATGCAGAGCCGCAACTGCACTCCGGCTAATATAAACGGCGAACGACGGACGAACGTTTTGTACAAGGCACGCAGGATATATGAGGGACAATTTGAAATAGGCGAACAATTTCCTACAAAATATGGAATAACGATGTTGCAAACTCATTTCGCGGAGTTTCGCAGCGGGATATTTATTCCGGGGTTATTTATATTGTGCAGCAAACAATATTACGAGGGCTTGTCGTGCGGAAGTGCTTCGAGGAAGTGATATGTTGCATGGAAACTGGTGAAATCGAAATTATATTTAGGGCTTCGAACTAGAGGATAGACAAATAAGGTAATCGGTCTTCTGTGTACTAGTCAAATCAGTGCAATATTTTTAAAATGTTTGAAAGGGTTTCTATAAATTTTAGTGGTTTTATTGATTGTCATGAAGACTGGCATCACTTTTAAAATTCAGTACCCACAATGTTCGGACTTATGTATCAGTGACCGGTATTCAAAATCTGGTGGCTTTTTTTTTTGGTAATCTCAAAATATTCAACACATTTTACTTGAAAACAGGCGAATGACAATTTTAAATCAATGCTACTTTTGCGAAAAGTAGCATTGATTTAAAAAAAAAAATTCAATCGGTGACACCAACTGTTTGCCAGTTGTGTCGGAGCCAATTGATTTTTTTTAGACAAAGCACAAACAACGGTGAACTCGATAAGACGATTCCACAATTGGCTATTCTCAGCTTTTTCGCGAATTATCGACAATCTTTGAGATAATTGGTAAACAGTTTTTGTTACCGACTGAGTTTTTTTTTTCACGTGTTGCACTTTACCTTAAGCAAAATTGTTAATTGAACGACCAACATTTATAATAATGCTTTTCAAAACTAAGCATTGATTTGACTAGAACCTAGGAGATTGACAACCATAAATTAGCGTCAGAAAAAGGTTGATAAATTTATTTAAAAAGCAGTTTAATAAATTATAACAAATTTTTTTTTTTACATTAAATTAATTTTCTGATTTTGCGAAATAAATGCGTTTTTTGTAAGCTTTTTTTTTTAATTCTGGAATTTCCGTTTTCGGGAATTAATTTTAAACTGATCCTAAAACTTCTTTTGTATAGCAATGAAGTTTTCTACGAAAACATCAAATACGCGAATTTTCAACTATTTCCGAAAATCAAAATAAAATAAGATGAAAAATAAACCAATACTAAAAAAAATCTTACAAGTGTTTCGCAGATTTTCTGAATGATGCTTAAAGTGACAATAACATTTACAAATTATTTCAATTTTTTTTATCAATCCACAATAAAATACCGATTTTTAAAAATTCACTGACTTTGTTCAGAGAAGAAAAATCCAATGTTATCATTGTGAGACTCGAACCGGGAGATGTATCAATTTACGTAACTTCCTATAAAACAAGCACGCAAACTTTTATACGATACAAATAACATAACAGTCACACAGAACTATCATATTGTCACAATGTAATAATTACAAATAATATTTATACACGAATAAATGAATGAGCAGTTTTTTTTCGGCTGCATGGTAAAAAGTATTATGCTCACGACAGTTACAGTACCGCAATGTAATTATCCCGAATAGCGTGAGCTACTATTACTGCCGGGTATTTTATATACATTTGCAAATTGCGGGGCTGCGATTGAAATATTGTCAGTGGAATTATGATTTTGTAACCACAGGTATGTTACTCTTACGTGTTACGAATAAAACATGTTTTATTCTCGACCAAAGTTAAATAATTAAGTTAAACGCTTCATCCGAATTGCCACACATTGCGTGATTTCGATAAATTACCATATCAGCAAAAAAAAAAAAAAAAACAATGACATATATTGATAGTTCAGAGCCAATGCAGATTTCTAGCAAATTTCACTACTCTGAGAAACAAATATTTTCCAGGCGAATTCAGCCGTTACGGGTGGCGAAAAAAATATTTGGTTGATTCAACGTAAAAATTGACAATTAAAATTTTTTTTAATCTCTATTGAATTAATTAAAAAAAATAAAAATCGTTCGAAACATTTTTATTTTATTGGAATTTTAAGGTTGCGAAAAATGTTTGAACTGCTTCCCAGCTATTGGACTAAAATTGTCGTAAAACTTTAGTGTAGTGATGCGATTTTTCATATTAAATTTTAGCGAAATCGATAAGGTAGTTCAGATTTTATTGAAATTGGCAATTTCGATTTTTTTTTAAATTATATAACTCGAGAATGGTTCAAGTAACTGTTCTAAAATGTTGCAATGCTCCACAAATCTTTCTTCATGAGTAAGCCAAAATTGAGCAACGTATCGTCACCCCAACACTAATTCAGTTCTAGTGGTTAGAGGAATTTTTTTTGTCGCGTTGTAGAAAATGTGTTTTAAAAAATGTTACATTATAAGACTTTTTACTCAAATTTTCATTTAAATTCACTAAAAATTGTCGTCAGTTCTCGGCTCCCATAAGATATTAAGGTAGTGAAAACGACCATGTGAATTTTTTTCGGTGTTAGCGGAATTTTAACACGTTTCGTTTCAAAGTTTCACTAAATATTCAAGCACTAATACTTTTCCCCGTTAAGCCTTGATGTTCGAAACAAATGCGTTAAAGGCTTAGGTGTTCGAAATTGCCTACCTCTGTCCTACGAAACTACGGATCACACCATTTTTCTTTTACTGTTTTTTTGTTCCCAGCTCCAGGTTAACTGCAGCTGCGTTGGCTGACTAGAGTACAGGGACTGTGAGAGAAGAGAGGGTATATAACGCGAGAGAATTAAACGCGAAAGCTTCTGTGTGATGCTGTGCCAAAGATTAAAGGGTGAAGGATAGTGGGCGAGCACTGTGAGCGAAAGCCTGCGGTATATCCTCGTTTCTTTTTTTTCGCTCTTTTGTTATTGCTGACAAGAAACTTTTTAATAACCGAGTAGTGATCCATTTCAATGTATCGCTCAGAGTACCAGCTGGGTGCTGTACGGCCGTTGAAGTTTCGTACCTTTTTTTTTTTTTATAACGGATTACTTTTCAGCGATGCAATTTCATCTCTTTGACTGTAGTGGCTACGTTTCTCGTCTCGCGCTCGTCGTAGCTTCTCTGATCTTAAAAGTAACTACTCTTGAATCTATATCCTCTGAGATAAAGCTCGGGGAAAATGGTTAGACCGCGAGAATCAACTGGGAAATTCGCGAGCCTCAGGCAAATTAATCGTAAGATACGCGGGGATTGCTATCGCAGACCAAAGTTAAGTCCAATGCGGACTATGACGGAAAAGGGAAGGCGATCGATGTAGCTTCGTGATTGGAAAACAAATTCGCGAATGTTTCATTCCGCATGAAGTGGGAGTGCTTTATACATCTACACTGCATCGAGATGTCACGAAAAGAGTTCAAACTTTTTTTTTAGGGCTATGTAGATTATCCAGAATATGTGTCAATTATTTCAGATATTTTAATCTTCACACAGAATTATAAATATCAATTTTTTGTTTTTGGGTTTTTTCGATTGACTATATATGAATACGATTTTTTAAAATACGGTTTGAATTATAAGAATAAATAATTATATTTAAATTATAATATTATTTGTTATCATTTTTTATTCTGAAAAAGTCTGAAGGAAGCATTCAAAATTTTTGAAAATAATTTGTGAATATTTTTGAGACTGTACAACTTTTTTTTTCACAAAACTTATAAATCCTTTTTGAGTACACGCGAAGCTGTTATAATCGTGTTCCCATGAAATGCCTCATATAGAATTAAGAGGATAAATAAACAGTGAACTATTGAAGTTAAGCTGTTTCATCGTTCCACGAAGCTCAGCAAGACTATTAATGATTAGTGGAATTAATAATTTTGTTGAAAATATCGTGTTGCCGCAACTTTCTCGATTAATGTTGCGTTGAAGAGAGTTTCGCTTCAGAGAGAGGGAGAGAGAGAGAGAAGAGCGACATAGAGTAAGAGAGATGAACGGTTGGTACGTTTTCTAAAGTTTGAAAACTAGTGTACGTATATATATATATATAGCAAAGGTGGTACGTCAAAGGGAGATTGTGATTCACGTCCAGGAGAACGTCATAACTCAATTACAATGAAAGTAGACTAATCTGCACACTGGCGCGCAAAGAACCCGCGTTGAATCTACAGCAGCGTTCTATGCACCGGCCACTATTCCCCCCGGAGGCGAAGAACCTTTCTTCAATAATAAAAAGTTCTTCTTCGGGGTAGCCGAGTCTCGAGCGAAGCATAAGAACGGAAAGAGAAAATCCTATTGGCTCGCTTGAGGGTCGAGGAGCTGTTAAAGAACGAGCGCGCGAATGAAAGAACGGTGGAATGGTTTCTCAGTGTATATATATATATATATATGTATATATATACCGGGACCTCTTGGTATCCAGCATCCGGGCTACAGAGGCAATAAGCTATAGAGTTGCGGAAAGGACATTGCGACAAAACTTTGCGCTTGCCACTTTTACCCCCGTTGAGCTTTGATACTTGAGCTCTCTTTCCAACGACAACGGCATCTACCGCTTCTGCTTGGACGCGATGCGGTAACAAAGTTGGCAACATTTTTACAGAGCTGCCCACAAGTTTTTTGTCTGAGTGGTTTAGTTACTGACACTATTTGTGTATCTATGAGAACGTCATAGACGCGACAAAAGGTTTGAAAAAAAATAAATGGAAGTACCAATTGCCTACTAGTTACTGTATTTTTGTGTTATTAATGTTTATATTGGAAATTTTTAGCGTTTTTTTTTAAGCTACAGGTGCAATGTTACTAAAAATTGCCGTAAAGAGAACTAATTTCAGGGGTGCCTGAATGAGGCAAAATTGTATTTATTGCATTTCTTTGAGTTGAGCAAGAAATCTACTCTTTCTTGGGTGTAATTTTCGTCGATATGAATTCACTGATTTGAATGTTAAGACGTTTGGAATTTGATGAAAAATGTTTTAATAGAAGTAGATTAATATTCTAGGCTTCCAAATGCAATCGAAATGCAATTTGAATTTATTACGGAATAGCTTTCTTATTATTTTCTATTTTTCACGGAGTTTCCTTGATAAGAAAACTAAGATGAATCAACAAACATTTCGCATAGAGGTGAGTCTATGAAAAAATATAAAATAATGAAGAGTCAATGATGAATTATTTGAAATTCTTCTCGAGAATGAAAATTTCATTTTTTAATTTTCTCTAAACGAAATGTTAAATTAAATCCTCAAAGTTTGGTGAAACACTCTCCGATATATACGACTAAAGCAATTAATAGAGAACAGTGTATTGGTAGTTGGCAAAACTCGATATATTCATTAGAAACAACACTCTAAATGGGAATCCTGGGGGTACCTATCGATATCGAGCTGAAGGGGACGTTAAAAAAAAAAAAAAATGTGTCAGGTCACCAGAGGGCCTGCAGGGTCCAAAGCCTTGTCGCAACACCACCAGTTGCAATTGAGCGGGGACGTTCTCTGTCCGCACGTCCTAAAACGTGAGCCACCGAGTAGTGTTAAAGCCATAAGTAGGACATACGAACAACTCTGGCGTGTGTACCTATCCACTTTGGGTCACACGGCCAGTGGGGTTCGGTACTATACCGAGCATGCAGATACTCCACCCCTTTCGCGTAGCCCGCGGTCACGTATATGTATGTTTAAGGGTATATCTATGGAGGGATGCGCAAGCCAAGCAAACCCCGTCTCTCCCTCGAGGTTCTTAATCATTGATATTTACCCTTTCGTGGCCAGCGCCAAGGCGAATCGAGCATAGAAATGCCGCCTCTTGGATCTTTCGCTTGCGAGAGTACACATTCATCGCGTGTCTAATTATAATTAGAACTCTTCGCTCATTGCAAATAGCATATCTAACTGTGTACCTGTTATCGTTTGTATGTTACAGTTTTTCCGAATGTTCCACCAGCTCCAGGGATGCCATGTCAGGGCGAGGATAGTGAGTATACTTCACATTTCGTTAAATAAAATCAATGATGGACAACGTTAGAATGAAAATATTTGATAATTAGTCATAATTATTATACAGTCACATTATTGATAGTAGGAAAAATATTGATACCAAAACTGCCTAACAGTGATCAGTGAAATTAGCATTGAAATCTGTATTTTTTTTGTCGAATGCAATTTAATACCGTTATTAATACTGCTATGTTAATTTTTTTAAATATAAGAAATTGTAGTTGGTTAGGCACGATTTAATGATTGAGTCCATTAGTAGCATTTGAATAAAATTTTCATATTAAAAAAATATATATATTGAATAATATATAGCTATGAATAATTTGGAATATTCTTTTACAATTAATGACAATATTTCATAGATGTAATTATACATAATCGTTAAGTTAAGAAAATATTTTATATATATTATCATTCGAAGTGTTCATTCCTGTCTAGAATACGTTTGAATTTTCTTTATTTATTCGTCGCTCATTTATAGAGCTATTTCATAGCATTGCTCTTTAACTATAAATAATAACTTTATCCTCTTTTCAAAGGGAGCATTTACAGACGCGGAGCACGACGATGGAGGAAATTGTACAGGGTGAACGGTCACATATTCCAAGCGAAACGCTTCAATCGGGTAAGAGCTGATTATCGATTGACTGATACGGTAGAGGACCGAATCCCGATGCTTAGAATAATAGTAAACCTCGTTAAGAGAGATTTAAAAAATAATTCATATGTTCGGAACAAAAAAGTGGTAAACATGATAAATCTGCACTTTTTTGTGTTAGGTAATTACCGAATCTGAATTCGTAAAAAAAATATGTAAAATCGAGTGAAGCTTTTGTTGAATTCACAATAATGGCGTTACGAGAAATGACACTCCAATTTCACGAAATTATTTGAGTCAAGCATTGATATACGAATAAAGACTTCAACAGTCATAACGTATTTTAAACCACCTTAGCTGATAAAAAAAAAGAAAGAAAAAAAATATATAGCCACATGTGTAAACTAATTTGTGAAACTGTGATTTGCCCCTTAGCGAGCGTTCTGTGCATTCTGCAACGACCGAATATGGGGCTTGGGACGTCAAGGATTCAAGTGCATTCAATGTAAGCTCTTAGTGCACAAGAAATGTCACAAGGTAGTACGAAAGCCGTGCTTGAGCGTGCAACAGCAGCAGCAGCAATCCCAGTCAACGAAGCAACAAACGGCCGAGCGAAATGGGGACCAGCCTCCACCGGATTCTCCTCAGTCCAGTCCTCCAGCACATTTAGAAGATGAGGCCGCAGAATTATCAGTGGTCGAGGAACATTCCCGCAATCGTAAGTGAATTTCCAAGTAATTTCATGGTACTTGTACGTTTATCGAGGCTTGACAATTCTACTCTCTGTGCATTAATTGTCGGGAGTAAGGGCGTACTTGTACACGTATTCCATGCTAATTTCTACTCTGTTAAAACAGGCACGTCGAGTGACGATGGCGAAGAATCGGCACTCGATGCCATGGCCGGAGCTGATGGAGCTGGCGAGATGCAACGACAGTATTCGCTAAGTGACTTCGAGCTCATTAGGGTTATCGGTCGTGGTTCATATGCGAAGGTGCTAATGGTCGAGCTCAAACGCACCAAGAGAATTTACGCGATGAAGGTTATCAAGAAGGCTCTCGTCACCGATGACGAGGACATCGATTGGGTGCAAACGGAAAAGCACGTCTTTGAAACAGCTTCGAATCATCCCTTTCTCGTTGGACTTCACTCGTGCTTCCAGACGCCGTCGCGCCTATTTTTTGTTATCGAGTTCGTACGAGGTGGCGATCTCATGTTTCACATGCAGAGGAAACATCGTCTCGAGGAGGAACACGCCCGGTTTTACGCTGCTGAGATCAGCCTCGCCTTAAACTTTTTACACCAGAAAGGTTAGAATTCCGAATAAAAAATATAGAATCCTGAAGCCTCATGGTCCATTTTTGCAACAAGAATTGCAATAAAATCGTTCGTACAGTCAGTAAAATAAAAAAAAATGATTATAAAAAAATGGACGATGTCAGGTAAAATATTTAAAAAATGTTTTTAAAAGGCTGATATGAAATTACAACTTTAACGGTCAGACATTTTATTTCCCCAATTTTTCGAGGTACATTTGTTTGGAAAAAAACAGCATTTTCTAAAATTTCTATTTAAAGTTGAAACAAAAAAATTCAGGAAGTAATCTCAAAATGTTCAATAATATTTTTTCATCACCAGGAATTATATACCGGGATTTGAAGTTGGACAATGTGCTTCTCGATCATGAAGGACACGTGAAACTCACAGATTACGGAATGTGCAAGGAGGGTGTGCGGGAGGGCGATACAACGGCAACATTCTGCGGTACTCCGAATTATATTGCACCGGAGATATTGCGTGGCGAAGATTATGGCTTCTCCGTTGATTGGTGGGCCCTTGGAGTTTTATTGTACGAAATGTTGGCGGGACGAAGTCCCTTCGATATTGCCGGAGCCTCGGAAAATCCCGATCAGAATACCGAGGACTATCTCTTCCAAGTTATTCTACAGAAAACTATTCGTATACCGCGATCGCTGTCTGTTAAAGCGGCTTCCGTCCTCATGGGCTTCCTATCCAAGAAACCATCGGAGAGACTTGGGTGTGGTCGTGGAACATCCGCCTTCGTAGATATCGTCTCGCATCCTTTCTTCAAAGCTATCGATTGGGAAATGGTAAGTATATTTTTTAAACAAACATCAATAACGATAAAATCAATAACTACAGCAATATCGAAGTTCAAATAAATTATATAAAAAAAATTTTTAATGTATTCTAAATTCTGACCTTTTAAAAAAATTCAACAGCATATACCGCACGATAATGTATGTAAATTAATTATAACTAAAAGGTGTATACAAAGTACAAAAGGTCTTGCAGTATAAAATATGTGTAACATATATTTTCCATACTTTAAAAAGAGTAAGTTCTTTAGATCAAGTTGCATAGTAATTACATGTAATACACATTTATAATCAAACAAATGTATTTCATTTTGAGTCTGTAAATATCTTTTTAAGAAATCGTATGTAAAATATGGCTTCAAATTTATTAGACCCGTGCAGAAAAATCGGTATGAAAGCTATATTTGAATTTTTTTTTTAAAAAGCACAATGCCCAAGGCGTGCACAAACATATTCTCAATACCCACCAGTGTGTCTTTTATGTAAACTATGACTCATCTCTGAAATATACAACATATATGAAAAATATAGGCAGTATTTTAATGCGCCAAAATCTTCTATATTTCCAGACATCTCTTTTGCATATATTTTACATACATAAATTTTCGTTGGGGTTAACAGTAATTATCAGTTAATCCGCGCCTTCATTAGCGAATATTACAAACCGAATTATCGT
Source organism: Perithous albicinctus (assembly GCA_964016905.1). Classification (NCBI taxonomy): domain Eukaryota; kingdom Metazoa; phylum Arthropoda; class Insecta; order Hymenoptera; family Ichneumonidae; genus Perithous; species Perithous albicinctus. The sequence goes on along the minus strand of OZ024691.1, from coordinate 25,105,195 downwards.
ATAATTACGAAAGCTCGAGCAAGAGTCATTGCGACATTTTCCACAATTATCTGATTTAACGTTTATAGCTGGAGCAAAAGCAGGTCACGCCGCCATATAAGCCGCGCTTGGATTCCGATCGGGATTTGGCAAACTTCCCACCCGAGTTCACGGATGAGCCTGTCCATCTGACTCCCGACGATCCGTAAGTCCGCGCTAACATTATGTTTTCTTGTTTCACCTATCTTCACATCATCTCCACACCTCATAGTAATCGATTCAAAGTGGATTTTACCTCTCCGTGGCATTAATAACACCGAATCGTTTTTTTGATTTTAATATTTATAGGAGAGTCATCGACAAAATCGACCAAAGTGAATTCGAGGGTTTCGAGTACGTAAATCCTCTGCTAATGTCCCTAGAGGATTGCGTGTGACAAGAGCCGGTGTTTCTTGTGCAACAGCAACAACAAGAAGAAGAATATCATCAGAGACAGCAATGTTACATATACGAGCTACAGGACAAACTCGCGATGCTCCATTTCGATCCGTTTTCCAACTTTAGCTCAAACGGCCATACACAACAACAAAACAATATCATCGCGATGAGAAGATATTCGGAGGAAAACGAGAACGACAATAACTATAACGAGTATCGAATATCACCACCATTTCCATTTCGTTATGGAAGCGATGTAGAGTCGCGTTCTCTCAGCATCACAGACGTCACTTACGATACCGGCAACAACAACACGACAGTTGATAATTCTGACGATAACGACTACGACGATGTCGAGGATGAGAATCCACGCAAGAGACTTCTCAAACAGATGTTCTGCCTTCCGTTACACTAAGCTAAGCCATTTAGCCCCGGCCCTGCTTAACACTAATTCCAATTTTCATGTAAAAGTGCAGGTGATTTGAGGCCTATATCATTATTGATTCTTTTTTTTTTCTCTCTCTTTCAATCACCCTTATCGTTATATTAAGTGTCTACCAAGTAATAGAAAACAAGTATTTAATTTATTTAGTATACGGTTATAACGTGTCCCTCTATTTCATTCCTGCCTAGTTGGTTAGTGCGGCGGTCGACCGTAATTCAACGGATAATCACGACAAAATATCTAATGACAAAATATCCGACATCAAAAAATCCGCGTGATATTGTGTGCGATATTCTCGACTGATTTTAAGAAGATGGAAAAAAGGAGATAATCGTTTATCTTATTGTTAACACGTTATTGAGCATCGTACCTTTAAATATAATGATCATGCTACTAAAATTTATACGAACACAACAAAACGGAACCCCGCTTTATTGCAAAATCGGAGTAAAGTTACTTGACGCTATGCGAAAAAGAAATATCGGTACAACAATCATCAATCCTACGAACCTAATGCGGCATGAATAAAAAAAAAAATTTACATCAATTTTTCACAATAAATTCTTAGTTGAAAAACAACAATTTTGGATCTACTTTGGAGGTAACTGCGAGGCTAGGATAGGAGCAAAAGTATTAAAAAGATCAAAAATTTCGGACTAGTTCCAATATTCAAGTTTTGTCAGCTGAAAAATTATTCTTTACGTATCAATTTTTGAGTTACTTATGACATTTTTATTAAAAAGAATGTTCTAATAATGATTATATATTGAAATTGGGAAGTTGTCAAAGAAATGATTAAATACAGTTTTTAGCCGGGAAAAATACCACAACTTGAAAACTAATATTTAATCTGTAGATTTAATCTCTATATTGGAAACCGAGCACGTCTTTTGGCAAAGAAAAAATTGGGGTAAAGTTAATGTTCTGAATATTTTTATTTTTAATTTTTTGCTCGAATTCTAGTTTCACGCCCATCTTCGGAGTAGAAAGCAAATGTTGTATTTCAACAAAAGATATAATGTCAATTTATTTTTAATTGTCGACATAGTTTTCTTTAGCGAACAACAACTGTTTATTTGCCCTGAAATGAATCTTGCTGTAAGAAAGAATCTTTCCGTAGGCTTTTTTAGATTCTCTTAAATCCTTCGGGTATTAGTTTTACCTTCATTTGTCATTCAGCATTTCCGTGGATTTTTTTTTAACTCCGGATATTGCAAATAACGAATATTTTATTGCTCGGATATTTTGCGATAGGATATTTTATAGTCGGATAGTTTGTTACGGAATCAATTGTATGTGTCACTGACTCAGATATTTTGAGTAATATCGATAATACGACAAAGGTGAATATTAGGTACCTGACTGCTTCACTTTATCTCTCGTATCAACTTGTCATTCCATTTTACTTTTAACACTCCAATATTTCGTGGCATAACAGGCTTAGAAAGGTTCTTTATGATAAAGGGTTTTGAAATGCATGCGGAACTTTATACTTGAAGGTGAACAAGACGTTTTAATAGTGCTACACGAAACATGATAGTATATTACTCAGAGAAATATTCCATAAAAAGATTGCAAAAGAAAGAAAGGAAAAAACAAAGTTATAGGAAAATGAAACGTTTTATGAACGAATGCGTCGAGCTCGAATTTCCAAGGAATTTCTTAGCGTGATTTGTTATATACATACGGATAAGTTTTTTTTACCCGGCATTGACATACCAGTATTTAGAATTCGAGTTAAATTTTCCTTTTAAATTACGTACCCGAATGTAGAAAATTACGTATTCATAATATATGTTTTTATCGTTTCTGGTTAAAAAAAATATATATATATACATATATGTATATATATATATATATATATATATATACAGATGGCTCACAATTTAGAAACTTCAGTTTCTAAATACTCTTTTCGTTCGGTGGTAATTGGTACACTGTAGGAATGAAAAGTTGTGAGTATGAGTATATGTGCGCGAATGACGAATGAATTTCAGGACTGTAGTTATATTGTAATATAAAAAAAAAAACAAAATATAGTTGATATTATTATGAACTAAAGTTATAGTTAATAATAAAATGTGACCCGCATTAACGCGAAAATTCCATTTAATTGATAGGACGGTGTGAATATACAATATGCTGGCGGTTTATTTGGCGATCGTTGATAGAGCGTATTTCGATCTTGAGCTTTATACACCCATATTATATAGTTATAACAACGTCTTGAAACTTGCCAATTGTCTGGCTATCCTACCAAAGGTTCCGACGTTAAACTTATTAATTATAAAAAGCAAGATAATTCGACGATTCGTCGCTATCAAGATGAACGCTATAGTGTGAAACGGAGATATTACAATTCAAGATCGTTGAAAGATACCGGAATATAAAAAATTTGTGTAACGAAACAAGAGCAAATTCTGTCTGTTACAGAAACTATATAATATTAGAGCGGTTGAAAAAAACGGTTAGCTGCTCATCGAAATTTTTATTTTTTCTAATAAAAAAAAGGTTTTCGCAAAAGATTCTTCACAAAAAAATTGTTTTCAACTAAAAGGCGAATTTAAAAAAATTTTTAAAAGCGTGTTTTTCGCTAAGCTTTGAATGCATTTACGGCAGAAATTCTTCGATGTACATATTTCTTTTTACAAAAATAATGCGAAAATTAAAGACGCTGCGCCGTTTTTGTTCTGTTTTCTTTAAATTGTTTTATCGACAAAATAATAGTGCAAATTTAGCACGTAAGGCTTTCATGTCTTACAAAATTGCTTTGAAATGTAAGAAAAAAGTGATTTATGGAAATATTCCAATTAAAGATTTAAAAATAGTATAGTTTTTTTTTAGTTGGCCTTTTTGCTTACATCAGTTTTTTTTTGTGATGGTATAAAAGTCGCGACGTGCAGTTTAACAAAGAAAAAAGCGTTTTTTAAACTACTCTAATATCATATGCAGAGTTAAGCTGCTCATACTATAAATTAAAAAATATATAAGAAAAAAAATTGATTCAACTTGGTGCGATAAGGATAAACAATTTTAACTCGAAAAGAAAAAGTAAGATCTAGAACTGATTAAACGCGTTTAAACGTTATATACATTATGAGATATCAAAACACAAGAAAAAAAAAGAAATAAATAAAAAATAAATAAATAAAAGAAAAAGAATACGAACGCTTACTAGGATTTGTGGCGCAGTTAAACTATGAATTAGATTATTAATATATTCCGAAAAGGCCTCGTTATTATCGATTTACGATTTATGTACTTGGAATTGTATCAAAGCGTTACTACATGCGTGGCCGTTAATAGTATTTTTATAAAGTCTAACTTATGTTTCAATCAGGATTATTGATTATTATAGAGAACATTTACCGATAGAATGAATTGACTAATGATCGCATTCTATGTTAAGACGTTAACACTATTGAAAAATCAGACCCAGATTACATGCATTTGTTCCTTGAAGCAGTCGAAAAGAAGTCGAACGTAAAAGAAGTACGATTAAATAAATGAAAGAAAAAAGAAGAAGAAGAAAAAAGAAAACAATTAGTTACATACAATCTGTAAATAACGATATAGTAAAATTTAAGGAGTCATAGAAAAGTTATAAATATTATGATCGCCCCGAATCGCGAATCACGTTAAAAAATAAACAAATATTTGTCGTAGGATATATTTTAAAACAAAAAAGTATTAAAGATATCGGAATACTAAATGATGCAAAATGCTATGAAAAAACGAATAGGCTCAAGCATTTATTATAAAAAAAAAATTAACTATACCTTATATATATATATATATATATTATTATATGTATGTAAATAGGGAGTGACAAAAAGTGAGGCCAAGATTCCGTGGATTAACAAGCAAGATTCTAAAGAAAAAAAAAAAAAAAGGTGTTGCTCCTTGCGAGTGGCACAATTTTACTCGCAAAGGCCTGATATTTCATAAAGGAATTTTAATATCTATCTACCGCCCTAAATATCTACTTTAATAATTATACCGATGAAAGCTAAGCGGTCGCGTCGCGTTCGACCAAATTTGGTCGAGGGTGAAAATACATTTAGAGATAATCTATAAATGTTGCAAATGCGATGGATCGACGCTCTCTCGAAATTACGAAAAAAAAAATAAAAAAACAATTTTTAATCCACTCCGTATCATCAAAGAATTGGTTCGCAACTAGACCCAAGAGAAAAAAAAAACATTTTCACGTGGGTCAAGCGATTGAAGAGCATAACGAGTAATGTTGATAAGTAGCGCGTAAAAAAAATGCTTATTAATAAAGGATACTTTATTATTTTATAACAAAACTCATCGCGTATATACGTTAAATATGAGTCAATGAATAACATAAACACAAAAATTAGCGTGTTTGTATGATTTATTATTTCATTTATCGAACATTGTATTGTTTTATATAACGCCTCAGAAGTAAATACTTTTACTTTACAGAGAAATAAATAATTTAGCATAAAGGAACTATATATGGAATAAGTATTTATAAACTTCAATCTAACATGCCTTAAATATGTGGCGGCAGTCAATTAACATGTTATTGTATATCAATTGACATTGGCGAAGGATATATAATACTTCAATAGAAATGAAGATCAAACGCACTGCACACTCTTGTCTTTTTCACGAACATTATCAACAGCCTCGGATTAATATTGAGCAAGTTAAATTGTCGACTATCAATGCAGTTCAGCTTGGTTTCTACGAGGAGCTGTTGACTTCAATGCTACAATCAGGAAGCCTGAGATCATTGTTACAATAGAACAATGTTTCGGCGTACGTCCTCAAATTTCAATCTGGACCCGATATGGAGGATGGCAACTTCTATTAAAATCAAATTTGGGATTCTTGGATATCATCATCTCAAATAAATTATGGCTATTTGCATTATCACTGCATAATTAAATATTTTGATTATGTAGTTTAAAAAGCAGGTATATCGCTCTATATATGATTTTCGAGTCAAAGCCTTCTGAGCTTTGATTAGTCGAAACTTCAACGACCATGGAGGCGACATCACTACTTTGCCCGTTTGGACTTTTCAATGGTCCTTAATTAGTTTGACAGTCACGTCATTCCGTTCAGCTGCTCCGTTAAACTATTCTCATTATTTTATTCAACGTGAACCTCCTTCAACAATATTACAAATAGTATTAAAATGAGGGGGACTAATGTAATTGACGATATACTTTTGAAAATAGTATATAATAGGTAATAACTAATATTCTGTTTAATAAAAAGTTTGGATTTAATTTCTCTATATTTGGTTCCTCATAGAGAAAGCTTTGCGATGGTGACACTTTTTTCTTCACATTTTTGTGCCTGTGTGTGTGATAAGCCTTGATCAATTTTGCCCAACTTTGGTGATATTGAATTTTCTAAAAAAAGCTCACAAAAATTAAATTTCATAAAAATTAATCGATCAATATTTTTTTTTTCTTTTTGCAAGGCTTCATGTAACTAAGTGTGAACTTGTTGATTTTTCATTCAATCCCAATAATCGAAAAACCATAATTTCAGGTATGGTATCAATGATAATATAAAGATGTTTCCATCTCACTTAGAAAAGTGCAAATCACATACATCACAACCGGAATAACTTTGGACACACTGCGAGAAGAGGTGCGAACGATATGCGATTTTAGAGGAGAGGATCAAGGCTGCAATCCGGATCAATTCACGATGAAGTGGTTCGATGACGAGGAGGAACCATGCCGAATAGCCACACAGCTGGAACTCGACGAGATTCTGCGGCTTTACGAGCTCGAGAAGCATACCGAAATAATAATATATGGTCACTATATTATCAAGTTACTGATAAAATTATTTTATTTAAAAAATATTTCACACGAAGACGCGCTATCGTGACTCTTGATCAAAGAATTTTGCATTTTAATTTTCAAATATACGAACTCTAATTGTAGATTTATTATTATTATTGGATATTACAGTATTTCCGAATGTCCCACCAGCTCCAGGAATGCCATGTGAGGGGGAGAACAGTACGTATATATATACACATTGTTATTATTATTATTCTTGAATTCGGCTAATCTCTGGTCATCGTCACTATGGGATTTTCTTAATGTTTACACTTCTTCTTCAAGTCTATATTGATGTATGTGAGAGGCTCAATAGTAAAGTTTATATTCACGCCACAGTAGTAATATGAATACGGTCGCTACGACATGGAACATATTGGGACTTTTCACAGTTTTCTGAAATTATTGTCATGTGGCATTGCGAAAATTGAAACTTCGGAGATAATCAGATGTGGTGTATTTCTTTTAGTGTCATTGTTTTAACCCTTTGAAGCGGGGTGTCTCAGGATAGTTTTTGAATTTAGAGAAAAAAAAAGTGCATTTATCATAATCCAATATGCTTGAAATTTCGTATATAGGGTTGTTTCGAATCGCCGAATCTGAATCTGAAGTGGAAATTACAAAATTCAAGCCAGAAGTTCCACTATTATTTGGCCACCAGAAAATCTATTAAATCTTTGGAGCCTGACATTTTTTCTTAAAATTGAAATTTGGTGCTCGGGGCTTTTTGGGATCGCTTATTACGAACCCGAGGTCAACATTGAATTGTAAAAAATTACGAAAGTGAACTCAAAATTCATAAATTCGAAATGGCGTTTCAAATATGGCTGATTGAAAATGCAAAAAGTTACTTTTGCTTCGAACGAAATTCGGTACTTCGTCGAAATATAAAAATTCAAAATGCTGTCTATACAAAATGCTGACTGAAATTTCGAAACGATAAAAAATGAGCCGTTCAGCATTAAAGCAGGATATCTAATTTTTTGGATTCTGGTCCGTCATATTGCATCCGTCATTTTGAATTTCTAAATGTTAAGCCAAATAAGATCTATCTATTCTTTGGTTGAGCTTGGATTCAGTGATCCCAAAATCCTCCGAGTTCCGAATTTCGAGTACTTTGTATATGTAAGGAGAAATGTGCCCTTCAAAGGGTTAAATTAGAGATTAATTAATTAAGCGTTATTTATTCAAATAACTCAGATAGCGGATCTATAATGATCGATAAATGTGTTTTTTTTACCCTCTTTTACGTTTGTTAATTATTGGAGTCTCTAAAAAAAAATATATCAATATGAATTTTTTTTTAAAGGGAGCATTTATCGCCGCGGTGCTCGACGATGGAGGAAACAATACCGAGTGAATGGACATACATTCCAAGCAAAGCGGTTCAACCCGGTAAGCCGTACAAAAAAGAAAAAAAAAAAATGTTTGTCATCAAGTACACCCTAAAAAATGAAGTGACTACTTTTTCCATACTACTTTCCACGTACTTAATATCGACTAGTATTATCACGATTATTCGTGCTTAAATATATTGTCCTCCGCGCGTAATTTATGACTAATTATTTCGTCGTTTAGCGAGCTTTTTGTGGATACTGCGCGGGCAGAATCTGGGGCCTGGGTCGCCAGGGATTCAAGTGCGTTGAATGCAAGATTCTGGTGCATAAGAAATGTCACAAAATGTTAATACAACCGTGCTCAACTTTGCGGCAAGAACATCCAAATTTTCAAAGAGCCGAGCCACAAGTGGCTAAACGAAATCAAAATCAACTACAGCCATATTCGGACCAGTTCGAAATTGACGCAAGTTTAGAAGTCGGAGTAACCGAATTGTCGGTAGACCAGGAAAATTCTTGTTATGGTAAGAAAATTTATGAGAATTGTTATTATCACACTCAAAAATATCGCAGTAGGCCCAACAACTATAATAATTACAATAGTAATAATAATAATAATAATTATTATTATTTTCTCTAACAACTTTTTTAAATTGAATTTTAAAAAAAATCTGAAAATTTTTCTGAGTAATAATACTCAAACAATTTTTTTAAATCGAATTAAAAAAAATCTGAAACACCCTGTATCATCCTAGAATATGGAGTTAAACATTTTATTCTGGTAAACAGGAAAATCGAATATCAATGGGAAAGAGTTGTCGCTGGATGTTGTTGTTGATTCTGATGAACAATCAGGTGAAGTACAGAGACAATATTCGCTGAATGACTTTGAGCTCATTAAGGTTATCGGAAGTGGTGCTTTTGCGAAAGTACTTATGGTTGAGCTCAAACGCACTAAGAGAATTTATGCGATGAAGGTGATAAAAAAAGGTCTGTTCAGCGACGACGAGGACATCGATTGGATACAAACAGAGAAGCACGTCTTCGAGTCAGTTTCCAATTATCCCTTTCTCGTTGGTCTTCATTCGTGCTTTCAGACGCCCTCGCGACTATTCTTCGTGATCGAATTCATACAGGGTGGCGATCTGTTGTATCACATGCAGAGAATGCGTCGTCTCGTCGAAGTACACGCTCGATTTTACGCCGCTGAGATCTGCCTCGCTTTAAATTTTTTGCATCAGAAAGGTAAGAATACGAATTACAGAGGATTTTTAGGCTTTATATTGAGGATTCGAAGTTTGATTATATTAGAATTGGAGTAGCTTAACACGACAGAAAAATTTAATAATAATAATAATAATAATAATCACCGTGATTGAAGATACCAAGAATATTGATTTTGAATAATAATAATAATAATAATAATAATAATGCCAAAAAGTTATTACTATGTATGTAAAATTCGATAGAATTTTTTTTCATTTTTTTAATGTAATGTAGTTCAATGAAAAGTGTTCATAGTAGCGCAGAATAAATTTCAAATGCATTTTTGAGATGACTACGGCTTAAATAGAAAAAATTTGCTCTGATAGACCGTCTCGATTTTGCTCCAAATTTCATTAAAATTTTGTAATTATCTATAACGAACTATAAAAAGAAGTTGAGGTTTTTTTTTACCACAATCGTTAAAAAGTGTATAACAATTAATTTAATATTCACTTCTCAGCTACCAATAATAATAATAATAATAACAACAGCTACATTAATGATGGAAAATTAATTGAAGTACGATAAAAATTTGTTGATCTGTTTCGTTCGAATAAAATACTTGCGCATTAAATTATGGATATGAGAACAAGAAGACGATAATCCAATTTGCAAAACAGTATTTAACGATATTTTGTTATAAATCTCAGGAATTATTTACCGGGACTTGAAACTAGACAATGTTCTCCTCGATCACGAAGGACATGTAAAACTCACGGATTACGGAATGTGCAAAGAGGGAATACTGCGCGAAAGCGATAAAACAGGAACCTTCTGCGGTACTCCAAACTACATAGCACCGGAAATACTGCAAGGCGAGGATTATCGTTTCTCCGTTGATTGGTGGGCTCTTGGAGTTCTGCTGTACGAGATGCTGGTGGGACGGAGCCCTTTTGATATTCTCGATTGCGCGGAGAGTCCTAATGATAATATCGAGGATTATCTCTTTCAAATAATATTGCAAAAGACAATACGTTTACCGAGATCACTGTCTGTCAAAGCATGTTCCGTTCTCAAAGGCTTTTTGTGCAAAGATCCGAAGGAAAGGCTTGGATGTGGACCCGGTTCGAATCCCTTTTTGGATATAGTCAATCATCGCTTCTTCCAAGCCATCGACTGGGAAATGGTGACTATGATTTTACGTGATTTTTGTTCACCCACGAAAAAAAAAATGTATTAAAACGAGCTTGGAAAGAAGAATTTTGCAAATTGCTGAAAGCTATATTTTATATGATTGACGTATAACGACGATTGATTGGAATTCTTAAATATTTTTGTTTCACTAAAAAGAAGACCTGTGATTTTCATTAAAGTTTTATTTTGGGATATTCTTGAGTTAGAAAAAAAATGAAATGGACATTTAAAAAAATTCTAAGTTCAATAAAAAATTACTTCGACATACGTAATATTGCCAACTTTTTCATCGTGCAATATAAAAATAATACAAATATTGATAAGCATCATATCGAGCATGTTTATCTGGATTTATGTAAAAAATATTAAGCTTCATTAAACACCTTTTGTCTTTTTAGTTGTGTTTAAAAAATGTTGTCATTTTTTTCCAAGCCACTCTTTTCGACATTTTCCCGAACAAAAAAATTGTTTTTGAAAACAAATCTTGCTATATAAGAAACCAAAATTTTTCACCATGTCACCTCTCTGAGAGAAAATATATTTATCCATCTTGGCTTCCTCAAAGTGAAAGCCTTGTGCAAAATAGAAAATAATGAGGAGGCAATGTGCAAAGTTTTACTTTCCATCTTTGTTTAAAATCAGTGTTCCCTTTCCTTGATGCCATACAGTAACGTTATCCTCATTTAACATCTATGTAATTATCAGAATAACCGCACATTCATTAGCTAATTTAAAAGACAAATTATCGTATATCAAAGAGACGCGACAGTGTCTCGACGCCAAAAGTCCGGAAAAAAATGTTAACGATTTACTTTTACTTCGACGAGAGGTATAATTAACACATTCGTATCATTTGACTTTACAGCTGGAGAAAAAGCAAGTTACACCACCATTTAGGCCAAATTTGAAGTCCAATCGAGATTTGGAATATTTTCCAGAAGAGTTCACTGACCTGCCAGTCTGTCTGACGCCCGACGATCCGTAAGCTTGCATTACGTTCTTTTTATTTTTATCTCCGATACATCTACACTTGTGTAGTTTACTTTGCTATTTTTTTTTAAATCTACTGTATTTTTCTATATTCGCAGAAACGAAATCGACAAAATCGATCAAACTGAATTCGAAGGTTTCGAATACGTGAATCCTCTTCTGATGTCTATGGAAGATTGCGTGTGACAAGATCTTCTATTTTTTGTACTTTCGCCTGCAAGAACGATGAGAAGGATGGCGATTAGTCCATATGAAAAGTTAAATTTATAATACTGCGATTTGAAAATAAAAATTATGCGGGTTTTCTTATATCGAACGTACTTAGAAATGTATATTTTTTAAGAAATGAGTGAAGAAATTTATATTAATTCAGACAGATTGACTTTCAAGTGTATGTGACAACGTAAAAAGTCATTGTAAAATGAAAGAACATAATTACCAATCGTTTTTATTTATTTACTTACATTTATCTCTGGTATAGACGCAACCCAATTGCAGAGCGATAGGAACCAGAAATAAACGTAAGCGTTTGAAAAAAAAAAATTTCTCATACAACGCAAAATACTATAAAAATAGCTTTCATGACATAAAATTAAAGAACAGTGTTAAGCTGAAAAAGATGTTTCAAGTTCTTTAAATTATTTGTCGACAATTAATAAAGTAGAATTCTCCAGCTGTGAGCTTCTCTTGAATCAAGCTTAGATGGTAAGATACATTTCTCTAGCATAGCCGATAAATGTGGTAGATTTTTCACCGACGCTCAGACTCTTAAGTTCTAGAAGATTGAAACAGAGGCGCGCAGTTGCTCTATAATGGACGCAAACTTTTTGTGTCGTAGCGGAGATTGAAATTCTCGAATATTACCGCCAGTAGAAATAGTAGTTTGCGCTAGTACCTTCAAACTACTTTTTTCTTTTTTTTTCTTTCCGTCATATAAATTATAAATTCATAGGATCGACCCTGAGTGAAGGATCGCATTGAAATCAATTAAACGTTCAGATCTCCAATTGAAACTTTTTGAAATCGATTAATTTTTAATCGGGATTTTGTCCATTCAATCGGTTTCTGTCAGTTTTAATCGAAATGCTACAGAGGATTTAAAAACTTTTTGACTGACCAGTTCTATTTTATTTTTCTTCAAAGAAAACGCACAACACGTTAAGAATTTTTTTTGTATTATAAAAACGAGTTATCGGAAATTGTCATAGGGACGAATAAAGATGATCGATTTAAGAAGAGTTTGAATTATAAAACTACGAAAAAAATATTTTTTTAAGTTATTTTTATTTACGTCTATCTTTTATGCGCTTTTAAATTCCAAGCACATCGTACATTTTTAAACTTTTTTTGCTCAAGAAAAATTATAATATAATTTTTAGAATGATGTAGATTTTTATTTTTTTCAGATTTTTCCAATATATATATATTTTTATTTAATTAACAAAAAGGCCTAATTTGAGATTATTTAAGCAAAATCTCAATATTTATTTGGAAAAATCGGCAAAAATTCTCAAAAATTATGTGTTGCATAAAAAAATTTTCTACCTGCTGCCGATCGTAAAGTAACTATTTTATCTAATATTTTCTCGATAACCAAAAATTTGCTATTTTTGAAAAAAGGAGTTTCATATTTGTTTTCAGATTTAAAAAATTTGTCGATTAAAAATATTAAAAATTTTCTATTTTTGAAAAAAGGATTTTCCTATTTGTTTTCAGATTTTAAAAATTTGTCGTTCTATAGTTTCTTTTAAAAAATCGTAGATAGTTAAAAATATGCAAAAAGATGTAAAAATAAAAATTAGTGCGTTTCAAGTAAATTAGTGCAATTAGTGTAATAAAAGGTATTATATATTAGTTGCAATAAAATGTAAAATCATACAAAAATGCAGAAAATAAATGAACAGAAAAATCCGATCTCGTAAGCTAAAAGATTTAATTGTTATCTCGGTAAACATTTGCTACTCGTCGTTGTAATAATTTATTCAACAACGCTGCCGCAAGCAGAGGCGCGTAGAGAGCCTGAGCTTGCGGGCAAATCTTAGCGGCAATAAACTGAAAGCCAAAGTGGCGTGGCATCCGTACCAGTATATTGAGAATGAGAGAAGGAAGGCGAGAGCGCCGATATGTGCCCGGCGCTCAACTTTGAAACGATGGTGGGTGGGAGTCTCGTGAGAGTCGAGAGAGACTCGAGTTCTCTCCACTCAGTCTGTCCGCGGCAGTCCGTCAAGTCGACTTCGTCAGGTCGTCTACAGTGATTACCATCCCCGGCTAAATCCATGTTGCCGATTGTGTGCAAATCGATTCCCCTGATCATTATTAAGCATTAAATCTATATCCATTTATCGTTATAAATTTTAGTGTTTTAATTTATTTAAAAAAAAAAAAAAAAAAAAAAAAAATTGAATTCTATTTTTTTTAATTGCTAATTTAAACGAGTGGCGCATGAATAGTTGACGACATTTTCGTGGTGTTTGAGAGTGTGAAAGTGCCGGTTCATAATGAATCGTGGTAACATGTGGAGTTTTCACGTTCTCCTTGGACTTTTCGTCCTCGGAGCAATTAATTTATCATCCTGGAATAGCGAAGCCTACAATATCGAGTCGAGACATTATACGAGCTATCGTGGAGAACGTACCAGTATGTTTGGCTTCTCAGTGGCAGGATATCGCGACAGGAGCAAACGGGGCTGGTGAGCAATGCGATTAAATTTTTTTTATTTTTATTTTTACTCCAATGTACGATTATATATATGTATGTATGAGCGATAGACGCTTGAACTCTCCCGCCTATTCCTGTAAACTCGAAGCGCGCGCGCACGGTGTTTGCCGCGATGTTTCAGCATATTGTTAACCAGTTATAACCACAAAGAAAGAAAAAAAAATAAAGACAGAGATTTTAAACCATCAATAATAATTAATGAACGAAAAAAAATGTAATATTAAAAATAGTATTTTTTTGAAAAGATATGAAAATTAAATGAATGGAGTAAATTTCAGATTTTTTAAAATCTTATATTTCATCTGGAATTTAAATACCGATTTTTTATTTTTGTGTTTTTTTTTCGATTAGTTTTAATGTCAAAAATGGTCTATTGCACAAACAAAATATTTTCAGAATAAATAAAATAAAAAAATAAAATAATATCACAATAAATGTCGTACATTTTTTAAAGGAATACATTTTTTTTAAAAGGAATGATCTTGATTTTGCTGCAAATATGACAAAATTTTTTTTATTATATATACAAACTATTTAATAAAATTATTTTTTTCTTCATACATTTTTTAAATGAATCGCTTCAAAGAAACTTCTTTCTGATTTTTTTTTTATAAGTCGTTAAAAAATATTATCGCTAGGAGAGCATTTGCAAAGATAAAGAACGTAAAATAATTCGTGGAACGAATTAAAAAAATACAAAGAGTTAAAAAATAATGGACGGTTGTAAATTGTAAAGAAAAAAGTCATTGACAGATTAATAGCGTTTTCTTAGAAACGTATCATTCATTATACATGTCATTGTAATCAACTTCTTATCAATATTTAACCAAGATACATTATTTGCACATTGAAGCAAAATATTCCCGAAAAAAAGTGTTTGGAATCAGCATGGAAATATATTTGCATGTAATTCCGTCAGAACATTGCAGAGATAATTTTATATACAGGAAAAATATTTTAATTTCTGTATTACTAATTTACGGTTTTATTTTTATTATGCTTTGTATTATTTTTTAAGACTCGCTCAAAATAAATAAATAAATAAATAAATAAATAAATAAATAAATTGCCAGACAAAATTTAACACTTGAACCCTCGGAAAGGTCGTTTCTATAGTCCATCTAACTATTTTGATAGTTACAATTAAAAATGTAAGTTAAAATTAGTTACAGTAAAAATGGAATACTTAATGTAACTATAATAAAAATTATTCGAAAAATACAATAATTGCCATTTAATTACTAACTAAATATTATTTGAGTGTATACTCGCCTTAAATCTTAGCGATTAATCCTTCTATAAAGCATACATTTCCGTACAAAGATTAATTCAAAGAACTTTTAAAGGTAACTGTTTATTCCGACAATCTCTTATTTTTCCTCATACGGTATTTCTCGAAGCAATACAGGAGAATTGAGAACCCTCTGACTAAGCTTATGATAGCACATATGTAATTTCAAGAAAAAGAGATAAAATGTCAAACGTGCTATCGGAAGTGGTCACTCGCATATTGATGTGATACAACACGTCAGACTTTCCAAAAACTTTTGCGAATTCGGTGCGATGACGTTTTTTTTCACAGTTTCAATGAACCCGTCGGCGATTTCGACGAACGATATATCGTTATTAAATTCGCGCTGACGATGATATAATTCTACAACGCGTGGTCATTGTGATTGCTTCGAAGCACAAGTGCAATCGGCGCGCTCTTTCGTAAACCTAGACCGAGACTTCTATACAAAATTGGATCACCGTGATGACGCCAAACTCCCGCGTTCTGATTGGGACGTGAGTCATGTCGATCTTTTCATCCTCGAATAAACGTTTGTGCCTAAATCTATTTGTCACACGTATAAATAAGGGTTGTATTTTCAGTCATAAAATCAGGCTCAAGATCAAACTTAAGTTGAAACTTAAGATCAAATTTCAGATTATACTTAAGATCATTCTTAGGATCAAATTTATGATCAAATTTCAGATCATACTTAAGATCATTCTTAAGATCAAATTTAAGATGAAACTTTAAATCATATTTAAGATCATTCTTAAGATCAAATTTAAGATAAAACTTTAAATCATATTTAAGATCATTCTTAAGATCCAATTTAAGATCAAACAAGATCATTTTTAAGATCAAACCTAAGATCATACTTGAGATCAAACAAGATCATTTTTAAGATCAAACCTAAGATCATTCTTGAGATTAAACAAGATCATTTTCAAGATCAAACTTAAGATCGTTCTTAAGATCATTTTTAAGATCAAACTTAAAATCAAACTTAAGATCAAACTTAAGATCAAACTTAAGATCAAACTTAAGATCGAACTTAAGATTAAACTTAAGATCAAACTTAAGATCAAACTTAAGATCAAACTTAAGAT
The DNA here is from genome assembly GCA_964016905.1 of Perithous albicinctus. Classification (NCBI taxonomy): domain Eukaryota; kingdom Metazoa; phylum Arthropoda; class Insecta; order Hymenoptera; family Ichneumonidae; genus Perithous; species Perithous albicinctus. Next base: position 25,088,669 of record OZ024691.1, on the reverse strand, counting down.
CAAACTTAAGATCATACTTAAGATCAAACTTAAGATCAAACTTAAGATCAAACTTAAGATCAAACTTAAGATCATCCTTAAGATCATCCTTAAGATCATACTTAAGATCATACTTAAGATCAAACTTATTTAACAGTTGTTAACTGAAGGGTTAAATTTAACACATTTACATTTAAATTCAGCTATTTTTTTTAATGTGCCAATTACTGAGACATCCGCTTCATTACGTCGTGCAGGGCATTAAAATTGCAGTGTTAAGATTTTTTTCCAATAGTCCTCGTAGACAACGAGTGCAAAATCAATTATCCTGGTGTCGCAAATGCGTTTCGTTCGAACGAACAATGTAATCATGCAGCCATAGAGCGAAAGTACCTAACGATATCCGGTGAAAAGAGGATCGAGCCGGAAGCATACTTGTCATCATTGGTAGAACGAGCTTCTCACTAGCTTTTCTCTACTCCTTAACCCCAGGCCTTGTTATATTTGGGCCACCTTGTAGAAACTTTACGAGCTTCGCTCTCATTAATCTCACGTGCGAGGAGCACACGTCGTCTCGTCGCGGCAGCCGACCGTTCCACCAGAGGTCCGCGGTGTATATACACTTCTCTCGGTTCGCAGCTCTACGCTCCGCATTAATTCCGAAAATAGATTTGAAACGAACGGGTTATTTATAATCGAAGATCGTGTTTCGCGGAATATCGAGGCTACAATGCTATATTCCTGCCCCCGTGTGTCCGACAGTCAAGAGCAATTGTATTATGGACTCGATATCTTCATTCGTCGATAAGTTAAAGAGGGTCAATTAAATTGTTTTTCTCGTGCACAATTTGCATATTTCCCAATGTCGAATATCATTCGTTACGACATTCAAGCAGTCATTAATATTCGAATTATTTTACGTCTGGGATATGAATGAGAAATTGTAAAATGGAAACTAGCTCGTAGCTTACTCATAATTCTTCATTTTGCACGAAGTCCTCTTCTATGAGGAAGTATGTCGATGAATTTTGGTTTCCACGTAGAGGAAACTTTGTTCACGGTGACAAATTATGAGGAATCTATGTGCGAGGCTACACTTTGCAACTTTTTTTTACATTTAAGGAGACATTTCTTCTCTATTTTTGACTACCTTTATTCGAAAATTTTTATAGAATATCATTTCGATCTGGGTCAGACCTCTGACCTCTCGGATTTGCTCCATAATTTTTTTTATATTATTGTTACAACTCTAAATGGCACTCATATTTTTTTTAGATTTTTTTTCCTAAATTTGACTTAGTTATGATTTTTCAAAAGTAACACATTGTTAGTCAGTGTTGGAAAATTTGAAAAAAAAAATTCTGTGCTAAATATAACAAATGTTGAGCCTCGTAAATTTTTCGAAAAATTCAAAGCCTCATCAAATTTGAAGCCCTTTAATGAAGAAAAATAATTAAAATGAATTATTTCATTAAAAAATCTTTTTATTTCTCTCTCCAAAGCTTTGTCGAGTAATTTAGATTCATTTGAATAGATTTTTTGTCATTGAATATTATCGCTAATTCCTGCTATGAATAAAAAAAAAAAAATTGCGTTTATAACACATCAGTTTATTCGTACTATTGCTATAATTTATGTTTGTAACTCTCGTGTTTCGACTATAAGGCTGTATATCCGGAGTGCGAGACGCTCTCGTATGCTGGTACATATACAGGATGTTAGGTCATCTCGTGCACCGAGAGACGACCAACAGCAGAAGCAACCACCACAGCTTCACGATGATCATTCACACGCGAGGCGTGGGCGGCACATCACTTCGCGTCGCTCCGATTAGCATTTTTTTTCACAATCTTTACGATACAACTTAAACGATATAGAAAAGACCGGGGCACTATGGAGCAAATGGGTATATTGTAAATAAAAAGGCAAAACACAGCCTTTTATTCCACAGAAATTAAAAATAAAATAAAAATGTTATACCAAATATCAAACGCACATAAAATAATGACTTTTCAATTACACATTTTTTTTTATGTTGGATAATTGAATACAATTTAGTAATAATTTCAAGAAATTCAAATAAAAATTTTCTGCCCTGATCAATCCAACTAATCTTACTATGGTGCAGTTTGAAAACGTGACTAAAATATTTACATATACAACTAAAACCTTTTCTCCAAAAACCTACAGAAGTATATAAAAATATTGTTATTTTGGTATACTAAAAAAATATTACAAATTTTACAACTCTTATTATAATTTTCATAAATAAATTATTATCATTATCATGTTTGTTTTCGAAAATGGTTTTGGTTTTTTTCTAAAAATATTTAGCAGATATTTAGATTTTATCATTTTTTTACATTTCAATACTTTACAAAAAAAAGGTGTAAATGACAAACAAAACATAAATGGCATTCCGATTAAAAAAAAAAATTGTAGTGCATATATACCCGAAAAAAATCTTTTCTAATAAAATTATAAAAAATGAGAACCTTATTCTCCATTTGATTATTTCATTGCTTCTGAATTTTTATTTAGTATATTTTTACATAATTTTATTTATCAAAGATGTGCTGAAAATCTTGAGATCGAAGTCGATTCATTTAGCCCCAGTCACCTTTATTTGCTCGTGTTTGTGATCGTATGAATGGACCGGCGATATAGTCACGATAGGCACGAAATTCAATGGACGTTGTACGACCGAAACTCCTTTTCATCTCGTATGTGTATTCGAACTATGCACCATACATAATAAATAGTCGTGTAGTATATGAGTCCCGAGTGTACCTATTTCGTACAACTTTTCGGAGAAGACCAAATTAAGATCTGACCTCCTGTTGGGCTCTCGTTGCCGCGGCAAACTGCGGGTGTAACACGCACGTGGGTGTCAAGTCTTTGCGTAGGCGCAACGAAACGCAAACGCTGCGCTCGAAAGAACCATTGAAAAAAGAAAAAAAAAACGACGAGACTACGATACGCCGGGCGAAGCATCGCCCGAGATCGCGTTTCACATCGCAATCGACTAGAAAAACGACTGTTCGTAGAGAGTCTTAGCTTATAGAATAGAGTGCTGAGTCTGAATGTCGTAAATATGCTATTTATTCAATTGCTGAAAGTATCGTATATCTGTATAACGATAATTCAGTGATTGGCCACATTTAAATTGAAGAATAATAGTATGATCAATACACTGAAATTGTTGAGCTTTTTTTCGCATGTTATTTAGATGTTTACGCGGAGATAATATTTTTTGGAACAATTAGAAATTTTTAGGATATTTGTTACAAATTATAACAACAGCCGTATTAATTTTGAATGTTAACAGAATAATGAATAATAGTCAATATAAATATTATTGCCTTTAAGATACAGGGTGTCCTGGAACTATGTAATGATATTTATATATTCGAATAGGGGAGATCGCGCTGAACAAAAAAGTCTGCGGTCAAAATTTTCTACGTCCAAAATTGACTAAGTTATTAGCAATTAGAGTTAGCCAATCACAGACAGGCGGACACTAATGTTTGGAAACGCCTTGTCCGACGTTTCCGGGCGGACAACGGTCGAAAATGCCGTTTTCGACCGTCAGTGTCCGCGCGGAATTCGCGTTTTCGGGCGGACACTAAAGGTCTGTGATTGGCTAACTGTAATTGCTAATAACTTGGTCAATTTTGATCGTAGAAAATTTTGACTCGAGACTTTTTTGTTCAGCGCGATCTCCCCTATTCGAATATATAAATATCATCACTTATTTTCGAGACACTCTGCACACCAACTATGATTTTTTTTCTCATTCCAAAAACTATTATAAAAATGTATTTCAGCTATTCGAACAAAATAACTTTTCATTTGACGAGTTGTCTAATTTTCGGAAGCGCTAGAGTGTTTCAAATTCAAGATGACGAATCTTAAAAAATTATTATTCTCAGTTATTTCCATGTAGAAGTATTTCGAGTGCATTTTTTTCTCATTTTTCTTTAAATCTCCGCTTGCAACAGACTGAAAATATTTCCAGAATTCATTTTTTTTTTTTCGTAATATAAAGCGGCCAATAACTGTACCATTTAATAATAAACCATTTGCAATCGCGTGTGGCATTAGATAGTTTGCGTTCTGGTGTGTGTCTCTCGGTTAAGTTGCCGGGTCGTATAGTCGTTACAATACACGTAATCGTAGGTCTCGCCTCGAGTTTCTCGTATACGTTGCCGAGCCCATATCGTCGCGACACTATATCGTTAAAAGTACATATTAATACATATCCACACAGCGAGAAGCGTAACGGATACCGAGAAAATCCCAAGCTGCAATAGCTATATATTGAAGCAAACGATGACGCGTCGACTTTTTTTTCGCGAATCACCGAGGCGACGCGTATTTTCCCCGATTATCCATGTCCGCAAAAAGATCTCGGAGTTGATTCTCCTGTGTGTGCTAAATATAGGAATTATTGAATTCAGGCGTAATCGTTCACGTGCACGCGCGAGAGGAGCAAAAGAAAACGGTACTTGTCTCTACGTTGTAAAGTGTATATGTGCATATTCATCGTGCGCGACAAAGCAAAACGCTATACGTATGCAACTGATGCTAATCTTATAATTCAACGAGATTCGCACATCGAGAGAATATAATATGTAATCATATGCATTATTCACGTGAAGGCAAAAGTAGAGGAAGCAATAAAGGTGCGCGAATTTGCAATTGCGTATTTACCGCTCGGTGAGATAAAGTCGACAATTTGCAGAGTCTGCTATCTCTCGAAATGCTAGAGTGATTTTACATGTGACAAAAATCGGCCAATACCACAAGCTTTGTGTCGCATTTTCTGTAAATTTAGTAAATTTTTTTTGTTTCACTCAGATGTTTCTTATAATTAGCCGGAATTGAATTCCACTTCAGAGTAATTTTCAGGTTTTTTTTTTTTAACAAGAAGAGTAGAATAGAATAGAAACTACATTTTGTGTTAAAGAAAACACATTCATAGCAAATTCTGCATGAAATAAAATCGAAGGTTTTGTATAGGATAAAAAAAGAACTTTATTGCTTTGCTGTAAAAAACAACTCTTTTGTTAAAAAAACAGTTTATGTACAACTACTTAAAATTTTACAAAAAAATCAAATGCAACTTCTACATTTTTGTGGAAAAAATTGTAGAAAGTTCACATTAAAACGGAAACTAAATTTTTGTCCACAATTTCTTTTTGTTCGTTATACAAAAAAAAAGTTAGATTTTAATTTTTAAAAGAAAAAAAAAAGTGAGATAAGATATTTGTCAAAAAAGGTTGATTGTTAGTTACATTTAAAAAATGGCAAGGTTCAAGTTTTCCAACCAAAAAATATGAATAAGACTGCCAAAGTTTACAAAAAGTTTGTTGAAACTTTAACAATCGTGTATTTTACCATAAAACATTTATAATTACAATATTATAATAACACTTATAATAACTAGAGGTCACAAACAATAGTTTTCACGAAAAAAAATTTAAAACTTGATTATTTTCGATGTTTTTATATATATTTTTCGCGTTTTTCTCGACGAATTTTCTATTTTTCGGGTGAACAATGGTGCTTTTCGGAATCAGCGGGAAATTTTCCATCGGATAGGGGTTTCAAACTTTATGAAATCGAACATTTTTTTTTCGCGAAAAACGCAAGGGGTATGTATGGGAAAATTTGCGATTTTTGAGGTTCCGGCTTTAAAATTCTGTGAAAAATTCAGAAATCAAGGTATCGCGTTCCGCCTTGCGGCATTCTCTTCGTTATTGAGTTTTCTATCGAACGGAAGAAGAAAATCGAGGTTCGGTCGATCGAACAAAAAGTAATCCCAATTTTAGTGAAGTGACGAAATTTCGCGAAAAATGCGGAAACACTTTATTTTTTTTTTATTTTTTTTAACACCTTATTTTGATGTATTTTTGCCCGTACACAACGAATTCGCTATTAGTTTTTTCCTAAACACAATAGTTTTCACGAAAAAAATTAAAAACTTGATTATTTTCGATGTTTTTATATACATTTTTCGCGTTTTTCTCGTCGAATTTTCTATTTTTCGGGTGAACAACGGTGCTTTTCGGAATTAGCGGGAAATTTCCCATCGGATAGGGGTTTCAAAATTTATGAAATCGAACATTTTTTTTTCGCGAAAAACGCAAGGGGTATGTATGGAAAAATTTGCAATTTCTGAGGTTTCGGATTTAAAATTCTGTGAAAAATTCAGAAATCATGGTATGGCGTTCCGCCTTGCGGCATTTTCTTCGTTATTCAGTTTTCTATCGAACGAAAGAAGAAAATCGAGGTTCGATCGATCAAACAAAAAGTAATCCCAATTTTAGTGAAGTGACGAAATTTCGCGAAAAATGCGGAAACACTTTATTTTTTTTTTATTTTTTTTAACACCTTATTTTGATGTATTTTTGCCCGTACACAACGAATTCGCTATTAGTTTTTTCCTAAACACAATAGTTTTCACGAAAAAAATTAAAAACGTGATTATTTTCGATGTTTGTATTTTGTATTTGTATTTTACCATAAATTTGAGAAATTTACAATTTTCGTGTTCACTACAAATGTAACAAAAAATTTGCAAAATGCAAATAATTTTTTTCTTGTTAAGATGATGAACATGTTTCTTGTTTAACAATAATTTTTGTTAGAAAAAGTAAACACTCCTCTTCAACAAACTGATATTTTTATTTATATTCTCATAGTAGTACTAAAATCTGACGTCACCAAAAATATCCGAGTAGATAAGAAAAAAAAAGTAGCTGATTTTACAGAGAATGCTTCATTCATCTCTACATTTTTGTATCCCACAAGTGTCTTTTATGTTTCTCGATATCGAATGTCACATCGGTCAAGAGGATGCCACGAGAGTAGTTTAAAAAAAGGAAATGGGGTCTCGTGTTTGCTTGAAATCTATTGAAAGGATAATTCTTAGACGGTTATCAAACGGTCCAGTGAGTTGGGAGCGTGTGGCCATCAGATCTTTCTTAACCAGTCATCCGAAAATCGTGATCGGCAAGCGTAACGCCTCCACGAGAGCCCCAGGGGGATATTCAACTTCCTCGACGTTTCCGGTGCCCCGTTGAATTCTAAACGCTGGAGAGGACAGAGTCGCGCCGAAACACTGAGAGCTCTTGCCGACTAGATTGTCGCTTGGAAGTCACGATCTGCGATATACGTTGCTGTATATATAGTCGCACGTATGTCCCACGTATGCTATATGGCATAATGAGAATATCCCTTTTAACTGTTTTACCTTCACTGGAGACTGGCGCCTAGTCGGATTACACGTTACAGTAACGGCCTTAGTCGACATATATGAGGCGTTCTCGACCAACACGGTCACTTTTTTTTTTATCCTCTCAAATCTGTTCCATAAAAGTAATCTTTGTACATTTTTTCAGATTTTTTTATTCACTCATTTCGGAAATGAGTTTTTTTTTTTTTTTTTTTTTTAATCCGCGTATCGGAAGATTGAGGTCGGGCAAAAAAGAATGTAAAAACAAAAAAGTAATGTTTCTCCATGAACTATTTTATGCAATATATGTTATATTTTTGATGGAACCAAAAATGCCATTTCCAGCAGAAAAAAAAATTGATAATATATTTTTTTTCTTTCAATTCGACGCTTTCAATTCCGCTGTAGATTTTACAAGGATATTTGTAGTGTAATGAGAGCGTAGAAAAAAAATTGGTATTGTGAAACTTGACATTCTTGACGAGTAAAATATTTCAAAATATTTATAATAAAAAATCAGGTAAATATATTGTTATGAAGAAAATGTTTGACGTACCGATCGTACCGATTATTCAGCACACCACTGAAGCGTGTCACAGTAAATGCAAGGTACAATAATAAAGCTATGGACATGATTGTAACTCACCTACATAGACAGCAATATAGTGTGTAATATAAAATCACGCGAGTTTAATAACCTGAAAAAATTGCGAAATCCACAGAGTGTTAATCCAGTCTATCGTCGAAAACCAGTCAGAAACGATAGATCAAGACTGTCCCGGACAACAGAATTTTTTTTTTTTTTTTTTTTTTGCCAATTCCTGAATGCTGGTCTCTGGTGAGAACCCCGTCGATATTCTAATGATTTCGGCGAACTGACTTCACGTTTCTTAATATATTTTATTCAAATCACGTAGCATACGAATCCTCGCGGTATAAATGCGCGCGAGTAGCAACAAAATTCAAAATAATTGCGTGCGCGGCTTTGAAGCGAAATTCTCGTGAGCATAAGAGATGAGTGTTATTTAGAATAGTTATGTGATTTTAAAAAATTGACTAATATTCTCCATTCAAAGCTCGAAATTTAAATCCTAGTGCCATGATGGAAATATCAGTATTTCATATTTGCATAAAAATCTTATCGTTTTTTTTTACAATAATTTGTTTTAAATGTCTCAATTTTTGAAAAATTAATTATAACGGACCGCTTAAAAAAATGATACAGAATGTTTAATTAGTTTTTTAAATAAACAGCACATATTGTATGTATTTTTTTTACACATGATAGACAAAAAATACAATATAAAAATAACAGATAATTGATATTCTACTATTGTAAAATAAAACGATATAGTTTTGTTTTAAATGTGAAAGATTAATATTTCAGTCATGAATCTACAGCTCGAATTCTGGACTTTTATTTCAGAATTTTTCTAATAAATTCAAAGATACTCAGTAAAACTCAATATTTTTACATTAAATTTACATCGAATTCATGTTTTTTTTTTTTATTGAACTTAGAATCATCTAAATTCTACATTTTACTTTTTTCCAATAAATAAAAAACGACACAAAATAAAAATCTAATAAAAATCACAGGTGTTCTTTTAAGTGACAACGATATAAAAAAATAAATAAAAATCGAAGAGGGTCTCGGGTTTCATCTTGGGTGAATTATAATACCATGGAATGTCCCATAAGCAATCGGTATATAATCTGACAGGGCAGCTGGTAGGCGAGATAAAAGCCCGGCGATCGGCCGTCGCGAGAGAATACGAGAACTGAACGAAAGAGAAACAAGAAGAAGAAGAAAAAAAAAAAAAAAAAAAAGGAGTACGCGTGATGGAAGGAAGGTAATGAGGACGAGGATCGCGTGAGGCACGTGCCCGAAGCTCCAGCCTCTGTCATTATCCGGAAGAGAGCCGGCTGCCCCCGGGCCTCATTCTACCTCTCTCTATATACCTCCGCTCTTCTCGACAGGGCGCGTATGCATACAGAGTATAATATACTGGAAGACGAATGAGAGGCAGAAGCGAATGAGTAGCAGCCATGGGCTACGCAAACGTGCGCGTTTACGCTAAAGCTCGAGTCGTACGTCTCGCGGGTTCTCTCTTAACGCACTCGTCATCAAGACCCGACGAGTGCCTCGTTAAAACTCGGACGGATATCCCGTTTCGTCTATCTGCAACGTCGAGGAAGACATAACAAAAATTTTGCGAAAAAAAATGGGATGAAAATACGCTGTGACAGATATTTCTTTGAATTTTATAGTTTTTTATATTAATTTAAAGTAGTTTCTGTGAATAAATGTATATTTAATTCGATGTCTCAGAAAAAGCTGTATTTTTGTTTACTTCTAAAAAAAATGTATTATAAGAGTTGTCTTGTGTCAGGTTTTTAATGAAATTTTGTAAATAATTTTGTGTTTTATTGTAACGATTGTTGTAAAGTGACGAAAAATTTATTCGAGGCTCTGTTTAATTTTAGGTCTTCCACTTATAATTTTTAGGCCGAAGATTAACGATCCTGAATGTTTATAAAAATGTTCAGAGTTTCGAAATTGAAGTGTTGAATTTTCAGTTAAAATTAATTTTGTCGTCTTATCGAAACGAAGAGCAGGTTTTGAAAAATCAGAACAGTATTTAGAGATCATTCGGGAACCCGGAAAATGAATTAAAATCGAAATTCTGATATTTTGGGAAAATTTCTTTTTTCTTAATTAGATAAATCTTTATTTAAAATAAAGAAATAAATGTTTCTTTTTTTCGAGTCGAATCCCCACCGCGACTCTTGATCTATTTTTAAAAATCTATTTAAAATTCAAACTCGACTTGCCAAGATTACTCATTTTGACAGCAGGAAAATAATGGACTTTTTATAACTCGTCTCTGTCATGAATTAATTTAAAATACACAAGCTCACGTTTTTATAATAAAAGGCAGATTGTATGAAAATTGTCACGATACTAAAAGTTGCGAAAAAAATCAAATTTAATTCGATATTTGAGATTAAAAATCGCAATTTAATAATTCAAAAATGAATTTCAAATTTTGAAGTTATCAAATCTGGATTCTTAAGACATTTTTCGCATATAAAATGAAATTATCATTTGAATTTATCAACCATAAAGTAAATGGTAACCCAAAAAAAGATTTTAAAAATACTTTTTTTTTACTGGCTGATTATTTGAATGGGCCATATTCATCACTTTCAACACAGTATTTCAATGGAATCTATAATTAGTGTATAAAAAAAACTAATGAAAATTGCTAAGTAGCTTTATGACGACTTCCGTTGCCGTATGTGAAATTCTGTAGATCTCACGAGGAATCATTATGCGAGACGCGAAGACCACACACACGCGTGCCTTTTCTCACGTAAATCTAAACAAGAATGCGAATAAATTATGGATTTAATAGACTATTGAATACCGAGGAACTTTCACGAGCGAATGAAGATTCGTACATACGTACGATTGCATCGATAAGCAAAAGCTTGTCATTGTCAAAATGACGCGATGAAGGGTATGTGGACGTCGTGATACATGAGTGGGTAGAGACACCGTAAACGATCTAATGAAACGGCTCATTAGTCGATCTAGTTCCGACGTCCCTATGAATTTTTGGGGTCTCCTGTGCAACATAAAGGAGCGCCGAAAATTGTTTCCTCGAAGCCTAGCCCTAGTAGACAATAATTATGATGGAGGGTCAATAAAACCGAACTAAATGTATATTGTCTAGGCGTACAACAAGAGGTAACAAGAGGTCACAAACAATAGTTTTCACGAAAAAAAAATTTTAATTTGTTTATTTTCGATGTTTTTATATATATTTTTCGCGTTTTTCTCGTCGAATTTTCTATTTTTCCGGCGAACAACGATGTTTTTCGGAATCAGCGGAAAATTTCCCATCGGATAGGGGTTTTAAACTTTATGAAATCGAAAATTTTTTTTTCGCGAAAAACGCAAGGGGTATGTATGGAAAAATTTGCAATTTCTGAGGTTTCGGATTTAAAATTCTGTGAAAAATTCGGAAATCATGGTATCGCGTTCCGCCTTGCGACATTCTCTTCGTTATTGAGTTTTCTATCGAACGGAAGAAGAAAATCGAGATTCGATCGATCAAACAAAAAGTAATCTCAATTTTAGTGAAGTGACGAAATTTCGCGAAAAGTGCGGAAACACTTTTTTTTTTTTTTTTTTTTTTTAACACCTTATTTCGATGTATTTTTGCCCGTACACAACGAATTCACCATTAGTTTTTTTCTAAACACAATAGTTTTCACGAAAAAAAATTAAAAACTTGATTATTTTCGATGTTTTTAGTTACGTTTTTCGCGTTTTTCTCACTGAGTTTTCTATTTTTCGAGCGAACAACCGTGTTTTTCGGAATCAGCGGGAAATTTCCCATCGGATAGGGGTTTCAAACTTTATGAAATCGAAAATTTTTTTTTCGCGAAAAACGCAAGGGGTATGTATGGAAAAATTTGCAATTTCTGAGGTTTCGGCTTTAAAATTCTGTGAAAAATTCAGAAATCATGGTATCGCGTTCCGCCTTGCAGCATTCTCTTCGTTATTGAGTTTTCTATCGAACGAAAGAAGAAAATCGAGGTTCGATCGATCAACCAAAAAGTAATCTCAATTTTAGTGAAGTGACGAAATCTCGCGAAAAGTGCGGAAACACTTTTTTTTTTTTTTTTTTTTTAACACCTTATTTTGATATATTTTTGCCCGTACACAACGAATTCGCTATTAGTTTTTTCCTAAAAACAATAGTTTTCACGAAAAAAAATTTTAAATTTGATTATTTTTGATGTTTTTATATACATTTTTCGCGTTTTTCTCATCGACTTTTCTATTTTTCGAGCGAACAACGATGTTTTTCGGAATCAGCGGGAAATTTCCCATCGGATAGGGGTTTTAAACTTTATGAAATCGAAAATTTTTTTTTCGCGAAAAACGCAAGGGGTATGTATGGAAAAATTTGCAATTTCTGAGGTTTCGGCTTTAAAATTCTGTGAAAAATTCAGAAATCATGGTATCGCGTTCCGCCTTGCAGCATTCTCTTCGTTATTGAGTTTTCTATCGAACGAAAGAAGAAAATCGAGATTCGATCGATCAAACAAAAAGTAATCCCAATTTTAGCGAAGTGACGAAATTTCGCGAAAAGTGCGGAAACACTTTATTTAAAAAAATTTTTTTTAACACCTTATTTCGATGTATTTTTGCCCGTACACAACGTTTGAAATAGGGGTTTCAAACTTTATGAAATCTTTTAGGAGGAATTATTCTTAATAATTCCTCCTAAAAGTTTAGATTGGGATAAACATTTCCTAAAAATTTCATATCAAAATATTCTTTGATCATATTTCTCCAACAAAAAAAAAAATCTTGTTTGTGGAATCATAAAAAAGATACAAATTCATTGATTTGCTATTAGTAATATTTTTGGTAGCTTACATGTTTATCGATCAGTGTAATTTATAAATTTTGTAAATATATTTATTTTTATTCTTCTAAAATATAACAGCTAAAATTATTGTTAACAAATTTTCTGAACATTACTCAGATACACTAGTCATCAACATTTATCAATAACAGTCACAATGTTAATCGATAAATATAATAAATATAGCATTATTTTAACATCTAAAATATTTATTGGAAAAGGGTTTTTATTTTTATTTCTCTATTATTTATTTTTCTGTCAGCATTGAAGATATATTTTGAGCTTTTTTTTTTTGGTAAGGCTTGGTCGATGATAAGGCGGATTAGAATACCGTATTCAATGACTTTGCTCAATCAATGAGCCGGTCAATTCGGACTTCCACTCGACTAGAACCCGCCGTGTTGCCTTCTTAGGTTCGGCGAGCCAGAGTTCCGCCCACCATATGCTACGAAAGTGGACACCAACCCGCGTGTCCTTCTGGTTTCCGTCGAAATGCAGGCTATTGTGTTGACCATCGGCTCCTCATCGAACATATGTTATCCAGGACGAGTAGCCTTGGCAAACTTCGGGAAAATCCCGGTCCAGGATAAAATCTTGACTAGTAGAAAAAAAAGTGCTTGGAAAATTCGACTTTTTGTTCGTACTTCCTTTTCTTCCGCTTATTCACTTCCCGGGCGTTGAGATAATTTAAGGCAGCATGTGAAAAGCAGCTGATGACTGGCAATACTCCGCATTTTTTTTTACCCTCTTGCAAAGTAGACAATAGACAAAATTCTTGGTTGAAATTTTATTTTGCAGAAGCAATCCCCTTTTGAAAGATTCAACTTTTTTTTATCTAGAATCTCTAACATTTATTTTTCAACTAAAAGAGTTTCATAAGATTCGCTCATACCAAATTCCATAAAATTATTTTTTTTTTTAAGTTTTTGCAATTTAGGTTGTTTATAAAATATAATAAACTTCCGGTTTGACATACATTTTGAAACATTCACATTAGACTTTTATGCTCTATTTTGGTGTTTATTATTATTTGATTATCATATAGGTGCATCTCGTGTTTGGGAAAATTAAGATTATTTCTCAAACTATTTTTTTTCTTGTGGGATTTGAAATTTAACGATCATTGGAATATAGGATTATTCAATCTTACTAATGAATATTAAAGTCAGTTAAAAATAATTCAGACTAATAAAATGTCTCCAAATAAATCTACATTGAAATGAAATACGAGAGTGGCCTAAATTGCAAATGCTGGAAATATCGAAACGATGGAATTCCTGCGGGAAGTCGCGTGAATTTTATTAAACCAGTTTCATAAAACTGCACTCCTACGAAATTCCATAAAATTATTATTTATCTTTAAAGATATAACAATTTATGTTATTTATCACAATGCTCACGTGTCTCAAATAAAAATACACAATACCGAACTTTTGGTTCTAAATAAATTTTAAGCCCCTCATATATTTTTTCATTATTATTTCTATTATTGATGATTATTATTGTTGCTTCATTATATGTATCTCATGTTCAAAAAAATCGTCTTTTTTTTTTTTAAGTCCATATTTCCTTTTCCTCCGCTTACTCGCAAGTTCCAGAGTCCCAAAATAAGTTTCTGCAGCATATAAAAAGTATCAGTGTTCTTTTTTTTGTCTTTCGAGGAAGACAAGGTCGCTTCGTTGATCCGGAGTTGATTTTATATCGACGATATTCTCTCGCGTCGGCTAAGTGATAGGATATTTTGTCCCGCTCGGTCGGAGCTGACTGTAATAAATAATGGGACACATATAGTAGATACACTAAACCGCATACTCGAGCCATCATCCGGCTGATATATCGTATTACGTAATCGATCGTGGTAATAATGGTATAGGTCGCGATAAAACTGGGTCATTGTATCTCCCCGCAGTCACACACGCATATATATATATATATATATATATATACACTGTTTATTAACAGATCCGTCCAACGGAGACGGAAAGAAGACGAGTCGCGCGCGGCGCATCAGTATCGCAGAGGCATATACACTCGTTATATGGTATCAGCTGTATATTAATTAATGCGATTACGTTCGGTTAATTAATCCGTTTAACGTGCTCCAATTCTCGCTTCTGCGGGTGCAAATGATGATACTGATTTCCGACGTGAGTCGTCCGTCCAGACAACAAATTAATTCCTCTTTGTTTCTCCTGTTGTTACATGAGATTATTAAATATTATCAGTAGAAGCGATGAATCATCGAAGCCGATGACTGTATCATCTGTAAGTCTAAGCAGCCTATTTGTTTAAATTATTCTATAATTGCTTCTTCATACAGGAAGATTTGTTGTGATGAAAACATTTTTTTTTGTGATTTTCATGTTAGCACACTCGGAATCACCTAGAACGTCGGGAAAATGGTTCAGTAAAAATGTCCGTGTCCGTGTGTTTGTCGTGTGTGCGTGCATTCCAGACACCGAAAATTCAATCGTCCATAACTCACGAACGGCACGACGGATCGAGCTCAAATTTGTCGCACAAGTAGAGCAGAGACTCCTCTTTAATCGGTGTGATTTTTTTCAAAATGTTTGCAATTTTTAAATAATAGTTACAAATTTTATATGAGAAAGCAATGTGCAAAGTTCTCCTTTTTTGTTGTCGTTGGAACAAATCTGGGCATTTTTTTGTAACTTTCAATGAGACATATCCGACATTACAAAATTTTCGTTGTTCTTTTCAACAGAAAGATTTAGAGAAATATCCTATTTCAATGTTACCAAGATGCGTATGTATCTCTGCTCTCAAGTCCGTAGTCCACCGAGCAACGCATATCCTTGTTGATATAAACTCGGATATGACGTATCGGACAGCGCCGCTGACTACCGTCTCATTACAATATGTCAAGAGAATTTATTCATTGCCTGTTGAGCTGTAAGTACTGTATACACACAGCCGGTGCGCTTGTCGGACGGGAGCAATACCGATAAGCCACACGAACTCGACAGAGGGAAAACAGGTTTGGTGTGTCTCCGTCGACAGTCTGCGACGACTTTTCGTACCGGAGAGGCATGAAAGCGCACCGAGAGGCGCGAGGAGTCAGCAAAAGAGTCGAAACCGAACAAGGTGACCTGCCTCGGGGCTTTCGCAACGCATGGCGCCCACATGCTCACGCAGCAAAAGCAATAATATATATATATATATATAGTACTAGCAGCAGGAGAAACAGCAGCAGCAGGTATATATTTGTGACCATGCGAAAGGTGTTGTCCTGATGTCGTTTTCACGTGCGTGCTTAAGACCCAGGAATTACCAATTTTAAGAGACGACATCAGTTAAACCTTCAAAATATTTCATTAACACATGCGGATTTTTTTTTTTTTTTTTAGGACAAAATGAATTTTATAAGGTTATTCTTTTTTTTTTTTTAACTTATAACGATTTATGTTATTTATTGAAATAATCGTGTCGAAAGGATTTGGTGAAAATATGCAATATCGACTTCCGGTTCGACGAAAATTTTTTATTTCATTTAAAAAAAAAATGTAATTATCATTACAATATTAGCGATTTTTAATTCATACTATTTTCAATATTGACCAACACCACATTTTCTAATGAACTATCGTTGAATTGTTGGACTATTTTTTTAAATTAGAAGCAGATCTGTTGGTTAGTTTAACAAAAAGTCGTTTGTAATTTATGATTTTTCGGTTGCTACTAAAATGATAAAAGAAGAAAATAAAAATTTCACAAATTGGATGTATCGAGTCAATATCAGCCCTAAAACTAGGTTACTGATACAGATTTAGTTCACAAAGCTATATTTACTGATTACTGATAAAATTTCTTTCCAATAAGTCAGTCTTGAAATAGACATTAAACCATAGTTATCATTTATTTTAAAGCCTAAAAAAAATTAAATAACTCTTTAAAAAAGCGACAATCTAATTAATTTAATAAAGCTATAAATAATTCAACGAAAGATATTTTTTTTCGTTTGTTAAACGAAACTTTCCTCTCAGTACTGAGTCCACGAAATAAACAATCCGTAAAATTTCAGCACTTAATTTAACCCCGTTAGGGTGAAATCTCATAAATCCAATGATACTTTTACTCTCTCCGCTCGACTAATTTCATACTTTAACGATTCGTCGTTAACCGAAGAGAACTCGCTTCGCGAAATCACGCGGATGACTCGTGAATCCGTCGGCAATCATGCTTACGAAAATATATCCGAGTGCACATATGATGCACTCGTGTGCACACGTTAAAATAATAAAAAAAAAAAAAAATTAATGAAATAAAAAATAAAGAAGTGCACACATCAGGATCGAGAAATACTTGATTTTTGTCCGAGTGCTGGTGAAAGCCACGGTGTACGTTCAGTATATTATACGCCGACGTCTTTTACGAGGTTTGAGCTTCGTTGGCGGGTGTTTGTGAGGAGGTGCTCCTTATAAAGTAGCAGAGAGACTCCGCGCTCGCGACCACTCTGCGTTATAGTATATATATATATATACGCCTTAGTTTGTGACTTGCGTCATCGACTCGTGTGTCCCTCGATCGTGTCACACGCACGAATACCTGCATTTTTTATAGCGTACTCTGTGTGAACACAAGAGAGTTACACACATCGTTGATGTATGCAACGATGATTCGATATATGCTTACTTGGTGCGCGGCTCGCGTCAATGGACGGATTGAAAGGCTGCGGTCGCGTTCCGATAATGATTGACGTTCCTTGTAGTTAGGTAAATATGGAAATAGATTGTGAGTTTACCGACAAAGTCGTGTGGGTGGCTACATCCTGTAATCCGATCGCATCTCACGACGCGGTAGAAAAAAACACAGCAAATGAATTAAGCTTTTGAGTCTCTGAATCGAAATTATATTTTTTGCACATTCAACAAAAACATCCTGAATTTGTATTTTTTATTTTTAAAAAGTCTGTAAGTTTCAAGTTTCGTGAATAAAAATACAAAAGTGTAAAAAGATTGTATTTTAATTTTGCCAAATATTCTAAAAAAAAAATGTACAGAAATGTAAATTTGATGAAGTATGCGATTGTATAAAATGTTAAGTCTCAAGAAAATCTTAAGAAAAGCATCTACAATGGTGTCTATTTTAATTAAAAAAAAATAAGTCTATAATTTTTCCAATAAAAAAGTACGAAAGTATAGAATAAATGTATTAAATAATTGTATTTTTTTCTTTTTGCAAACTTTATTCTTTCTCGAAATTTTTATACCAAAAAAATGTAAATTTTTCAAAGTAAAAGACTGTATCCACAAAATGCTAATTTAAAAAAAATTGAAGCTTGATACAATGAAACAAAAGTACGTCTCATCATTTGGATATTCTCAAAAATATTCCACAGGGCTTCCAATGAAAAATCACGTGATTCATTGCTGTTGGTATTCTCCAGTCATCCAAATGTCGGACATGTCATCTCATATGTCCCAAAGCTTGATATACATATGTATATCTTTTAATAGCCGCTTGTGTACCAACGGCAAGCATAGAAAAAGTGACTAAACATCCACTCGTCAACTCAGAGTTTCCAGCTCGCGCGAATCCTCCTGCCACTTGTCGCGCGTGACGATCACTGTTCTCTGGCTACTTCAAGTCTTAGGGAGGCTCTGCCCAACTGATTTGACTTTCTCGGCACGCGTCTTCGCATTACCATATACGTTCTGCGCTCTTCACATCAGTGTGTCCCCTCTCGTCGAGTTCGCTGAACCTCTTTCGTTCAATGGATTTCTTTCTATAAAGAATACATATTTTTCGTGCATATATCTTCTTTCGTCACGGGATAATGCTTTTTTTTTCAGATGCATACAGACACAGGAAAGAATAAGAAAGGAACAAGACACGCAAAAGCTTCAACGGTTATGAAACATATTTCACAGCATGCTTTTTTTCTTTTTAAATAAGAGGAGTTTAAGATCTGTTATTAAAATAAGATTTTAGTTGGATAAGTCTATTTTGGTATCACCGTGAAGATGGAATCAGCGGACATTTAAAAAAAAAAAAAAAAATTTTAAACGCTGGTTGCTCGTTTGCCTTTTTTATTGCTTCTGATATTACTTTTATGTTTTCAACTCAAGGCTGGCTACTTATTAGCTCACGAGTGAGTGACGTAAATCATAATTTCGACCATCACAATATTTTTTTTATAGAACATCGCGTAATGAAAATGCGTAAACATGTAATCAAGAACACAAAAAAGGGTTCTCCTATAGAAGTTAATTCAGAAACACCATTTCGATACTAATGTATTCGGAAAAAAACATATTTTTTGGTAATTAATAAAATAAATATATTAAGATATTCTACAAAAATAATAAATATCAAATTATTTGTCGAATAAATGAACAAATAGTTTTGACAATATTTTTATAATCAAACGAATTTATAACAAAATATTGTGAATGAATTTCTCGAGTATTGCCATTTAGCTATCTAATTCATCACTCACCAGAGGATTATTAAAGCATTAAAGCACAACAACAAAAATCCTTATTTTAACAACTAACAAGTCAAATTGTTATATTGACAAAAAAGTGTTTCTGTATTTTGCAAAAAAAAATAATTTTCCTCCATTGCAGTATAGTTTTTTATAAAAAATATAAATATTTTCAAACACATGTCGTTCTATGTCAGGGAATAATTCATTTTTTTCCAGATGCGTACAGAGACTGGAGAGTATGAAAGGAATAAAAGAAAGGGACGGGGCAAAATCCTCGACGGTCGTGAAAGATATTTTACGACTAGTCAGGAGCAGTCAGAAGCTTCAGGTATTCAAGATATGTGTAGTGGTAGCTCTCGCAGCGGATAGTTCCTGATGTCAGCCAGGAGCTCTGACAGGGTCGAGGGTCTCGAGCAGTCAAGCACGTGGCGTGCGCGCGGTTTTATTACAACCCCTCTGTGTATCGCTACACGGCAAAGCATACTCAGTATATGCCGAGCTGTTGCTTTCCGTTGACTCTTGAAACGGCAGACCAGCAGCATTCGTTGAGGCGTAGCGGATACTAGTTGAATGGCTGAACTATCTCCTCTCCAAATAGGCACCAGCATATTCATTCGTCTATTTAATAATGCTACATGCACAGAGACGAATAAAAATAACATAAATCTCGAGGATATAATACGGTCATAGGGAAAAGGCTATTGAGTAAGGCGAATCGCAAGAATAACGAGGTATTTAGCTGTCTGGAATGGAGAACGAATATAAAAATAAAGAACAAAAGTGTGAGAGTCGAGGATGAAGATTTGTGGGAGTAGTCTGAGCGATGAAGGGATTATGATGAGATTTGAGGAAGGTCGAGTGAATCAGCCTCGTCGCTGAGGGAGAATTTATGTATTTGTTTTACAAACAAATATTTCACAATGAAACAATGCTTCAAGGACATTTTGTGACAAGATGCTGTTAATCATTTTGCAAGAATTAGGAATTATAAGCTATGCCAATTAATGAATAGAGCTAACTTTTCAGTACAGGTAACTGATAATAATTGTCTAGTTTACAAATATGAATGAATTTTTAACGAATTATTTTTGTACATTTTTTCTAAAGTTAACAAAAAAAGAAAAAGTTAGTGAATATTTAAGGATAAACATTTATTTTTTTAAATTACAAAAAACATTTTTAATTTTACTGTGCTAAAAAAAAAAAATACCAGAGGCCACTCGGTGAATTTTTATGACTTTATACCATTGACTTGTTTTCGTGTTGCCTGACATTTCTGCTGACATTTAAGAATTTTCATGACTTTTCATTAGACACCCCGTAAAGTAATATCACGCGATTACAACGGTGATTCATCTTCCCCCGGTCTCCTAAAATATTCAATTCGTTGCCGCTCTCTCAACGGGACGCCGACGACCCTGTTGAAGTCGAATCGAGCGAGCATACTCTTCAGCACTATCCATAGTGGCATAATACCACAGCGTTTATCACTTAAGGTGAGGCTCAATACCGCCTCTTTCGCGCACTGCTTCTCGAGTGAGCCAGCACCAGAAAAATCGCGTGTGCGCGAGGAAGAAAAAGTGTCGAGTGTCCCTTTAACACACACACACACACACACACACCGTGTACCGCGCGTACACGATCCGTGCGACTGTGTCGGTCCCTCGAGTATCGGGCAATCCGGGGGTCCCTTTAGCAACACAGTTATACACAAGCAGTTCCAGCGACACCGCGATGATTCGAATCCAAGTGTACCCTATATATACACTGCTCATGCACTGAGCCGTAGCAAAAGCTGCGTGCGCCCAATAGATCGAATCTCCCGATTGCACAGTCGGGAAAAATGGGCACGATGGACGTTACAGTAGAGTTACTCTAACATTAGAAAAGACCGGGGCTAGTTGAATCAATTTTTTGCCTTGGAATTTTGTTAAAAATTTTGACTAAAAATTGCATAAAAATCAATTTTTTTTTCAAACAAAATTAGGGAATATAACTTTGAGTATAACGTAAAAATGAAGAAATCTCAAAATTCCGAAAATATTTGATTGATGATGTTCATCTTAGAATGAAACTCTTAAAGTGTAATTTCAAGATTGCCCTTATACTTTCAGACCCACACTTCAAAAGACCCTTTAAAATCTACAATTTCGGAAAAATTATGTATAAAATAAAAATTGTAATATTGCATTTAAATTTTTTGCAAAATTCGACCACGAAGTTACGAAGATATTTAAATTTTAATGAAATATTGAATACATTTTTGCAATAATTCTGGCAGATTTACGCCGATAAAATGCCGATTTTAAAAAACGTTCTTGACTCTATTTGCCTCTGGAGCATCTCACCCCGGTTACCCCAACGCGTTGTCACTGCGCTGTATAACTTTAGCCTCAATGTATATACATACATACAGCTCTCGCATTGAGCAATTCGCCAAGTACGGTGTCTGGCTATGCGGTGACTGTGCACACGCATCCACAGCATCCAACAGCTACGCACATTGCGGTTTGATAGCTCTGCTCGTTGTACACACCACACGATGGAGCCGTCCGATTTTGCCAAATAAGGGATTATAAATGCCCGACTGTCCTCGTATCGCGTTGTAATAAGTCAATATACCGCGGCGATCGAGGGAAGAGGGCACTTCTGGCGGACATCGGGGCGCGAATAGAGAATATATAAGGCGAAAGAAGAAGAAGAAGAAGAAGAAGAAGAAGAAGCCGAAAGCGAGCGCGAGAGTTCGATCTGTGAATTGTGAATTGTTCTCGCCGAAGAGCTGCCGCCAGTGTGCTAGCAGCGAAGGAGGTCTTGTAAATTTACGAGGCACTGTCGAAGGCACTCTCTTTGATCGCTATCGTATTAGGTATAGTTGTGGCTATGTCTCTTGTCTCTCTCTCTACATATAAAACCAGACACATTTGTATGTAACACTTGTTTTCCAAGACTGCATCACACCGCACAGCGGTTAAACTTGTTTTAACGGACATTGTTGGCAGAGAATGATCAACTTTATATACGGAAGTAAAACAACTGTTACGATAGAACTGGAACTGTTCGGAGTCGGTTAAAGATTATATTGTTGGAGAAAAAAAAAATTGTATATAATTGTCTAGTGATCGTTCGATTCCCTGTCATCGCTGTCAGGTGAACTTCCGTTTGGAAGAGAAGAGTCTGCCTTGTTTATCCTTGAAAATATATACACCTGGGCAGGCCGGTTTACTCTCGTGACGCGTGGCTAGCAGAGTCAACGTTTTTATTTATAATTCTTACGAGAGCCAATGAGCAACTTATGAGGCAGTTTACCAGTGTATCTTATTCTATGTGTGTGTCTGTGTGTGTGTTTGTGACAGTATAACGAGTTGATGACTGGTTGCCATGTAAGGAACTTGATGTCGCGTTTGGATAGACGCATGGTCTTGGCTTGTGGTTAAGGTAGTCCTTTCGAGTCAGCCTTTTCGAACATTGAGAGATACATTTTTCGCTGTCTTATATAGTTGCGATTTGTGGACATTCTAAATGTGGATAGTCCAAAATATTTCGTCCTAAGAAATTCATCTGAATTGAAAGTGAAATCTCACAAAATCTATTTACTCATTAAATATGCTCCAAAAAATTACCTATGAAAATGCTTCATTTTCTTGTGCTTGTTAATTGAAAAAAAATGAAGATGCAAAATTTCATATCTGCTGCACAATTATATTTTCATCATTTTCAGATGACTCAGCATTTTTTTTTTTTACCAGGTAGAAAGATTAGGAGTCAGGAGAAATGATAATTTTTTCAGCACCTTTGGCACACACCTAAGTAGAGGTAACGGTGTATTAAAAATGTCATACGAAGTCCGCTTTCTTACTCACTATATCATACGATATAAAGTGGATTTAAGCGTGGGAATTACGTCAAGTATATACACGTTTATTAATGTGTAATGGTACCTCGATATACGAGACCGGTTCGCCCATGCAACGACATAAGTGTAAGCATGCTTACACTTATGTCGCCCAATACACTACGTTCTCCATATACTCGTGCATATATGCGTCACTTCTACAGGTGATTGTATACATTTCTCATGAAGAATGCTGAATGAAGAAATCGAAGAAAACGTATTAAGAGTGGGCGAGTGAGGCCTCGTCACTTTCGACCCACGTGTACGATTCTGATCATCTAACGAGGATAGCGAATGAGTTCACAGATCGAACATGAAATCGTTTCTCGTTATCATCTCGATGTAGTGCTTAGTTACTCGTCAAGTAGGTGGGTGAATCGAAAAATTTCTTCAGACAATTTTTTAAAGATCAAACGATATATAAATGATGAATGACTACAGAATAATAATAATAATTTATTCATTACAGTATATTAAATATACATTATTCATATTATTTTTAGAAAATCAAGATTTTTTGTTATCAGCAAAAAAAAATGTCCGTTGCTTGATGGGTTAAAATGTCCAGTATTTATGTGAGTGCCAATCGATAATACAAGAGTTAATTAGACGATCCGACCGATGTTAATCAACCTAACGAACTTCCTGTGATTGAGTAATCGAGGAAATTAAATGCTATCGATTTCAATTTCAAGGTGATGTGCAACTAACGCAGGTGACGTGTAAGTTGAGTGTCTTCAAGGTGATGGATACAATTCTTTCAGGATAGTGAAAAATCTCTTCTTTGATGATAATGACCAGAGCGAGAGAAGCTGCAGACCAGCAAACACGTTTTATGAATTGTAGATTGCATAATATATGCATATGCATAAACCGGCGCTCCCTCTTGACAGCACGTGCTGTCTCTGTCTTACTCGCTCTCGTACTCTGTATAACCACTTCTCGTGCTGTTTATAAGCTCGTGGTTAAACACACCACTTATGTGTGTGGGTTACGTTTGCCTACGTGAGAAGCACCGTATACGTCGCACGAGTCGCGACGCACACCGAGCCGAGTGTGTGTACGATCGCTCGTGCAACCTAGAATTCTCGAGTGTGTCAAGGTTGCTGACATCAATGGGATATTTGTGCGAGAGCTGCAAGCGATCACTAGGAAGCGAAGTAGATTATTACTAATACTCATTTTTTTTTTTGTAAAATAAAAAAAGATACATTTACTGTCATGTGGCAAAATCCGAATAATTTTCATATTTGTAAAATACATTTTTATTTGTGATTTCAATGGGAAGGTATTTTAAGTAAATTACATTTATTTATTAAAATAAATTTGTCGCAGTGAAATAAAATTTTGGAATTTATTGACGATACAGAAAAATTCTCAACTATTGGGCATTGAAATACAATGATTGTTAATGTTCTGTTATTTGTCTACAATATTTAAAGTGAAAATGTTTTTGGACAGCCATATGAGTTTTATATTCTTGTTCCTTCTTTCAGTTGAATTTTTTTTTAACTTAGAAAATATTACCTCCATTTGTTTAGTAAATTCGTCTTACGATAGAAAGTTTGTTTAAATTTCAAAAAATTATTCGCCTAATAGATTTTTGTTACCAAAATGATTAATTCTAGTATTTTTGAAAGCAAAAAAAAAATTCGATCTGTGTTGCCTATTGCAAAAATGTCATTTTTTGTATATTCTTTTACTATGTAAAAAAAAAAAAATTCGTAAAATAATCATCTAACAAAATTTGTCTTTCAAAGTTTCACTCCAATCTCCTCTCTCGCCGGATGTGCAGAAATTGTGGAAGTCGTTTGAAATAAAAATCTTATTCAAATGCCGCACGCGTCTCTTTTCGTGTAGCAGTATAATCCGCTTGCGAGGAAGGGGATTTCCTCATTATATTCTACTCGTCGTGTATACCAGTACTTGCGGAGATCGTGCGAGAATATCTATGCCGTCATTTCCGTTCGAAAGGGTCTTCACCCTTTGGGTCTTTCATGCCGTACGAGACGCCGCTGTCAACGATTCGACCGAGTGATTCGAGTTGACGTTATCGGCATTGAAAAAGCCACGGGGATTAATTTTATCGAGAATAGACATACATGTAGCTCTCTCCCGATGAATTGCTAAACGGAAGTCAGGATGAAGGGTGCAGCCATCTAATTGGCGCACCCTCTTTTTATCGCTATCTTTAACGTGGTCTGTGCCTCGATAATCTTATCTTTTTCTCTTCGTTCACAATCAAAAGTATACCTTTTTCCTCGACTCGTTTACTTGTGTCTGTAGGGATGCGCACATCTTTGAATTATGAACAAAAAAATTATAGCTACGATTTATTATTTGGGAGATCACACACCGATCGGACCACCTTTTACCATGACGATCATCGATGCAGTTAATTATTTTTTTCGTCATTCACTGCAATGAATGGAGCGTGCTCCATTTTTTTCAAATTTTTTATCGCATACTTCGCGCACTTGTGAATTTCTAAAAATTGCGTTAAAATTCTTTCGAATGCACGTATCTTCTTGGATATAAGTCGTGTCGTTAAAAAAAACGTGTATAGAAGTATTTCGCTTTGAAGTATACTTTTATGGAAATTTATTTTTCAAAATTCTCCAACTCCTCCGAAACATTGATTTTTAATTAATGAACATAACAATCGTTTCTAAAATACTACTAATAAAGATGAACATTTTAAGCTAGACGGGAAGTGGGACCATCTTTTCTCAAATTTTTATCAGAGTTAAAAAATAAATAAAAAATGAAAACTCTCATAAAATTTCGGGAAAAAATTGACCCTCTTTCGGGACAATATTTTTATGTTTTTTTTTTACGAGAGTTTTAATTTTTTTCTAATTTTTCAAACTTTCATAAAAAAATTTAAAAAAATAATATATCCCCAATTATAGGTCCAGTGAAAAAAATTGGTTCTGTTGGTCGTTAATAGTTAGTACTATTGACAGTCAATAGTAATTTTTGAATCCGTATTGTAAATATTAAACGCTCCATACTTTTTTTACCGAAAGGGTTTGGCATTAAAGTGTGTGGAGCTCGCACACGTAATAAATTATACTTAGCCGAGGCGTTCGCGCTTCCCGTCAATCCAATCTCCGTAATAGCCGTGGATTGCCGAATCCAAAAGGAAGAAAGTGGCCGCGCACTCTATTAAGGTGGTTCTTGAGGTACAGTCAAGTCAATCGATTGATATAATTTAAAATAATTGTTTAAACCCATTTCAAATGAGAAACTATCATTAATAGAGGTGTACCTAGTTTAAGAAGTTTCTACGTAATGTAAAGAAAAATAAATGTATAATAATGAATTTACATAATAATAACTATCTGTTTGCGTCAATATAGATCAATGTCCATGTATTTTGTACGATTTTTTTTTAAACGCTAAATTTTATTTCAATCTTGACAAGCGATTTTTAATTTTCTTGATAGAAAGATGCTTCACGAATTCATCAAATAATTTGCTTCGTTTAATTTCTCAATGAGATGAACAGTTTTGATCAACGTTGTAGCTCAGTTTCTTTTTTTTTTTTCAAATAAAAAAAATTGCAATGGCTGTAATTTGTAAACGATGAATGTCGTTGTAAATATTTTTCATAGAGTATTTATCGAGAAACAAAATGAGTTTTTATTTTTAAGATCGAACTAAAATTACGAGTGTGGCTTAAGAAAAACTGCATAAAAATATACATTTGTTTTTATTAACGTAAGCTGAGTTATTTATGTGGTGAATCCATTGGTATACTTATTTTTTTTTAGATTAAGTAGAAAATCTGTCATCCAGACTCACACCTATTTTATGATAAATTCTTCGTTACAGATTTTTTTTTTAAATTGCAGAAGCAATTTTAAAAATCTTTTCACTAGATTTGACTTGACTGTACCGCAATGACTACCTTAAAGTACGATGGTTACCTGTAGCGATTGCTTCTGGTGTGAGAGTGCTGATGCTTTGAGTCAATAATGATAATAGCATCCATTTGGAAAGCCGCAGGCGATGCTTGAGAGGTCATTAAGTAAATTGAAGGTGTCAGGTCACTCATTATTCGATGCCTTACAGCGACGAATACAGAATTACGAGCAAGAAAACTAAAAAAAGAAAAAAAAAAAAAAACAAGTTGTGGGATAGTAATCGCTGCAACGAGAGTTCGCGAGTCCATGAGTGCGTGACTCCGCTCCTTGCAATAAATTCGATCGAAGAGCTCAATCTCGTGACTCAACGAGTCTTCCACTTTTTTTTTTTTTAACTCGAGGAGCTACTGGATTCAGATGATTGCGAATGAACTTTTTACTACTGGCAATAAAGTATGCACTATGCGTTTGAAAATAATTTAAAAAAATATGTGGTGTAATTAATATAAAAACCGAAAATGCAAAATTATGTTTTTAAAAAGAAAAAAATTGCAACATAAAT
This sequence comes from Perithous albicinctus, assembly GCA_964016905.1. Classification (NCBI taxonomy): domain Eukaryota; kingdom Metazoa; phylum Arthropoda; class Insecta; order Hymenoptera; family Ichneumonidae; genus Perithous; species Perithous albicinctus. The sequence goes on along the minus strand of OZ024691.1, from coordinate 25,061,229 downwards.
TAATTAACGTTAATTAATTAAGAAATTTATGGTAAAATAAATTTAAAAAATGCATACACTTTTTTTTTCAAAATTATGTATTTGAATTTAATTTAATTTAATGATAGCGTAAACCGTTTTCGAGATATAAATATTTTTGTGATAAGTAATAAATAATTCAAGAGTCCATTCAAATTCTCTTGGTTTCAATTTGAAATTTGTTGTCTATGTTGGAATTATATCATCTGATTTTTGAATTTTTTTTTTGTGTGACTGATCGTATATGGAATGCCTTATAATCGTCTGTGAACTAATTTGCCACAGGCGCATGAATTGATTCGGATCGCGTCATCCACCGGAATAGCTTGTATTCCCTCATTTACGTTGATACTTTTTACGATAACCTTTTGATTTCAGCAAAAACAGTCTCGTTATTATTATCTCCTTATGTAATTAGGAGCAATTTTATGGAATTCGCGTGACTCGAAAACTAAAAATAATTTTTACGATCATTGAAAACTTGTGTTCAAGAGGAAATATTTTTCTTGATTTTCAGGGTTATCATAGGCGCACCTCAGGCTCAAACAAGCGTGAACAATGTTTATCGTGGCGGTGCTGTCTACAAGTGTAACGTTGCGGTTGACAACGATTGCCATCAGATAGTGTTCGACAATCAAGGTAATCAAAAATATTTCTCATTATTATATGCTCAATATCTCCAAATCTGCAATAGCCATAACGTGATTTTTTTTTTGTACGACATAATAATAATCATGGTACAGAAATTAGGAGTTTTGAGAAAGTCTTCATAGGTGCTTCGTACAAATTTATTTTAATTACGAAACTTATAATGGGAAAGGTTGAACCTAAAATTGTACTTTTATCAAAAAGATTTTGTTAAAACTAACGTCCACATTTAAAAAAAATAAAAAATCGGTTTATATCATAGTTTAATTATTTTTTTGCATGTATGTATAAAATTCAGATAAAATCGAATTGCCATTTCGTAATAGGCAAAAAAATTTATCCACTTTCGAAAAGAAAAAACAAAAAAATGTTGCCTCGCTTCAAATAGAATTTAAAATCCTTGTGTTTTTCTTGCGTGATTTCTATTTTCTAAAATATAAACAATTTACGAAAAACGAACTTCGTAAAAGTTTGAAAAAAAAAATTAAGAGTCAGAGACAAAAAGATTGCTGAATTAATAGAGAATGCTTGATATGCAATTCGTTCTTCCGTTCTTGCAGGAACTCGCGATTCTTTGCGAAGACTGACAAGGGCTCCTTCTGCACCATGCCGTGTATTGTTCACAACCATTTGTAAAGTCTCTAACCCATATCGTTGGTCTTTGTGCATATATTCTCTTTTGCACGAGGCCCTAGAAGAGCATTCATAATCTTGAGTACTCTGCTGGATATGTGGAGCAATCTATTCTTAGGTATACTTTGCACCCTGGGTCTCGTTGAACCCTCGACGAGAGTTTCGTCGAGGAAATCGTCGGGTTCTTCAACACCAGTGGCTTTTAACCAGTCTCTTGGGCTGTAGTAGTATCTCTCGCCTCTCACGATGAATGATAAAATCATCTAATCAGTGCAATTCTGCCGACAGATTTATTTTACACAACGTCTTAACTGTGGAAAGGACCGAGTTAATTTGAGTCACAATGCAGGGCAATTGGAGATAAACTCCGAAAAAAAATAAATCCCCAAATTGAATAAAATTGATTGGTTTTCGTGTTTTGAAAAAAAAAAAAAAAAAACATAGCAATTCTTTTTTATTTATAAATCTTTATTTCAATGAAATAAATTATTTTCGAATAAACAGATAATAAAATATTATACTATTCTATAGTAAATGTGTGCAACCCTGATTTTGTAAAGTTGCAAAAAGAGTTCATACCTTTTTTCAGAAGTTGTTTGGAATTGCAAGAATATTTACAAATTATGTCTGAGTTTTAAATAACATATTTCAGCCAGAATCATCTACCAATTACTATTATTATTATTATTATTTTTCTTTTCTTTTATTAATCAGCCTAATAATAAAAGAGTGTAAAAATCGGTTTGTTTCAATTTCATTCTCGTCACCCACAATTAAATTCAGATTTTCTTTTGTTCAAACAAAAAAAGTGTAAATTATTGAAAGTAGAAAAAGTGGGGATTTGATCGGTCTGGCTAACGTGGATTCTTTTCTCTCCTTTTTACATATTTTTTCTCTTTTTCCCCCCTTCCACCACGTTGCAAGAACGTAAGTTCCTACAGTAGTCACGACGAGAGTACATCTCTTTTCAAAGACCAATTAGCGAGGGAGGCTATCTATCAAGCGACTTGTATGTGCGAGTGCAGTGTGTGTTCGACGAGTTCGGACACCTTGTTTTGATCGGTAATTAGCTTGGGCAGTATGCTCGCCGATCTTGTGGCGCGGTCTTGTCCAATTAGGATCGAAGCTGTGGCGAACGTCCCGGTGAGTCGGGAAAGAGAAGAACACGACGATGGCTCGCTCTGTGTCGTAGCTACTGCGGCATTCGCTGACCACGAAACACGCGAAGCTTATACAGAATTACTGGCTTAACCACATCGAGAAAATAAGTCTCGTGCCCAATTATCGATTGAATTCTTAAAGGACTGATGATGCGATATAATTCGTAGAAATTAAATCTACTTAACTGGGGGGAGTCAAGTGAAATTTCCAGATACATATTCAAAGATTTTTTTTTTTCAAAAAATACTAACTGCCATGTAAATGAGATATTATTATGATGAGATATTAGTCGGAATATCCGTAAAATAAATAAATGAAAATAAATTTGGTAATAGAAAAAAGTTAAATGTAAAATGCAACAAACATTTTACAATTAATTAATTTTTGGCAAAAGGAGAAAGAATGATTATTCGTCGATTGAAATCCTGTTGGCAAAATAAAACTAATTTGTTGCGTTTCTCTTTTTTTAAATGTGAATCTCGTTTTTTTTTAAGCAGACCAAATCTATACAAAATTGAAAGTACACATTTTTTTAAATGTTAGATGCAGTAACAATTTTTCATAACAAAAATGTTTTTTGGAAAATGAGAAAGAAAAACAACTCTTATGAATTTGGTGTTATCGATATGTCGTCAGCAAAAAAAATATATGGAACTAGTGCATTTGCTGGTTTTTCATGGAATTTTTTTTTTTTTTAACGCAGCCTGAATGGAGACAGTGCTGCCCTAGTTACTCTGTGGGAATACCCGCTGGGGTGTTTTACAAAGCTAAGATTGCGAACAGTCGCAACACAGTGATTCTCGAAAATAACCCGTCGATCTTTCGCGCCACCGGTCGTTCGTTATTTCTTCGTTTCGAATGTATAACACACAGAGAGTGACGGAGCCCTCACGCTTTTGCTCGCCGTAAAGATCTCTTATATTATTTTTGGAATCCACGGACACTCGCTGTTTCTGTTGCCCCTCTTCTACTTTCGTTTCTCTCGAGATGAAGAAAACAATTCACACTGCGAGTAGCAGCTGTTGGCTATATGCCTCGAGCTGAAGATCGACATGGTTTTTAAGTTCAGGGAGAATTGTTTTCTTTTAATTGATAAATACTTCGAATTTTTATTAAAAATATGACTGAAAAAAAATTGTTTTAGGCAGTATTAATATTAGCTGTACCTATAAACTTCTGCGCAACATGATGCAAAAATAATTTATAATTGAACAGAAGTAGTTTTATTCACAACTTTTAGTAAAATTCGTTTTTTTTTTAGGTAACAATTATTAAAAATGTTGAATACAGAAAAAATTATAAACTCTGCCTGTCAATTAATAGTTGTGCTAATTCACAGAGAAATATGTTGTAATCTTATTTAATATTTTTGTTTCTACATACAGAAAAATTAATTTTTAAATTTATATTGATTTCAATAATTATTTTGTATTAACATAATGTAATTTTTTCTAAAAAAATAAATATATATTAGAACCTTATTAGCAGTTAAAATAAAAATTCATGTATATGTCGTAAGTATGTATCAGCTTTTTTCCACGAATCAATTATTCTGCCCAAAATTTCGCACAGCACTTTTGTTCACTATGACGCATAACATCTTTATGGAAAGTAAAAATATAAGATGGTGAATCACTGGATCTTAACGAGTGATTCACCTGATGCAGTCATCTTTGGAGTAAAACCACATGTACTCCATCTCCTCATAAATAATCTGCATATCCGATTCGATCCCGATCTCAAGATCTGATTAAACTTGGCATCACCAGCAAGTATAGATCAATTTTCACGATTCACCTGCGCCTTCGCCAATGCAAGTATAATATGAAATTTTTTTTTCTTGTGCGGATCTCGATCGATCATCGCCTCGGTGTGGTAAAAGAGTGCGAAGGGCTGAAGGGAAAGGGTAGAGATGGGGATTCCGGTTGCGTATAGGGAAGCGAAAATATATATGGTTTATTCTCGCTAAAGTGAATCCACTTTCTAACCGATATATTTTTTATTTTATTTGCACTTTTGGTTTTTTAACTCTCACTATTTTATTCACAGATCTACATGGAAATTAGTGTTTTTCAGTTAATAATCCTCCAAAGCCTGAGAACTGCAGGAAGATGAGGAAATTAAATAAAAATAATGCACCAGCATGTTTCAACATATGCCGGTGCAGTATCCACTTTAAAAAAAATTCTGCTCAAAAGAATCGTTTACTTCTCTAACAGAGCTCCTCAGCAGTAAAAAAATTGGAAGTGACAAAAAAAATTGGTTAAACCCACAAACTTAAAGTAACAAAAAAAAATGTTAAAAATACAAATATTTATTCATCACATATGTCGTGATGAAAAAATTGGTCAAACTTATAAATTTGTTTTTAATAAATTAGAAGTGACAAAAAAAAGTGTATTTAATAAAAATGATAAACTAGAAAAGACCATTTTATTTTTGTAAAAATTAAAAAAAAATTAGAGCTCTAAAATTTGTCGACATCGTTTGCTGCTGGTATAAAAAAGATAGATTGAATAGAATGAAAAAAATATCGGCCATAAAGTGGGTTCACTTCAGCGAGAAATTCACCATATACATATGGTATGTACTGCATCATGCGTTTCGCACTGGATCGCTGGTCCCGCGTGGCCTTAGAGGTCACTCACTTCTCAGGTTGCCGAAGAGGTTCGAACGAGTCCTTCCCCGAGGTGCACCCCGCGCAGAAACCAGAGGAGAATCACGTGTGTGCCGGGATGCCAGGGTATACAGCTCATCGGAGCTTCGTCGAGCACGCCGATTACGAGGAATCGCGGAGCGTTGCAAGAAACCCGCACTGCCTAATACAGAAAACCGTAAGTCCGTAGGACATGAGAGAGACACACGCTATATACCACTTGGCAGATCCTCATCGAGATGACTCCACGTCGACGAATCGTTCGCAAGTCTGCGTTCTGTTGTTATAGCCATAGCGAAAAGAGGCGCAGCCAGTATATAATGTTAAGCGGTAAAGTATAACGGGTCACATGTCAACGGGCTCGTCATATGACAGAAAATAATTACAAATTTTTTGGCTGATTCGGCGATAATGATGATTGATTAAATATTAATTACCGTAATTTTTCAACCATATCGGAGGAATTGTGTGTTAGTTCAGAAACACAAAAAAAAAATTCTAAAAAAAAATCTGGGTAAATTCACCATTTAAAAATTAAAATCCAGATTTAAAAAAAAATAAAAATATTGTCACATAAAAGTTCACTTTTCCTGTACTTGTTTTTACGATACGACTTGTATTGTAGAAGATACATGCATTTAAACATTTCCGTCAACAAAATTTAAAAGAAAAAGCTTGTTAGTCATCCAAATAATGACGTAGAAAATATACAACAAAATTAGCATACTTCATTAATCCATTCATACTCATTCACTAGTGATGTAAGATGACGCAAGTTAAAAATGACGTTCGGCTTATGTGGAAATTTGTTTGACAATCAAAATGACGTCATATGAAGGTGACAAAGAGTCAATGATGTGGTTTTTTCAATTGAACTAAAGTGACTTCTCAAAATTCGAGTCTAATACACTGTTAAAAATGCTTGAAAAATTATAGCACTTTTTTTTTGTAACTTTTTATTCACAACCTAGTGCACTAAATACAACATACACGTATAATGTGGAATTACAATAATTTACAATCAAATACATATTATTTACTTCAGAAATAAGTGTTTTTTTTTTGCATACAATTATTTCCGTGCGTCTAATAGTGACGAGAACTACTCTGCTATGCTCGCAGATATACAAAACGTGTACTCCGCAAGGCGACCGAGAAATGCGCCACACCGTAGTTACTTATACGATCGGGATGAGAAACTACTTCCCTGTTAGGAAGAACCCCTCGGACCGATACGGCTAACGGGTTCAGTCGACGTTCGACCTCCCCGCCCCTGTATAGCTGCGAAGGAATAATACAAAAAAAAAAAAAGGCGTAAAGGCCACCAGCCGGGTGGTAGAGCCTACGGTTTTGCCACCTGTTCAGGTGACAGAGAGTCAATGATCTTCTGCACACGCACGAACAGAGAGAACGCCTCGCTCGGACACTTGTCAGACAGGAACAATTTAGTTTTGGTACCTTATTCTATACTTGGTACTTATGCCGACCTGTTATGTCGCGATGTCGAGCCGTTAAAGTTATCCGGAGTGGGAAAACAAGGTACTCCGAGAGAAGCATCGCAAGATGGAGCGAAGATTCTTGAAATCGGAAAGTTTTGCCACAAGCAGGTTTTACAATTTAGGGACCAGTTGTGCAATAATGGAGGGGAGAGTCACCTTCAGTGGACTACCTTCAATTTCTTATATGTCGCAATGTTAAAAGATTGCTATAGAATGAAATACTCATCTTTTTTGTGATCCTCTAAGCAACTTCTTCTTATTAGACAGATTTTGCATTTTTTTTTTAAATTTCTGATCAGGATATAAACAGTTTAAGAAAAAAATGCAACATATTTTTGGGAGAAAAATTTGCAAAAAATTGCAGGAGGTACTTTTAAGTGAATCAGAGATTAATCAAGATGAAGAGTCGCGGCTTTATTGATAAATTACAATAATACAATAAGTAATTATGACATTAAACCAACCTCAATTCAACGACTATAACCCTCGAATTTTTATTGAATTATGTTACAGAACACAATCAGATACATCATCCACAACCTCCGCATCAACTGATTCAGATCGACAACAAGACGATGCAATGGTTTGGCGCAACAGTGGCTACTTCTGCCCAGGATGGAGGACCAATTCTTGTAAGTATATATATATATAATGATTATATGCATATATTTGCTGTCCTCCTCGGAATGCTAACAACAGAGCATGTGCCACGAATTGTAGAAGCTAACGAAACCGAGACGAGATAAAGACACGTCGTGTATAGAGATACCGAGTATAGCAAGCCAACACCATGGGTGCCTTTCATTGTCGAAAAGGCAATTAGAATCGCAGGGACTTGCAGACCGCAGCTCTGATTCCGCTGACAAGCGTGACGACGGTAGCAGATGTTCGCGTGCCTACACGTCTCTCATATAATACCCATCGTATTATATATCTGCAGTGTATCAAGTGCATATAGAGGAAGAGTGGGGCTATGGTCACACTCTTAAAAAATATCCAGTTCGTTTCAAGAGGTACCCGCTTGAGTCTAAAGGACGATCATCAAGCCTCAAACATCATTTGGTGAATTCCATGGTTATTCACACAAGATGAAACGCTACTGTCTTCCAGTTTCGAAGTATTTTTTTACATCGTTGTTGTTACTGAAAAGAATCTCCTGTGATTTTTAATTAGATTCTTAATCTAATCAAATTTTTGCGAAAAAATGATTTTTATCCACTTAATTTTTTTCAATTTTCTTTTTGAAAAAGAAATCGTGAAGATATAGAACGAAGGTCTGGCTCACTTTGGGTCAAAGCTTGAAAATATTGATTTCAGATACAGGACTTTTGTACATTTTTTCACATTTTTGAAATCGGTCTGACAATATTTTTAGATAATCATAATTGTATCAAAAGTTTAAAGAAAAATCTAATAAAAATTCTGGTTGACTCTTAGAGTTGTAGCTGTAACATAAAGTTACATAGAGAGGGGACGTACTATTTTACTGAATGTACTGGATGCACCGCTGAGAAAAATCCGAGCATCAAATCGTACAACGTAACCATTTCGTCGGGGATGACTTTTCCCTCAAAAACTTCTGGCTCTTTTTGGAAAAGCCTACAAGAATACTTTTCCCAAGGTTAACAGACGTGGGATTCTGTGCAGTTGTAGATTTTTAGTCGATGCTAGCTCCACACTGGTGGACACCATAGGAACACGTGCCTCTTCCTCAGCAACGTGAACAGCACAAGCGGCAGAGTTGAGGCTTCTATTCTGGGATTGGAAAACAAGCGGAATCCCACTTTGTCGAAGCTACTGGTGCAGCTCTGTCGCTACACCGACTCACGACTTCGCATGCCGAAATAATATTTTACTTTCTTCATACAAACCTTTCATATATGATCTAACATTTCATGTGTTGCGATACGTCATTAAACGAGGTCGCAGCGTCGTCCACTAATCAGACGTGTTGCTGTATTTGAATGTTTTTTTTTACACAATTCTTTACATTTATAGATTGATGAAAATATTCATTGATTTATGACGATTTGTTGTGAATGAATAAGTTAAATATATTAGGCATCTCAAAGAAAATGTTCCTAAAATTTAAAAAAAAAAACGATTATGACTTCCAACATAATTTTCATTATGTGATGTATATGTAATTTTCATAATTTTAGTTAATATAAAATGGTTACCTTTGGATTTAAAATATCGCCTCTAGTATCACGTCTGCAGCGTTACATTAGCCTGAAAATTCTCTTGTCAAGGAATGAACTTTCAAATTTAAAGCTCGGAACATTCAATATATCCTCTTTCATTTATTCATCATTGGTAATATTATTAATTGTGTGTAATTCGTATCATCGAATCGGTACCAAAAACCAGTTTCAGCCAAAGTCTTATTAGAGATCATAAGTGCGTTCAGTCAAGACCGATCCTAACGCTAAAAATTGTCTACCCGAGGGTTCACCGAATCGTTCAAGTCTGGCTGCTTAATGGCTTCGACATTGACAATCATAGCAAATTATTTCCAATTTGTAGAGTTGGAGGCGGTAAAATACTTAACATATTTGAGTGCAGCCCGGATGCTAATCTAGCGGAACCCTTCTAAGAGCTCGCACGGAAGTCTACCCAGAATCACACAAACACCACCACTCGACAGGGCGGCACGTATGAAGCAATGCCGCGCCTTTATCTATCTTGATACTCGTATTTCCTCTCTCGCATTCATCCATTCTCGCTCTCTCTCTCTCTCTCTCTCTCTTTCTCTCTGTGTGTGTTCTCCGGGTGTTTCGCACGAACACGCACTTCAAAAGACGAAGTACATATTGTAACAAATGTGCGTGGGGTATGTATAGTATACACGTTACGTACTATATGCTCATCACGCGCTTGGGCGTTATTCTTGTTTCGCACACGGGAGCCATCAACGGGTAAATCGTGTTGCACATCGGAGACCGGGGCCAGTTGAGTCAGGTGCAAATAGAACTGAGTAAATTTTAAATTCGGTAGTTTGGTTGTAGAAATATGTGTTGAACGGTATGGATGATAGATTAATGAGATATAGATGGGGCATTTCGTATCACTTCAACCTGAATTTGATCCTTGACGTCTCGGATTGTACTCGCGATTTTTTGTACTATTGCTTCTGGTACTCAAAGGCACTTAGTTCTTCTTTTGGATATTTTTAGATTGATTTATCTACAATTTTTCGAATCGAACTTATTGATCGACACAAATTGAAAAAATTCTGTGTTAGTTATAAAAATTATTAGACATTGAGCCAGTAATATTTATAGACATGTATAGTAATTCTATTAATCCACCTCATATTCATTTGATGATCAAAATGATTTTTATCCCGGTTTCCTTTGACGTTTTATTTTGAAAAATAATTTTCAAAATCGATGAGCGACTCAACCAGCCCCGGTCTCTTCAATAATTCCCTTTTTCTGAATTTCTCAAGTTACCCGCGTACTCGAAGGAATTTCATGAAGGGTGCATTCTACGATCCAAGCTCATGAAGAAAACGAATGCATTGCTCGAATTGCATCGCGGATAATATATATAGTAATGCCAATGTTATACGTGAGAAAGATAACACCAGTGAAATGAGTTTTATTTAGACTGCAATCTTACCTTCCTTCCTTTTTCCTTCATCCAATTCGCAAAATAATTCTCACTTATATGAACGCTAGCTCGAGAGTGTTGGCATTACTTCCAGGAACTTGTGATAGCAACTTCCGAGCAACACACCAACGCTATTCGATACATGTAGGAGTCATTCGATGCATAGAAACTCGACCAAGTGCAAGTTCATTGACTACACAGGGAGACACAATCGCAGCTATATCTTCTGACTTTGATGTATCTGACCGGCCTCAGTCGGGAGAAGCTATCATTAGTTAGACATATTTTTTCTTCTTCTCTTATCGTATAATCAATTTAATGATTGTTTTCAAAAATTGAATTGCGATAGTATTTATATCTGTGTTTGTGCATTTGAGTCGTAATGATAATAAAAAGTCTCTGACAGATAAGCAAGAAAAATCAATAGTTCTCGATAAACTTTTTTTTTGTCTTATGAAATTAAATTATCGATCTTGTCGTAAAAACAAAATTGACGAGTTTTTTCATCAGTTTTTGGCATAAAGAGGCAGTAAAAAAAAATGAATATAATAAAAATCGAAGTACGATTATTAATTTTATTGGAATCACTGCATAAATTGGGCGAAAAAGTGTCAATAAAAAATAACCCAAAAGAATAATCTCTGCTAGTCTCACTACTAAGATTTCTGGAGGCTTTTGGAGTGAAAACGAGTGATTACTAAACAATGCAGATCCCGATGAAAATACAAAGGATGTAGTCAGAGTATGCCTATAAATAAAGTCCAACTCGGTATTCGTATGAATGCGACGTATTAGCACCGATTATCGTTTCCCGGTGTGTCGGCCAGCCACTGCAATTTCGCAGCAACGCGAACCTTCAACTGGAAAGGTATACATGCGTTGTATGCTGTACGCGCGACAAATTCCCATCTCGACCCGCCGCGCTGCCGGTAAATAATACTGGAATTATCTACTTACTCCAGAATGCGAGAGAGTCTCCGGACTCTTGGTCTCTACGTTCTCGGATAAGCGTTCGATTTTTGTTACTCTCCGCAAAACGCTCGAACGATATACAACCGTGCTTGCGTGTGAAACGTGTATTAAATGCAGAGAAAGCGCAGCACCATTCGGAGCTCTATAAAAGAGATACGTGAATCAAGCACGAGACAAATTGCGGCTCACGAAGAATGTAGAGATGGAGGGATAACATTTCTTCTACATACAGAAAAAAAAATAAAAATAAAACTAAAATAAAATAAACCAATGAAGCCGCTTTGCGAGATATTTCAGTGAAGAAGAAAAATATTTTGTCACAATTTATGGCTTCGAATCATTCGATATTACTGATATTATTTTTTCATATTTTATGAATTTAAATAGAAAACAAAAATAATTACTGTATGAAAAATTAATGCACAGATACAGATGCATCATTTTTATAAAATAAATATTTTTATTTAATCGAGGAAAATTAAAAAAAAATACAAATTTCATGAAAAAAATCGTATCCTAAATTTCATGTGCTTGCCATTTGTAATTAATAATTTAGAAAAATTCCCAAACCCAAATGTAGAAATTTCCAGGCCGTTAAAATAAAAAATAAAAAAATAGAGAATAAGAAAATGTTTTCTTAAAAAAACCAATCTCTTATTTTTTTGTATTTTACGCATCAAATTTTTTACACTGATAACAACACATTTTTGTTAAAAAAATAAAATGCAACAACAAACATTTTTTTTTATCAAACGAAGTGTTCCTGTTCGAAAATATAAATAATATAAAATATAAATAAATAAATAAATTAAATATGAATTACTAAAAAAAAAAATCGTAGAAACGATAAAACATATATTTGGCACAGATTTGATTAGTGTCAAGTATTTTTCAACCTTCTTAATTCTGAGTAGCGAAAGTTGCCTCTGATGGATCAGGAACACCGACAATTTATTTGTTTCTGTAGGAGAAGACAGGTTCTCGAGAGCGCCCACGTCGAGGAGCCTCAAGTTTTATACGCCCTTTTATCTCCCACACGGAGAATGGTCCTTGCAGTGTGGGCCATTCTACATAAAATGTAGAGTTTCGCTGTAGGTGTACGGCAATCTCAAGTCTACCAGCCTTATTCCACGCTTCGTAGTGTGTATTACTAAATACAGCATGTACTTCATGTATTTCCACGATATCGGCACGCGCCCGCTCGTAAATGTCTTACCGCGTCATTGAACGTATGTACGCGTACATATACTCACCACCATATTAGTGCACTCTCTTTTGTAATGTACATAACAGAATCCCTCGTTTTTATTATCGAGTGGGAAGCAAAATGGATTTAACCGTGCAAGAGTGGTTTCTCTCGCCTGCCCGACTGTTATTACATTTGCGGCGGAACTGGCTGCAAGGCCCGATGCACTTTTCAATGGGGAAACTCCATAATAGAGCTGCAGAATGTTGCTGTAAACTCTTTGTAAGCAATGCCGCTGTTGAGCACTTCCGATCGCTCGCTTTAATACCGAAACAAAACTCCAGTTTTCTCCAAATTCATCGATGTTTTATGAAACCATCGGTTGAAATGATATATTAGTTATAAACATAATTTATTTCTTGCTTAATTTGAAAATGACGAATTTACAAATATTTTTTATCTGTAAGAATTTCTTCCTTAAATGTTACATATTTACTTTTCCAATTGCATATAAAACTCGTACATATTAGTCGCAAGATAATATAATCGATTGGATCGCCTGCACGTATAATTCTAATCCATCAATCTTCCTTCCACGTTCGGTTGCCAAATTGGCTTTGCGGAACACGAAATACTTTCATGAGAGACAGGAGAAAATAAGCGTGGCGGATCGGCGGAGTCACGACTTCTTCCGAGTCTCCGCTGCAATATACGAAACGAAATCTTCATCTTTCAGACAGACAATTTTGTGGTGTTCGAGAGAGAGAGAGAGAGTGGTTCGCTATAAACGGTGAGTCCTCTCTAAGCTCGAATAGGATCGAGAAGAGGCTGTTATATTCGCAGTTATATAGCGGTGTGCCAAAAAGACTCGACTACGGCACCCGGCTTAATTCACAGTGGCTTCTTTTCTTCGCCTTCGTTTCATTCTCTTTCTCCTCCTTTTTCTTTTCCTCAGCGGCCTTCATCTTTCTATCTTCCAGCGGACGTCCGCCCTGCGAGTTATATTCGCCTTCGTTTTTTACCGCTGCAATCCATTCGCTTCCTTCTCTTCGGGCTCTCCGTTCTCGTATATTCTCCGATGTTCTCTCGTCCCTTCCACAGTCATTCGCTCTCTCGTCCTGATCCTCAACGTCGTCTTCGTCGTCGTCGTCGTCGTCGTCGTCTCGCCGCGCGGACTACTCTCACGATCGCCGCGGCATCTCTCGTATTTTGGAGATGCGGCCCGTAGATTTGCCGACAGATGTTTTACGTTCCGAGTGCCGTGTCTTCTCTTCCCTGCTATTTCTCTGCCCAGCAGCATCCCTGTATCTCTCCTTCGAACCTTATTTTTTTTTTTTTTTTTTTTTTTTTTTTCATTATTATTTTTATTCTCATTCCCTTTTCGAGTTCTAAGCAACCCTTTTACTTCTTTTCGCGATCCGACGAAAGATCGGTAATCGAAAAAGAAAGGGAATGAATTCGCATTGCTGATGCACACACCGCCCTTGCTGTATACGTTATAATTTACGATACTTGACAAATTCGTGTAATATCAAAAGCGCATCTCCGGTTTGGAGACAAATTTGATTGCAGCTTGAGGGCGACAAAAAACTTCGTGATTCTCGAGAGGGTGACTACATTTAACGTTTCTTGACCTCAAGAAAAATTCTTCAGTCGTTATTCCAGTGTACACTTGATACTTACAATAGATACAAAAAATCATTACACTCTTGTGATTTATTTTACATTTTTTTTATTTAAACAAATAAACACCTTCTGTAAATTAGAGTTTCATTCATTTTTGTGAACATTTTTTTATTATATTGCGAAGATTTCACTTCTAAATCGTGACTTAAAAAAAAAACTATTGTTATTGTTATTATTATATAAAAACAAAAAAAATATTCCAAAATTTCAAGTCATGCAGAGAAAAATTGGTCGAGATATGGGAACAAAAATATAGTTTCAAATATGTTTCCAATGTGCGAACTACAACTAAAAAAAAAATAACTTTGAAGGAAACACACAGTATTGTGTATTTTATAGGTTTCTGCAATATTTTCAGTGAGAATTGCAAGATTGTTACAATAATTCAAGAAAAAAAGTCTGCAATCTTAGTTTTCTCGTTGATTTTCTTGTGTCACTGTTAACAGACTTGTCAAAAAGTCGGAAAGAAAAATAAATCTACCGGTTTAATTCACAGCAAAGAAGGATCAAATGATAAAATACGTTTCGTAGTGGTGAGAGCTTGTAGTCACTGTGAAAATCCCGCGACTCCGTTTGGAAGTTACGGTTACATGTATAGATAGTGAGAGTTGGGTGGGTAAAAGAGCAAGGAGAAGAAGAAGGAACAATCGAGGGTAAAATATGGCCAAGCCATGACGATAAAACTGGTGGCGGCTTCCACTCGCGGTCGGCTGTCGTGGCTGGAAAAAACGAATCGATTAAAAGGGGCGGGAGGGTTGGTATATAAAGAGGAAAAGGAGGAGAGTAAAAGAAGCAGAAGAGGCGAAGGAGGAGCCTCACCGTTGGCGGAGCTCTGGTACCAAAGCACGACAGAAGACAATCGCGACCTCGTCGACCTGGGCTGAAAGCAGAGCCTTGTATGAAACTCTCATCCTTTCTTTTCCACCACTCTCATCGTGTATCTCCCAACGTTCTTTCCAACTTGTGTGCTGCGTGAAACCTCCTCGCGGTTCTTTCGCTCTTGGTGGTGCAACACAGCACCAACTGGTGTGGTTGCCTCCACCTTCTATTCAATCGATCGAAACTCTCGCGCGACGACTCTCGCACCTTTTTGGGAATTCCCTGATGTGGGTACCATGCAGTGAAGAGACGCAGGCGGAGGCGGATACCACGTGGAAAGGAGTCACAGTCACTGAGATATATAGATACAAGTTTGTGCGATCAGACAGTGCGGGCATTGTTCGTTATGCCTTGACCTTATAGATAGAAAATAATATAGGTATACAGGAAAACCTGTTGCTCATTTGCATAGAGATTTCAGACGACAAATATAAAGGAAACAAATTGATCAAATAGGATCGTCGAGTGTTTAATATTATTTAGAAAAAGATTGCTTTTTACAAACGAATATGATAAATAAATGAGTGGACACTCTATGAGAAATCCAAAATTGACCAACGTGCTTATAGAGGAGGACTAAAAAAAATGAGGAAGTAATGCAACATTTCTCATTTTTTTTTCAATGCAATATTTTTTATTGCCATTTGTATTAGTTGATTAATGCGCGTTTTGCTGGCGCGTACGCTGCTTCCTTTCCACCTGCAGAGTTTAGATACGCAAAGACATATATGGACGAATACGAGAGGGAGAAAGGCGAGCTTCGATATGCGACACACTCGCAGGACAATACGCATTCCTCTCATGTGTTTTGTCAACGGGACAAATTGCGACGCCCGCTAAACGGTTGCTTTTTGTCGCTTGGCGCGGCCTCCCGTCGTCTGTAAAGCCAATCGCGACTCGGTCGAGCGACGGTCACTCCTCTCTCTCTCTCTCTCGTTCTCCCTCTTTATATATATATATATGGATAACGCATGTGATGCTGAAGAGTCTTTCTCCAACGCTGTTTAGATTGCACACATAAACGTGGAAGACGAGGCGCTTGCCTCGTTACGCGGCCAGTCCCACGGGGACTGTAGTTTGCTCTGTGCCGATCTCTGAGCGATAAATCATTCGCGCTAAGCGACGGAGGAGCCGCGCTGCAAAACTTACCAGCAGTAGCCGAGCTAAAGAATGCCAACAACTTTCAGCACTTCCCGGTCTATTAACCGTTGACATCGAAAGCGATCCATTAAAAAAGCTCCTCTCTAAAACATTAAAAATTCGGATGATGTGCGACACGTATTATGCGGTAAAATATAATTTCTTATAAACAGAAGTGCTCTTATGGATTTTTTTTTGTTAAAACAGTAAATGAGTAAAGCAAAAAAATTATAGATTTATCGAATAAAAAATTTGTCATGTTTTTAGTAAACGTTTTCATATGTACATATATACGTGACTCAATTTCATTGGTCATTTTCAAGATTCGATCTGGCGATTACGCAGCTTACCTACGCGCATCCCAAAGTTAAACGGACCAATAGACATATATCTATAAATAATGCAGTGAGTCAGTATCGTGCGGTCGCGGGGTGAGTCAACCTCGAAAGTCAAGTCCCTCGTTCCGCATACACCTTCTCAGCCTCCCCTTTACTCCTATCTATTCTACGACACTAGCTGACATAAATATCCTTCACGCATGTGGGGCCCGCGAACATAATTCACTCTCACTCTCACTCACGAACCCAGGGAACTTCCAATCGCTTTCTTTTATTTTTCATTTTATTTTAATTTTATTTTCTTGCAACTTTAAAAATAAAGCCTCGGACAAAAGCAATGAGTAGGCAAACAGATAGAGAGGAACGAAGAGAAAATGTAGGCAGGTTGGTCAGTGACCCAGTTACTTGTCATGTTCTATTTTATTCGATTAAAATATCTGAAATGTAATTTTTTTTTTGTAGAATCTTAAGTTCGATGTTAAGTAAAATCTATGACTGAAAATTCAAACCTCAGTTATTTTTATTCGACCAACTTAATTTCTGTAAATCAAGTAAATTCTGTTTCTTAATTGACAAAATATGGTCCACATTGATGAGCACTTTGTGTTCAATTCCGAATGAAATTCTGAATAAATGAAATAAGCTTTTTTGATATATCCCAAAATTTGTTCACTGCTCCTTCTTTTTTATTTTTTTTCAACGCAGCCATTATTTAGGACAAGGCAAATAGGGAACACTCGATCCAACCACACGTTTTTTTCGCTCCTTACTATTCTCTTGATAATCTTACTTACTGGTGGTTTACGACTGGCCATTACCAGGCCATTTCGCTTTGGTAACAGTACGCATTTAGGCAACTTCTGCCGCTTTAATTTTTCTTCATACGCTGCGCCAACGCGTCAAGTCAGACAGTAGTGAGACGAAAGAGAATATAAGACGTGTGTATGTATATATATGAGAGAAGTGCTCTTGTACGGTTCTTCGCTTACAAACTCCACTGATGCTTCTCACGACTCTCCACCAGAAGGACTACCCACTCGCCTGTATATACTCGGCGCGACGTATTTTCTCATCTCGATTCTCAAGCTCAGCCCTGGTGCATCTCTCTGTACTTGCGCACGAACTTCGTGCACCCTCTCGAATATGCTACTCGCTTCTATTCCCACAGACCGGGTGCATCCAACGCTCGACATTACATATATTATTGGCCTAAGAATGAGGCCCATGGGAATCGTACAATTGCTCCGCGTAGATTTTTTTATCAACGTCTTGTCTTAGCTATATCTTTAAACTTACATGCCTGAAATTTGTTTAGCTTATAATTAAAGCAATTCTGAACATAATTTAATGAGATATTAGACATTAAAAATCGTGCAGTACATAAGGACTCGTATATGATAAAGTGAACTTTCAAAAAGTATTTGAAAGATTAATTAGGAAATTATTCTTATTGGGTAAAGTACAAATGGGCTAATTTAGTAATACTGGGGACATAAATATAAATATATTTTTAAAAATAATTTTGTTTAAAAAATCCAGTTTGTTTATATCGACTTGCAGGAGCTTTTATGACAGACAGTCGATTGACTAGCATCGACACGACGTCCTTAATGTAGTATACTATATTTTTTAAACACTTTTTCATGACAAAGTGACTCACATAGTCAACCTAGTTAGAAAATCACCGATCTACCGGAGCTTTTTAAGAAGAAATAGGTGCGGAGTATGGCGGTCGGTTGGAGTCCGACCCAAGATGACCTCATTCACGCCTCAAAATAACTTTCGTTTCCTTCGAAAGCTGTCCAAGCGATCGCTAACATCACATCGGACATTGCTACTAAGCGTTCCTGTTTGGTAGCGATCGATTTTTCAAATGTCAACATTTTTTAAGAGTACAGTAACTGGTGAAACCGTGAATTTCATCATTTTGTAATTTCTCAAAGAAACTTTAGAATTTTCATAGCCGTAACATTAAATTTAATTCCACTATGGAGTAAGATCATACAAGGACCAAAATATTTTAATATCCATTTTCCTAACCGCGAAAACCTTTAAATATTGCAAGTACAAAAAGCCACAAACGGTACGTCCAACCGCAGAAAAATATATTATGATTTTATCGTTTGCAATTTATTGCCATCCCATTCGCTAATTTGCCGCTCTTATTTTGCTTCACAATTACAACAACAAAAAAAAAATTTGGTCTCTTTTTTACGACCACTGACCATCACGTGTTTAACAGAGCGTGAAAATCGAGTGTCTGCCGAAACTTCACTTCAGAGGAGAAGGAAGTCGCCGGAGCCACACGAAAAAGCCTCTCCAATAAAGAATACATGGCGGAGAGCTGGCAACTTAAGACATTAAAGAAGAATGCTGCAATTATAGCGAGAGCGCAACGCTTTGAATTCAACGGGGAAGAACGCCTGAAGAACCATTAATGAAGCACGCGCTCGTGTTTTCGTGACTGAAGAAAAAAAAAAAAAAAAACATGCGGATAATAAAATTGTGAACAGTGTGCAGTAATGCTGGTGGCGTTTAACAGTCGCTCACGAAATTTGCAAGATTTTTCTACGTCGCGTTTCGTTTTGTGGTAAATTACCATGGAATTCCCCGTGAATACTCATCGCGAGGGTATAATTGCGCGAGAGCAACTGAAAGTGCGCCGAGTGACATCTGCACGTGTGTCACGCATCAGTCTTTTGCGAGAGCGCATGCGCGGTAGATCGCAGCTGGCACAGTTGCGCGCGCGACTTTAGTGTCAACGTCCCAATCGATTTACCTTGGGAACTCAATAGACAAGAAAGTCTTTGCTTATATGCGAGTGCTCTTTAGCTCTGCTCATCGATTCCCCTCGGAGAGGCAGCTGTTACTATCTGCAGCAGTTCCTCTCAATCTTCCAGATCTCGTGCCAAGAGCATTCGAAGATCGGAAACGAGGTGTCTCCCTGGATTCCGATTATAGAACAGAGTCGTTTTTTTTTTTTTTTTCTTCTTGTGACAATTCTCACGAGAGAGGCGACCTTCAGTCCCACAGCTCTCACTTTTATGCAGTTCTGCGGTATTTTCCACAGGGATATAGTAAAAAGACATATAAGGATTTATCGCGAGCTTATACCACAGCAGTGACTAATATTAATGTCCTGTTTGGGTAACGCTTTGAGGATGTCGCGAGAGCTGTATTTCTGAAGTACACGAGGCACAACAAAGATGCCAAGTCTGGGAATGACGTACACAGTCAAAATGAAAGTAACATCTTTTTTGTAGGTTCAACGCTCTTGTCTACTTTTATAATTGTTTTTATTTGAACACGAATAAAAATGTTTCTAAGTGTTAGTCTAGCCAATAAAGTTACAAATTTACTAGAAACAAAAAATGTATTTTTTAATTTATTTATTTAACATTATTTTATCAAATAAAATAAAACGTATTTTATGTTTGAAGTGCATTCATAAATTAGATTTATCTCAATAAACCTCTGCAATGTCCAAAAGTCGAGGTATTTTCTTTTTTTTTTGTGAACCCCATCCTGCCCCGGTCACATTTATATATCGTCAGGGTCAGTAAAGATTCACTCTGGCTATATAAACGTATGTAGCTTGTATTTCAGTCAGAGTCGTGGTTTATCCTTGCGCGATTGAGCTCAACTAGCGCAATGGATAAATTGCAGCACTTCGGCTTCTCCAGCAGTCCCTCTTCTTCTTCTTTTTTTTTTTCCATTTGATACTTTATTTCTCATAGCGCTGTCTGACGACTCTCTTCGTCGTCAACCACAGAGCCGAAGAGTGAGTACGCAAGTCTAAAGGAACTCCCGGATAAACGCCCTGTCGTTACGTCCAATTTACTTGTTGAGTCCTCTCTCTTTCTCTTTCTCCCATCAGCATTGAGAGATCTGAATCGAGGCTGGACGATGGGTAACCAGGTTACTTCACGATCGTATCGCCATCGACTATGGAAAAACGTAGCTTTCAATTTCGCATAAGGACTTTTAGGACTGCCTTAAAAAAATATTGTATAAAAAATATGTCCTTCTATTTCAGAGGTTATTGACGATTTTATATTTTGTCCTCTGATCGAAATTTCAGAATATTATTTAATATTTATCTGTACAAAAATATATTTTAAAAATGATTAGTAAATAAATTTTAGAAGTTTTGTGACTGTTGTATTGTTGAATTTAATATGTATAATAATAGTATTTCATTTGGATGCATAAAAGAAACGTTTTAAGTGCTTATCAACTTGAAAGTTTTCCTGCTCTTATCACTGTTCGGAAATTTGCTATTTCTTTTTTTCCTTATGTCTCGCCGCGAAATACAAGCGACTATAGAAATAATGCACTGTCGAGTGATAGTGCTGGAGTGGACGATAACACCCAACCGCAGGTATGAGACCTTCGGTGCAAAGTAGTTCGTTACTCAAAATATGGTCAAACCGATAGCTCGTAGTGCACTAGATTGAGATCTCTATGTGCAACTCACTCGACTACAATTTTTTTTGTATAGTCGACAAGAATATCTTTTTTCCACTGGCTGAGAGCGTCCAGTCGTAAAGTCACAGTATAATCGCAACTCAAACTTTAGTACTTGATACAACGATTTTCAGAATTTTTTTCTTTTCAGTTTACTAAAAAAAAAATATAAATTTCATATTTTACTAAAAAAAAATGTAAATTTATTTTCTAATAATTTTGCAAAATATTTTATGTCGTTCTTACGGTAAAAATCTGTAAATTGGTGAAACGTCTTTTCTTCTCTCACTTTACGGATTGAAAAAAAAAATTCGTAACACACTTTTTGTTAAACTAACAAATGGATTTGTCGCTTATTTAAACAAAATATGTTTTAAAGAAAAGTACTGCGTTCTTACAATATTAGTTTTGACTGTAAATTTTTTTTTAGCCAAAAGGAAGAAATATTGACTCGTTAGCCTTAATCGATTCCAAGTAAATTCAACTGCAATTGGGATCATCGATTGAAAATCCCATGATAAACATTACCATCAGCAATTGAACTGTAATTGCTTCACAACGAACAGTTCGTTGATCGACTAATGGCTCAACGATAAGTATCACCACCAATCCAGAGAACCATAATTCACAATAATAAATAAATCGTGCAAATTGTGCTTTCAGTTCGTCTGCAAAACAATTATAATTCTATTTATAATACCGATAAACTGAAAATAATAAAAAAATGATAATTGAATTCCTAACACTTTATTATTAAACTACAAACAATTTTCACGAAGAATCATTCTTTGATCCTTTATTAACATAAATTTTATTTAAACATATTCTCTTATTATTATCTCGATGAAGAGATTAAAATGTTTATTGGTTCATTTCCGTTGCATGCACGACTCGGTGCACCCTCAACTACAAGTTTAATCCCAGGATGCAGGGTAGGGTATCGTCTTACGTTTCTGCTCGACTCGAAACCAACGACAAGCCTCGTAGCATAAATTTATAATACATGGGCGTATAGTATACTATAATCATAACTCGTCAGCGAGAGTCATGGCCATTGTCATTACGTTTTAAAAATATTATGTGTGGAGGTCGTATCACCGGATTGACTCTGTGCTGTATAGCTCTCAAAGCGAGCATCAGAAAGATCCACCCGTTATTACGCAATAACCGCAGAATCATTGTGCACCATTCGAAATAGACCATGAGGCACAATGATGTTAAATTCTCGTGGCCTCTCCCGGTAATTTCCATATTTCGAATTGTGACTTAATGCTTCCAGCTATAAAAGTACACTCATCATTAATCTATAAATTAATTTCTCTTTATACAGGCTTGCGCACCGAGATACGTTTTCTTTGGAGTTGCACCAGGCAAGAGTGTGATGTCACAGCAAAGAATCGAACCAGCCTTTGGTAATCAAAGAGATCCAGTGGGTACATGCTTCCTCACAGACCTGACATCAGCACCCCGAGAATTTTCACCCTGTCGAACGAGTAAGTTTTCTTTTAAAGAAAAAAAGCAAAATGCTTTTTTGGCTTTCTAAAAATACTATCGTGACTAAAAATATTTGTGGAATTAAAATGATTTCGGTTTTGGATATATTTTGCATAATGTTCGTAGCAATTCCGCGGCTTCAATTTAACAGAGTGAATTAACAACTTCCTTTCATAAAAAACTTTCCTTCCTCATCCCCGTTTTATTTTTCTTGTGATTGGTCCTCGCTGTCGTTAAGCACCATGTGATGAAATTCATGCATTGAATCTTTTTGTTCATGTCAAATGTCAAATCTGACACAAAGAGAGTACATTCCTAAAAATTATCTATTTAATACAAGTAAGTCAAAACTCGGTCTTGATTTATTTGTAAAAACTTGCGGTTCTTACGTCAGGGAAAAAAAAATTGTCGCGAGATGAAGTCTGCTTGCGGCAAGGAGAGTTGTAATACATTTTCATTTACAAGTAATACATTTTTATTATATATTTGATAATAGATTGAAAGTAAAAATGATACACAGAAGATCTTAGTTGTTTCCTGATTCTCTTACTTTAAGGAGGTTGAGTCAGCTCAAAATATTTTTAAAATTGTTTTTCTTCGGCACATAATTGTAATTGTACGTAACCAATGGATGTGTAAAGGAAAAACCTAAAATTTGTAAAAACATACAATTTTTGTTGTGTGACTGCTTCCCTAACCTTGCATTATGGCAGAAAAAAAAATTCGACGATTAAGGAATATTAATTACCGATTAATAAATGAATTATTAAACACATGTATTGCATGCAAGTAGTAGTAGTAGTAGGAAAGTAGTGTTTCAGGTGAATACCCTCCAATTTTCTGTATTTATTTTTTGTAATAAAAAAAATGTATAAATTATACATTTATTGTCAACTGTCTAGAGATTGTATATGTCACGCTGGTTTTTGTTGCATCTGGTTAGTCTCTCGAGCAAATTGTAAATGTTTCGAGCACTCGCAAGCAGACCGAAATAACCAGGGTGACGTAAACAATTGCATTGGTGGTTGAAAGAGTGGCGAGGGTCTCGCTGCTACTGATGTAAACTTACGAGGTTTCCCTCGATGCATTTTAGAGAACGATCTTTCGTTATTTCGTAACTCACGAAAAGGTTGCCGAGGAGAAATTCAGGAGGATCTGCTTACGACATGTGCCAGGTCCTTCGTAAAGTCCCTGCCCACTGTTCTTCAAGTAGCAACCGTAAATATATTTAGTAACGGGATACTTCCTGTCGGTGGAACGTATTGCGTCTGTTACTGCTGAAAACTTTTAATAACAAACGAAATATTGACTCTGTACAATGAATCATTTTTATATTCAGAGAATAGAAAAAACATCGGAATAAAAAACCGGAATTTAATATTGCGTAAAGCACAAAATTAAAAAATCTAAAATAATTTGTGCATATTCTAGATATTATACTCCGCTCTTAAAGAAATTATAAACATTTTTTGTGACATCACGAAACATAGGTGGTCCATTTTGTGGCGAATGCCTCAGTAGCAATAAATTATGTTTTAAACGCTAGGAAAAAAAGTATTTCAATGAACTAAATTAGCGTTTGTCGACATTAGACAAAAATTGTAGATAGTCTAGACAAAAAAAAATGTTGGTGCAAATAATTGTCGGTGAAATAAATTTGTTTAGCTGCACGTAAAAACCAACAATTCAGTCGAACGTCGTGGCAAATGCTGATATAGTCAACGCATTTCATTCACTGAACAAATTTATTAAAAAGCTATAAATGAACGTCGGACGCATCATAATCGACTGGCTCTTATCAATAGCAATGCATCCCTGTCCTTTAACGTCCGGTGGTCAATTTATCATTTTAGAAAGCACTTTCACCCTCTCTCTCTCGTGATAATAGTCGCGACCCCGTTAGATAATTCCGCCTTGTTTCTCTCCAGCGAGACTCGGACACTTATTTCAATCGTTATCAATGCTCATACTTATCGGGACTCGTGTTGCGTTGCAGTGCGTTGTCAACGACACGCTTTGAAGAGCCAGTTATGAGTGTGGTGTAGTTTGGATAAGGGCTGCAGGAGATTGAAGAGGAAAAAAAATGGTGACTCATTGAATTTGGAATGCATGACGAACTTTCAGGAATTTAGATTACCTATAGCAGTACACTTGTGTATCAGCACTTTTCTTTTTGTTTATTTAGGGTCGCATCAACGTTTGCGATTAAGCGACTTTATATTACTTTTAATCATGATATATTATGATATTTTAGTTGACAAAAGTAAGCGTCAATTTTATCTACAAAAATTGTCGATTTACTTCATTTAAATTATTTAATTTAATGCAAATAATTTAAATTATTTAATTAATGCAAATTTCCTAAACTTACAAAATTAATTTGACGCAGTTTAAAAATCACAAATCTCAGAGGTGTGGAAACGAAGAGTTTAATATATAATTATTATTACATATCTCCAGGATGTCATATAAAATAGTAAATCTCATGACTGCTTCACTACACTCAAGACAATCGCAGCATTTTTTTTATATGTTCTCTCTGCAACGACTCAGCAAGAGTCGAGAGTGTTTGTAATCGAATATATCTCACACTTTGCCTCTTCTGAGGATGCCCGGTACTCTTTTTTTTTTGTTCACGATCCTACATTCAGAGTGCACACTCCAAGCTACTTCCACGGATTTTAGTACTATAGTACATGTAGTATATTACTCTCGATGCCCCTCGCTAGTTTTAAGTGCCCCAATCGACGAGTTTTATCCACCACCTCTCGAGACCCGCACGAAAAAAAAGTCTATTGGAAAACCAATAAAAAAAAAAATATAGTAAAAATCTTTATAATATTTGGTACAAAATTATGTTCGTGATGTATGCAAATATAAAATATCGGATATATGTAAAAATATATTATCGCCTTTTCCACGAGGTGGTCTCGAAACAGCAAGTCTTGTACATTGCTGCAATTTTATTTTCCGGATGCAAAATAACGTCCGGTCGCTTTTGGTGGGTTTTTTTTTGTTGTTGTTTGAACCTCCGACACTTTCCTGCTATTAAAATGCTGCCGTTTCTCCAGTAGAAGCGCACGCAAACGAACGCGGCACATTCGGGCCCAGTGAAGAGGCGACTCGACGTGTGTGCACGTGCTGCAACGTTCCGGTCTTAAAATTGACGTGTTTCCGGCCTGCCGCAGCAGGGCACTCGGCCGATCGTTAAAACTAACGTGCCGCCTGTCCTCGACACTTGCCGCTAGTCGTTTGTGTTCCTCGATTTTGTTGGATAACATACAGAATTGTTAAAAAAATCCGTATGAAACCCAGAAGCGTTGGGAGGAAAATAATTATCAAAGCTTTATTATTATCTAAAAAAAATATGTACATATGTTTTCAATTGCCATGTGAAGTGCCAGTTACTAATGAACGTTATCATTTAGTTAATTAACGTCAATAATACATTTCCCCAATTTTGAAGTTTTGGGATTTTTCCTCCTCTGCCAAAAGTTTTATTTTGTCGTCAATTTTAAGAATCGTCCAGGGAAGGCTGATAGAACTTCGAATAAAAAATAATTTCTCTGTTGTATGTTACTTTTTGTATGTCGTTAATTTGCAATAACTAAAATAATACAAACCAAAAGAAGCTAAACGCTAAAGAATCGACATTTTGACACGGGATTCATGAAAACGAAGCTTATTGTTTTTCATACCTAAAAAGCTTAATTTTGGATTCCTCGTAGGAGGTTTTCTCCATCAACTCGGACACATTTTTTTTACCCTCTTGGATCAGTTCGATAATTCGTCATAAGGTTTTTAAAACCGATTATTACCACCAAACCATTCAGAAAAATCTGTATATGAAGCTGGATATTTTTTTTTATAATTATTGTACCGTATATTATATAATAGGAGCTGTTCTAAAAATAGGTATCACGGTCATGTCAGTTTGGGCTAAAGCGTTCTACACACAATTGCTCTGTATGAACCTAATGGGTCTGTAAATCTCATATTTATAGTTGCAGTCAATTAGAGCGAGTATCTGCGTCTGCGATGCCACTCACTCTGTTGCACCCACCACATTCGGCTTCAGAGAGGAACACATGTTCCCGTAATTAGTATGGTCACCGAGTCGGAGAATGGGCGAACGAAACTCGTCAGGGAACTCCAAACTTGCAGTTAGTTTGTGTTCGCTATACAGATGATGTTATCCGGGTTAAATAAATAGTCGGCTATTAACGCAATTATTTAATTACCCCCGAAGACATCGGTGGGATCGAAAGATAGCTTGCATAACGATTTTAATTTGGGTTCTTATACAGAACAGGGCACATTTGCCCAAATTACAAGTGTTGGAATTCTTTAGATCAGCCAAATAGTGAATATATGTTCTAATTTGGTGCCATCAAAAGTATAACATATGTATTGCATTAAATAGTTAATGGAAAAACATAAACGGATTTGAAAAAAAAAAATCCAGTTCCGAAGCACGTGAATTAAGAACTCTGAAATTCATAGAATACTACCATATCGCCAATTATGGAACAGATCCAAGATGTTCAAAAGAAAACGTGGCCGAGTTGGTGGAGAACGCCTGAAATACAAATTATCAGGTTTTAGATTGACTTTTAACCTGAAGCATCCTCTACTATACAAACTTGTAACAGTTTTAAGTGTCTAGAAAATCGTAAGTCACATGTATCTATAAATTTTCCGAAAGTCTCTCTGTGGCCGAGTGAGTGAAAATTGCGGAAGTGCAGATTCCCGAGGGGCCAGTGAGCTCATCGCCGAGCAATCACCCGGCCATACGCGCCACCGCGAAGCTAACCGGACCGACCTCCAAGAGACATAAGCATTGCAGTGGCAGCAGACGCCGCAATTAAACAATTTGTAGGAATAGAGCGGCAGCAGAAGGAGAGGAGAAGAGAGAAATATTTCTCGAGAATCGTAGTTAGAGTGAGGCTTTTTAGTAGCGTCTCGGGTCGTCAAGTCCAACGACGACCACGAGAGGGACGAGAGAGAGAGAGCTCGCCGTTTATTCTGTGTAATATCGCATGTGCTCCAAAGAGCCACAGGCTGTTGGTTCATTTTCTACTACCGCTGTTTGTTATTGCCGTTACTATATAGCGGCTCACGGCACAGTCGTCATTGTCGCCCTTTTTTGGAAAGCAACGAACAACACCGTCCGTCCTGCTGATGACTCTTGTGATGGGTGCGGGCGCATCAGTTGACATGGCCTCCTTGTTTCACATAAACTATACAGTATACTTGAGTACAACCCTAACGACGAGACGTGTCATCTATTCTCGAGAAGGGACGCCAGCAAAACTGTGGAAAATTAAGCGCCGCAATTAAACTTCGAAAGCGGTACACATACACGAGGCTCGTGTTAACTTCCACCAAAGAAGTCGGGAGGGAAGGCTGCGGAGAAACTTTTAAATCCGACACTTCTTTAATATGGATAAAAAATTACATACTTCGTTGATGAAAAGATTTAAATGATTAATATACTTGAATCATTGAATTACATCCGCGAAATATAACGTGCGCTCCCTAAAGGCTTTAAAGTTGCATATTAAAAAGGTTTGCAAAAGGTAAAACATTGCACAATGTTTCCTCACATTTTTCCATATTTCACAATGACACCTATGTGGAAAAGTTCTCTGATGAAATTTTGACTTCCTCCTAGAGGAAGCTTTGTGAAATGTGAAAAATAATTAGGGAAGCATTGTGCCAAGTTCTACTTTGTAGACTTGTTCACATACTTTATTATTTATAATCTTATTTTATGTTTATATTATGTTTTTTTTCTTCATATATATGCTTCTATATACGTGCTATTCAAAATGCTTATCAAAAGCTTGTAATTTTTTTTTTGTTTTTTTTTTTTCAAATTTCGATGTATTAGGTGTGTGTGAAGTACACACATAAAATACATAAAATCGATAAAGAAAATATAAACAAATATTCATTTTTTAAATGTTTTTCAAACGCTTACAGCTTCTTTTTTCCGATTCCCAGTTTATAATTCAGGGTGCATGAATATCGTTTTTTTTTCTTTATTTTAGGTGTCACGTCTACCGATAGCTCAACCGATTTACTAGGATTTGATGGTAAAAACGCATTTTGATAACAAAATAATGATCTATCATGTTAAGAACGAGGGTGAGTATTGAGTCTGTTGATAAAAAGCTCGAGCTTTGCGCGCATCGAACTCAGTTTCGATTTTCGGTCAACGCCAATGGAGTTTATTTTTCTAAATAATTTTCTGCGCAATCCCACAGTTTTTCAAACACCGTCTATAATTTAGGTAATTATACATTCTTAAAAAAATGTATGTATTGCAATTCATAAGGTTTAATTTTTTTTTTATGAAGTCCCATCGACTCTTTACTTTTGATACTTTTTTAAAATACATTCCTATTCGCGCGGATTGTCTCTTAATATCTCGCCAAACCCACAACCGGAAACTTGAATCTACTTTTTTTTTCATCTTAAAACTGCCACCAGGATGTGTATATGTCAGTTAAATTTAGAAATTGGGTCTCGCCCCTGCGTGGAGTTGCGTGAATTGCGAGAGCAAAGCAAATATTATGTGAATCCTAATGGTATAAGACCGCGTGTTCTGGCTCACCGATCTTGCTTAATCTCCAATCTTGTTTGCATCTCGATTGCGTCATAAATCTATTGTAGAATCGACATAAATAATAATTAAAAAATTGGGGTAGAGTGGGGAGGTCATCGAAACGAAGGAACATTTTGCCGGTTTACCGCTGACAACACGAGGCCAATTAACACTTGATCCTAACTTGAATTACGATCGGTGTTTGCCGATCGGTAAGGCAAAGCGCGCGCATTCCATTTCGCGCCTCCATTGCCCGTCAACGCCGCGTCTTGAATTATTAAACTTTTATAACGACAGCCAGCTTTATTGTCCCTTCGAACGAGAAATTCTTCGACTAATTTGGCTCTTGTTAGCTGGCTCCGTGAGTACTTGAGTTACGACCAAAAGGAATTAACTCTCATCGAATGTGCGTTTTAATTCATTTTATATTCTCTTTATTGGTTGCATTGCGGGTTCACGCGCACATATAACCATCGACTGCGTGTATTCTCTTAACTCGGTGAGATACATTTTCTCGCGTGTGCATTGGAGAAGCGCACCCACGCCTCGACACGAGACTGTACAGGCAGCCCACTGGCATAATACAGTAACTTCATTCATTCGTCGGCGCGTAACGCGGTTAACGGGAATGGATCTATTACGGATTTTTATTAGACTCTTCAAAGTCTTTCTTTTCCACAGCTCATTTCGTAGTCTCGACGATTCGTCTATTACAGAGATTCGGCTATGATTGTATTCAATCCGTCGTTATTATGACTTTGAGTAGGAGAATCAGACAATACCGGTCAATTGCTTCCTTGTGGAAAGTTTTGCATTCGTGAATTTTTTGTCAGGACACATTTTTGTTGTTCGCGACAGTTTTCGTTTGCTGAAATAACAATTTGTTTATGTGAAAAGTCTTGTATAAATAAATTCATAAAATTTCTGAGCTTACAATTTTTTTGTTACTTCATTGCTGCATTAAAAAAAAAAGCCTGCAAAGTAGAACCATGCAAATTGCTTTCTCACAATTTTCTTTTTCGGTGACAAAGCTTTTTTTTACAAAGCTACCTCTATGAGAATGTATGTTGATCAATTTTGGCTTTCTCATAGATGAAGCTCTGTATAAAGAAAAGTATGTCAAAGAAAAAGAAAATTGTTAGGAAGCAATTTGCAAGGTTCTACTTTGCAGGCTTGCTTGGACTGGAAAGTAATTTTCCAAAAAAATTCAAAATGCTATAAAATTCGAAGCGCTTGACCGACTTGCTTCAAATTTGTACTCAAACCTCGGTCAATGGGTAGTTCATATGTGAACCATATGTAAGTTGAATCTACAACAAATTCCGAATTTTTTTTTTTGGGTGATGATCTGAAAAAAAAAATGTTTTGTATTTTAAAGAAACATACAATTTATTCCTTAAGTGGCAACACTCTCTTCTATGCTAATTCTAATTCAATATAGAGTTCCAATGTTCACTCACGTACGATTAATAACTCATCAAATTATATCATTAAATTTCCGCGAAGCCGATTATGATGCCCCGTCGACAATTAGCCGCAAGTTGCAGAGATTCACATGCCGAGACGAGATGCCGTTGAAACGTCCATACCCTTTTCGTCGGCTATATATACACACGAGTACATAACATAAAGTGGTTTATAATTCATATTTTTCCTTTTATTGATTCGTGCGGCTACCCTCTCGTCTGTCTACCGTCTTGATTGATATAATTGCGTGACTGGCAGGTCAGAGCCGAGAGTGCATCGTGATCGCGTCGAGCGCATCCATAGATAAAGCCGACAGTGCTGAGTACGTCAGCGAAATGTCCGGTCCCGACGCTCCGATCGTGCGGTAGTCCGAACGTATGTAGAAGAAGGCTCTTTGCGGCACCAAGTGCGCTAAACGAACAGGCACCGGATATTCGACTCCCCATGCCATGCACCGTTTTCTTGTCGAGAAACGAGGCAGCGCATGCTT
This sequence comes from Perithous albicinctus, assembly GCA_964016905.1. Classification (NCBI taxonomy): domain Eukaryota; kingdom Metazoa; phylum Arthropoda; class Insecta; order Hymenoptera; family Ichneumonidae; genus Perithous; species Perithous albicinctus. Next base: position 25,030,270 of record OZ024691.1, on the reverse strand, counting down.
ACCGACCATTCATCCACGTATATACATATATATAATATATACAATAATTGTATATGTACAATGTATGGGGCATTCCATGTCAATTCGACCTGAGTCTGACTCTTGACGTTTCGAATTTGCTCCACGATTTTTTATGTTATAGCTCCAAATCTAAGAGGCGAACGGAATTTTTATTATTTTCTATTCTAATTATTTGACATAATTATAATTATTTAAAACCGACGTCACTTTGGAATCTCGAAAAAGTTCACAAAAATCCTGCGTCGAATATTAATATTTTTAAGCTTGGACCCAAAAAATGAGCCGGACCTCGGTTCTATTTTTTTTTTCGATTTTTTTTTCCGAAATGTAGGTTGAAAAAAATTAAATGCGTAAGTCAGTCCTCTGCGGGATGTTGCTTGAATGTTTCTACATATAAGTTAGGATTTTAGAGAACTTTTATGAGTTTTTTTTTTGGTGTCATAAAATATCAATATGTTTTTTTATGATCATGACGTCATTATAATTTTTTAAGTAGAAAAAAAACTGTTTTCGAAAAATCGGACAAAATTCTCAAAAGTCCTGACTCGTATATAGAAATGTCGAAACAACAGCCCTGAATGAACCGTCTTGCGCATCCATTTTCATTCCATTTTAATTTTGAAAAAAAAAATAAAATAAAAAATATTGATATTTGATATAGTATTTTTGAAGAATATTTTCAGATTTTTAAATTACGTCGAACGTTATGTAGGTTTAAAATAATAATAAGTGTATCAAATAAAAAAATCTAATTAAAATTCTGGTTGCCCCTTAAGATTGAAGTAGCAGCATAAAAAAATATGGATCTTCAAATCCGAGAGGCCGAGGATCAGATCCAGGTCGAGTCGGTATGAAATGCATTATATATTGGAGGGATACACTGCAGTAGCTTTTGCATCGCGTGCGATGCGTAGGGTGCTCCCTATGTCAGAACCTGTCTGCTTCAAGCAGTAGCATTATACAAACGTATTAACTTTAGTAATTAATCTTGTGCGAGGCGAGCAGCTACTAATTACCCATACGCGTGCGTCTCAGTTACATGGGACAGCTGTTTGTCATGAAAATTGTATAAACTTGTATGATAAACTGATAAACATTTTATCAGCAGCAGTTTGTATTACATTATATAATGAGTATTAAATAGTTCTACAGACATTGCTGAATAAAACACTTTTTTTTACTGCACTGCGGGTCATGTAATGGATACTATATATGGGGCATTTCATGACATTTTTCGAATTTTTTTCGATATCTTCGAAAAGAGAAAATCCGAAAAAAGAGTGATAAAGTTGACAGAGAATTTCTTAAATATGGGGCACTTCGTGACATACCGATGTCTTATATGTACCCCATAATTTTTTATATAGAAGTACATCTTGAAAAATTCATGACAATTTTTTTTCAGATTTTTTCAGTAATTCGTTCCTGTGATATAATTTTATATATAACCTTTTTTTTTTCCTGTGACTTACAATTTTCGAGATATAAGTCGTCTTAAAAAAAAATGCAGTACTTTCTGAAATTTTCGATTTGAAAATCCAAACAATTGTACAGAGAAAAATAGTTCTCACGTATAGTCGTAAGATCTAAATAATTATGAAAAATATCTGAGTGGGTCAGAAAAAAAAGTGGGATTATTGGCAGCGAATGCCTTATATATCTTTACGTCGACGATATTCTTATTTACGGCAATAAATTCGACTTATCGTGTTGGTAATGTGATGCCATTATAATATTAGTGCCAACCCCTGACTCTCCCTGACACATTTATTGCATACCGAATCGCGAGTTCGTTAATGTTAGCTATGGAAGTGATTTATTAATCCAAATTGATTAATCCTTATTTTCTTAGCGTTATTCACGGAAAGCGCGGTAAATTATTATTTATGTTTTTTTTTTTTTTTAATGATACATCGTTAGATGCTGGATCGAAACTTTTAGGAATAATGTGCGATAATGGGAATTTTCCATACCGAATTATCTAGAAAAGTGCACAGGGTTATCACTACATAATGTTTTTACATTTACTTGAATATATTCACAATTATCGGGCTTATAAAATTGATTTTTTTTTCATTATAAAAAAATATATATATAATTTTTTTTTTCATAAATAATATATTTCTATTATTTAAATCTGAAGAAAAATACAAAAAACAATGGGGTCCATCTAATCCAGCAACAGCGATAAAATCATCTGAATTTTTATTTTAAAACTTTGCACATAAATATAAATATGCTCTGAGTTAATTATAAATTATACTCAATATTTTAATAATTAATGACACTTGACAATTGTACCAGACATTTATTTGATAAATCTTAATCGCCTGTGACTGTAAAATTAACCGAGGATTTATCTCGTTTTTCGACCTTCTTCCGATCCCGATTTTTCTGCAAGCAGTATTGCGTTACACAACTCCTACTGAAATATCATCGCGCTTACGTTCGTAAAACGCACTTCTGGTGAGCGAACGTGAAATCGTTACTGTAATACCGCAACGCGGTAAAGGCCAACGAACCCCTCAAGAAACAAAAGAGCAACGAGGAAGTGGAGACAATTTCTTTTTTTTTTTTTTTTTAGAACGTATATAATATGCTCACATAAATAACGTCTTTATGGGAAATGTCAAAAGCTACGCGACAGAAGAACAAAGGGAAATATTTGTTGGGGATATGTTCTTTACGATTGTGAGTAGGTTATTGTGCACGACTATATATATATATATATATATATATGCCGTCACGCGGACAGAATCGATCACGGATTAATGACGCGTGGAAGACGCGATCGCGTGGCTCGTGACGGGAGTGATGCGTGCCCGATTTGAGTTTCTAGACGATAACTCGATACGACATCGGCAACAAGGCTCTTGCTCTGCGACACCTCGAAGGCAGAATGTACTTGAGAGAGTTTCTAATCCGCTTTGCACGTCGTTTTCTATAAGTTTTATCACCCTTGGAAACAAATGTGTGGAAATAAATGGAAGAAAAAGGTTTTGGAAAGTTGGAAAGTTGCACATTAGACCTGTTAAAAAAAAAAAATCAATATTTAGGAATCTTCGATGAACATATTAGAAAAAAAAGTTGCCCCATTTTCATTTCTCAAAATAGATGCATCTTGATGAGCAGCTGAAGTAAAAAAAACACACTTATTGATCTCCATTCTTAGCCCTATAATACACCTAAATAAAACCCAAATATAATGGATCTTTTTTCGCAAATCATGTTTACTCATAAATATAAAAAATCCTTCAAAGCATTCGTACACGTCCTTGTTGGTCCCAATTTCTAAATCGTGAATGGTGACCTTACAACTAATCTCACAGAATATAAAAAGCATTCCATTTTTTTCATTCGCCGAATGATGGCGCGGAAATGAACCAACGAACATCACAATAACAGCGTATTTCCGTTTCAGAGAGATACGGATTCCATCAGCAAGGGTCATGTCAGGCTGGTTTCGCCGCCGCAGTTTCAAAGGTAAGTCGTATAAAAAATTGGACGATGACAATTCTTAGTGACTGACAGAATTTTTCGGAGTAGCTCTGTGTCGGTGAAAAGCAGAAGAATAGCTTCTTTCTTTTATTATCAAATCGACAGCTTTCGTAGAGCGTCCGGAGTTATTTGTCATCGAACACTTGCCATTCACGTGGCTGAAAAGCTATACTATCGAAGCGTCCATTATGCTAAAGATCGAAACGTCTGGCTGACTCTCTCTGGTTATAAACATACGAATGAACTCCCCCAACAAATCCTTTACAAAACAACACGCGAGTCCGAGTGTTCATCGTGTCACGGGGAAAGAGTTAAGAGTTGTACGTATGTACAAACGAGTGAGAAGGAAGAGGTATCGGTGTATCGGACGCTCCGAATAAGGCGAGAAATGCGAATTCCAAGTTTACACTCGGAGGGCTTTAAGTGTTTGCGGATACACGGACAGAACACCATATAGAACTTTGCGGAGGCTAATGCACGATCCCACCTAAGAGATATATGTTTTAGAGAGTTGTGTTGAGTTTCGATTGTTCGGACTGTAGGTATAAGTACCATTTTCTTTAAACAAACACCGAAAAATTGGCCGCAGAGAATTCAATGACATTTAGTCTAAATTTAGAAGAAAGGTTTCTTTGAAAAATTCAAGGTTTCTACTGAATCGTCGTTAATTTTTTTATTATGTAATGTACTGTGATAACATTTTCAGAGTAAATCGATTTGCAACGAAATCAAACTTTTAATTGGGAATATATGCGCTCAAAAATTATGAACTCGATTTTAATCATTACAGCAATGATCATTCAATTCTCATTTATTAAAATTACTTTTTATGTACGAGCAGTACATGGTGACAATAAATGAAGAATTTATATTGCTAGGAGAAAGTCCTCATAAATTCGCGACTCTATCAGACCTTCCAGCACTGTGTCAGTGGAATTTAGTTTTTCTTCACTCCTGCTCGCAGGAACTCTTCGCTCCTCGTTCTGGTTCAACTCCTTCAGACTGAATGCTCGTGATGCTGCAAGTTGGGTCGGAACGGATTCCTCAATCGTGGATGGGACAGAGTTCCCCAGCTACTTATATGACACACGTGTGTCTGAGTGGGTGTGTTTGTGTTTGTGTGTGTGTGGAGCACTCGGTCAGTTCCGATCACCGCCAAAGAAATAGTGGGACAATCCGCGAGCACTCAGCCACAGGAGCTATCTCCGACCGATGTATAATTCAGAATTGTCTCTACCCGCTATAGCACTATACTACGTTGGATGTTTAATGCATGTCTTTCAGCATGCTTCCGATTAAAGAAGAAGAGAGAAAGCAAACGAATCTTAGACTTCTCGCGACGAGACTTCTCTCACGAGCATTCAATGTTAATATACTGGATCGACTCTCATCCCCCGGTGGACTTCCAAACCTCCCCCGCATTCAACGTTTCGAATATCTGTACTCATGTCACTGCTATGGATCTGTGGTATTTATTGCTGATCTATCAGCAATCATTTTTGCAAAAAAAAAAAGAATGCAAAGTAGAGCTCTACACATTGAGCTTCCTCATTATTTTTTAATGTTTACATATCTACTTGGAGCAGCATGTTTATCTATTTTGGCTTCATCATAGAGAAAGCTTTGTGAAAAAGAATTTAAAAAAAAATTGTCTTTGAATATTATTTTCCATCTGTAGAAAATTTCAGTTGGTTTGGTGAAATTTTACGTGAGAGCAAAAAGTACATTTTTCGGCATAAAAATCAAAATCCCATGAAACTGAAATTATTTCTATAGATTCAACCCCAAATTCAATGCTAATCTAGCTTTATTTAACAAAATTATTTTTACAAAACATAGTCCATTCCAATAGTGCAAACTTATTTATTTTTCTGTATATTAGAAATTAAAAACCAACTCCAAAAAACACAATTATTGTCCTGTACATTTTTTCACATGCATAAATATAGCTTATGTTATATGTCAAGACAGATCTTTAGTTCTGCTGGAAGGCACGAAGCATATCCACTAAATCTCAGCAGTGATTTAGAGTGGCGATCGAGCCCGCGGACGGGAAACACGATCGACGAACGATCTACAGCGATCGATCTGCTGCTTTACGTCTCTCTTTGAGTTATCTAGCGAAGATCGAGCATAAAACGATCGGAACGTTCGATCTTTCCTCCCGTCTCTTTTTTTCCCCTCCCGGCAATTCCTCGCGTCTCCTTTCCTCTCGATCTTTTGCCGCTTTATCCGCGCGACATATCTCCTAGCAGAGGACGCAGAAGAAACTCATGCAAACCGAAAGAAAACTTCTCTTTGTTGTTTGCCTAATGCAATTCGCGATTCTAATCCGGATGCGTACTCGTGATGCCATTCGCCTCCCTGAATAATAATGAATTTTCTGTGTAACGTGCATACGCGCTTTTATCTTTATTTCTCGACGCACGCAGTTCACAATATGTACGTAAGATCGCGAGACGCGATCAAACGGTACAGAAATGATAGTTGCGCGTTTCTAGTCGTCGCTGCTATTGCAATCCTCCAGTAAAAAAAAGAAAAAAACAAGTGTGCGTTTGAAATTTTTTTATCATGATGGAAAAGTATATTTCTCATACGTATATTATATATTTTTCATACATTATGAAATATACGCGAAAATATAATTTATTAAACAAAGTATGTGAAATATATCCACTGGATCGTAAAAAATATATCTAATTACTGATCAGTTGTTGCATACGAGGCATTTTCCGTCAGACATTTTATCCCGAATTTTCTCAGATACTTTTTTTATAATTGGCCACATTTTAGTACTACTTCGAGGCAGAGTCTGTGAATTTTTTTCGATTTTTAAATTCATCCCTCAACGAAATGCACTTTTTCATTTAAATCCATAAATCTCGGAAGGGATAATTCAGGTACAAAAAGAGAATGTACAAAAAAAGTTACATTAACTATTTAGTTCATTAACATGAACTATTAAATGCTCTATGTGGGCTATTTTTATTTGTATAGTAATTATGATTTTCAGCAACAAAACATAAATAATGATTTTTAAAAAATGTGGAAGCATGTTCAGCGACGCTTCTCCGGAAAAATATTCCCAAAAAGCTTTACAGCCCTTCTGAAAAAAATGAAGTTTCACCAAATGTTCTCAAAAAGCGTTACGGCGAATTTCACTTGACTCTGCCTTTAAAGAAACATTCCCATCGTTTTTTTTTCTTTCATTTTCTCATCGACTCACATCATTCGCTTTTATAGTATATAACATTCACCGGACAGTGCAATACATGCAAGTTACCAGGAGCTCCTGAAAACTCGGTTCGGACTCTCGTCATAAATTTCGAGCTGGCCTCTCTCGAGGCAAAACACACGAGTTCTGCTCTCCGCGTTTATACATATTTGGCCCGCGTTATATTTCAATCTCGGTTTGCTACCCTCTTTCTTCGACGAGGATCGGCGCCAGTGAACACAATTCGTGTGGATCGTGCGCGTTTTCCTTGTAGACAGCAACAGCAGAAGCAGCAGTAAGATCAACTGCATCTGTGTAGTCTCAGTGGCCGAGCAAAAGCTCGACTGTATATATATCCAATGATCGTGTGTATACACATACTGCACTGGTCGAGCCCGAACGTTGAGGCGGTCACCGCATGCATGCATTGTTCCAGTTGCAAATTTTTCTCGTGTAAAGCATGAACCACACGAATGAGAAAGGTAGAGATGACTTCTCGGTAGGGGGTATCGTGTTGTGGGCCTCTCCCTGTGCTCACTCTCCATGTCTCTCGTGTATTACTAACATGCGGACGACAACAACCACGTGCGCACTCGTTTGTCTCGTCCTACATATAGGACATTCCACGGTAATTCAGGATGAAATGCACTTCAATTTTCCTAATATTTTTTTTTTTAACATTTTTGTTATCACTTAAAAGAACATCTGTGAATTTTATGAAATTATTTTTTTTGGGCCGATATTGATAAAAAAAAATAATAATTTACAATTAAGGAAATCTTAACTTCCATCAAAAGCATGATTTCGACATAAGTACGACCAATTTTTTTTCTCATGCAATGCAGTTTAATATAAAAGTCGTACAAAAAAATATAAACATCATACCGAGCATTTAATTAAATTTTTTCTTAGTTTCAATAAGCTTGAATTATTACACAAATTCATCAAAATTTTGCATTGAAATACGCGAAATTTCAAGCCTAAAATAAAGTTCGCGAATCATGACAAACTTTTGTACAACTTTTATATTAATCTACGTTATACATGACGACAAAATTGGTTATATTATTTACGTTAAAATCATGTTTTTAATTGAAGTTAGAAAAAAAGTGAATTAAATTTTTTTTTTAATAATTAAAGAAAGGCCCAAAATAAAAACCCCAGACGGGATTTTTTTCAGTGATAACAACAATATAAAAGAATATTAGGAAAATTGAAGAGGGTTGGGTTTAATTCTGTGCGAATTACCATGGAATGCCCCATATACATGCATTATTTTTGCATTCAGGCTTATGTATGTTTGCATAGTCTCCCACCGTTTGCAAGTATAGGTATAAGTATACGAATAAGCGAGCATGTCACCATAAACGGTAATCGTTGCTGCTGCTGTTTGCGCTCGACGAATGTGACATTGAAATCTTTCTTTTCTCAGTTTCTTGTGGGTACTGCGCATTCATAACCGCCAGTGTGTGTGTGTTTGTTTTTTTTTTCTATTTTTTTTTTATTTTCTGTGAAAATGACAATGGAACGATTGTAAAAAATGTAATGTATTCGAGATTGAAGCTGGGATTATAAAAATAGTATTGTGCTGAACGTTATGTGATTCAACTGCGTAAAGATTGTTTCGTAGAATGCAGTTGTACTAAAAGATTTATCGGCTCTTAAGTGTTAGTGGATATGTAATGACAGTCATTTTAACATTGGTTTCTATTTCGTCATTTATTGCTTAGGGAAAGAAGATTTTTTTTCACGAACATTTTCTTCGGAGTTTTTTTTTCAGACATTTATCATAATTAGCTAGATTTTCGTAATTGAATTTTAATTTTTTCCAAATTTTTATATGGAAGCAGTAAAAAAAAAACGTATGTGACAAATTTCAGTTTGATCGGTCGACTAGTTTTAGAGATATAGAAAAGTTTGAATTTTTCTAAACTCCTTTTCTCAATATTTTACACAATTTTGAGTATCCTGACATGAGAATCTCAACAACAACAAAAAATTCATTAAAACAAAGCTTCCTCTGTGAGTTAGCAAAATAAGAGCCAATTAAAATTCCCCGTACAAAAAAAAAATCAGTAACGAAAATTTAAAAAAAAATCTTAAGTTCTGTAAACTCGAACTTGTCTCTGCAGAGTATCGACTATAGTATTTCTGTACGTGCATTATAAACGATTTAGGCTCTTCGGCTGGCGCCGGTACAGAAGTCACGCTCGATGCACCCGCCGGCGCGACTTCGTACTACAGAACGTTTGGTCCCAGCAGAAGAGAGAGAGAGAGCATGGACATGGCACACATGTTGATATTGTTGTCTCTCGGACGCTCGACGTAAGTCCCATTGTTCGGTGGAGCCGTGCGAAGCCAAAGCGAGACGGTTCATCCGTTCCAGGACTACTGTTGCACAAATAATATTTGTGTTTGACGATAAATAACGTATATATATATGTATATACCGCGGATAGTGTGTGGAGAAGAGCAAAGGTAGCTTTTGACAGTAGAACGTGCTGTATATTATACATACTATTCATGGTGAGTGAGGAAGGAACAAAAGTCGCGACGATAGTATGCATCGTTCCGACGTTCTCCATGCATTTTGGTAGCTGCAGCTACTTGCGAAAGCGTCTGGCCTGGCGCCACCCTAATCTACTGGCACCGTTCTCAGGTACCCCAGCACGTTGCTTTCACTCTGGTCCAAAAGCTTAACCGCATGCCGAAACAAACGGGCGCGTTTCGTAACATATCGTTGAACACGCGATCAACATTAGTGTAGCGCGTCGCCTGTCCCGATGGTACCAGTGAACTATGAGTTTATTGACTCTCTGCTTTCTGCTTCTACGCTCGATGACTGTACAGATACATTTGCGAGTTTATCGTAGAACCAGACTCGACGCACTTGAGAAAGACGAATGGACGAGAGCCAGAAAGAAGAGGAAACTGCTGAAATGCTGGGTTCTTAATCTTGTGAAATTATACACGCTTTCTATATGTTTTATCAGACACTTGAATATTGGTGGCAATTAATGCCAGATAAATCGTAGCGAGAACTTCCTATTCTTAGAGTATCCGCAACCTGGGGAACGCAGTCTTCTAATTTAGGGAAAGCTTACGCCATTCTGACTCTGGGATGTAATTCTAATTCTCAGGGGTAGACTTTCGTCCTTCTGAATCCGAGAGGGTGGACTTGGAGAGGCTGAATGTTCGGAAGAAATTTTCCCTTAGGATTTGTTCAATAAGCACAGGTCTTAAAGATCGTACGCGCTATGTATTGGATTTCCTGTATGCGTTTGACAATAATGTCCCCACCAGCAGCCAGATCAGAGCTATTGCTTGCCTATGAAAATAAACGCGAGCATACGATCATATATATTAGCAATGCTACCAACACAGCCTTTGGTAGCAAAAGTTTATACGCAAAGGGAAAGAAAAGAAAGAGAAAAAAAAAGAAAAAAATACCGAGAGAACAAGGCAGATAGAATAAAGAGAGATAACAGCGAAGCGAGAAGGGCGCGCGAGTTGGAGAGCGCGGAGACTTTCCGAGAGACGTCCATTTAAGGCGAGGACATTTCGTTCTGTCACCGTTCCGTGTTCTCTCCTGGCGAAGACCACCTACGCGTCTCGTTGGTGCTCTGGTCACTGGCGTTCCTCTTCTCCACCTCTTCTTCATTCTCCCGTTTGAAACATCGTTTTATAAACGACTTGCTTCGCTTTTTTTTCTCTCTCTCTCTCTCTCTCTCTCTCTTTGTCTACCTCTCGTGATAACCCCAGAGGCGAAACAACTCAAAGCTGCAGCTAGACGCACACTGGTGTGCATCTTTTCGAGTGCATTATTCCCGAGAGAAAAGTTGCTCGCTGCATCCTCGCGAACCGCCCAGCATTCTTCACCTCTGCGACTATTATACGCGCTATGCGTTCATCGTAGAGTCTCATCTTTCTTCTGTGGAGATGCTCCAGAGAGTTCTAAATGTGTCTCTTGGGTTCTCGTAACACAGTTAGAATTAAATTCAACATTTCACAGTTTTTAATTGTTAAGAAAAAAAGTGATCAATTAATACAAAAAACAGATACAAAATACAGTCCTTTTATCACTTTTGCATTTATTTCTCGAATGTTTTACACTGAAAAGGGCTTCAATAATTCTTCCTAATTGCATGAATTTTGAAAGTTATTGATACAATACTTTTATATCTTCTCTCTAATGAAAATCGCAAATCGTTTATTCCTTCATTCGCCCTTCATCAAAATCTCGTGAAAACTTTTTCATAAACACGAAGCAAAAAAATGTTAAATGCTTTCCACAATATGCAATCTTTATTCGCCATGGGTAGTTTACTCCTTCTGCGGCTATCGCGGCTATCCTCCTTACGCGTGTGTACCAAACGATCGACCGAGCCCGAGATTTAAATACCAACTTAGAGTTACGAGGTGCGAGAGTCCGAGGTACCTACTCGATGAAGCAGCTCATTTCTCAACGAAAGGCATGGAAGTCTATTAGCATATTCGTCCAGTGCTACCGGTTGAAATTCGTTGAATCCCTCTTTTTCCAGCTCTGGACCTATGCACCCACACCATTAGCCTTATCACGATAACGTGCATGATAATGTGTCCAGCTCTCCACAGTAGCGAGCCGTTAACCGTCATCTTTATAGCGAACCATAGTCCAAGCTCGATACTACAATTTTTTTAGCAGCGTGCAAGAGCATAAAGGAGCAGTTAAAGTGGCTGCATCGCATTGCGTATCGTTTTTAGTGCCTTAAATGAATGCCATACCGTTACGACGCGTGAAGCATAAACGGTAACGCGCGTTCTCTCAAAGGTCGCGGCCTTATATATCCAAGCTAACGTGAACATTGGAGACTTTGCTCTTTCTTCTATGTACAACTTCCACTCGTATCTTAATGATGATTTCAAATCGGTTTATCGACCAGTCGATAAATACAGCACTCGGATATTATGAGGCATTCTTCATCAACTGGGCTGAACTAAATTTTCATAAACATTTTTTTATCCATACAAACATGTTTTCCCCTCTCTGTTAATTTTTCTATAGGTTCTCAATATACCACTGTAGCTTATATAAAATTGGGAGTAAATCAAAAAATGTGGAAGATAGTGAAAAAAATGGTAAAAATTTTAAAAAATTGTATCGTAGTAATCCTGGGTACTATTAAACTCATCATCGTACTTAATAGTTTCAAATAAACAATTTTGATTTTGATTTTGATTACGATGGTATTAATGCAACTATGAAAATAGTTGAATGGACTACAATTAAATTATTGTCACTTAATATTAGCAACCAGGTATCGCGTGATTGTTTGTATGGTTACAATTAAAAAAAAAAAAAATAATTTAAAGCAAAAAGCAATGATAACATTTTTTTTCTTTAAGCTGAATATTGAGATTTTTGTACCTTGACGCAAAGCTACAAACGGTCGCGCCGTTTAAGATGCAGTTTTTTCATACCGAATCGATCACATCATTAAAATTATACGCTTATTTCAGTTGCCCCGACGATTTCGAGTGGTATAAACACAAGTATAAAATACTCAATGCTTTCCCGGCCGCGGTTTGAGTGTGCTTAGGCGAGTAGCCTTATTGACACGCTATATTAGCTCTTGGCTAAAGTTTAAGCGTCGCTATAAAAGTATCCTGTACCACACACGCTATATCTCTCTATCGCATTTTCCGTCGCGCTTCATCTCAAGCGCCATGCACTGATGAGTGTGGAGCACGTTTATGATTTCTATGACTCGATATGGGCCTGATGTCTTGTGTTACGTAGATGCAATTTCAGTCACATCAAAACAGAGGCCTATGTACGGGGCATTCCACGGCAAATCGACATGGTCGTGACACTCATAATTTTTTTTTCCTATTCGTCAGACTTATTCCTACTGTCAGACAGTAGGAATAAAATGCTGCAGAATTTTTGTTCGAAAAATTTCGTTTTTATGATCACGCAAAATTTAATTTTTCAAAAACTATGGCGACGAAATGTTTGAAATATTTACATTAAATTCTGACAGCAGTTAAAAAATAAATGAAAATTTACAAATCTCAACAAAATGGGATTACTCAAAAACTACATTTACGGTTTTTCTTTTTTGACTTTCGTAGCAATTTCTTTTTTCAAGAATGAAATTTGGGACATAATTTTTAATTTTATTACCAAATTATTGAAAATATTGGGCTAGTCTCAAAAATGTTGCTTTTGAACAAAGACTTTAATGCACAATTTTTAAACACATCGACGTCGTAGTTTTTTAGTCAAATTTTGGATGATTATAAAAAGAAAAATTTTCGAAAAAAAAATCGGAAAAAAATTCTAAAGTGCTTTTTGATATTGCCCTACAACATCCCAGAAGGAAAATAAAAATATGAGGCTCAGGGCCCTGTCGATTAGCCGTGGAATGCCCCATATAATGTCACTCCTTGAGGGTCTCTTTAGAATCGAGAGGAATATACCAGGCGTTTGCTCCGTGAACTGTAATTATACTTAACTAGATGATATGTTAGGCAATGTTTATGCAGATTCAATGCTGCGTGTAACTTTCAGCCAGCTCGCCGCAATTGACTTTATAATCTTACACACGAATAATCAGAAAACTTCGCTCTCAGTAAAATATACAGGGTATATATTGATCTTTTTTTATTTTACTTTTTCATATAACAGAACTTTTATTTAAAATGAAATTTTATTTAAAATTGATTTTTATTTTGCTAAAAAAATGGCAATAAATATATTGTAATACGAAAGTACAATTTTTTAAATTGTATTTTAATACTTTTTTTTTGGTCAACTAGAAACCTATCAAATTTTCAATGCAAAATTAACGATGAAAAAAATGGTGAAATTTTTTACTTTGTAGACAAAAATTTTTAGTTAACATTTTTTATATATAAATTTCTTAATTTTTTTCTCTCGGTACTTTGCCTTTGGTTGTAATTTTTATTTTTCGAACATTATAGCACTCTTATACACCATTAAATTCTCTTTCGAAGGCATAAATTTATTCACTTTGAATCGAGCAATTTGGTACTACAGCAATTAAATGCAACATACGCGTTTCGTGTCATTAGCCCTTTGATACGCGGGAACGAGTTAACGCGCTATCGCTCCTATTGTTTCGCATCACTTCCTGCCGCAAGTCTATCTTACTTACATTACGATGAAGAAGCGGGGGAGGATACTTCTATTATGATATATATTACTGCGTTGACTTGCTACACCGCGTGATCACTATAACACCATAATCATCGACTGATTTCTCTAATCTTCAATGCTCGACCCTTCGAGTCGAGGTTTTTCAAAAGTACAACAACGCGATAACGTCACGATGAAAAGATTGCTTTCGCACGAGAAAAATAAATACACATAAAATAATTTGTGTTATAGAACTTTTTCCCCCAAAATATCGTAATTTATATACATATTATACTACACTTAGTCTCAAAATAGTTTCATTTATATTCTAAAAGATTTTTAGGATGTCAAGAACAGTTACAAAATATTCAAGATTTTTGAAATATTATTGAAAATCGAACAATTTCCCACACGTACAAATAAATGACGTGATACTTTGCATCACGTTGATCAAAAAGAATCATCGAATTTTTTTCGCGTTTGTATTAATTACTTCAACCTTATAACGGTCTCACTTTTTTTTTTATTTTGTTACAGGACGGCGAGAGGATCTTTGTTGGCGCACCTGGTAGCTTTTACTGGCAAGGTGAGCTATTATTTTTTCATCATTTCTTCAGCCATGACTTTTTTTTAATGATTACTATAAAACCGCAACGAAAAAAAAAATTAGATGCAAAAAAATATATTAGAAATAAATATGACATATGAGACGTTCTCAGCCAAAACTCGCGTCCACTTTTGACCGATACTTGATTGCATTACAGTGATTATTTTTTGTACCTATTTTTTTTTTCGTTGGCAAAACGAAAAGTGAAGCTGCAGTATCAAAGTTTATTTGCACTCGAATATCGCAGGATGCGTCTGGCAATATCGATAACGGATTTGGGATACAAGAAAAATACGAAAAGTACATTATAGATATTCTTCTTTTTATTTAACAATTACAGGTCAGATGTACTCGATACCGAGACGTTCGGGCGAATTCCCGTTCGCTCCGCCTGGATTTCATCCTTACGGTGTATTTGCAGGTACCACGAAATTCCAGGCAACCTCCCCTAAAGCAATGCCAGAGCGCCCAACCCCCCAAAATACCTCGACCCGACCCCCGATCGCAACTACTTCTCTCTGACGAATCTTATTATCCGCCAATATTAACAAAATTGTGTTGCCTCAATTAGACAAAGCGATGGCCTTTAGATATCGCTTTTTACTAGGGTAACGGTGAATTAGCGGTGAGTTAGGACAATGTGTGATCGTCTCGTAATTGAGATACTCATCATTCTGAGTCATCGTTAAGGCGTCCTTACCCCTCACATGTATAATTTTATCCACCCCACCCCTGTTGACACCTGCTTGGCAGTGCTGCTAATTACAAATATTAATATAAATATTATGATTTTAGTTTTTTTGAATTTTCACCGTTATTAACTATGGTTATACCCGCTAATCAATAACAGTCAAGTTAATTTGCTGTTGAGAGAATTTACTGATAATTATTAGGGCGATGAAAAAAGAAAAATGCTTAATTTTTTAGTTACGCATCAAGATTTTTGAAAAACTGAAAAAATAACCACACGATTTTTAGAAAGAAGGAAAAAAGGACGTCTGGTTTTCTTGTAATTTTTAATGCATTTGCGGCAGGAATTCATTAATTTACATATTGTTTAGAGCAAGAATAATGTTTATGTAAAATCTAAAGTAGTTCATCATCTTTTAAAAAATTACAACTTTTATGGCGAGTCCATTTTTTTTTTTTTCAAATAAAAAAGAATTTTCTAAAATTTCAAATATATAAATCTGAAATAATTCAAGATTATTCCTCTTAAATGGTATTAAAATCCGGCTAATTATGAAAACTATCCGAGAGTTAATAATGACAATGAGAGTACATTTTTTCTTAATACTGGCCCTTTTGTAAAAACCTTTTTGTCGTTGTTGTAACACTAAACAAAAGTCTTGATGTACAGCTAAAGAAAAGTGTTTTTGTGAACCGCCCTAATAATCATTAATACCGTTCCG
Organism: Perithous albicinctus; assembly: GCA_964016905.1. Lineage (NCBI taxonomy): Eukaryota > Metazoa > Arthropoda > Insecta > Hymenoptera > Ichneumonidae > Perithous > Perithous albicinctus. The sequence goes on along the minus strand of OZ024691.1, from coordinate 25,014,377 downwards.
CATATAATTGAATTTTTGTAGTGTATATAGCGTATTGCATATCGAGTTAATTATCGCGTAACTGCCAGCTGGTTAGTCGGGGGTGGTCATGTCTAACAGGTGTGGGCCAGCTTTTTACAGCTTTTCGTTACAGCTAGTGACACCGTGTAATCAACAATCGCCGCTGGTCAGCGCAATAATAATAATATTAATAATAATTCATTATATAATATATTTAAAAGCGTCTGATTATTCAAGTAATAATTAATTTTTCAAAAGGCTTGATAAAAGTCGGGACTCGATTCTGGCAACGGCTTGGGACCCGGCTTACCTTGTTTCTATATGAATGCCTGAACGAAGGCTTTTTCATAATTGACATTGACAACTGTATGACAATCATCGCGATATTAATTTTTACAAAAAAAAAATCGACATAATATTAATAAAGTAAAACTCATACTGCGCTTAAAACGCTAGATTAAAATAGCAGCACATAGCGTAATACACTAGCAAAATGACAGAATAATTTTTGCAATCTATTAATCAGTTGTGCTTGACCCACTCGTAGGACAAACCTTCAGTCAAAAGTCGGACAGCCGTGGCAAAGTGATGTTCACGAAGGAGGAAAAGGCGGAGAAGGATGACAGATATTTAGGATATACGGTGATATCCGGTAGTTTTTACGATGACGAAGAAGCCGGAACTGCCGTTGGAGTACCACGAGGAGATGATCTTTTTGGAATGGTAAGATTTTAGTTCAGATATATTTTTGCCGTTTATGTTTTTTAAGAATGAAAATTAATAGACTGTAATCAATCAAGTCGACTTTTGTAAGGCGTTTGAATTTTGTTTTGCAAGTTGGTTCGATATTCCCGTGCAATTTATTAAGATTTTACAGAAAAGTTGGATGGTTCCTAAGAATTTATTTCATTTTACCTTTTTAAATATATACATGGCCTAAAATAATCGGCTACAAAATTTGTTCAGGACAATTTTTTCTCTCACATCCCAATAATGAAATATTCCAGAAAATTTTACAAAGAATTAATTAAAAATGTTATTACGTTTTTAATCATCAGGTTATGCTGCTGCCTTGGGACATGTCGAAAAATCAGACTATATCTGGTTCACAAATGGGCAGTTACTTCGGTTACGCCTTGGCAGCTGGAGATATCGACAATGACGGCTTGGATGACCTCATAGTAGGTGCACCCATGTACACAGTGATCGACAATCCTCAGAATTTCTTCGAGACCGGAAAGATTTATATATACTACGGCAAGAGACCCGAGAGATACACGAAATTTGATGAAAGGTTTGCCAATTTTATCAAAGCTCAACAGACCTTTTCTTAATTAATAGAATTATTTGGGACGAATTCTCTAACGATCAATTTTTCTTTAAATTATAGATATTGATAATATTGGCTATTTTTTCACTTTTTACAGATCCGGCGAGGACAATAGAGGTCGTTTTGGTATGTCTTTGGCATATTTGGGTGACATAGATAAAGATGGATACGGTGACTTTGCGGTTGGTGCACCCTACGCTGGTCCCGAGGGTAGAGGAGCCGTTTATATTTATCAAGGCTCTAAGGAAGGTCTTCTCGAGAAGTATTCCCAAGTGATATACGGCCAGGAGCTCGGTTCCCACGTGGAGACGTTCGGTTTCTCGATTTCCGGGGATCTCGACCTCGATGGAAATCTCTATCCCGACATGGTTGTAGGTTCATACGAATCCGACCGCGCTATGTTTTTCCGATCTCGACCGGTAATCGAGATGGTACCGTTCGACACTTTCGTGCAGTTTGGATCGTCCGACAAGCTCGTATCACTCGAAGATAGATTGTGTCTTCTGTCGAACGGTACAAGGGTCAGTTGTCTGCAACTCAAGACCTGCTTCAAGTACACCGGTGACGGAGTACTTACGAGATATGCTTTCAACGTTCAGTATGCACTCGACACCAAGAGTAAAACCCCGCGAATGTATTTCCTCGATAATGAGGGACAGCACATAATGAATAAGACGATAAACGCTAACAGAAACGAACAGTACTGTCGCACTGTTAAGGTACGTTGTAGTAATCAATGATTTATGATTTATTTTTGTATTTAGTTGTGGCGGAAAAAAAATCTACAACTTCTTATGCTAAAATCATGCCATAACTACACAACTTTTCACTCAAGAGTAGATGAGTTAACTATGTACATCTTGCTACGCAAATATTAGAAGTTTCTTTTTTGTCACACAGTGAATTTTAAAACCAATTTTTTCTAACACAAATATTCTTTTTCTAGGTATACATCGAGCCGAATATACGCGACAAACTAACATCGTTGGACGCAGAAATGCGAATGAGTCTGCAAGACGAATTACGTACGGACGAACGTTCTCGCGATCCTTCGCAGATACTTAGCCCAATTCTAGCAAGAACATCATCGCGCAAGGACTCTGTCTCGATTCGCAAGAATTGCGGAAGCGACAATATTTGCACACCCGATCTTCAGTTGAACTGCACGTCCGGAATAGACGAGTATCTGATGGGTTCGAACAAGAAAATCGTGCTTCACGTAACTGTGGTAAACGCTTACGAGGATGCATTTGAGGCGATGTTCAGTCTAAAGGTACCACCAGGCATAGATTACAAAAAAGTCGATCGAATTGATAAGAACGAAATCTCCGTGCTGTGTTCGCCAGTGTCGCATGGTCAGAATGTGACGTTAAAATGTGACATTGGTAACCCACTGCCAAAGGACAGCATCGTGCAATTCAACGTTATTCTTGAGCCTTCGAATGTACACCAGGAGATGTCTTCGTACAACTTCGAAGCGGAAACGAATTCGTCGAATCCTGAAGACATTACAACGACCCACGACAATACGAGAAAAATATCGATCAAAATATGGGTGAAGACAGATCTTGTTATCGAGGGCGAGAGCAAACCCAAGGAAGTCTATTATCATCCTGAAAATTATACATCAACGAACGTTACAACGGAGATTGAATACGGACCAGGATTCACGCATAATTACACTATACATAACGGCGGACCTTTCACAATCGAAGAAGCCGAAGTATTTCTCACTTGGCCTGCTGCCACTCTAGCAGGAGACGAACTTGTTTATCTACTAGAGCAGCCGGAAACTTCTGGTCCAATCGTTTGCGCGAGTGCCAATGCAAATCCTATGAGCTTAAAACTCGATAGGAAGAGTCGAATTTGGCAGAAGTATTCTTCTACGGCAATTGAAGGTGCAGGCACGTCAATCAGCGGAGGTACTAGTGGTACATTTATTACAGATTCGGGTACATACGTCAGTAACACGCATGAAGTAACACAGGGACATGAAGGAGGATCGAGTCATTATCCTCCTATTCCTCCCTATAACGATTCTGAAGTCAATATTAACGGAGAAACAAGCAGCGGAACTGTCGTAGGAACAAGCGGCAGTACAAATATTCACGGTACAAGCGGAGGTTCTCACTCCGGAACAGCAACTTCATCAAATTCAACTCACAAAATTGTTTACGGTCCACACGGTCAAGTGACGGTCGTCGAGGATGATTGGAAACAAACCGACGGCATAATTACGACCGTGAATGTTACGAAAAGCGTCACCGAAAAGACTTACGCCGAGAGAAGACGAGTGGATGAAGGGATATGGAAACAGAATGGACAGAATTACGAGGAAACAAGACGACAGCACAAGGTGGATAATGTGAAAAGACTACAGGAAGAGGAGGATAACGCGAGAAGACAGGAGGAAGCTAACGAGAGAAGACGTAATCAGGAGCTAGCTAATGAAAGAAGACGACAGGAAGAACAAAGAACAAGGATCATCTATGGAACTGAAAAGCATGGTAGCGGAGATGTTCTTACTCATGGCGTACTAGGTGGAGAATCTGTACTATCAACCGGAATTCGTAATGATCATGTTATAAGCGGCGATCGCGAGGAAAATTTTGGTTTTCGTTTGAGTAACATTACATCGTCTCACGATTTAGCTAATTTCTTGAGTACATTGACGAAGGATTCCGTAGCCTATGATGTTTTCACTCAAAACGGTAGGCAGTATCTTAGATTTTTAGGAAGATTCCGTGTTTCCGGCGATGGACGTGAATATATTGAATTCAAGGATGGCACGACGTTCCCACTGGAAAACAGATATGGAACACCGAGTATTGCATCAGGAGGCGCAAGAGCTGATGTTGATCGTCAATTTCATAGCCTCGAGGGTCAGATTATCACGTCTGGAGATGGGAAAGGTTATATTCAGCTGAGGGATGGTCGAAGATTTGCACTTAATGGATCTTATACTTACACCGAAGAGCGTACTTACACGAGAGGAGGAGACGGAGGACAAGGAGGCACGTCTTATTCGTCAAACGCGGGACAAAGTGCCGTTACCGACTATGAAGAATATGATTACGACGATGGCGAAGACAGCTCTTGGAAGGAAGAGTCCTCGAATCGTGGAAGAGATGCAAATAGCGAATTTGAGACGCACAATACAAGAACGCACGAGGAGAAACGAACTTTTGAGAGAAAGCAAGGCACTCGCGTTTACAATCATAACGAAGGTACGCCACTCGGAGATGATCCATCAACGTATCGCGATAATTCTGGTTTTCACAGACGGGGCTCGAGATATCGACGAGAGGGCGATGCCATCAGCGTTGAAGATTTCCGAAAATTTGAGAAAAAATTCAGGCTTCACAAAAGACAGGCTGACCAAATGTACGATGATTTTGAAAATCGTGATGTTATGTCGAATTTGAATGACGCTCGGATTGACGAGAAATCCGTGGTACCTATGTGCAAGGCTGCTAAATGCGTGAGCTTAAGATGCACCTTGGGACGACTCGAGAAGGATCAGGAAGTTTGGATCAGCGCTGTATACAGGGTTAACGCAGCGACACTCAAGAAAGTCGCCGCTCAGGAAGAACTCAAAATTTCGACACAATTGGTATCGCAAGTTACGAAATTGCCGACTGTCGGAAAACCGGAGAAGGATGTTGTTAAGAGCCACGAGATTTATACGAGTTTACAGCCTAAGCCACCAGCTCCGGCACCCGATATCGTCCCTCTATGGATCGTCGTACTTTCCGCTTGTGCCGGTGTCATCATTCTGCTTCTGCTTATTTATCTACTACACAAGGTAAGCATGAGATACTTTCTTCAAATTTTGGAAACAGAGCTTCTCGAATTGTCCACAATGCTATTGCTAGCATTTTATTTTTTCAATTTAATTAATTTTTTTATAATCATTAAAGCGGTTTAAAGAAGACCTTTATTGACTCGTAATATCAATAAGGCAGTCGACATTTTTTTTCCAGAAAATTAGCATGAATCTCAATGAAATATAGTTGTATTTTATAACATCTTAGTAATGTTTGTCTTTTTTTTTATTCGACAATCATTGTCATAATTCGATAGATTTCTAACAATATTTGTATTTCGTTCACAGTGTGGCTTCTTCAAGAGAAACAGACCAACGGACGCACCAGAAAGGCAGCCTTTGAACAGGAACGGTCATTTCCACGGAGATGATCACCACTAAGGCATCAATCTAGATCATAATATCCTAGGGTTTCAGGACTCGATATTACAATCGCTGAAAACGAACGGTCACAACGTGCCTTGAGTTTCGTTTGTGAAGCCAATAACGAAAAAAAAAACGACGCTGATAGCAGTTTATTTTTATTTCATTGAGCCGAAAAGTGTCTATCAGCGAGTTACGAAGGTGAATCTTGAGATACACATCGCCGATATCTCGACGGAGGAATATTCTCAATTCTACGATAGTTCAATTAACAAGCGCGAGCATATTTCGTTTTAATGTCAGAATCAAAAAAAAAAAAAAATTAACATTTCTACACGAGCAAATTCCTATCACGGGCGACGCAATCACTTTCTGTATCATCATTTTTATACACACTTATACTGCCAATGAATACTCCTTCCAGCTCCTGCAGCTCGATCTTACAAGTTTCTAGTCAGAAACGTTTTTATGTCTACTTAAGCTGCGCACCATATGAAATTCGTAATTCACGTTGCTGTGTGTGTATATATATATTTTACTATTGTATTCTTTTGTACTTGTTAGCTGTGGGAGCATTCGACGAATATAATATGATCCGACCATACGAGCTCCTGGCGAGAGCGGCATTTTTTAAAAAGAATTATTACGATTTCTGTCTATTTTTCTTCTTTTTTGTAACTTCCTCGTTTGGAGATCTCGCGAGCGTTTGTTGCGTACAAAATTTTTTATTTTTTCAACACGCAGATAAATCATAACATTAGTGAATGTGTACCAGGGAAAATATTAGAGAATCATGTTCTTGGTGACATTGATGAGATTTTATATATGAACGTAGCTCGAACAGCAGTTGAGGCGCTTTTGGAGCTAGTGAAAAAAGTTTATTTATTTAAGATCTAAAGTATATTGTTTTAGCGTACACCCGAAACTCGCAACGGGAGAAATAGGGCCTAGGTGACGGCCCGGATATGTGTGTACAATCTGTAAATTATTAATTCCTTACTAAACTTACGAGATAGATTAATTATCGCAATAATATAACCGTGTAGCGAGTGTCGGTTGATTTTCGTTCGCAAATGAACGCAGAACTGACGTGTATATACAGAGTTAAGGTTTAATATAAAAATACATTACCTATATTAATTCAATATCGGTCACGCTTGTTCTTTTTTTCTGACCCTTCCACAAGGATAAAAATTATTAATAATAATTCAGTATTAATAATAATTACGTTTATTCCAGTAAAGTGAGCATGGCTTGCGGATATTTTCTGATATGATCCAGAAAAAAAAAAACGAAAACCAGTAAAAATTACAAACATATAAATTATTTTATATTCCAATAAAAAAAAATCGACTGTTGAATTAAATTATTTTTCCGTTCAGTACTGGAAATTGGTTGAATTATTACTATTGGGTTTTCTCCGTAAATCGTCTCTCACGTCTCAATCGGTAAGTAAAGAATCAGTAAAACAATTATTGTAAAAACATTTATTGAAAATCACAATGACGTAACAGCAACAGATGTAAAAAAATGCATAATTACTATTGACCTTACGTATTACCGCTCTCACTCATTCAAATTAGCAGTCAGTATACTCATCGGAATCAGCGCGCGTGCGCGTGTGTGTGTATGTGTGTGTGTATGTATTTAGAGATTAAAAAAATGAATCAGAAATTCATCCAAATATCCAAAAATATACTTTACAATAGACTCGTTTTTTATGTTCACTAGATTTCGATTTATTTCTTTTGTTCCTTTCTTAAAACGTATATAAAAATAGTCTAGGAGTGTACAATCGTCCGTTATTTTTTTTCTCTCTTTAATATGTCTATTATTTATTACTCATGGGTTTTTCTGATTATTATTCATTTTTGTGTAGGTCGCGGGTTTGTGGCGACGACCACACGACGGTTTTTGTCCGTTCGCGCGAAGAATTTCAAAATGATTAAATTTAATTGTAAGGATACCCGCGATCGATTGATTATTAACAAAAAACAAAAACGTTTTACATGATAAACAGGAGACGAGAAAAATGAACGGGAACAGTTACAAAATTCATTGTAAATTCAGCGTCTAATTATTGCCGCAACAATTTGCTTCGGTGAATGATTACTCAAGAATCGTTAGAATTCTTTGGTTAATTTACAACCGATTAATGAAATCTATTATGCCTCGGGCAGTGTTAAAATGTAACAGCTCCCAAATTCGATGAAGACTATCGGACATTATATACAAATACATCGGTTTAGTATCTTTACTCCGATCGCGATTAAGAGGTCGCGTAAATCTTGAATCTTCGGAAAACCGCAAAATAGTCTTTTTTTCCTTATTTACGGAAAATAATACAATAGATTAACCGTCAGATGTCCAAAGTCAACAAAAAACATGATTGAAAAAGGACTATTATGCAATATTTTTGGACCTCACATATCCTAAATATATAGACAATATATTTAATAAATAGACCTTGGCATCGTATTTACGTATTTACAAAAAGTCGTTACTTTCATCATCACTTTTTTTTTGTTTTGTTTCCGTAACAAAGTGAATTTACGGAGATTCAAGAATTACGAAACCGCTTCGTTGATAAATCTATGTTAAATCAAACATATTGACAATTTTTCTATACACATACGTCTCGCTACTTGATCTACGGGAGTAAACTCTGATTACAATTTAGAACGTTTTTGCTCTCTACAGAAGTCGGTAATCTCAATGAGTAATTTCTACATATCACAACGGAATTAAAGTTGATGTATATTGTCAAATGGAAATACGCACGTGTGCCAGCCGCGTAAGAGATACGCGTGCCTTCACAGAGGTGTGCGTTTTGCAAATAAACATCGATAGAATTGTCATACCCGTAAAATTGTATCGTGGGGAGAGGGGAAGTTTTTTTTTCGTGGATTTGATGATCCTTTCATCAAACTCACAAAGGAATATGTCATCAGTTTGTTAGGTTGTCCCGGAGTGGACTGATTGCATCGACGATAATGATTTTTCATGGATCCTCTTTGTTTTCTGTTGTCAATTAAATGTAAAATATCAATTGCTTACTTGTTGCATTGAAATAAGATTCAAGTTGACCCTATTCCGTCAATATTATATCGCAGATTCAGGATCTTGTGACGTTGATGTGTCCTCCTCGGATCAGCTTTCCGGTACCTGTGAAAATAGCACGTTTTCTAACATTTCTTTTAAGGATACTTCACGTTTATATTTCCAACCAAAAGTAAGGTTTTATACATATTTTAGTAATTCGCCAAAATGTATTTAACGTTTTAAATATTACCTTCCACTGTAACTCATTTCCAATAGTGTACAATTCTTTAAGGGCTTCAAACAATTTTCCATCGTTTCGTAGCTCTTCGTATTTGTGATAAAGCTCAAGTGCCGCTCGAGCGTCTTCGGTAGAATCATGTGTCTCCGACTGTATTTTCTTTCCCAAAAAGTGCCAAGTTAAAAAGCGCAGTGATACCATCCGTCGATGAGGCAAGTGAAATAATAGGACGGTATCTACAATCTGTTCCGGTGGAACCACTAAATTGATCACTCTGTAAAGTAACGACAGAATTATTAAAATTCTCGTGAACGCAACGTACTAAAAAAAATTACTTAAAAAAGAAAAAATAGTAATCGCATCGCTACCTAAAATCATTCTTCAGTCCGTGACCAACGAATATAATCCCATTGTCTACTAGGAACCGTAATTTTTGGTAAGTAGATTTGAGCGTAGTGAGATGTTTACTACTGAAATTAGCGTCCAAATCACCGGGTTGTATACCGCTGAATTTGGTCAAATAGTCAACAACCTGTTCTTGGGTGCTTATGTAATCGTCTATGAACGGCGTACCCTCTAGCGGTCCGTGTCTATTTGGGCAAATGTACATTTTTCTTATAAATTTTCGCCACTTTTCAGCTCAACGATTCATAAATCAATCAGCAAAAAAAAAAAATTGTAAAACTGCAAACAGTTGCACACTTATGAAAATTCGAATTTCAGTCGACAGTCAAATTTACGTACCCACGAATACATGTTATTCTAGCGACTGACATGTGACTCGGTTTAATCGTCGACATTTTTCCGTCACTACGAAGCTCCGATTCTTTTTGATTTAGTGTCACGAATTCGGCATCGATTCCTACTAATTCGCCTGCAAATTTACAATTATAAGTATTTCACCGAGACATGGGATATTTTTTTTTTTATATAAACTTTACCTTTCTTTGGCGTTTCGTCTGTCGTTAAAGGCGTAAATGTTATCCCCCGAGTTCCACCACTTCGGGCGATGCATTTGTCTTCGCCAAATACATCGTAAGTGAGCGGACTGACGAATGGTACGGACTCGGGTGCAGGACACGCGGTGTAATGAAGAATACATGGTACTTTCCAGTCCAAGTTAAACCAGACTGCCTCTTGAGGTGTTACAGCCGATATACTGCGAGAGAATCAGACGTATTTAGTAAATCAGACATTTTCTATCAATTTAGTCACTTTCTTTCTTGAACAAAGATTTTCTTTAAAAAATCAGGATATTTTTTTTGACAAACTATTTATATCTTGACAGGGAAAACTTGCACAATGCAAATGAAAGAACATTTTATTCTTTTCTAAATGTTTGAATTGATGATGTAAAAAAATAAGATTTTTGTTTTTAATCTTGTTTGTCTTAAGATATTACTTTTCTTCATAGCTTTTTTTTACCTATAATTGTTTTTTAATTTTTGAAAATTATAAAGCTGTCCTACTTAGGAGTGATTTTTTTTACCTGAAATCGTTAAAGATGTACCACTGAGCTACTGCACTGCCAGTTGATCTTTCGTGATAATTTGGACCAACGCGAATGAGCGCTACAACGTGTCGTCGATCGTCACTTGATTTGTCTTCGACGTAGCACACAACAGCGCTCAAAATGTATTGAACTTTTGTGACCTTCGGTAAATTCTCATTATTTAGTGTTGATTTTTCCGTATCATTGATTGCGGACTCATCCTTCATTGGTGTAGATACAGCTTCATCCAATTTCGTCATATCGTTTTCAAAGTCGCTTTTACAATTATTGTCACCCTGACCATTTTCAATAGTGACTTTTGGTTCGCTGGTGTTACCATTGGTAGCATTGATTGGGCTCAGTTTTTCAAGCTTTTCCACCGATAAATCGCCCTTCTCGTCAATAGTTACTTCGATAACGTGCGGTATCCAGGAATGCGAGTAGTATAAATGACTCGGAGGTGTCGGGGTTTGCATAGTAACTGGTGGCGGTGCGGGAGATGCCTGAGTCGTTTCTAGACACGAAAATGTCGACATTTCAATATTTTAAAATATTTTATTGGTAGTCATTTAACTTTGAAATTAACGAAAATAATTAATCTTCACGAACGCGATGCTCATGTTTGTTGATTGTTAAGTTAAGCCACCTCTATGAAGAAGTGTGTTGATTAATTTTGACTTCCTCATAGAGGAAGTTTTGTCAAAGATCAAAAAATAATGGGGAAGGAATTTACAAGAATTGAAGTGTTTAATGATTTTTAAAAAATAAATAAAATTGCGAGAAAATTTAAACCACTCTATCGATTCTTGCCAAGTTTAGCACCGATCATGGTTTAATGTTAGTTCATTTGAGTACAAAATTTCAACCCGATATCTCGTAATGTACAAAAGTTACAGCGTAAATCGACTTTTTTCCAAATTTTCAAAAGGCTAGAAAATTTGAATCTTTAAACCGATTTGCGTGCCAAATTTCAAAACGAAAATATTGATAAAACATTGAATCATACCTGAATCTTTGCCTATGTGCCTGAACCGGCAACCACCCCTTATACAGTTGGTCCCATATCGGCATAACTTTACAGTACTCGGTATAGGGCTTGATGACGGACTGCTATCCTTTCCATTCATTATTTTTTGTACAACAATGTCCATTTGCGTTTGCCAGAATTTTTTCTCCTGAAAATAATTTGTTTTTTTTTTCATGAACTAACAGCACACCAAGAATTTTGAAGTTTTATTTATAAAAGCGAGATTTTGTTTTACCTGCTGGCTATCCAAGCCACAATTTAGTGCCAATATTTGAGGTAATTTGGTTAATCTTCTCGACTGAAGGGTCGGCGCGAATTTCTGACAAATGTCGCACCAAGCGGGAGTAATTTTTTCAGGTCCTAAACTACGAGTGAGAATCTTTGTGAATGGAATTTCCTCGTCTGCAATAATGTTACGCCCGTTTTTTAGAACTGGAGAACGCGATTCTTAATAACACGACACTGAGTTTAAAGAAATCACTGATTCGATAATTATATCTGCCTGTTTCAACTCTATTGTAATTATAATAATTTTGTATGAGATTAACAAAATAATATGTCTCCCTTCGATATTTTTTCATTACTTCTAGCAGCAGATCATAGTTATTGCATCGATGATTTAATTTTTCTTTTTTCAGTGGACGAATAAAAGCGAATCTTACTTGGACTCGTTGTTTCCGGATACAGTAAGTTGCACAATAGCATGATAGAATTCTTTGATGCTTCCTGACCGCACTTAAGACACCGATGTATGTGCACTTGTTCGGCTCCAAAAGTACGACTAATATCGGTCTCTTCGTCTCGAACTTCAGGTTCTTCTGGCGATTTCTTGCTGGTATTGTCTGTGCATACAACGAGATAATGAATCAAATCAACCAAGCTTTGTTACAAGTAACTGTCAGATAAAATCATTTTTTTTTTTTTCAAAATACTGGGATTGGAATACTGGGGCACCGCAGTTGGAATAAAAGTAAAAGAGTAGCTAGCGTTTTATGAGCGTATTAATGGAATTTCCGGTACATACGTTTTCTGCTTCACTCGGCATGCCTGGTCTACATGTCGGCCATTTATGCTAACGCATTTGATTACCTACCACGTAAGATGTGAACTCTCGGGTCAGAACTGACTTCCAAGAGCGATCTCGTGCAGGCATCGAAAGCGAATTTTATGCGGCGTTACTAGGATTTCAATTGATGAATCGTTGATACAAGCGTAAGCTACGTAACGGATGCGAGTATAAAAGTAACGAAGGGGTAGAAAATGAAAACGCTTTGGAACGAAAAGCGTAATACGCTGCGAATCGTGCAGATACTCGAGAAAAATAACGAATGTGACTATGTTCCCAAATCTCTTCGCTTTCAGAGAAGATCACAGTGAATGTTTGCAAATAGTTTATTTATTTATTTTTTTTAAGTAAGATTCGAAAAGATAAAAAATATTTTAGGTTTTCATTGTGAAGTTCGCAAGATTTTTCTCTCGAAAATGAAAACTCACTGTAATGTTCTCTTCGCGATAATTCTCACAGATGCTCCAGTTGCAATATCCTAAGAATACAAGAAGTCGTGAAAGAACTCTACTCAACTCGCGCTACTAAACGCGTAGCGACGAATGAACTACAAACGTCGCTGAAATTTGGATGCTTACATCGATAAAAATTGTGCTCGAAATCCTCTTGGTATCCTTGGGATATATCGCTGCAGCTGGATTCAGTTGAGATATAAAAAAAATAATAATAGTAATAAACGAGGTAACGGTACGAAAGGTTTGAAAAATAAACACAAAAAGTGCCCAGTGCAAAGGTTACACGTGAATTGTGTTTACCTTTCGATGTAATCCACATATATTTACCATCCTCCTCTTGCTTTCGACGTTTCTTTTTTTCTATATCGTGGCTCTTGTAACGCGATCCGAGATCCTGCAGTATGCTAGGAAAATCTTGTTCTTTATATACAAACTGCGGGGATTTTGGGCCGAGCTTTAATCGCGCGGCTTCCTCCTCTTCTTGCTGACGCTTTTTCGTCTCCAAAATTTCGTAATGCATCTGGTGGAGGATGAACCTGTTCCAACTCTGTCATATTTTGATCAATCAAAAATTCTATATTTCTAGAAAGTTCTGTTAATAGAATGGTGCAAATTAAGTTGATCATTTTTTCTCGTCCTTTCAACTATAGAAATTTTCGAACCATATTTCCGGGTCAGGGCCGCAGTGATTTCATTTTTTCAAAATACGCGAAACCGAAGCCCTATTAAAAATTCACTAATGCGAATCTTTTACAAATAACGATTGTAGCTTTTTACTTAATTAAATAATTGATCACACACCATTTTTTCACAACTTGTTAGTGCTAAAAATTCATCAAGTGTGGCTGGATGATAAAATTAAATTAAATTCCAAATCGAAAAAGATTTATTCCAGAATTCATCGCCATATATTCATCAATTTTTTTTAATTCCACGCCAAATATTCCAAACTCTTTTTTTTTTTAATTTTTCGTGACCCGCATTTTGTATGTTTGATAAAAGAAAAATGAGGTACAAAACCTTTAATTGACGTTTATTTGAAATAAAAAGGTAAATGCAAAATGCTATATTCATAAAAAATGTAACATATTTGATATAGAGCATTTAAGTAGCCTTCTTTTTTAATGAAAATTTCAGGATATACAAAAACTTGATTTCCGAGAAAGGGCAAAAAAAAAAAAACAATATCATCGATTTAAGGTGCACCATTCTACTCTCTATATATACGCAGTGATAACTATACCTGTATCAGTCTGATTAAACTGATTTTTCGTTTAGCCTCGGGATGAAGATCACTAAGAATGAGTCCTAGCGCCGATGCTTCAGGAACAGTTCTAAAAGCCCTCAAGAAATTTGCCGCCTGACACGGCACCCCCCTTGACGTATCCAGCATGTGAAATAGGAAACCCAATTCGCACGAGAGGCAAAATTCTTTTTGACAAGAATGCGTCAGCAATGCTACTCTAACTGGCTCACAGTAGTACAGCAGCTGCAAAGTTTTTTGTGAAGTAATGCAAAGTATTATTTTGTGAGTCTTTTAGTTCTCCCGAACACGTGGTTATTCGGATTTTAAGGGATTATATGCGTTTGATCCTCGTAAAACGAGAAAATTTTTGTAATTTTTTACAACTAGAATTTATAGTAATATTTATTTTTATATTGGACTTTCGGTATAATAGCAATATGCCGAAGTAAAGCATTCTTTTTAGGCGCTTGAACAACGAATCCGAAATTTTAAAAAAGAAAATATTTCTCATTAAACATGATAATAATTAGGTACTCACAAAGCGGATTCTCAAATAAATAAAAGAAGGTAAAGAAATAATATTGTTATTTTAAAAAGTTACTTTTATTTTTACTCTTTTGTAATGAAAAACCATTCTGAATTCTCGTGTTTGTAAAATGATCTTAAAATATCAATTTATGGAAATGTTAGGAAAAAAAGCAAAATTTTATATTTTTAAACGGATATAACCCCTAAAAATGAAATGCACTTACTTGAAGCATAGCATTGCAATAACTGTTGGGAAGCGTGGCTTCCAGGCCCGAGAAACTTGTGAGATTGTACTGATCAAAGTCAAACTCGTCGTAACCAAGTCGTGAGTATTTGACTTCAATTTTACGGTAACGTTTAGGTATTGCTACAAAGCTACCATCCTCTGTTTTAGCCCGTGATTCACCCGCGAAAAGCTTTGTGACCATGCCACGCCGTTTTTCCAGATTGTAAGGAATCTGTAAAAAGCGCAGATTTTACTTATGGAGATATACTGCCCTCGTGAGAAACATTAACAGGATTGTCTTTGGCATTCATCAGTGCATTTTGTCAAAGCATTAGATACCGTGAAAATGAAAAATTAAGATGAAAAACCTAAAGTCAACGAGAAGTTAAAGTAAAACCTAAAGTCAGAGAGGGAGAGAGAGAGAGAGAAAAAGAGAGAGAAAGAGCACGTGGGAGAGTTAGCAAGCGTCAAAAATATTAAAGTTAGCCATATGCATATCTCATAGAGCCTTTATTGTATCCAAATACAATTCCGATTATACATTTTCATGAAACGTACTATGCTATGTATTATTTATGCATACAATAATTAACAGAAAGAAAAATGTAGCAAATCTTGCAAATTATTACTGGGGATTGTGTTTCGCATCGACATCGTAAAATAAATCGACGTGGGAGGACATTTGTCATTAAATTTTACGACATTTTAAGCAACGAAACCTAGCCGACTAGCTTATCAAAGTATATCACATTCTTTCTTTTTATTTTTTTTGCTACACGCTTTATAGACTACGATTATTATGACAATAGCCGATCAGTCTTGTTCATATTAATTTCTCTCACTTTAGCATTTATTGCTAAAAAAAAATCACATTGAATGTAGTTATTGATTTAACTACTTATACTGCTTTAATGTTTATTTCTATTCGAAAACTATCACTGGTTTTATTGTACAGCGCATCTCAAGTAGTACACTTATTTCTTTTCTTCTTTCATTTAAATACAGTAACGCAAAAATTAGATGAGCGTATTGGCAGTTATATCACAATCGATTAAACTTGAAGATTGCAGTAACGTATTATAGTGTGCAAAAACAGATTATCAACAATTTTTCTTTTTTTTTTTTCTTTTTTTTTTTTAGATCTGTTAAGGGGACAACGGTCGTTCCTAGTTTATGAAGAAACATTACAGCGGAGATTCCTAACAATACTAACATTCTTGCATGACGTAGAAGCTTCGGAAGGACGGGAGAATTTTCGAGGATCATGGGAATTTGAGGAAGGGTTGAGGCGTGAATGGAAGTAGCGTGGGAGAATATTGTTTTCTCACTTGATTTCTGCGGAAGGCCTGCGGATTTGGCGCGTAACCAATCGTCCCTTGCATCTTCATCGTGCGCAAAATTTCAGGATCAATCGCTGGTGTTTTTCTGCAGAGAACGATGGATTAGTGTGAAACAAAAATATTTTACTTCACATTACAAAAATATTTTAATTCTCATTAAAAAATACTGAAAAAAAAAAAATTTAAAACGTTTTTTAATATTTTTTTTAGACGTACCGATATATTTTTTTCAAGAATTCCTCAGGCCAATCGCTCACGAGTGAGAGCCCGGCGTACATCATCGGTATTGTGCTCAGAGGCGTTACGTTATCATCGAGTGCTATAGGGTCGAGGGTTTCAACGGGATCAGCGAATTCCGTAGGCCTGTAGCGTAATTTTTCATTATAATTGCAATTCAGGAAATAATTTTTTCTTTCTAGCAACGTCTTGATATTTGTCAAAAATGCATCAGAGTTGTCAATTAAAAACGCTTTACTTTTTCGTTTTTTGGCTCATCTAGATTTTTATTTCATGCTACAAAAAAATAAATCTTATGAAAAAAGAACAGCTTTAAAAAGACAGAGTGCATAATTTTTGTGAAATGCTTGAATGTTTTCGCCACAATTTTTCGATGCATTTACAATAGAAACCACGACGTTGCACTGTCTTTTTTTTTTCTTTTAAATTATTTTAAGGACAACAGAAAAGTGCAGGTTATTCATTAAGCACCTTATTCAGAATTTGCAAAAACGATCAATTTTTCGCAATCATCATAAAAACAAAATATTTTCAAAATAACTCAACGGAAAATAATGGGGGGTTTTTTTTTTTTTTAAAGTCATCATAATAAAGTATTGCTCACCTGGAAAAAGGATTGAATTGTGGATCTGGACTATTCGTTGCCATGAGATGCAGAGAACCAGCGGAATCTCCAAAACTTAGGCACTTGGACGTCGGAGAAACATCGAACGATAGAACCATAGCTCCACCCGTAGCAACCTGAATCGCAAATCAAATTAATGTATTCTCGGCGCTTCAACGTAGGCCATTGAACTTGTAACGCTGGTCTACATTATTGAAATTTTTTTTACCTGGTATAGACAAGTTAAGGATGGTTGAACGTCAGCGTAAATAGTGTCGAGTAGTTGCATTTGGCCCATTGGCGATACAACTGCTAGACGACTAGAATAGCTAGGAAGGAACTTCAGAAGGAGCGGGTACACCAAAGTTGTGACGGGAGTCAATGCTCTCATTTGTCGCAGGTCATACACCATCAGGAATCGATCTACCGAAAGCCCCTGTCGACTACATTCATAAGTGCAATTACTATCAATTTCATGTGAATTTTTGTTAGTAGATGAAAAAAAAAATATATATATATATATATATTGACGATCACACTTGGAAAATTTCAAAAATTTAACTTTCAAATAGAAATTCACTCGCTATTGGCTTTATTTACTTTTCAATATTTTCGTTAATTTCATTATTCTCATAATTAATTAGATTTTACTATCTGTAATATTTTTTAAACATTTTTCTCCAAGAAAAAGGTATAAATTGAACATTTTTTTAGTCTTTATATTTTGGAAAACGGCAAGATCAAGAATTTACATTTTTTAATATACTTTTGACAGCAGTAATAGTAACATTTTAACTTCTATTTTGATATATTTAAAATAAATAACAATACAATCGTAAAAAATCGATTAATTCCACAGCTGCAAAGAAAAAAAAAAAAAAAAAATAGCCCAATTCGTTGACGATAAAAGGAAATGCGTACCTATTACTGAACCCACAGGTAACAAGATAATTTCCTTGCACATCGAAATCACTGAGAGACCCAGTGTGTGTCTCCAGAGTGTGCTCTATGGAAAGAGTGTTGGGATCTCGCAGATCAATTCTTCCAGCTGGATTCCCAGCGCACACGAATTTACTGTGCTTCCTCAGTATAGCGCAACCATGTTCGCCCACGTGAATCAATCCAGTCTCTTTGCCTCTGGTGAGATTAAAATCAATTATTTTCTCCTGATGACCTCCCATCAGTAGCTGACTTCCTGAGCTCTGCAACATGCACTGCATGTCGATCATATTTGGAGATCTGTAACAGTATTAAAATCTATTTTTGTTAGACGTCCAGGTTGATTAATTTTATTAAAAAAAAAAAAAATGATGCCGAGGCTAGATTCTTCCGACTCATTTTACGGGAAAAAAAATGAAACAAATTAAATAAAAATATTGTTTTTCGTACGTGTGCGTGAACATTGGTATGCCTCTTCGTAGCTGACATCGCAAAGCGCTCTGAGTCAGCACCAATATACCCTCGTCTACCGGATGAATATGTCGAACTTCCTGAGTCGCGTGGACTTGAAAAGAGGTATATTTTTGTAAACTTGATCCATAATACGATGTTACGTGCCCCTGCAAAATAGAGACGCAATTAAAACAATGAAATCGGTTGTAGATAAAATACACTAACCATCGAATTACTTTTGAACTCACTATATTTTTAAAATTTATTCCATAAATAACTATGTTTCAACTATTACAATTCTACTCATAAATAAAAAACGAATGTTCCCCGAAAAATTCATTTTTCCATTCCACGAAAATAAAAATAATTCATTTTTTTTCGCATTGCGCATTCTATTTCACTTTATAGCAATTTTAATTGAATCAATGTGAATGTAAAAAAAAAGTTAGGAAATGATTATACATTCGCGTATGTCATGATGGATATTTAAAAAAAAACGAATCGATATCTAATTATTTATGGAATAAATTACGGGGGTCGGATACATCGCGACCTTAACACTCTTTTATGTTGAAACTTGCATATCTTCCACATACGATGTTCAGAAAAATACGAATAAAAGCCTTTTTTGAAATATACTATCTTGTTTCAATTATTACACAAGAAAGATTTTTTGCAGTAGCCCATTCCCTAATATTAGTTGGTACAGATTTTAACAGATCCATGATTACATTCTTAAAATACAAAAACCTAATGAATACTTTATCTCTTTTAGTGCCATTTGATAGCAAAGGCTTTAAAGTAAATCTCAGAATATTTATTTAAAATTATAACTGCTATGTTTTTTTTCACAAAAACAAAGCTTGTTCCATAAAGAAGCAAAAAAGTGAGTTCAAAAGTAACGAGATAGTTACAACCCTGAAAAATATCATCGAAAAGTCTATGTAAAAGTCAGTACCCCTTGATTTCCCATCCACATGAGTTCTTCCACCGTATCAAAGGTAACGGTGGACACTCCAAATCTGTGACCTCCGTCAGCCAGCAATGTTCTGGTTTCGTGAAATTCTGCGCCTTCGTACTCTTCTCCGAACGACTCATTAGCCGAAACAAATCCTTCTGCGGACAAATCATAACTGGATTCTTCCCCTGAAAAAAAAAAAAAAAAAATGCAGGAAAATAGAAACATCTTAATTCCTTGAAAAACTTCTGAATAACAAGATCAAATATCACAAACTGTTGTACAGGTTATGAATTAATTATCCAAATATTTAAATAAAAACTGAGAAGTCCGAGTGAAGAATTAAATTTTCATTATTTATTTTAGTA
The DNA here is from genome assembly GCA_964016905.1 of Perithous albicinctus. Taxonomy (NCBI): domain Eukaryota; kingdom Metazoa; phylum Arthropoda; class Insecta; order Hymenoptera; family Ichneumonidae; genus Perithous; species Perithous albicinctus. The sequence continues at coordinate 24,994,639 of OZ024691.1, read as the reverse complement.
AAATTGCGCAAAATTCTGACTGATACGCAAAAAAAAAAAAAACGATTGCATAGTGAAAAAAAATAACCCATTGACGAAGTATTTGCACACGAGAAAGATGCATCTGACAGACAGCTGTGTGTAACCTATGCACATATAAGAGTCCAGCTGAGCATCAGCTGGCATGACAAATGACGAAACGTAAAAAAAGAATAATGCGCCAAAAAAAAAAAGATTAAAAAATTTGTCACAAAGTTGAAAGAAAACAAAAGTGATACATGTTTACGAGTTAAAAAATAAAAGATATTTATTGACGTAGAGTAAAAAAAAAAAAAAAGTGTGATGGCCTTGTTAGCGACAGATGATCTTTGTGTGGCCTCGTAAACATAACGGCGTCGTTTGGTGACGACTGACGTGAGAGGGAGAGAGAGAGAAGGACTTACAAAGCAAACTGTCTTCGCCGCTGGCGTCAAGCTCGATTGATGAATCGTAATGGCCCAAGACCGTAAAGTCCATTTTAAATTCTCACTACGAATGCATTGAGAGCATCGATCGGCCGGTGAAATAAAACGAGTTCGAATATCGTGAGTTTGGTAATCGGCCTCCTTTCATAGCACACGTCAGTCGCCTTGGCAACTGTGCAACAAGCTGACTACGCTTCACTCCGCGAAACCCCGTTAAATCGTTTATACGTATATTATTACTCGCGTGTCACGCACAATGATGCACATTTTCCACTCATAAATATCCAGTTGACGATAATACTTCGTACGACGATACGTTTAATTCAAGATTACGTTTTTCTGCGCGTTCCTTGTCGGAGGACGAGCTCTACCAGCGCGTACAACCTTGAGACTAGCGACATCTGCACGCGGGGGGCCTTAATGCCCATGCGCAAGTTTTTGCGCGGGAGACATTGGATTCTTTTAACATATTTATCGGAAGTTACTGTTTTTTGAAAAATTGGTTTATAGAGTTTTCTCATTTTTTTTAAGTGTTTTTTTTTTATTTTGGTAGACAGGTTCGCATGAAATAAATACTAATGACATTTAAGTATTAAAAGTAGGTTTTACTTTTAATTTTTAAACATTCATTTTTTTTAATGTCGGTATTTTCTCTTATTTGCTGCGCATTTCTTGCAGTTTTTAGAGAAAATAAAAGAAAAAAATTGTTCACTACAGATTTCTAATTGTTTTGAAAATACCGTATTTTCTCGATCGATTAGATTGAAAATATGAAAATCTATAATTATTGTAGTTTAAATTTTAAAAAGAAATATAAAAAGGAGACCTAAATTCATTTGAACATTTTAAAATGAGATTTTCACAGTTAGGAGACTAAGAAATTCATACATAATCGTACGAACACGGTAGAAATTCAGGTTACAGATTTTGTTATCGACCGAGTAATAGGATGGCAGTCGGTAACAAAAACTGTAACCTAAATTCTCTGCCAAGGTTAATAAATTATAGATAAAAGTGAATTCGACTTCTCCACGTCCATCAAATTTGCAATTCGCAATTTTTTTTTTAACTCTTCGCTTTGCCATTTTATAGACAAAATTGAATCAAAGACTAACAAAATTAATCGGTATTATTCCTGTATCTGGAAAAAAAATTTTTAAATATGATGTTTAATCGAAAAATAAGGGATTAAGAATGTAAAAGTAGATTATTATACATTGATATACATATATTTCGAAAACATATGATTATCATAGATATATATCACATCGAGAATTCAGTAGATCACAGAAGGAAATTCTTTTTTTTTTTTTTTTGAAACATTAACAGATCTCGTAACGATTGCACTCTGTCGGTATGATTTACCCGCGTTTGATTCCGTAAATTAAATACAAGTCTTATTTTAGTAAATTACATAATTTTGATTGCATTACACAGTAATGTTTACGTTAATTTTAACAGTTATCAGAGAGAATTGTAAATTGGTAGTACAAAAGTATTCTAACAATGAAAAAAAAAAAAAAAAACATGTATATGTATGTATTGCAGCATATATAACACATAAATGTGACACGTCTGAATAACACAATTAAAAAATAACACACGTCAGAATAACATAATAAAAAATAACACAGTGGCATAATAAAAGACACGTCTAAATAACAGTTTCACTAATTATTCTGTATAATAACTGAATTACCAACTACTTTCAGAGTACCAATAATTGGTTCTTAAAACTACTTTATTGGTACTTTCAAAGTAGCAATAATTGGTTCTTAGATTCTTCAGGTTCTTGTTCTGCTAGGTTTTTATTTTACTGTTGGCTAATTATTTATAACCACGATAATAAACTATTTTGAAAGTCCTCAAAACAACAAATGCACATTGATAATAATTGTTTGTGTGCACTAAACGATAGATTTGAATCACAAAATCATAGCGCACGAAAATATTTTTAGCTTATATATTTTTTTTTTATATCGTGTTGTGGCTTATCAAAATGTGCTAAAAAAATTACGTGTCTTTTCGAGTCTTCTTTTTTTTTTATATCATATTGTGCATTATTTTTTACGTCAGTTATTTTTGGCATTGTGTTATTTATTGACGAATGTTATTTTACCGTGATGAGTTCATCTGACGTGTATATTTTACAAATATTTAGAGTTTATGTGAAATACATACTTCATTTAGTTTTTGGACGGCTCGTTGATACCGTTGTCAGATAATTAAAGTATTCATTATTATTGGAAATGAAAAGAAAAATACTCGGAATTATGAACTACGTGTATAGACTGAAGGCACCAATAAATTAGTAGTTAAGTAAAAGTTAAGTTCAATGAATTATTAGTAATTTCAATAACTTATATAATATATATATATATATTGCGAGTATATTTATAAAAACGTATTTGAATTTTTGTGATGGTCTTATTACATTAAATTCTGAAAAACAGATAATATGTTGGAAGTAATTTGAGATTGGCTAATATTTGGCGAATATCTTAACCGTTCACAGATTCATATTTCAAAGTTTCTCTGAAATTCTTTGAAAAACACTTCTCATGCAAAAATAATCTTTCAAACATATAAAAAATGTGTATTGCTAAGAATTGCATAAAAATTGTTTCAAAGACTATGTAATTTTAAGGAATTATATAATTTTATAATGAAGCGACTGTATCACTTAAATCGAATTAGCTATGAAATTTCATGTACATGATAACTTTTAGATATTTAATTTTCAGGTTTATTAACATTTCATATTAACATAAAATTTGACGTAGATTTTCGATTATATTTTGCAGACTACATTTTATCGTATCCTATCGACTGTCGATGGACCAATATGAATCTACAAACGATCAGTATTTGCATTTCTCTTTTAAATCGCCAGTGTCGCATTATTGATCTATGTTTTAAATGAAAAATCGAGAGAAATAAAGGTGTGTTAGAAGGTGTGTCAACGTGACTCTAAATAATTTTTAAAAAATGTCACAAATTCCCTGGATATTTTTAACAACGAAGATAGCTGATAGAGTTGAGTTCCTATATCCAAAATTGTTGGACGTCATATGAGATTCATCGTTGTTTCATCATCCGAGACCTGAACAAAAAGTAATAATCCGTTAGAAGACAAAACAAAAAAGCATTAAAGAACATTTCGCTGATGACTGTTGGACAACTTACCTGTCAGTCGTTAAAAAGAATGCTAATTCATTCGGTGGCAGACACACCTCTGATTAGTCGTGGTCTGTCGGTCACAACTTTTCAATGAGCGTGGCTGGCAATGTATAGAATCAGAAAGTATCGCCAGACAGATTTATGCTTTTGCGGGTTCATCGTAATATCTTCAACGGGTGAGGCCTCCTTTTATTTATTTATTTTTTTTTTTTTTCTTTTCAAAAGATCCAACAATATGCTACGTGTGTTACACATTCGCATGCGAACGACGATCGAGCATCAATCAGAGTATCCATGCACAGGTATTTTCTTCACCAGACTCAATGACGACGAATCAAGCGAGTATGTCGATGAAGAGCGGACATGAAGACACCTGCGTCAATTGCCTCGGAGTTGACTGATGGACGTCTCGACGCTGAACGTGTCGTCGGGGTATCACCCATTGTCGTGATATCCATTGTCTCGGCAAGGTAAGTTGGAAATGATGAACGTCGTATCAATGGTGGGGGACGTGCACCTGCAACAAATTTTGCACGTTCCCCTGTTCCACGATACTAATAAATTCACTCCTGTTGTGTAGTAGTCGTATCGTGTTGTTAATGTCTTGGCAATTTCGAGCAATGTGTGGGTATCATTATTATTGTTATTATTATTATTGGTAGAAATGTATGATCTCGCTGATGGAACAGCCGTACCGAGAAGTCCAAGTGGAGATCGGTGCATCCCCTGCAATTCGAATGATCTTTGACTTCTCATTGGCGCGCGTGGTACAAATCTTCCGTGGATCATTAGTTCAATAGTCGACCCCTTCCTCGAACCGGCGGTTTCGACGGCTGAGGTGTCCTGAATTTTCAGGAATGACGATTAAGACACGCCTCATGCTTCGAAATAAAGAGAGAGGCATAGCGTTATGCTGCTAGTCTAATGATAGAGACAGAAAGAGAGAGAGGAACAGAGAACGATACAGTTAGAAGAAGAAGAAGAAGAAGAAGAAGAAGAAAAACGTGTAATTAAAAGGCTTACGATAGAATTGGTTACAGATCTATCAATTGGGTATTTTTCTTCTCATATTTTATTTCTTTCTCAGGTGTACAAATTACAACTTCAAGAATTGGAAAAAAAATTTACAAATCTTGAGAAATATTTTTGAAGAACAGAAAAACGTGGATGTATCTGTAGAGAATGTCTCATATTGAAGAATATAAGGTATTTTCTGTAGACTCAATGGATAGACTTCCACCGCTCTAAAGTAGAGACTTTTTGTTTACACTGATAGAAAATGGAAGAAACACTGAGCAGGTGAAGAAAAAGGGGAAAGCGATGTGCGAATTAAAAAAGAAAAAGATAATAATGACGATCTCTATAACGATTTGGTACCTTCGGGTTGATGAACCGTATTCGAAGTACCTCGACGAAAGCAGCGACTGCCGAAACAATTAGCATCATAGCTAGGATATGTCCGGTAACAGGTATAGATTTTGGTCTTGCTGCCCTGATTTCATCGATCGTTCCATTGTAATTGTGCGTAATTATGGTCTCCTTTTTGTCTCTCGTGCAAAGTGCCTTTTCCCGGAATGAATCGTTCGTTGCTTTTTTGTTGATCTTCTTAGCGCGTGTTCTTGAATACGTGCAATTTCTGTCGTAATTGCTGTAGAAAGTCGACACCATCCAGTATTTATAATCCAGACCTGGGCAAAGTTTTCTCTTACGAAATTCCATGGTATTGAGAAAATTCAACGATGAGCTTCTATTGAAATCACTGTCGTTTTTCACTTCGTAAGACGTGTCGAGAAGCATTTTTGATGGTAAAAATAGAAGACCACTGAATATTAATAGAATAACAGCGATGCTCAGATTGATGCCTAGATTAACGTCCATGTTGAAGTTTATGGGGATGTTAAGACGTTGCGGTGGCTCGGGCTCCACCCCGTTCAGTGCGTCAACGTATTCACTGTCCATGCGTTCCATAATGGGATGTATTTCCTTCTCCATGATCAACAATTGACTTTCAGAGCTAATGAACAAAATAATTATTGAATACTCGATTGATCTTTTCACTTTTGTCAAGAGCTTATTCTTCTTGCGGATATGTACCAGCGTGAGAGTGTCTCAGCTCGCACTCCGCGTGGCGATGCAAACTGTTGCGCATCCTGTAGCTGCAACGCGAGGGTACCCTGCAGTTATTGATTTCCCATGAGGACGTCCCGAGTGCGCAAGCCTTTTGGTCTCGCAACCCTGACATTGCAATGACACACGTTTTGCTATAACGGGGACAAATCGATTATATGTTTTGCACGGACCAAAGAAGGGCTGGAAAATGTTGGGTAGAACGAAAGATGCATCAGAGCTTGCGTTGAAAGAAAAATGACGATGCAGAGTAGAACTTTGCAAAATTCTTTCTCATTATTTTTCACTATCTTACAAAAAACATAAACTCAACGGTTTTAAAAAAATGTTAATTTGAAATTTTTACTTAAATCTCGTAGGTCTAAGTTCTATTTTGACAATTTAAAGCTTCATTCTATTTTCATGAAATAAGGAAACGAAAATGTGTGTTTTTTTCTTCAATGTTTGTTTCATCGATGTTTTAGATAGTCCCGTAGGAAGAGAAGGTCGAATATCGGGAGCGGATTCACTGGAGCGAGGAGAGACATTGCTGACGTCGTGATTCAACTATAGACAATATCAAATTAAAATTCGCATCTTTTCACGAGCAACAATGGGCCATGCTGCGGCAACTTTTGCTGATCCTGATGCTACTACTGGACCAACAAAGGAAGCGCCTGGTGCTCTGGTGGCGGCGGCGGCGTTTATAAAAGTAATAAAACAATCGAACAACAACTCTCCGGAGTGAGTGCGGCCGCAAGGAAGAAGAGGTAGAAGAAGAAGAAGAAGAAGAAGAAGAAGAGTAGAGAGAAAGAAGTAAGCAGGAGTAGGATGGAAAAGGTTGGAATAAAGAGAGCGCGAGAGTGGCCGATAGGGCTCTTGGTGGACGTGAAAAGAGGAAGGCACCAGCAGGGGCAGAGGAACAGCGAAAGAAACCAAAAGGAAGAAACGAAACGCACGAGAACAGCGACCCGACCCGACCGACCGGTAGCCCAGCCAGCACACGTATATCTTGCTCTGCTTCACCACACTCCGATTCCTCGAGGTTCTCAAAGACAACCCTTTTTTCGATGTATATTCTCGCAATGTCTTCTTTGCAACCAAATAATTGTCATTGAATTCCAAGCATTACCTTTATTTTAAACTCACTATCAGTACTCTATATACAGTAAAAAATAGGGGATTTGGAAAATACTTTTTTTATTTATATTACTACTGCTTTAAGAAGGTTGCAAAGTAGAACCTTGTTCATAGAAAAGGACAAAGACTTTCCTATGAAAACAGAAGAGGCTATGCGAATGTTGGTCGTTTTTGGCTTCTTCATTAGTGAAAGCTTTATGGATCATCTATTTATCATTTACGTTTATAAGAAGCAATATTTCCAGATAGTATTAAATGTTCGATGATTCTATTTTTTCAACTTTAAAAATTAAATACTCTTATTCGTACAACACAATTTTGATAGTCTATAAAAATATTTCAAATTAGTGAATAGTAAAAAAAAAATGTTAAAGATGTTTCGAAGATTGAAATTAATGTTGCTGGATATATGTACGTGAGGTTGAGAGCCCGGGTATGTAGAGCAGATGCTTGCCATGGCAGTGCTAGCGGGGTGCGTGATTTTTCACTGCCGACAGTCCCTCCTTCGACAGAGATCCCGCGCGCGCATTCCACCTTCAGCTCTACCGGTGCTCCCTGATGCTGCTGCATTTGCCGCCTTGCTGCTTGCTCCTCTTCGACCTCTCATCTTTCACTCTGCCTCCGCGTATCCATTTGCTCCCTCGGGACTTGAAATGATGACCTGCAAAGAGAGACTTCAGGACAATTTCAGTAGCTCTCTTTCAGGATCTTTCGACAAGAGGTTTCCCTCGGGAATACATTCTGATAGATCTATCGAGCAAACTTTCCTTCCGTACTTTAATCAAGAGAAAACTATCGGCAGTACTGCCCTGAAGTGTATCGTACAAAGTAGTAATAATGAAGTACACTCAGTCTTTCCACTTTACTTTCCATGCAAATAAGCTTTCAACGTGTCCATACGATGCTGTTACACTCCATCCAGTGCCATGAATTTTGTAGACAACAACAAGAACAACAAAAGTTGAAGTTGCTGGTTGAAATCTTTTCACTATATAGTTGCTCTGTTACTGCAGTTAAGTGAGATTGGCTTGAGATGCCCAAGAGTAGTCTTCTGTTCTCTATCGCCGTGACAGCAAAAGTGCCCAGAGCCGAATCGTTTTTGACGATCGATGCTGAAGACTCTACGGAAACGCCGGACGCTCTTGTAACTGAGCGCGATTTGTCGACTGCAAGAAACAGCAAAAAAATCTCGACGTTTCGCGTTTTACGTCTCTCGGTATATCTGCGTCTATATATTCTATGGGAAGTACGGGATCGTAAAGTGTCTCGCATTTACTTCGTCGGGTGTTTCGTGCATTACAACTGTGAAGTAAAACATCGTCGAGCGTAACTTCCTCATAGGGATTATTGACTGTGTCATGCAAAACACTAGTAAAGGTTTAAACCCCGATGTGTGACGGAAAAACAAATGGCTTCAGGCTTGGTAAAAATAACCAGGGGTTGTATGTACGCTATGAGCATTGAAATTATCGGCGTTTATTTATCGATGCACCAAGTGGAGACACTTAAAATAATGGTACGATTATTTAGGTTCGCAAGAAATTTTAAGGCAGTTACTGGATATATAAATGAAGCGAAGCACTAGTTTTACGACAACTTGGAAAGAAAATGCATAAAGATATTAAAACATTGAGAATATTTATATACGATACTATAATGAATTTAGAGCCTCATTACGATATTATTTCTTTATAAATAATGCTGACGGTTTTTACCCAATTTTGAGTTAACAATGTGAAAGCAAAGTTATAGCTTTTATTTATATGTAGCTTTTAATTCCGATCTAATAATTCAAGATCTCCCTTTTAACTTAAGTTATCTCAATGAAAAGAAACGTGTTCTATGCATGAAAAAAGTTTGAAAATTTGAGACAGCTGCAATAGTCGATGCTCAAGCGATTCAACCTATTAAATATTCATGTTCGATCATCGATTTTCATGAATAAGTCCAAGGACTAGAAATATCTGAAATCAATAACGAATCATGCACTGAATATTCAGTTATGGACAGCTCAATAATTGGTGCGACAACATCCATGAACAGATTGCTGATTGCTCGCGCAAAAACACCTGACAATCAGAGACACCGAGAAAACGAGATCAAGCTAATTGACAGGCAACTACATATGAAAAGGTGGCATAGGGGCGACAGGCGCATATCTCGCTTATTCGCGAAATTTTCCACATCATGGCGTTTATAAAGTCTCCAGAAGGGCGAGGGACAAGAGGAAGAGAATGAAGTGGAAGAACGATGGTGTGTAATGGAGACAGAGAGAGAGAGAGAGAGAAAGAGAGAGAGAAAGAGAGGAAAAGGCGAGAGGCCGCGAGCCGTATAAGACCAAACGGAGCGAGAGCCGTGTGCGGCGGCTGGACGTTCGAGCGGATCGTCCAAGCACCGACATTGCAATTACGCAAATTGCGGCTCTGTTCTCGCCTCTCCTGAGGGCCTCGGCAAAAGAGCGAAGGAACACACCAAGCCACGAGGTTGGTCCGACTTATAGCCGGTCCTCTACATAGCTCACGTAGGTACTACGTGCATAGCTAGTGAAGCGCAGGGCAACTTTACGGAGTTGTACGGGATACATCTCCAGTTGCTCTCGCGGAAATCTCGCCTATTTGCCCGCGTTCATGCAACGGGCTTCGCGCGCTCCGTTGAAAGCAATTTGAATGAATAGCTTTTGCGCGCATGGTATGAGAGAGAGAGAGAGAGAGAGAGAGAGAGAGAGAGAGAGAGAGAGAGAGAAGTCGACGATTTTGTTGCAAGGAAGGCCAGCCACCCGTCCAGTCCAGCCAACACATTTGCAGCTGAGAACTTTTGCTACTGTTTTAAGAGCAGGATCATCATCACGCGTGCTGGACCCGCAAAGGTGCCAACTCGACGGATTGTACGGTGCATCCGAGAGGCTGAGCGTTACGACCGAGAATACGCGCTCACGCCTTTAGTTGCCGTCGTATAGTATATTTCATAGCCGGTGGCTCAAACTTGCATGTATAAATAAGTGAAAAATATTGACGTATTGTTAACGCATATAATTCAATATCTGTGTAAAGGATCTTTAGGTACATTGAAAAAAAAAAAAAAAAAAAGAAAAGTTGGACTGACTTAATATACTGTCGGGAAGTATCGAATTGCAGTTTAGACAGTAAAAATAAATTTTCCTCACACGACTCCTGAAAAACATTTGAAATACTTTCAACAAATTTACCGTATTTCTAATCAACATTTTTTTTATGCGACAAAAATTTTATTTGTTTAAGTTTCATTGAAATGTCTTGGGAATATGAAGTTTTATCTGCCACTTAAAAAAAAAAAAAAACAAATTAGTCTAACAACTAAAGCGTCTTAGTTTGAGAGGTCAACAGTACATTAAAAAAAAAATACAGTATATCATTGATTGAACCTGACTTCCTGCCCTTCAGAGGGTTGGTAGGAAGAGGGTTTAATCGCCATAATAATCGTAGCAAACCTCAACTCATAGATCCCATATATAAAAGCTTCACGATCGAATTCCCAGTTTAATTTGAAAATTCCGTGTCACTGAAGTTATACGCATGAACGGTAATTCACTGATCCGATCACTCTATACAAGGACACGATAATAAAAATAGTTAATCAGGTCTCCCCGGGAAATCTCCAACTAATTGGATGGGTGAGCTTGATAGATCGTCGATATCTATTTTTTGATCGACTACCATAGCGAGGGGAAGTGGAAATAGGACGAAACCAGCAGGGGCTACACTCATTTAATCAAGAACTCTGACGTACACGGTTCGCACAGGAGCACGCAAGGTGCGTGCTTTGCGTTGCACTATGCTCACGATTTACTCTCTCAATGTTTATGAGGCGAGAGAGAGCGTCGTGCTTTTAATTCATGTGGAATTTCTCTATCAGTGGCAGTGTACACACGGTGTAACATCTAAACCAGTTAGCGCGAACCGATCAAACGAATCTCAAGAGAGAGAGAGAGAGAGAACGAGGGACGAAGAAGAACAAAGAGAGAAAAGAGAGAAATATCGGGCAATCGAGAAAGAAGCCAAGCAAAATAAAACGATTAAAAGAAGATGGGCGCGCGACGACGGTCGCAATCCGTTGTGTGTGTATATATATATATATATGTATATATATGCAGCATTTCGTATATAGATGCCGATAGGGCGAGAGCAGAATGAAAAGGGATGAACATAGGAGAGCGAGAAAGCAAGATAGAGATACGGGCAAAAGGCATGAAAAAGGCAAACGTGGAAATTCACGCAAAGTCGTAATTAGCCGGTGGAATCGGCTTCTTGGGCTACTCGATAATCGCGATAATTTATGCTCCATGCACCGCCGGGCACTCGGTGAGATAGGCTACCTAACTAATACCTATATGGTTAGCTATATTCATGCATATATCTACAGGATATGTGTATATAAAAGGGAGGTATATGTAAAAAGCGCTGCGAAATGTCGCCCAATTAACAGCGAATTGGAGCTTCGAGGTCGTGCATACGATCGAGCGACGTTAACGACTCGCTTTTCATGCGACCCGCTCACTCGCTCGCGCTCTTCGCTTAAAGCGGTTTGCCATTAACGCCCGAGTTAACCGGGGTTTAAATATACTGGCTTGCTGGGGCTGGAGTAAGGCGTTCAGGACTCAGAGGGGATCAAGCGGTCTCTTCGCGGGGCTGTTTTGTTCTCGCACTTATTGCTGGTATATATATATATATATATATATATATATATATTTACACTGTATACGTGTAAGGATTATTATATATCCGTATATGTACAACCGAAGAGTTTGAACTTCGGATTGGACCAGCTTTACGATTTTATTATTGGGGAACCCCTTATTACCGGTCACGATATTTACGATTCAATGTGTAATTACTATTTCGCGATAACGCACACTACACGAGGGTTCATTGCGGTCTTCGCGTTCTTGAATCTTCGATATATATGTGTATATATATATAGGTATATGAGTTGTGAAGCGATTTATAATGATGGTAGCGGGTTATAGCTCGCACGTTACACGCGGTAGCTGGTCTCATCATCTGAGAGACCCAAAACAAATTCAACCTGAACAACGTCTTGATAACGGTCTTGTGCAAACGAATAAACATTCACTGGCAGACACTTACAGTCACTAATAGGATGTGCAAAAAAACTTTTTTTCAAATTTAAATTCGCTAAACTTGATCTTGATCTTGATCTTAAAATAATTTTGCATGTGAAATCCGTCGGCAAATATTCTTAGCATGTTGTTAAATGAATATTTATCGACAAAACCAGATATCGATTGATTTATTTTGCGCGGTGCATTGTGAGAAGTAACTTGAAGGTAAAAAAATACAGATCAAGGGTGCATTTTTTTTTCAAACAAATTTTAGATTTTTCTCTCTCCAAAAACTATCTCCAGTGGTTAAATACAATCACCCTGATTATTAACACTATTCAGTATTATCGTAACTACGAATTGCTTCAAATTTTATACTTGGGGATTTCCGAAGTGCTGCTCATGAATCGGAACTCAAAATTAACAAATTCATAATGGCGAGTCCAATACGATGGACTAAATGTTTAATGTTCCATAACTAGAAGTTTTTATGCATAAACTTGTATATTTAATTTAATATATACTTGTGATGTGAAATCGATGAACTGTTACAGTAAAACTAAAGTAAATTATTGGAATTGGAATACTTGCAGAGTTTTTAATATACTTTGAATTAAATGTTTATCACACTTGTGTATCAAATATAATTTTATCCATATAAACTTTCAGCACCGCTACATTTAATTTCATGTGACTTTTTTTACATTGGAGTTAGAGGCAGAAATGCAGAAGAAAATGAAAATCTAATTAAGTATGCAAAATATGTAACATCGCGCATTTGATGTTAGTATATAAAAGTAATGAAGACAATATTTATTCCTCATAAAATATCGTTATAAAACCTATACACACTACATTGCAACATTGATTCACACTCAGAGCGCACTACACGGGACGTCGAACGTGGCGCTTCGAGTTTCAAATCTCCGCTAAAGTTCTCGTAGTACGTGAATCTCCGCTATGCGGCGTCCTCGCGCGAGTCGCTCTCGCACACGCGATCACACCGCTGTCGTTCATACAAGCATTCAGCGAAATGCTCTCCGAATTCGTATCTCTGAATCTGTTGCAAAATGGATTCTCCCGCGCATTATACCGCACAAGTATTTATCCACCTTTTTGAAAACCTGTTACTGTACAAAAGTAACAAACAAACCTGTAAAAATAATCTTTTAATTCTTTTCAATGCCTGTTTAAGAAACGAGAGCTGTCAGACCCTGAATTAAACTTTTAATTGAAATTTAAATTTTATTTAAATTAAAAGTTTTAATTTATCTTTAGTTAAAAAAGTCTTTATTTTGTGATTTTCTTATTAAAATTCACTTCACCCCTCAATCAACCCTCTATTGTAAAGTACGGTTAAAACAATTCCTCTTTTATTTATACATGTCGAAGTACATACCATATACAGCCTGAGCTTATATTTCTTTGCGACACAAATCATTCGTCGTAGCATTATATTCCTCCCTTATGAAAAACTAAGAAAGTTGTAAGTGTACCTTCTTTATCTTATTACATAAATCATGCATTTTTAAAACTTATACGGTGTTCCATAATTTCATTTAAGATAATGTATTTTCGTTATGTCTGTCGCTAATTAGTAAGTATTAACATTAATTCAACGCTGGTAAAAATAGTCGACAGTTAACACCAAGTGTACAAGTGTAGCAAGTGCAACATAATGCAACACGATACTTTTGTTCGTCGAATGCTCTGTCGGGAGATTTCTTTTGTGGGAGGAAATGACAGGGCAAGATTTACTGTTACACAGTGATACAATCTGTTCTGCATATCGGATCGGCTATCAGTCGCTCCTTTACAACAGACTCTCTGGCTGCACATACCTAGGGTGGCTATCTACTAGAAAGCAATGGTCAAGCGTGCAAGCGCGATACACAACTCCTCCGCCAAGACCCAACAGCAGGAACGCTGTCACTGTTTGTATTTTTTTTTTTTTTTTTTTTTTTTAGATCCGAGATAATTACTTAATATTGTGCGGCACTTGCCGAGAACTATACAACGCTGATAAGACGCGTTAATAGAGTCGTTACTCGCAAGACACACACACACGGGGCGGGGGGTGGGGGGAGGGGGGGAGAGAGGTTGAAGGCCTTTCAACTTCGACAGTTCTCGCAAGAATCGATAAATCGATAGTGACGCACGCATGAATGTTATATTTATAGACTGGTATTATGATACTATTCTAGATGTAGCTACAGTATTGTGTGTAGACGTAGCGGCAGGTGATCGATATATCGTGATAGATCGGAAGACACGATCTATACCGAACCTTTCGACTGTCAAATGATAAGTAGCGGATAAAAGTCTAATATACAATTGTGTGCCTTTAAGGGGGATTTTTATTGGGATCATCAAGATTAAAAAAAAAAAATCTAGAGTGTAGATCCCTTTTTCACTTTAATTGCGAAGTTAGTCTGCAATCGAAAGTTCATAGAAAATGCAAATTTTTTGCAACATCATTTTCATGTGTAGAATTTTTTCCTTGCAAGATGTAAACAGATTAATAATAAAATAAAACTCCTGCGTAATTCAGATAAATATTCTTAGGGAAAAGTTGCTAATGGGTCTCACATATCTCTTTACTTAATACCGTTATTAAATACATAAAACTTAGCATAAATGGTTACAAAAATCATGCACTCTTTTGACTATACGGTGAAGTGCTCCAAGCACCTTATGTAAATATTGTTTCTTTTCAAAGCTACTTTGTCGATGGCCCCTTACCAGAGATAACGTCAGTGTAATTACATAGAATGCAAATAATCGAACAATTTTTTTTCACAATTATAATAAACGTGGACAAAGTACCCCCATACATTGGAGAGTGGAGAGAGCATTGACATTGAGATAAGCGGAGGGAGCAAGAGCGATATCTGCTCCCATCTCGCGAATCCACACTCTGCATTTACAACACTATACATATACGCACGTATGTGCTTCTCGGTTATTACTTATTTATGCGTCGAGGCACAAAACCCGTTTGACGGCAGCGACGAGGACGAAGCTCGGCTCGGTACCTTCGTGACACGTCCTTCGCGTCTGCCAGAATAAAAAAAAAATTGAAAAGAAAAAAGAAGAAGAAGGAAAACATTGATATGAAAAGCTGAAGCTGCGGGATCAATGAGCTCGATCGCGAGTTTTGCTTCAAGCTTGATATGTGCTGAAGCCCTTCGCGTGCACTTCGATAACTTCGACAGAGATCGCGCACGCATCGATCCTGTCCCTCATATATCCGTCGCTTCGCCGCGATCCTTCCTGTTAAAACTATAAACATACTTGAGAAAACGGGCTTCTATATCAGTTTAGATAAAAGTATAGAAACACGACTTCTATCTTAGCGATTCACGAGGTAAGATCAACGAGGCGAGACGCCCATCGAGATATCCACTCCTTTCAGCTCGATTGCTGATTGAAGTGCATCTCTATGGATATATACTCTCTACTACACCTTATTCTCTCTCCAATGGAGTCGCGAATCACTGGTAGTTTATTCACCGAGGCTGGGCTATTTGCAAAAGACAACAGGAGGAATAAGTGCATATAGAAGGAATAACGAATGACCGCGCACGCGATATAAGCTAAAGCTTTAGCTGTAGTGGATATGCGCTATCGACTCTGTTTCGACTCGCTTCTGTGCGCGGGTGTGCGCGCACGTGCGCTCAATTTTCTCGCTACCACCAGTCGATCGATCTCGATAACATCAACCACCCGGGACACGATGTTTGGACCGTTATATAACAATCTACATAATAATAAAGTACAAATTTATGAAAATCTGTAAATTAATCGCAGGAACATGCGGATAATCACACAAACACGATAACGGTCAAATGGTTGACGATTTGAGACGAATATATGAAAAAGTCGGGCATATTGTGAGGAAACATTTAGCAATAATTATTATTTTTTTTTAAACTGCCAAATTTCACTATAGCGTCTCCTTAAGAGAGTGTCTTGTAAGTGAATTTTTATTTCTCCCAGACTGCACTCTAAACACTTGTTGCCAAGTGTGTTGTTTCCTATATCATTTGCATTGTACTCACTTTTAACATACTTGCAAGCATGTTATTTTTTCGTACTATTGTAAAAGTGTAAAAAGTGCCTACAATGCTAAGGATAGGGAACGACATACTTGGCAACACGCATCGTTTTTAGATTGCGGAATCAAGGATACGTCCACAGGTTTGCTTTTGGTTTAAGTTTTCATAGATGACGAGAAAATCAAGCTCGCGAGCTATAATCTGCTGGCATAGTGTTTATATACAGTGCATGCGCTATCGTCTTATTCAACTCGCTTTGCTGTGCGCGGGTGCGCGCACGTGCAGTCGATTTCCTCGCGGCCACCGGTCGATCGATCTCGATAGGAGAGCGCGCTGGTCAGCGCGAACACACGGCAAACGCTGTATGGACCGTTATAACAAAGCGCGATAACGATATTAGAGGCTGGCACACAAGCTTCGGGCGCATTGGCTGTAGCTTTTGCGTTTGCATTATTTTCCGTTGCATAGATATATAAATGTGGTAAAAACGAGCATACGGAGACATAGCCAAAGAAGTATATAACTACTGGTGCGGCACGTGAACGTGAACGGGCGCGCGAGCTCTCTGCTCGCCTGAGTCTCTTGTAAAACGTACATATATATATATACACCATTACTACTTCCTTTTTCTTCCTAGTTGTATGAGGGTCTCTACAGTAATACGCAAGTGCAACTACCGGGCAGTATATGTACACCGGTCGCAGTGTACAGATTATTCGATCCGTGACCATGCGGTCCGACAGGACACGCAGCCCAGCCACGGATTCTGTATCGCTCGCAATCTAGGCCTTTTCGACTCTGTATTATAGGGATTGCCTCACGTCCGACAAATCGTTATCTCGAGACTCCGGAACACGAAAGAATCGCGGTAGTGTGTACTAGTTGTATTTTCTCTGCGCTGGTACAAATCACGTATTACGCGCGGTTAGGTGAATCTCAGTTTTCCCAGGTTGAGCTGACTCTCCTCTTATTGGCGCGTCTGCACGAGTCTGATCTCCTTTTTTTTTTTTTTACTTTTTCTCGTTTTTTTTTTTTCATCTAATGGCGAGATTCTTGGCTGATGATTGGTCCGATCGCTACTGATTTTCTTCGAGACCGCAAATACGTGGCGGATCGATTGCCTTGAGTATACGTTGTGGATACAATGAGCTGCGGTTCATCAACTATCCTTTACCTATGGACAAAAACTAGTTCTCAATTATACTTTTATACTGTAGCACAGTATTGCGCAGCGGTAACAGATATTACACATTTGTGTTAGAATTGACACTCAACTATCTTGGTAGCGTTTTTTGTTGTGTAAGTGGAATTGATGATAAAAATATTGGGCTGCAAAACTGTTGCATTTTGGTTTTACAAATTCAGTACCAAACATCGGCACATTCTATTTAAGGATTATGCAAAAAAATCACACGGACTTTCTAAACCATTTTAGAATCTCGAAAAAAAAAAAAAAAAAAAAAAAACAATTCCATGTCAACCAAGTTTCCTCTATGAGAAAGTAAAAAAACCTAAGAATCAATTTGCTTGTCTTGACAGACACTTAAGGTAAAATCTTGTTTTTTGATAATACTGTTGGTCCAGTGAACGATTCACACATGGCTGACCACAGATATGCCGCTATCACTCTGTATACCACAGCTGTGCCATAATAAATACGTATTACCCTCTCGAGCATTATTACAGTATAAAGGAGTCGTTGCCGAAGTAGCGTGTATCGCTGCCAACCGCGATACGCCAGAAGTCGTTTTTACCCGTAGCGAGTGTCCAGGCGAATCGTTGCGAACATTTAAAGAGTCTGTTGCGGTAGCCGTCGATTGCTCGAGTCATGAACCGCGATCTCTGCAGCGCGCAGCAAACTTCAGAGCTCTGTTATGCTCTGCTTTTCTTGGCTACCTGACACGACAAGCGCGCGCGGTGTTAACCGGTAATTCAGTTCTTGGGGTCCTAACTGCTGGTAATTTAGACCCCGCGGGGCTTTTGCAGACACGCGATATCAAAGCGATCTCCAAGCGATCGTTGAGATATATTCGGCGATTTATTCAACATATCTGCTTCCTGGTCCCTGTTCGATATTAACTACAGGTCTCTCGGTGCAGCGTCCGAATACTAATCCCCCCCTCTTTTTCTCCTCCAAGATCACCGGCTGCCAATCTCCGTTCCGCTACGAGCATGTTTCCTACGTTTTATTACGCTACCAACACACAGAAAATTATACAGTTTTACTATAATCGGTTGTCAAGACTGGAGTACTTGGAATTTCCACTGTTATCGGTATTGAGAATCGATCATTGTGCTCAGCACTGTATCATGAACTTTACGGAGGAGAGAGACAGCTAAATCGCTTTGATCCATCTATCTCCTCGGTATCTATATAAAATTAGCGGTTGTCTACAGCCAGGAGATTATATTTTTAACTGTTGTTTAGGTATTGGTGCTTCGCGAAACACTAACACATTCATATATTGCATCATTGGGCTCTAATCCGCGTTTGCGTGTGCACATGTGCTCGAACGATTAGAATTTATTATCAGATAGTGTGAACGAACAATCGTGGTATTAGGAGCCCGAGGTAAGACCGCGTCGCTATCGCTCAACGCTCGTATAGTCAGAGAGAAAAAAATTAATCACGTTGGCCCAGCTATCACTTTTGCGCTTGTTCGATCGTATGCCAATTTTAATGAATCGCTTGTTTTCCTTTCCAATATCGTTAGGATTAAAGATCCAGCAAATCAACATTTAAAGGAACCAAAGCCGCTAATTTTCGACTACCTTGTATCCACATGCAGGATTTTGAGGGACCTGGCTGGGGTTGGTCACGTAGAGGGGACTTATCAAAATTGGGACCTGTTAAGGTGGATGTCGCGAGGGTGCAAAACGCCCGAGCCAAAATGACCAGCTAGTGATGTTACAAAAATCACCACTGATTTGACTAGTGTGAAGCGCGGTTCCTTCTTAAATAAAACCGACGGATTGAAGTTTTCTCAGTTCGCGAGCTCGCGTCCCATCACGTCGCACCTCGGAAATACGCAGCTATCGTCGTGCTCACGGTCTTTAGTTTCGCGAGCAACGCGACTCCGCTGACCCGTCGTAGTTGCCCGGTCGCGAGAGTTGCCCACACGCGAACCATTGAAAGAGACGAGAGACGAGAGAGAGAGATATGTGAAGAGGATGTCAGCAAGAATAAGTTTTCGGTGAGTGGCGAGTTAGATGAAGAACATACTGACGGTAGTTCGTACACTCGTGTCTCGGCTCTCGCTATTTATTTCTATCGATGATCGAGTACGCCCCCCCGAAGCACGTCCACCCTACCGGGTCGCCGGTCCTAACGGCACAGCTTTCAGTCACAACGCCGAATGCTCGATCGCTAGCACGTTTTGTTTCGCGCAAGATTCTAAGTAGTGAAAAAAAGAACGTTTTTGCGCGTTTTCGTTGCTTTGGTGCAGAGTGCATGGTGAATAAATATAGGAATTAAAGGTGATCACTTGTGTTGGCAATTTCGGCTGTGAATTTTGATGATAAGGAAACGAGGCTAGCATCGAAAGGTGAGTTAAAAAAAGAAAATAACGATGAAATCGCAGTTAGGTGTATTACTGTAATTTACAATGGGTCGGAAACATTCATGACTGGGCATAAAATATCTTTCAACGTTTACAGTTACCTGATGTATTGGTAAGACAGAATTTCTCGAGTCATTGTGGCTAAATTAAATAGATGACATAAAACCATTGTCCATCAATTCTAACAACGTATCCTATCAAAAATATAAACACTTCAGAAAAGTTGAACGATAGATACTTTGTAACCTGTTACATTTGACTTAAATAAAATGTAGACTGAAGATCGATGGACTATTTGTGTCTTGTGTATATGTGAAAATAATCGTGTTTGACATCAAGCCCCTTTGCAGAAAATTTGTTCTATATTTGACAAAGCTAAAAAATCAAATCCGTGTCAAATATCGAATGGTCTTTAATATGAAGTGTTCTAAAAAGCAAGCAAATATCATTCAAGATTTTTTTTAAACCAAAACAAAACTATATATGATTTTTTTAAATTAGGATAAACCGTAGAAAAACATGAATGTTGAATTTTTTAAAAGTATTTTGTGATTAACGATTGACTGGATATTGTCGATTCGACGTTCTGGACATACCCAGGGATACATGATATATGTTTATTGTTGAATGGGCCGAAAGTTATGGAGATGCATTTTTTTAAAACGAATTATGGCGACCAATGACAAGAAAATTGTTTTGGGGAGTTGCGTACATAGATGCAGTTGTTGATGTATTTAAATTAGTTTGCTTAACGTTTCGTTCCCGATGAAAATGTACTGCAGAAATATTCTTATGCCTATTAAGAATACAGCCAACTGGAAATAATGAAGCTTTACAGTAATCAGCAAAAAAAAATAAATAAATTGAAAAAAATCTCCTCTGTAAAAAGACACGACAATCGATAATCGTACGTTCGAGATATTTGCAAAGCTGTCTATTTGTGCTGTGATTGGTCGGTGGTGACAGTGACTGTCCTATCACTGGTGAAGTATTCGGGCGACCTTCAGCATCGTCATATTTAATCGCAATAACAAATGTGCGTAAAATCAAGGGCGGTTCTAAAATAAGCTTACATTAGACTGCCAAAAAAAAAAAAAAAGAAAAAACCAAAACGTAAAATAAAATAATGAAAACGCATCAACGACCGAATGCCGCAACACCTCAAAACAAATTAGAACATATTTTCATTCAAGTTTTTCACACCGTGCCTACAACTGTGCACATCAGTTCATTCTTTCAAGCCATGAATGACTGGTGTGTTGCATTCAATTTTTCACACACTCACAAACAGTGTCAAGTGGCTACGAAGCATTGTAAAGCAAATATATATATTCGTCGCGACGCAAAGATTTTTCGATCAGCCATAAATTTCTACAGTTACAGCCCAGTGCTTCGCTCTCGGTCTCGTTTTATACGTGTCCGTCGAGTGAATCCGTGCGTGAGTGCGTGAACGCCACCCATCGAGTGATGCCTGATGCCTGATGTAGTGTTGCGAGGGACACACGACTGGCGGAGACCCGCGCGTTGCTGCGTGCCTGCTGCTGTTGCTGCTGCTGCTGCTGCTGTTGCTGCTGCTGTTGCTGCTGGTGCTGTCGCGCTGCACGCCCAACCGCGCACGTGGATCCACTTAGATAAATATAGAACCTATAGGGTGTTTGGTGACACTATCGCGGAATGAACGTATATACGAGTCGGTAAAGCTACGGTGTATCCACCCACGTATAGCAGTAGTGCGCGAGCGACGAGAGCCTCGTCGAACTCGCGCGCACCTTATTATATCATCTCTCTCTCTTTTTCAAATCGCCAACGACGACAGCTTGTTCATCGATGTTTCGCCAATCCAACTGTATTTCCAGTAGCAAAATCACTTTGACGCGATTTCTCGCACGTGAATTCAAGTTCATTAAAACATTTCTTTCGACAAAATCTTACTTAACATATATATATTTTTTTTTTTTCGTGAAATCGCACAGAGTTTTATGGTGATTTCACACAAATCACACGTCTGTTCATCGCGTGGTTCGTCGTCGCGAGTGTCTCAAATTGTTCCGGCGCGAAATATCGTTTAGTTTTGTGACGAAAATGCAACTCGCGAGTGCGGTTCCTGTGTGTTTGCGCGTGTGTGTGTCCGTTCCCCTTCCCGTGTATTCTCGAAATAAAGTCGAGTAGGAGAGAATCGCGAGGGCGTTTCATGCTGTTATGCAGCTTCAGCAAGTCGCTGCGCTACAGAAACGGTGTTTGTGTATTGTGCGTGTGTGATTATAATGTGAGATCAGTGGGAATGAGAAGGCTGGCGGACTTGAGAGCGGAAGTAACACAGAGCGCTGCTGCTTGTTGATAGCGAGAGACTGTCGCTCCTCGGTGAATATTATGGTACAATACTATATAAACACATATATAAATAATATTGCTGGTATATATACATATATATATATATGTATGTGGTGGTATATTATATATTAGAACGTAAAACGTGTGCCACTTTTGATATGCTTGCCTGCTGACTTGCGTGCATATAGCCACGCACTTACACTCGCAAATATATCTTTCACGTTGTGGTAGACTTCTGTTCCACTTTGTATATATGTGACGCAATCACGAGATGTGTATACTGCCGTAATAGCGTAGCATTAATGTGGCGATTTCGCGTTTCATTTAACAAGTTGTTTTATCGAAAATGTCAGGGTAGATGGTTTACTATCTTTTGAGGACTTGGATGTAAGATAATGTTATTGAGACGTTCGCCGGGCATGCAAATGATAATTGCACGTTTGCCTTGATGGAAGGTTAAGATGGTTTTGATGTTTGCAATAAATTATGTCGCTAAGTTAAATGATAGACTGTTTGTAAATAAAACTTGAGCGCGTTAAAGTGTTATAGATGATATGCACTCTGGGTCAGCAAGACATATTTCATGACGATTCTGACAGCAGTCTAATATGGGTACACTTTGATAACGGTTTCTGTTTAATGTATAAATAGCAGTATTGATGGATTCATAAAATATATTAATTAATATAACTTTCATCGATATGCAGGGTGTGTTTATAATCTTTTTTAACTCTATAAAGATCACATTACAGAAAATTTGAAAAAATTAACAGTGAATTTAATCAATAATACAACATGGTATTTAATTTAATTTTATTGAGGCCCCTTTTAAATGATATTGCTACCATCCTCTTTTAAAATAAAAAATATTCATTTCCATTATGTATCTTTTGTCTTATTAGAAAAATTAAACTAGATAAACATAGCCCATATGTTGATTATAAATGTTCCTATTATTGAAAAATTAAACTGACGAAAAAATTGGCCATATTATTTATATCGATATCATGTTTTTAATCGAAGATACATTTTTCTAAATTATAAATAAAATTTGCTAAATCAATAATGGTGCAAAATACAACAAAGAATCTAATAAAAATCATAGGTGTTAGTTTTAGTATAAATAACAACAATATAAAAAAATAATAATAGAAAAATTAAAGATGCTGGAATTTTATCCTGTCTGAATTACCATATGGAGTGACCCATATAGGATTCAATATCTTACAGACTTAACTGTATATTAATTCAGACACTCTGCTTTTTCTCTCTCAGCTGAACAGATTTCCAAGAGATCTTCAGCTCTTCGGCATTAACGAAGTATCATCCTCGACACTCCTGATGGGTGCTTATGGGTGTGTCATCTTAAAATGTATATCATTATTGCAATCCTGACTGGTCGCAGAGCCAACGAATACACAGCCTCTCGGTTGTCCGTAGTTAACTCGGTAGTGCGAGGACGTAACGACGGCCGTTAGTTTTACGACTGTTGTATACATGTACATGCACATATATATAGCGATCGGGCGTTAGAATCCGGCTCTCGATGTTCTCTATATCGACTGTGTAAGAGAGCGTATATACACTCGGGTTGTACAATATCGTGGCTTGAACTCCGAGTTCAGATAAGATAGCGAACGGTTATCGACTCTCGCATTACACTTGGTTCACCTGCACGGTTATATGGCGCACTGGTGTAGGTTCTCGTACCTACCACCCTGCTTCTTATCTCGGGCTTTTATCTCTGACCTCTGCACCATATGCCGCTTATAGGTAGACATACACACAAGTGTGAGCCGATATCATGACGGTGACGACGATGCGCCTGAGGTTAAACCACCTCGTATCCGGTATATAATACTCTCTGTTATAGTGTGTAGCTGTACTGCGTACTACATATTCGCATCAACAATCACCGGTCGTGTAGACTCTAACGTCTACATCGTAGTTCGTCTATCCTAGGTGAAGAGCTCTTGCTCACGCAGAGCTGTGAAATTCCTGTTTTTGATAGGATCACAGCTTATCCGAATGATGCTAATGTTGTATTGGTTGTAATCGATGAATTAGATAAAACCGATCTTTCACTTAAGAATCGTGTGCATCGATATTTATGAAAATGTCTAAGAAAATATCGGCAATAGTTTTTGTAATACGACCTTTTTATTTCTTAATGATAGATTCGTAATCACGGACTTGAAAGACCCTTCAAGTACTGTCGTTCCTAAAACCAAGTAAGTTGTTGCATTTTCATCCGCTATATTGGATTCATTTGAAAAATGCACGTATTCCTAGTTTTATTCAAATCATGTAACTTTTTGCATTTCCGTGATCAGCGGTTTTGGAAAAAAGAAGTCTTGCAATATCTCTAACAGATTTGAGCGTTAATAGGTTCATTCACTGATCACCTCATTCTAAAGACGTAACATTTTCAGATAATCCTAGTTGTCGTATTCCCGTTCCTGGTATTAAGAACTAACCATGAACAACCTGTTGCTCTCTCTTTGATTTGAAAGGTTGGTTAAATCTAGGGTGGCGAGGTACTCTCGGCAATGGAATAAGCTTTCTACATGACTAGTGGGAGGAAGTCGGGATATGGCCGAATATTCGAATCTCCTCTTTGTTCCTGTCTTCGTAGTTGTACTTTTGTTTTTCCTCGTTGGATGCTCTGCTTCGTCTTCCTCTGCGCTTACAGTCCCTCCACTTCGTTCTTGTTTCGCTGGCACCTCACCGCTCGCCACCACGTTCACTCTCGACTTCTGAGCGCGTCGTGCCCTCCGGACACGATCCCAATCTGACGGGGATTTGCATAATTCCAGTATACCCCGCCCAGTCGTTCAGCTGCTCAATTATTCGCTGGAATTTAAGATGTGTTTAAGAAAATAGCTCGACGAGCCAGTGAGTCTTGCTTTTTGCTTCTGACGGAGATTAAAATTTCTCGCCATCTTCGGCATTGTCCTCGATGATCTTCGGTGTCATATGATCTCGGTGTTCAACGGGTTCACGACAGTCTAACCGGTATTTTGCTCTAGCGTGTATACTGTGTGAGACATTGATGACCGCGAAATGCAAGATTTGTGCGGTTTTCTTACTTCTCTTTTCAAATACACGGATTTTGTCAGCTCTGGATGTAACTATATCTTATTCCACGTGGCATGTAATAAATAATATTCATGTAGAATGTGCTTGCGAACTTAATAACTACTCTTATTTTTCGAATTGTAAGAAATGTGAATTCAATTTACGTGATTTTTTAAAATTATTCGTAGCTTGTATTAGTTCCAGACACGTCGTTCGTTTTTTTTTTGCATTGAGGAGGTTGGAGCAAGTAATATATTACACTTTCCATATTCGTAAATTTGACCTGACTCTCTTTCCTTCAAATAAATATCAACATAACAATATAAATTATTTTTGTAAAAATATTTTCATATACAATTATCATGAATTCACTTGGCATATAAATTTCCGTTAAGCCTTGTAGTAATATTTTTACTACGTGAATATGTCCACTGATTGGAATGGAAATAGATGGCAGTATGTCAGGTTTCCTAGTTATACTGGACGAAGAAACGGAGTCGTAGATTTTTTTTCGCGCCAGGAGGTATCATGCAGTACAATGTATACTATACTATACGTTCACTACGCAGAAGCGCAGTATGCACACGGATTCTGTTAAATTTCCCGTACGGTCCTCTCTCGCTGAGCATATGTCGTTTCGCTCAGCAAAGTCGGTCGTGTCCTCGACAACATCCTCGTTACCCTGCTCCTTTTACTTCAATAACACAGTACGCACAAAGCTGCTCGTATAATAAAGTTGTGAGCAGAGTCGTATCCTTGTAATTTTCTTTTATTTCCATCGGCCCGTTACGTTCATCGCGATGATTTACCATTCCGGTCATTCCGGTATGTATGGACTTACCAATTTCGTTGATTGAGGTGCAAACGCCTTTCCTTCCGCTCCGATTTGCCAATGTCCGGGCATATACGAGTACGGCGACCGTTCATTAATTTCGGAATTGCCGAGAGCGCATCGAATATCAATATTCTGAAACCCTATTTCATCCTTTTACCGTTCCATCCGATTCGACTTACCACACCTCTGTCCTACAAAGGTAATTTGGCTCATCTTTTTGGTACAATTTATTATTTTTCTAAAAGTAAATCGAAATAACTGGATTTTATTAACTAAATCAAAAGATGCGTAAAAAAAAAATTGAACGTCATCTGCAATATTCATTTTCGATATTGGGCTATTAAAATATCTCAATTTTATAAAAGAATCAAATCTGAGCCTTATTCATTTTTGTATCTGTTCTAGAAATCAATTCAGACGTGGTACGAGTAGCCTCTCGAGAAAAATGAAGACTCTCTTACAGCAGTCGAATCATTTTTTAGTCGTGTATTTGGAAGATCAACAATGACTATTAATTAAAAAATTTCTAACTACTGCCCATCGTAAAATTACTGTTTTTCTATTTTTTTTTCATTTTTTTCTTTAGAATTCACTTTAGGAATTTTCGCATTTTTAAATCTCCTATTACAGCTTGAGCTATTTTATTGCTTGGATTTTATATAAGAAAACTCTTTGAATTTTGTTTCATTGAACAAAGGTTGAATGTGAAGGGAATCTATGAACTCTCCCTTAATGGGTGGTCCACATTTACCCGGTTCGTATATCGTTACAAGAATCGGATGCAACGTGTCATGGCGCATTCCCAAGAAGCAGTCACCCGGGAAGTTTGTCCGTGCGTAGGTAATAAACTGATCGATCGCTCGTCATTATAATTCACTCTTTACTATCTCCCCTGTATACATATATAGCCCGGTGCTTATACCTGTCTCATATAAACTTAACCCGCAGTGCAGTACGAGCCTGTTTCGATGTCAAGCTCACTTCCCGTTTACCCACTCGATTAATATCCAGTTTCTAATATCCATCCTCGATTAATATCCAGTTCTCCGATTGAAAAAATAGCTCATTAAACCTGAGTCTTAACAAAAATTTTATCTGGATGTTCTTTAGAGTGACATGTCCAAAAGCCCGACGGAATCGTGACGCGATAAGATTTCTACAAGGTGCACTACAAATAAGGAATAAAATAAGATATTTTAATCAATTAAATCCTATTTTTTTTTACGTCCTGATCACTTGAAGTAAGAACTGTTACGTGGGAACTATTAAGGGGAGGGAGTTAGGTCCAATTCACAGACATTCAAACACTAATATATAACTTAATTGGCCGCTAGGATTATTCGTAAAAAAAATGTTCTGGTACCTTGAAAAATATAATAGTGCAAATTTTTGTAGTCTACTATATGACATTTTCGCATACGATTCATCTTTAATTACTACAACAAATCGAAATGTGTCTACGAATGCACTGTTACGACAAATGCACCAAGGAAACTTTATCCTGCAGCACTCTTGAATCGGTACAAGAAGAGCTGAGGGCGAGGCGCATCGCGTATCGCATCGTTGTGCTCTCTTTAAACCGTTGGGCGTTCACCCCGACCTCGCGAACGCGGCGCGAGTGTAGCGCGTGTTCTTCACTGTGTGGATATACCTCCGGTGTGTAGTACACACTAGCGGTTCGCAACTGGTTCGAATGCACGTTCAACCTACTAGTGCAAAGGTGCACTACTGGTAGCGTTTGCTGAACCTCGCCAAGCGCAGTTTGCTTCCTTGCTCTTTCACTCTTGCTCGATATCTTCCGTTCCCTCTGTTCCATTGCCGTTGTAGTATATCTCCCTCGCTCTTTCTACTCCGAGCTAATCGAGAGCCTCAGACCTCTTACGTGTAAGCAGCATGCCTTCGCTCTTGTGGTGCACCACAAGATCCACTTGTGTATATCGTATATAGTTATGTGAATGCTCTTCTGGACTTGAGCCCCGGGCGCGGCATCTCGTTTTTGTGCCTTCCCCTCTACCATCATCCCCGATACCCCAAAGAACCTTGCCGCAATTAACGGCCACGTAAATTTACATACGTCGGCGAATCGAACGTGCTGTGTGCTTCGCGATCGCGAAGGGATATTTCGCGAGCAAGAAAGAAGGTCCCGGGGGCATCAGTCGTATGCCGCAGCCTGTATTCCGCTTCACAACGATGTGCAACGATGTAACGCCGTGCACGATGAGGGAGAGTGGAGTGAAACGTGCAATGTTTTTCATGTGAAAATATCTTTAACAAGACCTACCAATTTTTAAATAAAAGTGTTATCAAATGTGCTACGAAAGGTCTGGAAATGTAGTAAGATGTTCAAACGTGCTCTCAAAAAGTATGAAGGGCCGCCAGGAAATTTAATACAATTGCAAAAGAGTGTCCTCATAAAACGAGAAACGGTCTTTTTGGAAGTCCTGAGACATTACCGAAAGAGTCTTTTTAAAAATTAGTGAAATAGCCAAAAGTGTCCTCGAAAAGGGTTACGGCTTTTCTGGAAATTTAATTTCTGCTCTGTAGCACCAAACCAATATGACTTACTATACGTAAACTGCAGAAAAAAATGAAACTTTCTGCCCGTTTTATACCTACAATCTGGGTCATCGCACTGTACCCCGTGGCACAATTTGTCCCACTCTCTCCTACATCTTCACTGCAACTCCATCCCTGCAATAATGCATACCTTACTACCAAAATGTAATACATTTATTATAGACATTTGTGCAGATGCAAGCATAATAACGTCGACGTCGTTCCAATTGCAATTGCTACTTTCTTGTATCTCATCACCCATAGGAAATGGAGCTGTTGCCGTCGGAGTTTCCTCCCGATTTGGATAAGATTGAAGAGATGCAAAAAAAAAAAAAAAAGAAAAACACAA
This sequence comes from Perithous albicinctus, assembly GCA_964016905.1. Classification (NCBI taxonomy): domain Eukaryota; kingdom Metazoa; phylum Arthropoda; class Insecta; order Hymenoptera; family Ichneumonidae; genus Perithous; species Perithous albicinctus. The sequence continues at coordinate 24,965,905 of OZ024691.1, read as the reverse complement.
ACAAACGTGAGTCGAATCGAACACACATTAAGCAGTAGCCGGGTGTATAGATCAGAAGGACGCGATGAGAAATCGTGCTTCGAATGACAAGAGAGGAGACGCACGTCGTTGAAGAGTCGCTGCTGGTGATGCTGGCTTTGAGCTTGCTGGCGAGTGTTTCGAGCGAGCGACCACCAGCGTGCCCGAGGGTTGGAGAAACTCGACTACGGAAAGGCACGTCTACCTACCGCGCGGATGAGCTGATTGCGAAAATAAACATTCATTATTGTAATTACTTTCCGCGACGTGGCCCCCGGGAGCCACGATCGAACCTCCGCCAGTTGTATTACGTATATACACGATTGTGTATGTATGTATACATATATATATATATACAATATATATACATATATAAATAGTGGGGAGTTGTGTTGGTCAATGCTATTGAATACGTATATAAGTACTGCCGTTGGTCCAGACGACGTTAAAGAAGAAGAAACGACAGGAATAATTCGCGAGAAGGAGTAAGAAAGACGATGGCGATGCGAGTTCGGAAGCCAATGAGCATCGATGCCCACACGACTCAAGAGAGTTTCATTGACGTAGTCGTCTCGTGCCCCGTGGCGGGTTAATTACAAAGTCGAGATCCGAGGGAGCAGACGATTCCTTCATTAGCGGGAGAAGAAATCGATTCCCCAGGTTGGCTCGTTTGCATCGGCAGAACCTCTCTTTGCCACTACGTGCATTCGTTCAGTTCTTTATACACCGGATGCTATGGCGAAGAGACGATGGTCTGGGCTTGGTTCGTTGGGAAATAAAATGAAGATGAATGGTGGGACTGAAATCCTCGCCCGGAATCACTTGGTTTCCGCCATCGGCTTCGTTTGGTCTTTGGTCATTGATTCTGAGCTTTCCCTTACTTAGTTAATGAATCAATTCAAATCTACTTAGTATGTAGGCATAAAGGAATAGTATAAGGATCGAAAACAGTAGCGAAGACTGGAGTTTGTGGAGTCAAGAGAACTCTTGGTATTTGGGGAGAATTTCTTTCGGGCTTCCTTATCAGGAACTTAAATTTAGAAACATTAGAGCCCAAGAGAGTCTACTAATGGGACTTAGAAAAATCAATGCTGGTGTTGTTCTTATAGGATTTGTAAAAATGGCGTTCTGGGTATTGAAGAACTGCAACGAAATTGCTTGCAATAAGTCCTCATTCTCTGCAAGTAGCGAGCAGGGTATATTCGGGTCTCTCTCATTACGGTCAGAGATTCGTGTTTAAATAAAGTCGCAGTGAAAAGAGACAGTCACGGTAGGAAGATTAATACGCCACGCTTCCGCGCTGGAATAAATTATCCCCGGATGCGGGAGGAGTCTCCCTATGGTCGTTCACGAGAGGTATACTAAACTTTCGTGCCGTATGCATGGTATACATAAGATGTTCCTAGGGATCTCCTTCATGCTCTTTTATTACTTCTACACTACTCGAATACTCCGAGGACCCACCCTTGTCGCTCTTATAGTCCTCCTGCAGCGTGTGAGAGGCTGCGAACGCCGATAACACGTCTATCGTGCGCGAGAAATGCCGTGAATTAATTATCACTGCACGCGAGGGTCTCGTGCGGAGCTTGGGTCGTCCGCGCGACACCAACAGCTATACGACTCGGTATTTTTAATCGTTCGACCAGGACGCGCCTCAGATCTCGCCACGTCTTTCGCGCACGGTATATATCCCTCTGCGTCTCCTCTTCACCTCCCATGATCGTTGCGCTGTAGGGGCGACCGGGGCGACTTCGGACATCTTTGCTTTTGAACTTTTAACACGCAGAATTTTGCTTCCTCATAGAAGAAGCTTTGTTTTCATGATTTTTTTTTTTTATGGACTGACAGTAAACAATGGAATTTTGCGTGAATTGATAAAGCGGTTCTAATTTTACAAGAATAACATTTTTTCAATAAAATGGTTTCAAATTAGATATTTTTGAAAAAAAAATTTATCTGTGTATTAGAGGAGTTCAGACGTCAAAAATGGTTAAACAGACTTGACGCTACTTATCGGTAACCTAACTACCCCGGTCTCTCGTATACGCTTGGCTTCCCTTCGCGGTTGAGGCTTACACTGCGTCTCTCACCTATACTATATAAAATGTTGCTCGTGCAGCAGTATTTCACGCCTGCCCACGCGTCCCCATGAGACTGAGAAGGCTCGAAGCGAGGATTTGCACTGTGGAAGAAGCGAGTCCGTTGGTGATGCTTCTGCTTCTGCTGTTATTGCTGGTGCTGATGCTTCTGCTGCAGGTGTATACGAGAGAGGCAAAGGTGGACGAGGTGGAGGAGCAGGAGGAGGAGGAGGAGGAGGAGGAGTCAGGCGTTCCCTCGGGGAACGACCGTAATATCATACGGTTATGCTCGGAGTTAATGCGCCGACCGACAGCCAACATAGACTATGTTTGTGACTGGTGTCGCATGTACCTTTGGCTCTTAGTCGCACTGCCAGCGTATATTGTAAATATGTATATATATGTGTGTGTGTGTGTGTGTGTGTGAACAGTATTGAAGCGACCTATGTTGATATAAGCGTGAGCATGCAAGCTGTGTGTCCTGTTATATCAAACCCAGTGGGGGGTCTCTTCTCTTTCGTACGAGAATTACGTTCTAAGCTCACGCACGTAGAGAGCTTTTGTGAGAAGTTTCGGAATCGTTGCTCTGATGATTCTGAAGTCGAGATGATGCACCGTGGTGGCTTCGAGCACGACGAGTCCACGGTGCAATAACTCGAAGTTACATCGAGCCATCCTTTCTTTATGGACTCTTCTATACGAGCATGGCTGAAATACACGTAGAGTATAACATAGCTTCACGGTTATTGGCGTTCATTCGTATATATAAATACGCGTTTATTCGCACTGTAAACATTTGTAAAACGTATATGAATCTTCGTTATTTACTTGTAGTGCAATCATGGCTTGTGTAAACGGTGATTTAATATAAGTTGATGGTGTTTATTCCGTTAGTGCGTTTTTTTTCGTATTTTTTTAGTATAGCAATTTGTTTTTCATTCAAAAGTTTTGAAGAGAATTCTTAAAGTCGATAAGTTATTTACAATACGCACAGTGGTTACAGTAAAAATAGTAAAGATCAATTGATTTTGTAAAAGAGGATATTTCAATAGATTTTTAATTAAACGAATAATTTTCGTGATGTAAATACTCTAAATTCGAATATTTTGATCGCCTTCTACTGTTAGTGCTGACAGTAAAGCAGGTATGTGATTTTATGAATTTTACCAGCAATACTGAAAAATAATTGAAATTTATTTCCATACGAAATTAATATCTTTGTGATTATAAAATAATGTCCTGATTGTGCTGTCGAGGAGTAAGATGCTCCACGCCCACGGCGATCAGGAGGATCAACGTCACGACCGTATACATGAATGGACCATCTGAGGCCATATTGCATCGACCATTGCACTTATATACACCTACATATGTGACATTCCACGCAAATTGGCCAGGTCTGAATCTTAATCCTCTTCCATGTGGTTCATAATCTTTTTAAATTATATTCTTGGGCGAATGGACCACACGCTCCATTCTTAATTTTTTTTTATGACTTGCGAATTTTTTAAATGTCCAAGACAAAACAATGTTTACAAAAATTCTTTAAAAAATGAAGTCTACGTTTTTCACTCAGGTGAATAAATAAGAAAAAAAATAATGTATCGCATAGAGGAGGATGAAAGTCAAGAGCTAACGAATTGGCAGGAGATATATCATAGAGAGATGATCGGGCGAACTAGAGCGATAGATTTCCCTTTAATGGGGAGAGCAACGATGCGACGCTCGACGATGCTATCGCTCTGGCGCCGAGCGTTCGCGTTTACGCAAATTATTCGCGAGCGTTTTACAAACGCAAAAGCCATACGGTTGAGAAGTGTGTCGTCGTGATCGTGCATTGGCCGAAAGTAACCAGGCGTGTCATCGTCGTGTTCGTCTTGTCCTCGAAAGCTCTCTCTCGCGGCTGGGATGCGCGGGACCAAAGACGTTGTCAACCCCCCCCCCCCCCCCCCCATCGAGAATTTGCCCGCATGGAAGCCGCGGCGCCAACAATTTATCCTCGCTCGCGAAATTTTATGGCAATCATAAATAATTGAGACTATCATCGAGTGTCGCGCCGCGAAAATTAATCCCTGTCAATTTCGCGGTGAAATTATATATTTTGCGTTGATCTTATTTTAAATGTGAGGACAGCACGGCACGCATTATATTATCTTGTTCATATATGCGAAGAAGCTGACGTGGCGGTGGCAACTACGCCGGCGAACGCGCCAATTTTGTCGGAGCAATTCGAGTATTAGAGAGTCCAACGACCCCTTTTCCCATAAGTTCGAAGGAGAATCACGAGTACATCTCGAAAGAATTGAATTCTTCGTCGTTGGATTTCCACGAGCAATTATTTAACGGCGTTTATCGACCTCACATATATAATTATAGTAGAATTCGCGTACACGATCGACTGTACGCGAGAGTCTGTACGGTAATCCGACTAATTCTAGATCGCGGTACGCTGTTAGAATTTACCACCACACCGACAATATGTTTACAGCTCGTTGCCAGAAAACTGGGTGTATCTCGGGAAATGCTCGTACAATCGTTATTATCCGATCGTATTGGTGTCATTGAATTCTATATTCGTACCGTAGCGTAACTGGTTCACTCGATACAGCACGTTCTGCTTTGTTAAGTACCTCGGGGAAAAATAACTACTAGCTTTTTTTAAACCATGTACGATTAACGTACTCATTTTTAATAAGTTGACAAAATCTCGAGCTAAAGATTTTTTAATTTTAAAAACTAACAATTTTACAAATTGTTTTTCTTATGTTTTTTTTTTATTTTTTAACTTTTAACCCCTTTTCAAAATATTCGAGGTATTAATAAACTGTTACTTTTGGTCCAATACCACAGGTTTCGAACACTCGGACTTTCAGCACTTTAGAAATACTATTTCAATATTTCGTTTTGTGTACGGATGCGTCTTTTTAAATCAAGGATACTACAAACATTCACACCATAATTCAACAGTCGAATTTTTTTTTTGTCAATGCAGAAATACTACTTTTTCAAAAATTGAAAAGTAAAAAGGATCGTACAATAAAAGCGATTGATTCGGTATATACGTTTTGTAAATAATGTATAAAGAACCAATCCAACGATTAGTTTCCATTATTTAAAATAAGCAGTTCCAAGAGTCATTTTCAAAATGTTCATCGACCAGTTATAATGTTGAGTGTTATAAAGAAAATTCAAAATGATGTTAATCTTTCGAAATTGTCATCACATGACGTAACTTTACATCCTGATGTTTGCTCGAGATTTTTGTTGCCTCTGGTTTGAAAAAAAAAAGATGATAGTGATCATGGCAAACTTATCTGAAATAAAATTTTATTTAAATTAATGCAACTGCTTCGTGTTACATTCGTGAAGTTAATGCGATCTCCGTTCCATCACCCTTTAAATAATACTTTAGTTTCGAGAGCTTTCAACCCCACTTCCACTTCGGAATATCGAAGCGTGACGAGATGATAGAGTAATGGTTACAGACCTACCACCGCGAAGACCATGTTCCACCTTGCCACTGAAATTTCCATCATTTCTCACCTCATCGAGGTACATCGAAGGTACGAGAGGAGAGGGACGAGCATACGGGCGAACGATCACAGAGACAGAGAACCGAGTCGATCGATCGTTATCCTCGCTCGATCGAGAGGCAATATCCCGCCGGATGGAATCGCATCGGTCTTGGAGTCCTGCGGCTAGCACGCATTGATCCACGGATCGAATGGAATCGTGTTGGGATACATTACGATGAAATTGCGCTATCCGTTTGACCCGGCTACTACCAGAACGACGACGTCGGAGAAGACGATCGATCGATCGATTTCGATTTCTATCGACGTTAACTCGAGAGAAATCGTATCTCCGGCTCACACCGCGATGCTCCACCGTTGCTCTGAGTGAGTGAGTAAATCGAGGGAATTAGCTAGACGATTAATCGCGCTAATTTCCTTCTTCCTAGTACTTACATTTGGTTTGTAACGGTGGAAAAAACGTAGATATCCTGGTAGAAATCAATATCACATTGAATGACGACAAGGTATTTCTTCGATATGCGATATTTGACCCTGATCTGACAATCTAGCAAATGGCACGTTGAATTTGCGATATTAAAGGGTCGTTAATATTAGCGTACTCATTAAATATTGAAAATGTAGTAATACTGAATTAATACAGTGTGTTAAAATTTGTATTCTTTACGGTTTACTTAAATTTCCTTAAATTTCCTTTGTCAAAAATCTGGCTCGTGTGACCGAATTTATTAAAACCAAGATAACTGCGAGGATCAACAATTCTTGGCTCGTCTCAGTTGTTATTTTCAAAGATTTTGAGGGTTAATTCATGCGTGCGGTGTCCAAATTGTTATTTTAGATACTCAATGAAATCGATCCCGTTTATTTTATGCCTATGTATTAAGGTGATGAACTGATTGCTGCTAATTTTAAATCACAGACAAATTTAATTTCAGCCAAATTGAAACCTGCATGGTATAGCGAATTTTCAAATCAGCACCTGAATCATGTCAAAATGGACTTTACATCCGATTAGCATCCAAATAAATCACAATTATTCTAAAACTGACATTCCGTAACATCTAAAATTGATCCCCTTTATTTTGGGCTAATCAATAATCAGGCTAATTAAAACTTAGAATAACATCTACAAACTATAATACAAATTAAGGATAAAAAATAAGTCCTTCGGCGTGACTATTCCTTCAACTTCTGAATGTTGGTATTCAGTAACCATGATTTTGAAATATGTAAATACACTTCTTTTCTTAAGGTATTTTCTTAACAGTTTATCAGACTCACTGATAACATAGTTATCAATGCATTCAGAGAATTTTCATTGAAAAAAGCGTTTCTTTTCTTTAAAAGCAATTACACTTCGCGAGTGATGTTCAAACCGGGGGCGTTCGGTCGAGGGACTCCAGATTAGCGCGCGGAAAAGATATTTTCAGAAGATTGTATAGAAGAGCTCGAAGAAAATGTAAGAAAACGAAGAGGAGGAATAACAAGACGACGACGACGACGACGACGACGACGACGATGACAACACGAAGAAGAAGAGGTCGAGGGAGTACAGTAAACGGGACAACGCTCGGGTTCGGGTCAGCTCAGTTTGCTCTCTTCTCTGGGCGTTTGAGCGTCTATCCGCACCCACGCCACCCTTTTCCTTGGCCATGCGCCAGGATCGAACGAGAACTCTAGCCCGTACCGTGAAAACGCGCGATGGCATGGTGTGGAACGCGATCGAATCGCAAAGCATGTACAACTATTCTATAGCATCTACACGCTCCGAGAAAGAGACAACTTTGCAGCGACGTTCACGAGAGTCAATATAAATGCACAGATAGTATGCTCGTAATCAAAAGTATAAATATTCGAGCGTACGTAAATTACTACTGATGATGATGTCTAAACGATCTAGGAGATGATAATTTTAAAATGAAAATAAAGTAAGTTGCAAAATTACTTTGCTCTTTTTTTTTAGTCTGCAAGGACACCACGTTTTTTTTAAATGAGGAAGCCAAAGTCGATTTGGTGATTGATATGAAAAGTATGCTTCGCTTTCTTTCCTGTTAGATTATAGATAAAAGTTGGATCCTCTTTTTGGTGGATATTGGGATTTTATATTTTATTTTACGAAAATTGTAATCAGGCACATTTTTCAAGAGGAAATTGCGTCGGGAGAATTTTTTTTGAGGGATGTTTTCGTTCATCACCAGAAGCAAGCTGCCTTCACCTTTAAAGTCTTTACCTTTAAAATTGCCTTTGGTGTCATGCCAAATGTAAGATTGGGTACAGATTTTTTTTTAACTTTATATTGTGGTAGCTCATTTGCGTCCACAATACAGCTGAATCTCCGCTATTGTGCATCCATGAGAAGAGAGGCAGCATTCGTCCGCAATACCACGTTTAACGCGATTATTATCATCATCATCATCATCTGCAAAAAATAAATGTCAAAAGTTGTAAATCTCATCGCGCAAATAGTACGCAATACATTTTTTTTTTACTTTGAAACTTTTATAGAAACTGGTTGTCAGTTTGCGAAGCAATATTTTAATTTTTTTAAATAGGGGCGTAAAAAAATGTGTCAAGTGTAAAAAAAAATAATGTACTAACCTGATAATGGCGAGTTGAAATATCCGTCGCATATGAGATATAAAGCGTTCGCTAACTCGGTGCCGCAGTATTTTCTCTTTGCTCCATAGAAGTAAGCGGGAGTCGCGAGTGCCAAAATGAACATAAAGATAGCGATTAAATTTGATTGAAGGGATCTCATCTGTAAACAAGCCCTGCATACATTGGATTAAATTCGTATAATTCGCATAAAAGCTTATTAAACGAATCTGTATTACGTATCACGTATACTTTTACAGATAATTACGATCATCGAAACAATACTGGAGTACAGCATATATAATTATCACCGGACGTATATTTATGCAAAAGGATTGTATGCTTATAATTGTGTAGATTTATGTATTTTTATGCTTTGAAAGCATAATTTTACTCGTATATTCATATTTCCACCAGTTAGAACTTTAACATATTGCAACTACACCAGATTGGTTAAAAAATTATTTTTTTTCAAACTGATTTAATTTAATTTTTCAGAAAAATTCTTGAACCTTTCCACTAAAATATGGTTCACTCAGAAGGACGTACTTTTTTTTTTAAATATTGCTTCATCGACGCTGAAATTCTTAAAAACATCCACTTAATGGAATGGACAAAAGGGGATGCCTATTCATCTTTTTTCGCGGTTGCTGCATTCATGTTGAAATTTTGCTACTTGAATTAGAGACATGTGCGTCCTATAACAATACTCAATACTGCGCCTTATTAATGTACTTCTCCAAAAAAAAAAAAAAGAAAATACGGCACTTGAACTGAATTATGTATAAAATTTTATCGTAGGAAGTCAAGTTTACCATAAGTTCGATAAAATGGAACAATATAAAATGGATGTAGAGTCCTATATTTCAACTTAAAAATATTTTATAATCAAGATTGGATACATTTTAACCCAGCAGTAAACGTAAAAAAATTGGAAGGGTTTTCGATGTTAAACAAACTTCCTGCTGCATGTAAGCAGCAATATGAACGAATGGATATACCAATATTCGATTTTTCAGCTTCCCAAAAGTGATCGATGTAAGGAAATATCAATATGGCCTAGACATTATTTGGGAAAATTCGAATAGCCCTTTCTACGACTGTTTCTTTTTTCCTTTTAGTGGAAACGTGCCCAAATTTTTATACAGATTCAAAATTGATAAAAAAAAAATCTAATCATCCTTTTACCCAATGACAAATATTTTTTTAAATGAGATTTAGAATGCATATATTTTTGCTATCAAGTGTCTAGCTTTCAGAACATACCTTGGCTTAGGAGGTTTATCTTCACTTCACTGAATCACATTGCATCAATTATTCAAGTATACCCCTTTATACCTGGTGCATGCCCCTTACGACCGTTTAGAATAAAAATTATTCTCCATTCATAAAGAACCGAAAGTATTTAATACAGCGTGTGCGAATGCCATTGGACGCTGCGCACTTTATTTCAGTTAAAGTAAAACCCCAGATAACGTATTTTATTATTTTTTTTAAATACTTGGCGTCGAGATGCCGCTACCGCGTTCCTCTTGATATCTGAAAAGCTAAGCCAGTCAGACATCGCCAAATCAGTTAATTCCCCTACTACCTGCATATTCTTCCTTCCTTTTCCTCGCGTCGTTACAGATTGAGTACGGGGGTTATCAGCAAAAATAATTGTAATCAAAGTCCCAACTTTGCGATAAAATATTATCTCAAAAGAAGTATTTTGTTTCCCTATCCATGAGTGTGATAGTCGGATAAATGGCAAGCTTTGACTTTTTTTTGTCGGTGAAAAGTAGTTTAATGGAAAAAAATGTTATCTTTTATTCCTTCAAGGTACATTTCGTCAATATGTTACGACAAAATTATTTTAAAAAATATTAATATTCAAGTCGCAAGGTTGATCGATCTGAACCTGATTTCCAGTCGCGGAACTAGCCAGGAGAATAAAATTCGTCATCGTTTAATCGGAACAAGAAGAGTTGTTGCGCTGGCAGCTACTATAACCCGAGAACTTAGGGAGTACGAGAATCCATCGAAAGACAAGAAGGACTTGATGCCTTCACCGTTCTAATCTGCAACATTTACCTTCAGTAATAATTTTTTACCGGAAAGAAAACAATTCGGTAAGCCCCGGCTAAAAAAAAAGATGAATACCAGCATTCATATCAGCAGTGAATGAAAAATTGTTTTTGAATGCTTTAAATTAGCCAAAAGGCAAAAACGATATCGTAAATGTTGGGAAGCAATCATCGGGTTGATATTGAATAAAAAAGAAATGAAGTAATAGGGTATCAATTTATTCACACAGTTACATATGGATAATATATCCTATATCATTTCGGCATCATTTCGTTTACTTTCTTCACAAGTTGTTTCTTCATACAGCAGTAACAACGCGTATTGATAACAGCTTTTTTCGCACAATTGGATACATCTCTTCTACACGATTTCAAGAACTGAGGAATAGGAAGTGGGCACGTACTGTAATATTCTAATTGAGGTGTTGGTATGTTCAAACGTGCGGCATATTGCTGGATCATGAATATTGCCGCCGTTGCTACTAACATACCAACCGGCCCTGCGAGTACGCCTGCCAATGACCCTACCACTGCATACGCAGCTGCTATCACTATTTCTTTTTCAGCAGTGGTGCTGGTTTCTGGAACAACTTCCCTATAAATTGTTCTACTGTATCCGACCGTGTCGTTGCCTTTGTCAAGAGCAGATGGAACGACGATCGTCGTCATCAAGACGAAGAGTATGGCGGAGATCTTCATTCTTATAGGTGCACAACGTTTTGAACAGAGTGAAGACATATCCTTTACTTCGAGAAGTTGAAAACTGTTTGTCTTTTATATGTCATTCGAATTTTTACGCGTTGCCACAAGGTCCTATAAAAACAATAAAGTCGATTATTTTGCGGTTTATATCCGTACTCATTCTACTGACAAGTTTTTTATTTTTTATTTCTTCGTAAACTATAAAAAAGTTTGGCACCATAAGTACGAATGAGTCATTCAATACAGTTGTTTCTGCAAGTGCCTGTGTGAGTCTTTGTGCAATTATCTTTGAGTGCCCCTGAGGGGCTGTGTGAATGTGTGAGTTTCCATGTGAGAGTCCAAGGAAACACACTTTTTGCCTTTCGCCCTTTATTGTATTGTAGATGAATACGTGCTTGCGAAGTCATGTATTTCAACTTAAGTCAAAATTTAGTTGAAGCATGACTGTATCTATATATTTTACTCAAGCAATAAAGCCGCACGGTTGTCAACTTCCTTATTGTTTCCACGTGGAAATTTAAAAGATTCACTACTGGAAGCAACAAAAGATAAACAGGTATCAAGTCAAAAAGTACAAGTGAGCGGTTTTTCGAAGTAGTTAAAACACTTCGTTGAAGTGCGAGAAAAGTATAAAACTGTGTCTTTTATTTTTTAACGCTCAGTCGTAGAGAATCTGTCTTTACTCGACGTAAGACTGGTTAGCTGTAGCAACTATGAAGGATTACATCGGACTCTTTGTCGTAACGGCGTTAATCAGCACGATTGCAGAGGCTCAGAATCATCCCCTTGTATCAGGTGGTCCTGACACTCGCATCGTCAATGAGTCATCGATATTCAACCTCGAATACGAATATGGCCAAGTATATTACGATGCCTTGCAAACAATAGGCGAGACATTGTTGGGGTTTATTGCTGACGTAGGAATCGGTCCAGCTGGAAGCATTGCGGTTGCAGCGTTGATAGAGGCAATAAAAATACAAACAAGCAGCCATGGTCAACTTATAAAAGGAATAAAAACAACATGTCCCCCTAAATTTAGTGTTACGTTCGCTATCCACTGTCTTGATTTAGTGAATTCATGTCAAAATCGTGCTACTGGGCTTTTTACACAGGCATGCCTTTGCTGTATCGACGAGAAGCTTATAAACCCTAACGCATGGTATATATCTAGCTAAGATAATTTTTAAAAAATGCTATTGTTTTTTGGAAGATAACAATATGTAATTTTGTTGAAATAAAATTATATTCTATTATATAATAATGCATTGGATAACTCACTCGATTTAAATCCACCTAGAAAAAAAATACACTCAGAAAGTTTCATTCTTTATCATGACTCATGTAATATATTGAGATTTATAGAAGGATCAAATTACGCGCCAAGCGATCTAGAGCTCAGCATGAGAATCCTTCACGACTTCGTGTGATTTTGGAAATGATCGAAAAGATACGAATTCGGGACTACGATCTTCGGTAGACGTTGATAATCCTTCTTCTTTCTCTACGAGCCATCGAACAGTATAACACTTTCGAATGAATGATAGTTTTGATTAACACCTCTGCGAAGAAATCTCAATACATTTTGTGGACGCTCAAGATTACATTCGACATGGGAATAATTAGTGAATTTGACACAAAACCAAGCAATTATGTTTGTAGAAATTCTAGTTATTTGACTATTTTCATGTGTTGTTTCTTCTTTCTCTGATGTCGATTTTTCTTACATTGAAATTGAGGAACATAGACCACGTTGTTGTGTGTATAGGATGAAAAAAAACGAGGAAGCAATGGGTATTTAAATTGTTCTTTGTAACTTTTTATTTTATTCCTGTGCCGAAACGTACCTTTTACTGTACAGAAAACTGTATCATGAGGGATGAATTATTTTTTCTAATATCCACTGCTGGGCTGCTTAATCGAGTAGACAGTACATTTTCATTTCGTCCAAGGTGCACCCTCTGGGTGATAGGCAGCACTCGTCTGCAACGCCACGTTTAGCAATTTCATGCCACGGCGCCAGGGAATTATCGTTAAAGCTGAGGTCGCGTTTGTTAATAGGTTCTGAAATTAAACAAAAAAATCATCCGAAAATTGTGAATAAAATGCTATAAAGATATCGAAATTTTTAATGGGTTTTAAGGATATTGGTGGTTGAAGCAGATAAATATGTTGCTATGTGTAGACCCCGCCTATTTCATGTTTCGACTCTTTGGTCTGTGAGATGCCGTAGTATAAAAAAAAAAAATCTTATGAGAATTTTGAATTGCAAAGCAACATTCCCTTCGCACTTATTTCTTACGTAAAGAGGTTCAAGTTTCATCAAGTTTTGAATTTTTTGAAAAATTGACGTTAGTGTACTAACTTTCACAAAACTTGAATCAATAAGCACAGATTTTGTACACCAGACGAAATACTATTTAGTGGCGTTTAGTACACGTGTTGCATGAAAATTTTCATTTTTCATTTTGTCACTCTTTCAATTCTCGAAAATATTGAGATACAAAAATTTCTGTATACATCCAATCGTACTGTGTGCCCGCCCGTCATCTACAAACTTTCCTCTGTAACTTCTATGAAGAATCCATAATTGATCAGCGAATGTCTTATTAGAGTTATGTGAACGATAGACTAAAAGAATGAGGAAGAAATTTCCAAGTTTCTACTGTGCAGCTTTTTTTTATCTATGGCTTCATGTGTGCGTACCGACCTGGTGTATTGTAAACACTTTTGCATAAGGTATGTAAGGCATTCGAAAGTTCCGACTGACAGTAGTGTCTCCTTATCGGGTCGGAGGAAGTCAGAACAGCAAGTGTCAAGACAATTATAAGCAAGGCAGCTAAATTCGACCGAAGGTACACCATCTGCAACGATAAAAACAAGCACGATTTATGATTTATGCTATTCGTATTATTTGTGTAAAGTCTTATTTTTAAAAAATCATGCCACTTCTATTAATTATTGTGATCAATTAATTAATACTGGGGAATAATATATATAATAAAACAAAAGTCTAAAATTAACATATCTTGTGGTAAGCATAATTTTTCAAGAACTTCTAAATTACCGAATACAACGCAATACATTATAGCGCGGCTTAAATTTCGTTCAGTATGGAAATTCTTACAACTTATCATGAAAAAGAAAACAGAAACTGGAGGTTCTTGGGATATTTAAATGTAATGCTGCATTCACGATGACGTATGTTTCTAATCCCGAATCAGACATTTAAAAAAACTTCAAATATTTGGCTCCTCGTTTCAAATTTCTTCTTTATATCGATAAGGTAGTATTTTAGAATCATGTAAATAATTTTTTTTTGAAGTAACAAATAGCTTGAGTTTCAATGGTTATGAAAATTAGAAAAAAAAAATCTGTTAATCTTTTAAATGCATAAATTATTTAAGTATTTTCGGCTGGCCTTCAGAACATACCTTGGCTTTGTAAGTTTCTCCTTTGTATGTTGAGCTCGAAAGAAGTTTTTAGTGTCATACTGCAGCAGTCCAGCGATATATATATACATATAATAGACATATATCCGGTATGTATGAAACTCATCCAGTTTAATATAGCGATCATGAAGTCCATTGATTGCTTCGCAATATGCTTTATCTACTTCCTGGTGAATCGCACGAATTCCGAATATTCCTTTTTTACAGAAACATAAATGTGATCATACATTTTGGAATGTTTTTTATATTTGTCGTGCCGGATAATGAATCAATTGGCACCACTCAGAAAAGTGTTTTTTTTTTTTTTTCAAAAATCGTCACGCCTCGGCATTAATTTTAATTTTAATTAGTATTTAAAATTTTTTCAAATCGTTGGTTTTATATATTTCACACGTACTTTTATGCATTTCCTTACAATCTCGTATTAACTGCGTAGTTTCTTTTCTGACATCATCACGTTATCTTCCTAATGATAAATATTTTGTTTTATTTCTTCCCGAATAATAAAAAACGCTGGCACCACTGGTACCACGTAATTGTGCCATTGAATACAGGCAAACCTCCAATAATTGTAAGCTAAAAGTAAGCTGAGAAATAAATATTTCCAAAAATCTTTTTTGCATCTTTACTACTCGAACGACCGGGACAAATCAGACACGACGCCTGAGTAATTTAGAACAGCGAATGGAAAATTATTTTTTATTGTTTAGAAGTTATTTAATCTGGTTCGACGTCCACGTTCGTCTCTAACTCGATCATAGATCGTTGTTTTTCATACGCATATGAGATTTTAGGAATGACATTGCACCAAGAGAAAAATTACTAAAATCTATCAAATATTCAACTGTTTTAAGCTAATTCTTGTATCCAATGAACCAAAATCTAACAACGTATACACCGAACGGTTTTGCAAAATCTATATTTTTTTATGCCCAAAAAGACGTCTGGTAATACAATCTTCATGTCAAAACTACACACTTTTCAATTTATTTTTTACTGTGTTACGCTATTCTGGTAAGTTTTTCGTCGAATCTGAACATTAGGTTCCGAAGTTCTGAAATTTTTGTAACAAGATTGAACAGAAATGTCTGAATTGACAGAAGATATTGAATAATGCAATGTACATGGCATATGTATAAGTCTTTTAACATGTATTAATAAACATGTAAACAAAAACTACACATAAAATATGCATTCCATTGTCGGTATATTTATTCAGATATTTAATCATATAAATTATTATCCATTTTCGGACAGTTATTCATCATAGTTGCCACTGTGCATCCATGGTGTGATTCGCAGCACGCGCTCACTATGTCACGTTTGACGATTTTGCTTCTTGCTGCCAGTCTATCGTCTTGATCATTAATTTCCCTCTTATTCTCGTAACCTGCAAAACAGTAAGCAAATAAATTTCAAAAGATGTAAATCTTATATTGCATACACAGATAAAAACGTATGTATAAAATCAGAGTGTCTGTTTTTGAAGGAACCCACGTTGTTGTGTTAATTTGAGACAAATTTTATGTATGTCAACGATTTTACTGTTGAATTTGAAATTCAACACAAAGATTGGATTATGTTGACAAATGTTTGTATGTTAAAGTGAATTGAAGAGAACTGAAGGGAATTTACATATAAAATGTGCCAAATTGATAGAAATAATTTTGTTAAATCAACAGTGACACAATAGATGTGCAAAAATGTCTCAACATTTGTGTAAAATTAATTTACACCATTTTGAACACATTATTTATGTCTTTTTAAAACTATGAACTGACAGAAAAGTGTGTGTCAAAAATTAATACAATATTTCTGTGGTTGAAAAATATTTATTTATTTTTTTAAATTCTTTTGAATATCGACGGTGCCTCGGCGTTTTTTTTTCAGGAATATACGGTGAACTTATTCAGGTTCAATTAATTTAGTTCTTATTTTTTATCGATGAAATTATCTAATGTACCGACCGTTTATTTCGTCTGAGGAGTCCAATTCCGGTGTGTCAATGATGTTGCATATGAGATATAAAGCATTCACAAGATCATTGTTGCAGTATCGCCTCTTTGTCATCAATGCTTCGGAGGGGTTGAGAATGGTGAGTGTCAAGGCGATTATAAAAAAAGGATGTAAATTATATCGAAGAAGTACCATCTGCAACGATACAAATAAGAGGACTACATCATCAGAGAATTTTGTATTACTCCTGCAATATCTGGTTAAAAAATAATTTTTTACTTTCTTCTATACATAATTTCGATCATTGCAACAATAGTGCGGGTACGGAATATATAGATAATCGCTATGGGAACATACGTACACACATGCGGACATTTATTCTAATCCACTTTTTTCAATGTTTTGGATGATTCCGATTGTGAGTATGTTCATATAAAAATCTCGTAAGAAATATTTTTCACGAAAACAAAGCTTCCTTTACGAGGAAGCACAAATGGTTTGAAATTATTGTTAGTAAATTGCTGATGTTATTAAAAACATACCTTGGCTTAATATTTATATTGTATTGTGTTGAGCTGGAAAGACGTTCCTTCACTGCATTACACTGCACTTATGCAAGCATATACATATATCCTATCCGATATATGACTCTTATCATTGTAAATAAAATAAAATATTA
Organism: Perithous albicinctus; assembly: GCA_964016905.1. Taxonomy (NCBI): domain Eukaryota; kingdom Metazoa; phylum Arthropoda; class Insecta; order Hymenoptera; family Ichneumonidae; genus Perithous; species Perithous albicinctus. Next base: position 24,948,829 of record OZ024691.1, on the reverse strand, counting down.
TACTCCGTACCTTTAGAATTAAAAACGATTAATCAACCGTGTACGAACACCATTGGTTCCTCTACGCAATTTATTTCAGCTATTTCAAGCAAATTGCAGACTGAGTATTTGTTTTTATCTTTCTACTCGACTATATAAAAACCAGGATGTATGTAGCTTTTTACGAGCCTATATAAATATTATCATAAACTTTACAGCCAGACGTTTCATCTAACTTTTTTTTTTTCGAAATAACAACACGATGAAAAACAGCACTTTTTCATTAAGACAACTTTTCGTATAATTCGCTATACAATTTTGTTCTATAAGACAATGAATCCATAGCAAATAATTATGATGTTAAATATAAGCACGTTGGCGATACAAATCGATGCCGGATATTAAATTTATATTTCAAATTTTATTATTATTATTTTTAATATGTTTAGCTTGGAACCTTTTTTCACTGTATCGCACTCCAGTTGTCCAGGTAGGGACAATCGGGGTAATTGCGACAGGAATTCGCAAAATCTAACTTCATGCAACGAAAAAGTAATACATGTTTGTTATATTTCGTTTAATTTTTTTTCGATAGCATGAATGTTAAGTGTTTTCTTTAGGCAACTGAAGCAGTTAATACAGTTAATCTTCGAACTTTTATGAAAATTCTCGGGGGATCAGGAAAATCGTCGGGATGACATTTTTAAAAGATCAAATAAGTCGGTTGTTGGTACCATTTTATTCTGACATTTACATATTGATGACATCTCCTGTTTACGCTGATTCTGATATCATGTTGTTGAATTTCGTTGAAAGTTGTGGGGCCATGCAACAGTAACAAAGCTCACTGATTTCGGCATTTTTAGCACAAGTTTTTATAGCCTCTGTACACTGTGCCAAGAACTTAGGGAGGCGGGGTGGACACGTACTGTAAGGTGCTAATGTAGGTGTAGGTATATTCAATCGATCAGCTATTTTATGAATGATGTATATACATGATGTAGCCACAAAACCACCAAGTGGGCCGCCGAATATTCTTGCAATAGTTACTGCCACCGTTTCTGCTTCTCTTATAGCTTGTTCTGCTGCGTTGACGTAGGTGGATAGCGTCCTCAGACGGAGACTGCTTCTGGAGATTGCGTCTGCCTCAACGACAGTAATTGCGACGAGAGTGACGAGCAGCGCTATCAGGATGTTGCGAATCATGGAGATTTTCATTCTTGTTATAACAACGCAACGTTTTTTTATCATTTAAAGACAGATTCTATACTTTGAAAAATTGAAAACCGCCAGCTTTATATATTTCGTAGCTCTCACACGCTTTTCCATAAAATTCCGTAATAGCTGGATCGTTGCTTTTGCTGTCATCATCGCATTATCTTCCCACTAATAAATATTTTCTTATATTTCCTTCGGAATAATAAAAATGGGTGGCACCACTGGTACGACGTACATGCGCCATTTCATGCAGTCAATCCTCCACTAATTGTAAGTTAAAAGTAAGCACTGACAAAAAAATCTTTGCAAAAATCTTTCTCGTATCTTATGACGACGGAGTAATTTAAAACAGCGATTTGAGAATTATTTTTATTTCTTAAAGATCCGAAATCACCAAAAAAATGAGGTAGCAATATGCAAGGTTCTACTATGCAACTTTTTCTAATTGATCTTGTGTGAGACTATCGGTTTCAATTTCACTTCGAAACTAGTCGAGGTTCCACTGTATTTATATATTTTATCTTACGCAATAAGGCCACAGGGTAGTAAGCTCCTTTATTGTCCCCGGGAAGAAATAAAACGTACCAAGTATCAATACCGTGAATGTGTATGAGTGACTATATTGTGTTTTAAAATCTTTATGACATTTCGTTGATATGCGAGTAAAGTATAAGAGGCACATTTTTTTCTTCTGTAGAACGGATGTATAAAAGTTGCCTTTACTCGACGAAAGTCTAGTTATCGCGAGTATGAAGACTTACATCGGACTTGTTGCCCTGACGGTGTTAGTCAGCGCGGCTTCAGATCAGAGAGCACCCCATGCTCCGCGAGGACCCCTCAATAATTTCACCTCAGTCGAACAGATACAAAGTTTTCATGATTTCTCCGAATTAATATCGGAGGGACTGACTATTGCTAGCAGATCGATAATATCGTTCATTACTAAACAAGCAACTAATAGCGTTGGTGTCATCGCGGTTGCATCGTTAATACAGGCAATAAAGTTCGACTGTAAAAAAAGAAATATACCTATACGAGGAATAAATAAAGACTGTCCGAATAAATTTAATATAAAATTTGCGTCACAATGTCCAGATTTATTACTGAATTGTCAGAACTCGCAAAAGTTTACATTAGCCTGTCTCTGTTGTCTAGACGAAAGACTTGCAAAACCTGGCGCATGGTATGTTAGCGACTAATATATAATGAAAAAAAAAGAAATCTAATCCTGGAGGATATCCATCCATATGTAAACGTGTTTAAATAAAATTATACGCATTTATATATTATTGTATTGTACAACTGCGATTGTGTTTACTTTCCCCTCAGATTAAATCCTCTTTACGTAGAAAGAACTTTTATAAGACATTTTAAGAATTGAACATTTATCATACTTATATTTTGAAAATGTTTCTATTTCACAAAAAAAAAAAAAAAACACATTTTTTCTTCTCAGCAACAGCTATTTTCTCTCTTAACGCGAAACTCTGTAATGTCTTTTATCGATACACCAATAAAACATTTATTAAGTGTTGGGTAGATGCATTAATATGACAGTTAAAAAGTATTGCCTTTTCATACACTGAGACAAAAATTCAGTTGCATGAAACAAAAATTGTTCTATTCAAACAAATCCGACGTTTGTGGGCAGCGAAATAAATATAATAGCACAACAAACGAATATTTACTTGGCGCTGAGAGCGGAATTCAACCGGTTATTACGAAAGATTAAAATTTTCTGCGTTTGTATTACCTAAATATTTGTTTCCGAACAAAATATGATTTTTTTTTGTTTTCTACACTTTACATTTCCATGAAAAGTTCGGATGTTTCAGTAAACTGAAAAGACTGTTCGACTGAAGAAATAATGTGTTTAGTAAGTTAAATATTAATGTGAACGAAAGAAATATTTTGTCGACTTATTTCTATAAACAATCAGTTCAATATAATGCATGTTTACAAGAAAAGCACTTGCGAGACATATAGTATTATATTTCTGTACAGTATGTAAATATAGTGTTAAAAAGACAGCACATACAGTTGGTTCTACAGCAGAATTGCTTACTTTGACAGTATGTTTCGTCAGATTATCCGTTAACGTGTTTCATCGAAACGAATTTCCACACGTAATCAACCAAAAGTTGGTACTACCTACCTATCTATATAATTATGATGTAAAATATAGGCACGCCTGCGATATAAATCGATGTTGGATATTCAATTTATATTTCAAAATTTTATTATTATTATTTTTAGTATGTTTAGCTTGGAACCTTTTTTCACTGTATCGCACTCCAGTTGTCCAGGTAGGGACAATCGGGGTAATTGCGATAGGAATTCGCAAAATCTAACTTCATGCAACGAAAAAGTAATACATGTTTTTTATATTTCGTTTAATTTTTTCGGATAGCATGAAGGTTAAGTGTTTTCTTTAGGCAATTGAAGCAGTTAATACAGTTAATCTTCGAACTTTTATGAAAATTCTCGGGGAATCAGGATAATCGTCGGGATGACATTTTTAAAAGATCAAATAAGTCGGTTGTTGGCACCATTTTATTCTGACATTTACATATTGATAACATCTCCTGTTTACTCTGATTCTGATATAACTTTGTTGAATTTCGTTGAAAGTTGTGGGGCCATGCAACAGTAACAACGCTCATCGATTTCGGCCTTTTTAGCACAACTTTTTATAGCCTTTGTACATTGTGCCAAGAACTTAGGGAGACTGGGTGGACACGTACTGTAAGGCGCTAATGTAGGTGTAGGTATATTCAATCGATCAGCCGTCTTATGAATGAAGTATATACATGATGAAGCCACAAAACCAGCCAATGGGCCGCCCAATATACCTGCAATAGTTACTGCCACCGCTTCTGCTTCTATTATAGCTATTTCTGTTGCGTTGAGAAAGCTGCGTTTCTCCCTCAAACGGAGACTGCGTCTGGAGATTGCATCTGACTCAACGAGAGTAATTGCGACGAGAGTGACGAGCATCGCTATCAGGATGTAGCGAATCATCGAGATTTTCATTCTTGTTATAACAGTGCAACGTTTTTTTATCATTTAAAGACAGAATCTATACTTCGAAAAATTGAAAACCACTAGCTTTATATATTTCGTAGGTGCTTCCACACGCTTTTCCATAAAATTCCGTAATAGCTGGATCGTTGCTTTTGCTGTCATCATCGCATTATCTTCCCACTGATAAATATTTTCTTTTATTTCCTTCTGAATAATAAAAATGGCTGGCACCACTGGTACGACGTACATGCGCCATTAGATACAGTCAATCCTCCACTAATTCTACGTTAAAAGTAAGCACTGACAAAAAAATCTCTTTCGTATCTTATGACGACCGAGTAATTTAAAACAGCGATTTGAAAATTATTTTTATTTCTTAAAGATCCGAAAAGACCAAAAAAATGAGGTAGCAATATGGAAGGTTCTACTTTGTAACTTTTTCTAACTGATGTAGTGTGAAACTATCGGTTTCAATTTCACTTTGAAACTAGTCGAGATTCCACCGTATTTATATATTTTAACCTACGCAATAAGGATACAAGGTAGTAAGCTTCTTTATTGTCCCTGGGAAGAAATAAAACGTACCAAGTATCAATACCGTGAATGTGAATAAGTGACTATATTGTCTTTTAAAATCTTTATGACATTTCGTTGATATGCGAGTCAAGTATAAGAGGCACATTTTTTTCTGTAGAACGGATGTATAAAATTTGCCTTTACTCGACGAAAGTCTAGTTGTCGCGAGCATGAAGACTTACATCGTACTTGTTGGCCTGACGGTGTTAGTCAGCGCGGTTATAGGTCTAAAAGCACCCCATGCTCCGCGAGGACCCCTCAGTAATTTCACCTCGGTCGAAGAGATAGAAAGTTTGCGTGATTTCTCCGAGTTAATGTCGGATGGACTGACTTTTGCTGGCAAATTGATAATATCGTTCGTTACTAAACACGCAACTAATGCGGTTGGTGTCATCGCGGTTGCAACGTTAATAGAGGCAATAAAGCTCAAATGTATTAAAAATAGAATACATATACGAGGAATAAATAAAAACTGTCCGAGTAAATATAATGTAAAGTTTGCGTCACAATGTCCAGATATATTACTGAATTGTCAGAACTTGGAAAAGTTTACATTAGCCTGTCTCTGTTGTCTAGACGAAAGACTTGCACAACCTGGCGCATGGTATGTTAGCGACTAATACATAATGAAATAAAAAGAAATGTAATCCTGGAAGATTTCCATCCATATGTAAATGTGTTTAATTAAAATTATACTCATTAATACATTATTGTATTGTAAAACTGTGGTTGTGTTTACTTTTCCCTCAGATTAAATCCTCTCTACGTAAAAAGAACTTTTATAGGACATTTTAAGAATTGAATATTTATCATACTTATATTTTGAAAATGTTTCTATTTGACCAAAAAAAATACACACATTTTTTTCTTCTCGGCAACAACTATTTTCTCTCTTAACGCGAAGCTCTGTAATGTCTTTTATCGACACATCAATTAAATATTTATTAAATATTGGTTAGATAGATTAATATGAGTGTTAAAAAGTATTCCCTAAGTGAAGCGTTTTCATATTTAAGATACTGTAATATATAATGAAATATATGTGGCATGTATATTTTTTCCACCAATTTTTGTTTTTATACGGAAGCTCTATCACAGATTCCCCTTTACGATGCGTAAAGCATAGCTCTGCCTTCAGGCTTCTATTCATACGCAAAGTGTGTAAATAGCTGGCATTCGCCATATCATGATTTAGGGAACGGCTATGTAGACGGCGTCTTTGCCGTTTCTCGATCAAAGACCAACATCCCTATTAAGCCTCGTAGTAATCGTGGAATAGAGCATGTCTTCATCCTCTGTAGGCGGAGATATCGCTACTTTCATCGTTTCGTCCTTTTTCCTCTATTTTTTCTGCCGTGCATCGTTTGCATAGATCAAGATCAACGAAATACCAAGTTCCTCCATGTCTTTGGAACTACCAAAGCCCCCCCCCCCGTGTCTCTCTGTCGTAACCACCACAAGAGCTTCGTCGGCGTGTGTGGGTGTCAAGAAAAGTTGGCGGTGCGCCAGGATCTCGTGGGAGGCTGACCAGGCCGATAGACTGACCTCAGCCTCTGACCTCTCCCGAAATAGCCCACAGCAGGCACACCAACGCGGCTATATCTCGTGGGCTTTATAACGTACTTATGTTTTCTACCCTCTCTTCACTCTTGTTTCCTCTTTCTGTCTTACTCCGTCTTCGCAACGCTAGCTCATTTCTATTTCCGAGTTTGCTTCTTGCACTCCTCAACTCACAGTTCACTCTGGTTGAGAGATATTGCGCTTGGGACTTTGAGGGCCACTCGAAACCCGGTAACGTGACTGAGTTGTTACGTGATTCAATTATTAATACACGAACGTATGGTGCATAAACCCAGTTACTAATGTATTAAAAAAAAAAAAAAGTAAAAACCGGCATAACTTCTTGTTCCTTAAAGATGGCTTTTAACTATAGTCACTTACGAGGATTTTAACAGTTACAAAAATGCAACTTTTTCTGTGCATAAATAAATGAGTTTAAGGCTTAAAAAGTGTGCTCACGAATTTTGTTTCGAATTTTGTTTCACGATATTTCAGCCCATTTAGAGAGACGATTCATAGCAAATATAAAGGTAGACAAAAAAAGATCACATATCACGATTTTTCTTTTATCGTGAAAATAAATTTGCTATTCAATTTTTCACTTTGATACCTCCCGTGAAAGGCATATTTTTTCAAAGAATTTTTTTTTTTATAATAGATTCTTGTCGAGGTGCTATTACATAAATATACTCCTTCGATATCTGAAACAAGTTCAATAATTGTGTCATCCACCTTAGACCTGCAGTCCGGAGGATAAAAAAAATGAACTGCTACTGGAATCGGTTTCTTTCTCTACTTCTAAGTTTCGTTTTCCCGTGCCGACGGCCACGCAGCAGAGCCGAAAGAGGAGCGTGCGTCCCCGAGAAATTATGACGTGGGATGCGTGTTGGAGTACAGGCGGGTAGTAGGCAGTAGTTCCATTAAGATGCAAATACGCTAATAATTCCAGAGCGTCGAGAATCTCGCGGGCTTGTCGCCCGCCGGTCGCTTCTCTCGTACGCAGAGAGAGAGAGAGAGAGAGAGAGAGAGAGAGAGAGAGAGTCTTGGCGATCGCGAGACCGCGGACCCGAGATCTCGTTCAATGCGGTAGCTCCGGCATCGCCGCACCATCGTCGTTTGCCAATTCCCCGAGGTTTGGCGCCTACGCCATGAATTAATTATTGTCTGAGGCGATTTAATTGCCAGGCACTCGTTCTAGAGCTCCAAGAGCGTGCGCCTTCTGTAGATGCTTCTGCTGCTGTTGCTGCTGCTGCTACTGCTGCTGCTGCTACTGCTGCTGCAGCTTCTACTGATAGGATGATCGCGACCCAACGCCTGCATAGCATACCCATGCATGTGCGAGGCGTTCGTCACTGACGCATCGCGTATGTATACCACACAAACACCATACAGTCACACATCCCAAAGAGACTGTAAAAGAACTGCTGCAGATACTTCATCAAACTGTGAGCCAATAATTGAGGCACCTATTACCTTGAGAGGCGAAAAACCGGATTGAGTTTATTTATTAATATACCATGAGACGACGTACACAGTAAAAGTTAATTTTATACAATAGTTGAGCCACTTTTTGAAAAAAAAAAAATATATATATTTTGTTTAATATGTAAGCAATCCCCGTCTGTTATTTTATTAACAGATGGCGTTTGTATTTTACGAATTTTCCATTGCACGAGTAAAAAGAATTGCAATCTTATTGAATGTACTACTTCTTCTTGTTTGTTGTTGTAAAAATGAAAGAGAACAATAGAATGTGTTTCTGGACTACAATTTTTAAATATAAATACCCTGAACTCGTTTTGACTGCGTAGGATCTGTTGCAGACACTCCATTAACGAGACAGCCAGTAATTGGCGGTATCTTCTTGCCTTGAGATACTCGGATCGCAAAAGACCAGATCGAGTTTATTTGTAAATATACAAAAGAAACGACGCAGAACAGAAGCACAGTGTGATATGAACAAAGTAAAGAGAACGGGACAGATCAGTAGGCAGGAATACTTATATATACAACGTTTGAAACACCCTTTTCAAGCGCTCTCTCGTTCAGCTATAAACTCTACTATGAATAAACAAATCGTGAAAACTCGTTAAACACATAAATACGAAAAGCCTTGGCCACATGTAACACAGCCGCGTTAGGTTTTATAAGCGACAAATTGAAAAAGTGGCCTAATGGGACCTGCGCATTATGTGTGAATATAAATTACGAGAATATAGCGAATTAAATATGTGCATGATGGGATTCGTGAATATTTATAGATATATCTAGTCGAGTGCGGGTGTAGTGTTTATGTATAATATTATATGCTACACACTTTACAAGGCTATCTTGCTCGGTAGATCTCTGCCGAGCAAAAGCCAATATCGTTCACTGGTTTTGTTGCTTTAGTGTGCGGCTCTTTCTCGCCGCAGATTCTTTCTTCGTCGCACTGTTACACTGTTTTCCACCGTTCACACCGCAGCACTGATATATCCATGTTGGTAAAGCAACGCGCTCCCGATCTCGCGAGGCTTGTGATCACACAGCAGAACTTTATCGCTCTCATAGGGCGACTGGTTGACTTGCCAGTCAGCAACACCTGACGTATTTCCAGGGATATCTAATTACTGGCAAGGCTTACAAACGTGCGGTTCGACCTATAAGCGTGCGAGATGCCTTCACGCAATTGCGGGTCGCTTGCGGGTCTCGCCCGAAGCCACCGCGGTCGTCATCAATGTTCTCTATTTACCAGTTAAATCGACGGAATCTCTAACTTTTCCAAGAAGCATTACATTAGGACACACTTGGATTCGACCGCTTGCTATGTGCAAAAACTATTTCACAATTGATCTTGATTATCTTGGACTGACATAGAGTGTAGAATGCAATTAAAGAGAATGCCTCGACTTGGATGGATTTAATTAAGAAGATAATAATAATCTTTGAAAAAAATGTTTGCTTTGTTTGAAATAATAACTTGAAATAACTTTGAAAAGAAGAGAAAAATGAATGTAATGCATTTATTCATGAAATAGAGGTAGCAATTGATAATAGATTTTAGAATAAACAGTAATTGCCACAAATTTTTTATTCGTGCTGAATATAAAAAATAATATATGGCATTAATGAAAATTTACAGAGATCCCAAATCACTGTTCAAAACCTTCAATCGAGTCACAAAAATTTGTAGAAACGATTTTCAAAATGTAGTACTTATTAAAATTTATTACTTATGGCTACTTGAAATTCTTCCAGTACAAATACTACCAATTGACCTTTATGAATTTGTTTATTTTTCACATCACGAAATCGCTCATGTTCTATCATTAAATCCATCGAACATTTTAATTTGGCATAAGACCATTAATAATCGAGAAAGCTATAGTACACCTTAAAGACTGCGATCGATAAGACTCGCAATTTCGTATTATATCTCCGAGGTGCTTCGTATCGCGAATATATATTTATTCTGAGCTTGAAGTTTCGCGGGAGTGAGATAGAGTAAGCGATGTTCGTTTTACAGTGTATTGCCGGGGGCAATGCGTATATGTATATCGATAATAGCACGTACAAAAAACCACCTCGCACTTCCGTTCGTGGCGTTGTATACTATATGCACGAGAGACGAGACGACGACCGTGAAGAGACTCGCAGATCGTATCTCGAGCGATATTTACTGCTCTCTGAGCGCGAGAGGCATCAGACGCAAAAGCATAGAGTGGAGAAGAAGAGAGTATGGTCGGTTTGTTGATGCTGCTGGGTGCTGCTGGCGCAGATTAATGGTGCGATCGGTAATGAACGTAGGGCAGCGCGCGGTCCATAGCAATCACCCCGCGGTCTCACAAATCCTTAGCTCGGGGGACGCTCTCTATACTCTTCCTGATCTCTCGGTGAGCTGTTCTGCACCTCTCCATCTGCTCCGGATATCGCGGTTTGTACGTACGCAGTTTGTACTTGCGTGTAGACGATGTACTACACATAGGGTAACTAGGGGAAAGATGTCCACACTGGGTTTGGTATCAAAACCTAAACGATTGATTAAATAAATGCGGCTACTTTAGCCGCAAAAGATTGTTATTTAGTATGTCAGTGAGAGATTCGGTATCCAGATTCATTTTCCTTAATTTCGTTTTCATGACAATATGAAGTGAAGCGCGAGCACTTAAAAACGCATTTTTATAGTGAGTCTACTGTCGTTATAGCTACTAACCATCTCGTCCGAAAGTGCCTTATACGTACACGATATTATGAAGTATTTGTAATGTACGTTGTGGTCACGCGTCCACTTTATACCGTATGCAACGCATACGTGTGCATCGCGCACGTTATTATGAATGGTAAGAGCTCTTCGCGACTGGGATGCACGCAAGGGCTCGTCTGATATGCAACTCGGACTTTTCAAGTCACAGTTAATAGCCATTGACGTTCTCATCCTTGTATCTATAGCTATACTTAGCTCGCAAGAAGCTCAGCGTATCTATATGCGGTATAAATGGAACGAGAGTGAAAGAATGCACGGTGTAGCGCAAAATCGCATTAACGATGTGCTCCATAAAGACCGAAAAATGTTTGGCAATATGCTGCGGGGCACTTTGCTTTTGGATGGTCGTGAAAAATCGCGTGCGTTCGCCAACATTAATACGCAAACGGAGCACACGCACGCATTATTATCAAGGGACGACCGGGCGACTGGACGCGCGGCCTTAAGGGACCAACGTTCTGCCGACGTATAGTTGAGGGGAGGAATGGAGGATCGTGCGCGCGTAACTTATCCGAGGGAGCGGTGTCTTCGAAAGTCTCGTTTGCTCTCTTGTATGACTATGTGGTACAGAAGTCAGACAGCGAAATCTCGACTCGCCAGGATATCGGAACAAGAGAAGAGGGATTCGTTGACGCACGCACGCATGAAATATTCTCCTTAGTGTACACGCAGGTCGTATTATCAATGCCTCCAATGGCCCTGCCAGACCGAGAGCAATATGTAAATTTAGTACCTTTCGCCGACACTCAGCCGAGCAGATATAGATGCGTACATGTGTGCATCGTCGCGGCAGACGAAAATGACAAACTGTGTATCATATGCTGGGTGTGTAATTTCGCGATCCATTGTAAATGATTTCTTTAAAAATCTGCGACATTTTTTTAAAAAGATAATTATGTATATTTTAAAATTAAAAAAAAAAAAAAAAAAAAAAAAAAACCAGTTTGTACATTTTGTTTTCTTATTATTTTCAAACCTTCACCAAGCCACTTTTATCGGGAAGCATGTATATTCATCTTGGCTTCTTCGTAGATGAAGCTTCGTAAAGGGAGTCATGGTGATAGTTTTGTCATTGCAGCTTCGTTTATATCAATACATTATAAAATATAAAGTGTATTCAAGGCTGATTGGTGTTAATTTCTACCCGTCTGTGTATTCCCTATAGATCCATTCCTTTGATGTAAAATTCAACGTCGATTTTTTTTTACAGTGTAATGACTGCATTGTAAGATGAAAGTCCGACACCCGGTATAAGAAGATACGGTACCGAATGGCCAAGAGTAGAAGCGGGAGGATCGGCGTATGCATTCTCGCATACATGGCACCGGGGCGCAGCATTTGTTCCAATCTAGGCGACTCGAGGGCAATAAATATGCCGGACTCGGTCTGATATAGTGCGGGATGCGTGGGTCGCTCGCTGGTGGTACCTATAGCAAATGTATAGTAGTAGTACCTGGTACCTATAGAAAATGTATAGTAGTATACCTGTAGCGTCCGCATTGGTGCACTGCGCATGGAATCAGTCGTCGCAGCTGCTTGATTTACGCCAGCATGTAAGGTTCCCGCAAACAGTCTGTCCGAGAATCTCCCTTGTATTCTGCCTATATTCACGAGGACCGAAAATAATATCGTCGCTTGGTCTTTTAGCGAAGAAGATACCGCAAAAACCAAAGTGACTACGCCTCTACAGGACCATGCCGCCCCCTTTCCCATCTTTTGACTACTGCGCAACTCTTCAGGCCTTGTCGACGTATTATACACTGCAACTCTTGCGCGTGAAAGAGGTACCTGTATTTCGTTATACAGGTTTATCTGCGCCGCAGATCTCAGACGGCCATAATATTTCGGCAGCTCATACGAGCAACGAAGCAAGGCAATCGCGAAAAAAAAAAAATCATCATAAAAAAGAAACAAATATTAAGTAAGAACATGGAGTGAGACAGAGTGTGTGTTACAAGGGGTGCGAATTCAGCCGGTATACTATACACATGCTGTATATATCGAACTGCTACCGCGATGCTGCTCCGGATAGAATCGCGTGTGTCCGTCTCGGAACTCCGCGGGGTGTTTAGCATTTTAATGGACTTTCTCTCGCGGTCAGGTAGTAGGCAGTAGCATCCTATAAAGTAGTATTAGTTAACTGGAGGATAGATGCAGGGATGTTATATGGTAGAGGTATTGCCAGGAGGATCGTTGAACGTGGTAGCAAAACGAAGAGGCTGAAGAGGACGACGACATCGTCCTCGCTGATCGAGGTGGTGCTCTGATGGGGCTCCACCTCGTCGCCTTCGAATCCCTCACTTTATTCCCCCGGTGCCGTACGTATATGCGATTTCCCTTTCTCCCTGTGTTCCATGCTGTGTGCCACGGGCAGGAACAAGGTAAGCAGGAAAACAGGAGACCTCAACCGATCTCATATACGCGGACCGGTTTCAAGCTACTGCCTCTCTTCAGTGGTGCGCCACCATCAATGAAAAACTCGAACGATGATAACGCGCAGCACTCGCGAGGTACAGAGCAGGCGGCCTTAGCTGTGGCAGAAGGGATACTAGGGAGTGCGGTATACATATGGTACTTATATACAAGTGGGCAGGTATATATACAACGGCGAGAGGATCGAGACCGCCAAGCGCGTCTGATTGGCGCCCCCGGGGCGGCTGACCGGTCGCTGCCGATCCACTGCGCGGGATACCCAAGAGGCCCCGAGAATCAAGAGAGTCCAGAGCACCATCCGCAGAGGGCTACCGTAATTACAAATTGCGCCACCGAGTCTAATTAGTAATTCTGGTCCTAGAGGTTCATCAGGGGGTTGAAGGAAAGATAGCTTTGCTCCCGGTCCATTTCTCTCAGCGTGAAATAGTTATATCGGTCTCAGTGGAAGTCCTGCTCAAGCCGTTTCATTCTCGTAAAATATTCTTTGTCTCTACATTGTATAACTTGTAGCTACGGTGTGCCTAAGGTTGGAGTTATGGCTCGAAAGTACCTTCCATTTTTCTTTTGATTTTTCTCACGATCCGTCTCAGTTGTTGCTACTGCTTTAGAGTTCTCTGTAATATGCTTCACGGATCCCTTTGATGTGTTCATTCGGATTAACGACCCGGTCGCTTTTCCTTTAGCCGGTGATTGCTTCATTAAATGAGGGCACTCATTGTCAGAGCTCGATGGTGCGGTGGAATTATTAGAGTGATCTTGGAGTTGAGATATTCTTCTTCCTTCAGTTCCTTCCTTCGGTTTGAAAGTCAATTATTTGGTTGGTTTATGAGCCGTTGACCCCTTAATGCCTGTTCGATATAATGTATACGAGGCTTGACCGTATTTATATAATGAACGCCTATTTCTGAGTTAATTAGAAAAATTGCAATCTTGTGTAATTAATCGAATAAAAGTCAAAGGTATTTTTATAGATCAGCTCATCAGAATGTAAAGGTAACGGGAAAATAGATCACGAGAAAGGAGTGCGTTGATCTGAGATTTCGTTTTACTTTTATTTATTTATCTATTTTTTTTTCATTTCGTTGGATACACTCACACGGTGATGACTGAGACGACAAAGCGGTCGACGTGAACGATGAGATATACCGTGACAAGATAGCGCCAACGAGCGCGTACCAGCAACATCCATAAACCATAATGCCGTCGCCGTATTAACGATCGTCTATATAGTACGTTATATAGGCTCTCGACAAGAGTCCTCGCCACGTTCGTTCGCAAAAAGCGGTTCCGGCGAGTTCATTTCCTTCCACGGAGCTGTGGCTGGGGCGTTCAGACGGCGGAAAAACCGCGAGCCACTGCTGAGTATCAGCAGCAATCGCGTCGATTATCCCCGAGTAACGAGACAATTAGCTGCGGAGAACGGGGTTGGTGATGGTGATGACGCGTGAGCGCGCGACCGCTGCGCCTTGATTCATAAATTTACTCGTTTATTCGCGATGCATTCGCACCGAGGTGCGAAAATTATCTCTCGATATAATTGAGAAGTATTAAGCACTTGCCATCGATACTATATGGGAGAAATATTGAAATTATTGGATATCTGATTACCAGTATTAAATGGTAATTTCTTTACCTTTATGATGGGAAAGGAAATGAAGAACTGTCCACAAGTCGTTGCAAAGATTTTATGCCTCAATTTTGGCTGAATAAGTTGTCTATTTCTACAAATTCTTAAAGTTCTTAAATTCTATGATCTCTCTAAAAATGATAATTATTTAGTATGGTAATTGTGTCTATACGTCTCTGTCTATCTTGATCATTCTGACCTTCCGTAAGATAAATTTTAGGGTTACCAAATGAAGGGACTGCCCCACCATTTAAGTGACATGGTTGTCATATAAGAGGGAACCTCCCATAAGTTATACGTTAGGACTCTCAAATATCAACCAAGTTTATTTTTTATTTTCAAGATTATATATCACCAACAAGGACATTTCACTGTGTTATTATAAGAATTAGTATTCCCTTAAACATATTTTAATATCCGCATTGACATGGACATTGGACATTAATGCTGTCTACTGAACGAAGTTGAACCTGATTGCGCAGCAGGTAAAGAGTTAAAACATATGCCCGCGGTGCAACGAAGTAGCGTTTGATAATCATAATCCATTTTCAGATTGGACAGTCGAGGCGTGTGCTTTGACATTTTGACATGATATCGCTGAGCTGAAGGAGCAGCTCTCTTGCACCGCAGATTCGTAACACGCGCGTTCAGGCAAAAACATCGTTAAGTCCAGTACCGCCTTGTGCGATTACTTGGTCACGCTGACTACCTGCGTAGGTGCGTAGTTTCACGCGTGTCAAGCATACCACTTTGGCGACTGGTACGTCATAAAGAAACGAAACAAAAAAAAACAAAAAAAAAAAAATTAATTAAACGTATTTTCCACTCTTAACTAAGATCATCCACTCTTAACTTTTCTATTGCACCATTAATATTCATAAATCTTGGATTTACTAGAAGTAATAATAAAAATTGCATCTAAACATAGTTTTCAAAACGAAAAAATGATTTATGGTGTACCTGAGAGCCATTAGAAGGGACTCCGAGAGCTATGAATAAATATACAACTATATATTTGTATTTCAGATTGTAAAACGGTACTATGCACCGTCGGGTGCTCCAGCAGCAACAGCAGCAGCACGAGGTGGCCGTTCTCTCGGAGAACTTGCTCGCATTCTCACGTGTGTTCCTTCTCGAAGAACGGTGCTGGAGCTCACGATGTGCTCTCTTCAAGGCCGCGGTGAGCCTTCACCTCTTGACACGGGCTCGCGCATTATACATAGAAATATAGCCGTGCCCGTATCCGACCGCGCTTGAGCACCCGTACACGGTATGGGATAGAATGTGCGAGCGCTCCCCCCCCCCTCCCCCTGTATATAGCCATAGAACGTTCTGAAAGAGGAAGAAGGACCGAGCTACGCAACTTTCCTCTCGATCGTCCTCTCTCGGTACACACCCGAGCACTTAAGGTGCACCCCGCCGTGGGTTATGCCGGCGCGACCGTACGGAATACCAAGACGACCACGAAGACGCACTTTAATCGAGCCGGAGGATCGTTCGCTCGACGAGCATGGAATTCCTTTAATAAGTTCGGGCCCTTTATCGCGAGGACCCGGCGCGTTGCGCCGAACCGCATCAGGAACACACGGCAGTAGCCCCGTGATATCTAGAAAGAGAGAGGGAGAGAGACGAAGATTCGACCCCTGCTCACCCGAGCCGCCACTGAAGAAGCCAGAAGCCGAAGCAACGCCGCAAATGCCTCCTTAAAGACTGCTCTCGCCTCATCCGCACACGCGCTTATGTGCATATTATATCCTACCTATGTGCTGCTTCAATGCTGGAGAGCGAGGCGTTCTCGACAGGCTTGTGCTCTCGCACACACTAATCGGCCGGGACCACCTACCAGTTTATGATTTCATAATCGACTGGCGCGCGCGTTCCTTGCCTTGATATGTGCTGCTCCTTGCTGTCTGGCACGATAGAGAGGATGATACCCGCGCAAAGAGCTCGCTCGTTGTTTCCATCGGGAGTGATCGAGGCTCTGTGTGTAGGCGCACAGTACATACATGATATTATTTATTAGTTTGTCGAATACCGTAAAAGAAGATCACGAAGCGGGATCAAAGCTTAACATTTTATTCTCTCTTATTCATCGCAACCAAATCCTCTGTTTAGGATCAGTTATGTAACATAATATAAAAAAAAGCCGCATAAAAATAGTCGATTAAGATCACGCAAAATATTCATGTTATCTAATGTATATTTTTCGTAATATACGTTTACATTTTTCTGCTTCGAGATTGAAAATCTGCATGAGAAATTCTGACTGTTACTTCAGACGTCCATACAGAATTGTAGCTCGGGAACATAACAACGAATCTAGCATCCTGTCGGACGTGTTCAATGCTACCTTGCTATCGGTTACTGGCTTTTGCCCTTTTGCTACAGGAACATTTGTGACGATGTGGATAATCTAGAAATTTCGTGGTTCCCACGAAAGACGCAAACACTAAACGGGTATCTGAATCATGGCTCTCGCTTATCTGCTACTCAGCTAAGTAGAGAGTTTACTCTGTCGGTTCTCTTGCATTGTACCAGAGCTCAGCTGCCTTGTTAATCGGAGCACGAAACGTAACTTCAGTGCAGACAAGCGCTTGGTGATGAAGCCACTAACCATCGAAAGTTAACCACCGCAGGGCCTTTTTTAATTAGTGAATGATGAAGTGCTTAAAGTATTAAGTAAATCATAATAAACATATTAAGTAAATATTATACATTCTATTTCCAAATATAACTTTCTTTGCCTTACGTTATCTTCGAGTTTAGATAATTTTATGTACAATATTTACCCATTCTCGATCAAGATAATTCTTCTAGCATGAATAATCCCGATTATGTAGGGTTGCTGTCGATACTCTTCTTGTACAGAAGACCTATTTACTATACTTATTGTACGTTTTACTCGATTCGCTTTTTTATCCACTTCCTCCTTGAGCCACTGCAGCCACTGTATAATCTATAGCTTACTGTGTAGAAAAGTAATGAGATTCGCGGTTTCACGGTTCGCCTCTTTCTCTGTTTTCTCTACACTTTCCGTCTCTTCTCGGATTACATCCACGATTCGTTTTGGTATCGCGGCATGCGAAAACAATCCAGTACTCCGTTACGCAAATACAAAAAAGTGTACGAGTAGGCACCTACATAATTCCAGGATCGAAAAAGCTTGTTTCCAGTCTCGCACTCAACCTCTACTCTCAAGAGCAAAGACCGTTGGAAATGTTGTTGTTGTTTCAGCCTGAAGACTATTAAGAAGTTGTGCATTACAACATAATATTAAAAAAAAAAAAAACCCGACAAATACATGTTCATATTATGCATTATGTTATTGGCTCTGATTATTGAATTTGAATATTTTTTTAAATTTCGTTATCCTATAGAACTGTGTATTATACTACAAAAGCTTTTGATTTTCGCATCACAAGCGGTGCCAAGTATCGCATTTTAAGTACCGTCCGCATAACCCACAATGTTCTACTAATACTTTAATATTCAACAACGTTTACTGCAAATTTGTGACTATTCAAAGATTCTTTATTATTATGTACTAAGATCAGTGAGCTATTTAACTTAACCGGTGATTTCTTGCTCTTGCATTCTCTCCTTTACTTTTCCTTGCTTCCTCTTCGTCTCTGCCGCCTTCGCCTCTTTAATTCACACGGAATTATGCCCGGGTGGTGAACGAAGCCACACGATGCCCGCGTTGAAAGTTTAAAAGGCGAGTCTAGCCACGCGATCTTGTTGGCTCGGAGTTTATATCGCCCGCGCTGTACACGTACATAATACCTCTCTTCGAGAGGATAATGTACGGTAGAGCTGTGTCCAGATACACGAACGTATATACAACAAGCAACACAGGAACACAGCTGGTGAGAGGTAAACGAGAGAGAGCGGTCGACGACGACGTGCACGAGGGCCCACTCGGTGTGACCAATCATCTCATTACCGGTAAACCTCATTGGCGCAAGCGCAAGCGCGCGAGCTAGCGGCTGGTGGCGGTGATTCCGACCTACGCAAATCTACTCTTCCATGAAGCTACCTGTCTACGCGTTCTTGCATATAGTATGCATTCGCTCGGCTATTAACGCTCCAGCGTACGGTGCCTTGATGTATTAATTTTAATAACAGGTTAATAATACGTTACGAGCTTTAATATGCTACAGATACGTTTTTCATTCAATCATTTTTATTGTATTATTCACGGCATTCTGAACCATAAAACCGCAACGGGACAGAAAGATGATATTTTTTGTTGTGGTTAACCATCATCCAAATATCTTCAAAATCCTTCAATGTATATTCGTCTGTGTTCTGAATAACAGCATCAACGATTGAATTTCGCGATATCAGATACCCGCGTACTAAAGCACGTTTGAAACTACCGATCATATCAGGTGTTTACTGGTCTTCTTACTAATCTTGATTTTTTAAAAGTTGTCGATGATTTCCATTGTTTCCGTTATGATAATCACTTATAAACTTCGTATAGCGGTATTTAACGGTCCTAGATCCTGACCCTGACTGTTTCTAAACCTCCCATTTGATGTTGTATATTTTAATCTGAGAAATACAAATTAAACAGGTTATTAAATCGAGTTTCAATGTAGCAAATGATATTCTGATATTGATCAGCAAGTGGCGAATATTTTGTATTTTTTATATTTTAAGGGGATGCTGGAGTAGATAAATACGACAATTTCTTACTTTCAACTTGCCATTGATAATATGCACCGTAAATGCTTCAATTGTGAATTCCGGTGGATAAATTATAAGTAATTAAAATAATCGTTTGGCTCGCGTCGATGTTGATATTCACCCCCAGTATCCCCTTAATTCTATCGCGTGCGTGGAGAACCGGGATGCATATACACACCTATGTAGCGGTTCTTTCTACCTCGAGTAGAGTTCGCCTTATAGCTGTTCGGGCGGTTAAAGAGGTTGCGTTAAGAGTAGTTAACTTCTTCAGCGGGGGAATTTCTTATGAAAATGGCTCTCGTAATTCCCGGTCGAAAGAGTGTGAGCAGACAAGCTGCGGAGAATAATAATGAATAAAAATATCTGGAGCACAAGTGAGGAAAACGTGCGCGGTTTTGTACCGTATTGGATCGGCACCTTACGTTCTTCCCGGGTGCATAGTGCTATAGGTGTATAGTGCTACGCGGTAGTTAAACATGACTATAAGGAGAGCATATGTATAGCAAGTGTATGTACACTATCGTATGCATGCGGAGCGATGCAAGAGAGAGAGAGAGAGAGAGAGAGAGTGGCACTAAAAGCAGTCTTGCTGGTCGCTAGCGTACGTTCTAACATAAAGCGCGATCCTGACGACATTAGAGCCACATTAGCGTGCACTGCTCGTCGACCAGCTGGTCCCTTGTGCTCGGGTCAGCTAATTAAATCTCGATTCTCACGGAGATCACTCTCACAATGGCGTGTTGATGAGATAGGATCCCCTTGCGCCTCACGCCTAACACTTCGTATACGCAATTTATAAAGGTGTACTACTAGCCAGATGGGATTTGTACATTTATAACATACGTCGTTGTAGCTTTGACTGCTCAGGATTTGTCTACGCAACCGATAATTTGCGTGCAGAGTTCACAAGCATTCATCCATTGATACTACTCGTATGGTGGTTTCGGAGTTGTACATTGAATTCCCAATTTTCTTACATCTTGATGTTTTTCTATATTTCTCTCAGTTTAGTTCCAATTGTCTTTTATTTATTTTAATTGATGAAAACTGCCATTTCAGGATGACACTGGGAGTGCATGGGCACTTCACAGTACTGGGCCGGCATTATATCTTCGTTGGTTCTTTGAACCCAAATTCGGCTCCAAGTTCATAATGACTGCAGAGTCAAAGGGATGCTCTGCGATGTTGCGATCTTTTGTTGACCCGTATCTGAATCCAAACAGGTGAAATCTGAAAGTACGAAAGTTGCAAATTGCAGTGCTAACGGAATTTAAAATATCGTCGCATCACACTGCGTCTCAAAGCTACAGCTATTGATACTACTAAAATTAGAGAAAACAGCAATAAACAACTGTCTTGTTAGCACTGTTTTCCAGCTATCAGTATATCGAAATCAATCTCAGCATCATTTTGTGCTTGTAAGATGGAGAAAGAGGCTGAAGGTCCAGCAATAAGGAAACGAGCCGGAGGCTGTGTAGTCGACAGTCTTCGAAGCTTTTCTATAAGGACAATATTTCGCCGTCATGCATCATTGTCGCTTAGTCTTAACAAGTAATGAATAATATACTTAACGGCGATTACGGCGGTACGGAAGAATCAATGCAAAGACGAAAGTCATGGATCGCCGAGTCGATCAGTGTATACGTACATCTCGTTTGTCTTTTATTGGAACAGAAACTTTTTATTCTTGGCAAACCTCTCGACGGATACTTGGCTGCTGTGTGACAAACACAACTCGCGGTTGAGGACTGACCATCGTCGGCGAGCATCAGGCATCAACCTGGTAGAAGAATCTCTCGTCACTCGACGTTCACTAAAGAGTATCGTGTCGATGCTTATAGACTGCACACGGAACGCCGAGCATCGGTAACACAAAACTCTGAGTAAGGACACTTCAGGGCTCGATGACTGCAAGCTGGATCTCGAGAGCGAACCGCCACACGGAATTTTCTCTGAAGTTCTGCGGCTGGTTTGCTTGTTGCGGACGGTATATAGCGGCGGGCGAGAGAGGAGAGCAGAAAAGAGAGAAATTACCTACTACAAGCGAGTCACGCGCAATCGACGACGACGACGACGAAGATAGAAGGACCGCGGCTCATCGCACTCTTCGGCAATTATATTACAACTCGAGAGGCTCTGTCGTGCTGTCGGAACAGACAGGTGGCAGTCTCCTTGCTCGCCTGGCTCTTCGTCTTCTTCCGTCTACATGCGCAATTCTTTGTCTCTTTCTCTCTCTCTCGTACTGCATCTCCTCTCTGTCTCTCCATTATCATCTCGTCACCCTTTTGGAACTTGACGCACTTGCGTATTTCCGTGAATTTACGACGAGACGTATTTCAAAATTCCTGGATTATTCATTCGCTTCCGCGTCGATGTCGATTGTATCCAAATGGTACAAGCGACAATTATTTTGTACGTGTAATATTAATCGTGGATTCCTTTTATCTTTCTTTGCATTGCCTAGGTAATAGCGTTTATAAGAAATTGCAATTTCGCGAAGATTGTTCTTTGTCGATTCCATGAATTTTAAATTCAGACAGCCCCGTTAATGGAAAGATCTTTAAGGCAGTTTCAACCGAGACATATCGTTTACTCGTAGAGCAGTAATTTACTGCTCAATATGTTAACAAATGTACTCTGTCACAAGTATATGCTTCGCATTACTAGTTACATTTAATTATCAAATTTAATTTAATAATATTCATAATAGTGTCGCGATCGATGGATCGTAATTCATCTGCAACAATGTGAATACCAAAAATAAAAAAAAACAGACACACCCAATGCGTGTAGAATATTATTTGTAATCCTTTCTCGTCCCTTCGGCATCTCTTTAGTCTTGTATTTTTTGTTGTTGTCTGTGAGATGTTGGATACGCACGCACGCTATTTTTTAGAATATCCGTGAGCTTGTAGGCTACAATATCCTTACCCAATAAAACACACTGTATATATGTTGCAGAACCGTGACAATCTGGCGGACGGCTCGGAGCGTGACTCCCCTGGGAGCTGTGGGGGTGGAAGCGGCGGTGGCCGTAGACCCCTCACCTCCATCATCGAACACCTACGCTCATCCAAAAGCAGACTTTACAATGGTGAGTCGTCGAGAGACAGAGAGAGAGAATACATATAGAATCGCTGTATTAATCACTCTTGTGCTGGAGAAGTGAGCTTAGCAAGCGCGCATACCTTCGTTTCTCATAAACGGGATGTGTATATGTGGAAGAATCGGTGTATTTATATGAAACGTCGACATGAAACGCAGAGAACACTGCTCGCGTTGTCATCAGAAAGGCGCCTCGCATTCACGAGATCGTAAAATTTAATGATAATTCACACGTTGCTCGCTCGCTTCCCTTACTTCTCTCAAGAATCAGCATAATTGATATTGTTCTAAACGATTTCTACGAAGTTAACGAAGGACACAAAAATCAAGCAAAAAACGAACACTCGTTGCCTGTTACTTTTCCAGTATGTACTGCTCAACTGGTATTAAGTAGAGTATCGAGTAAACAGCACAATAGTCAACCAGTCATTGACACATTTACTACCGTAAATGGTTTATACGGAACTTATGAGACAAACTGATTAGCCCGTTACCACTGTTGGAGGGATTTCTGTGGTTACGACAACTATATTGGATCGATTATCAAGAGAAATTATAGGCAATTTTGAGCTGTAGCTTACTAGGTGTTACAATTTACACTGCCGATATGTAGAGACCAATTTCTAGAAATGGGGTCCACAGATCAATTTTAGTGACGCTGGTTTCATTTTTTTTAACGCAATATAAAAAGTGTTAAAGTAATTGCGAAGATCGTTGCGTAAACTACAAATTCGTGCTAATCACCAGCAGTTATCACTCGTAGTGACCAGTAAAGTTTTTTTTTTTCGTGCATAAGTTACAAAAAGTATGTTTTAGCAGTTAGAACGAAGGCACGTACTAGTCCTAAAAATCATGATTGAAACATAACGAAAAACTCAAAGTTTCTTTGCTTTTTTTCGTAGAATATTCATTGATCCCGGAAGTAAAGTTTCGCATGCGGTTTTCGTTGTACTTAAGACACGCGAGTAAACTGTACAGAAAAACACTTTGCCCTCGGTCTAAGAAAAGAAAAAAAAAGTATTCCATGTCGAGTCTAGTGAGGATAGAAAGCAGACACGGTAGCGGAGGCGAAGCGTGTCAAATGACGGAGGATAATTGAGGCTGCGGACGTCGTCTCTTCGTCGTCATCGTTGTTCCTCCTGGTTGTTGTGGTGGCAAACCCACAACGAGAGAAGTGAATGAATCGCATCTTGGCGGGGTTGCTGCCGTCGGTGACTGCAAAACCTCAAGTATACTATCCTCACGAGACACCAGAACCGAGAAGGCTGCTGCCGCCGCTGCTGCCTACTCAATGGGAGATCGTTAGATAGGATCGAGAGCCGTATGCACTTGCGCGAAAGCGAGTAGAGAAAGAACGAAATATGAGCGAGATATTATACAGAAAAAGCAGGCCTCTCTATACTCGACTTGGTTCCTCTCTGCGCGACTCGCCTCTCGCTCTATAAATCCTCTGAGGGCACAATTATGTGCCGAGGATAAGGATTATTGTTGCGAGTCCGCTCGCGTATATACCCGGCCGAGAGCGCGCACACCGGACCGGGGATTACCCTCGTAAATATATTCAGAGGGGCGGCCGCTCGGCCATTATACTATGCGGGAAGAACGCGAGAGGGACGTTGATAACGTAATAACGAGGGCGTGGGCTAATGAGCGACTCGTGTATACCTACGTACTACCATACGGCGATGAAAAGCCCTCTCTCACTCGCACAAAATAATCTTATAAATGACGCTCGAGTCAGCCAATGTGGGTACCTATTATATATAGTATTAAGTATATGCAGAGGGTTATTTCTTGGTATTCTCCTTTGTACGTCAACGGTTGAGCTCTACAGTGCAGCTTGGCATTTTTAGCATTACATTGTAGTCCAGGGAATGACCGATCGTGGATAATTACGGACACGCGCGTGGGCCTTATAAACAAAGGATCACCACGATGACGACACGATTGCTTTGGTTCAGGCAATTACTCAAGTGTTCAATATTTTAACGTTACGATATATACGTCGATGTCTCATCACTCAGAAACAACAACTCAGAGCCGTAAAGTAAGAAAGTTTTTTCTTACTTTACGTCTTTTCTTATTTTTCACCTTATACCCTAAAATGACCGTCGACATATAAATTCATATCGGCACCGAAATTTTTGGAATAATTGCAACTCTCTCCTGCAATGTTTGTCTTCGTGACTAAAATACGATAAATATAACGATAACACACCGTATGTGAGAAGATGTATCGTCCCGTCACCCTCGTTTTGTGAAAATTATCGAAATTAATATACAAAATAATAGAAACGTGGGTATCGTCGTGCATCACGCGAACGTGTAATAAGGTATACGAGTGATGAAATTAATAGTGGCTCGAGTTGCACCGGGAGTCCAGCGACTTCTGCACCCGTGGTGGATGAACAGAGCAATAACCACAGCAGCAAGCAAAAGAGCAGGATGAGGATACTGCCGACGAGACCTATAGCACACGGGAGGGGTCGTGTCTTCGATTCGCGCTCTCGCCTACTGCCGCAGCCACGTTGCAGTGCAGTTGCAACTCGTTGGATTGCAGTCAGTGGGTATAGGTATGTGCATCGTGCACGAGGAGGTTCGCGCAGGCTACAGCGCATGCACAATTTATAATGCAATTAGAGCCTCGGATAGTAGCATTCGGATTTATGGCAGGCCGCGAGAGGTAAGGGAGTGCTCAGGGGAGCAGAGAGCGAGAGCCATACAGAGTAAGATGGAACGCGAGGTGAGCTTGGGGAGTTCGCGCCAGCAGCAGAAGCAGTAAGCAGAAACGAAGGATGAGAACAGGAGAAATAGAGAGAGAGGGAGAAAGAAAGTAGATTTCAACCCGCGCAGTGAAATGAGTTATATCCCTCCCTGAGCGCAGTAGCTGCCGATGCATTATTTATTGCCGGCTTTTCATTATTTCTCGGGTGGTGCCTATATACTGGACCATCCTGTTCGGCTGATCCAACGAACTAGTTCGAATGGTCTGGTGAAAACAGTTTCGAGCTCCCGTGACGTCGTCCGCCCTCCCATCTCATATCAGGATCTTGAATCCCGTCTATGTAAGCATATATGAGATTATTCCATGGCAATTCGTTGGGTCTGGAAGAGCGTCACTATTCGATATGATTTAAGATTTATGCTCAATCTTGAATTACATTTTTACACCACTATTGGGTGTTGTACGAAAATACGGCATACATAATTCACTCAGGTGGATAACTGAACAAAAATATAGGAAACCTCATCGAAGAGTGTCAGGTCGCGAACTGGCGGTTGATTTAAAAATTGACTTAAAAATAATAACAGCTCCTAGAAAATAGAAAAAAAAATGTTAGTGTGAGGAATCTGATGCATGCTAAAATAATAATAATGCGAATAAATAGTCAAAAGAAAAAATACGAAAAATGTGAATTCTGATAAAATGCTAATGACTCCATAGATTCTCGCCAATTTTACTACCGATCGTGGTTTAATGTTACTCCAGTTATATAAAACATTTCAGATACACTCTCGTAATTTGCGCAAGCTGGTTCGCTGAAGACATATTTTTAAATATTCCAAGGGGCCATAAAATTTTAACGGCTCGGCCCATTTGCGTCAAATTTGTATAAAAATCTTATTCCAGGGTAATCTACTGGTGAACCAAATTTCATTTAAGTCTTGAAAATCTTAATAAAGAAAATTTTGACTATACTTCTCTACTAGGCTTCCTCTGTGAGCAAGCAAAAATTACTGTTACACTAATATTCGAATTATAAATGTGTTAACATAATTGTGAGAACAACGTGTAATTAACAAATTTGTAGTAACAGCTGATAATAAATAGTTGTCACTCGAGTAGTTTATGCGAATACTAAAGTCTCTTGGGTTAGAGAGGATGCTGCCTGAGGTTTCATGCCTTTGCCAAGATGAGTCAGCACATCTAGACTGTAGGCGTGATATCTGGCGGGTATCCGTGTCGAAATCTACGATTCTCATATTTCACGCAAAGCTTTATTTGCCTGTCTGTAGAAAAAGATAAATAAATAATACTGCAGGGTTTTCGCTAAACCACGCGCCGCGTTGGACTTGCATCACCCTCTCGCGTAGCCGGCGTGTACTGCACCGGCGGCATCGGTGTTATTTTTTTTTTTTCCCTGCAACATATGCAGCAACGGCACAACATTCAGGGGCACCTCTATCATTAGGCGCAATAATTTACGTCTGCGTTACGATGCTAATGAGAATTCCGTACGGCGGCGGCGGCGGTAGAGAGTTATTTACTACCGTGAACTTTTATTCTTCCGAGAGCGTTGGCGAGCACGCGCGTGCGAGCTTGCGCTATTGGACCACGGTGGCAATGCGTGTGGCGAGTATACCGAACCGATGTCCTTCTTCGTCGTTGACGTCCACTGACACCGCCCTGAAACTTGTCACTCGATAATGACGGTACTGTCGATTCGAAGAAAAATTATTTACGTTATTTTTATGAATAAATTAATGCCTTTCTTGAGTTAATAAGTAAGTCTGACACATTTATAACTCTAACATTAATTACTCTACTGAGTAACAAGTTTACTACGATTAAGACTGGAAAATCAACTTTATGCAGTAAAAGAAATAAATTTGTAAAATCGGAGTGTGTCGGATTTGTCACAAATTTATTGGTAAAGTAACAAAGGCGTTTGTCACATTTACAAATTTTATTTGTCTACACTTTCCACGCATGTAGGTAAGAAGAAATCTATTGTGGAATTCACAGAGACCTCGGTTCGCATTTTGAGTAACAATTTTTAAATATAATTTGATGATGTAATGAAATGTTTTAAAAATTTTTGTACCTGAGGATATTTATTTGGACATTAGAAATTGATATTTCCTGCCAACTTAAACTGATCTTATCGCTGTATACATTGTTTTAATCACTCACAAGGATATTTTTTAACATTATTTAAAAAATCAAAGTGGCAAAAATCAAGAGTATGTAACACCTAAAATATTTATCTCGGATGATTGATTCAACTCTCACAGTTCGCTGAGAGATCTAGCACGCGTGCGCTGTTACTCAAGTGGCGCACGGTCATTTATTTAATTGTACTATATACTTCTGACTCTCGGGATCTGCTATATACCGTTACATACACGTCAGTAGAGCAGTAGAAATGAGTTTCAATTCCATTTATACCGCGGGTGGTTTAATTAGCGAGATATTGGTACAGACTATTCGGTGGCTATATATAACCCGTGAGTATAACTTATTTGCTATGCGCCATACAAATACAATGCTTACACCATATAGACTCGGCTACAGTAGATATAAGTACAATATATGTAAGCAATCGAGAAGCCAGAGAGAGAGAGAGAGAGAGAAAGAAAGAGGGAGCAAGACCCCCGAGCGCCAGAAGCACTTGGCGAACTCGAAGTCGTTAATCCACCGGTGATTGCAATTAATTGTAACGTGACAAATCGCGAGAGCTCGCGGTTCGCTCGCTTTCTCGCTCTGCGGCGTTCGTTCGGCTTCCAACGAAGCCGACGATCTTCGTTCCAACATCCATTCGACGTGAATATAGTGTGTACGTACCTATCTCTCGCGTGTTCACCTCAACATCGTACCACAAGAGCGCAGCGGCACGTTTGTTCTCCGTTAAAACGATCGCGCAGCATCGATTCTATATCTCGCTCTCTTTTGCCCCCGTTGCTTTGTTATACCCGGCTTATCGCCTCTTCTCGCTCGAGAGAACCCCGCGAGAATGAAAAATCAACGTAGCTCCCGCTTTCCGATAGTGAAGGTATAATACATAGAGCCCTGTCTCTCTGTATAAAGCATTCGCGGATTCAACGAGGTGTAGGTATATCTATCAGCGTGACGCAACAGCAAAAAACGTGCGAGCGCGCGCGCGCGCGCGCGAGCACTGGGTTCGCTGCTCCAGTTATGTATAGCGAGAAAGCGGGGGCAGCGACGATAGTGGAACCGGGAGACTCAGATAGGATATGCATGTACCAACAGAGGAATGGGCCACGATGAGCTTTGACCTTACCTGCTTGTGTATACTTCGTGAAACTAGCTGCGCTTCTGGCACGATTCGAGGAGGTTCTCAAATTTGCATATCATTCGGTAGAAGTGATTGATAAGAGCGGAGATCAAAAGATTATCATTTTCACGAAGAATAAATATAATAAATGTTAATGTAGATGATGAAAATATAGTTTTTATATAAATTAATGTACTCATTTTTGCTAAAATGCCATGAAACTCATCAGCACTGAATTCCTAAGTTACCGCGAATTTCTAGTTTACCCAATGTTCCTGCATAACTAGATCGCCCACAAGTTCCAGATATCCTAGGATTTCTCAATTACCCATAATTCCTAGATTATCCAGAATTCCCGGAATACCCAAGTTTCTAAATTATCCAGAATTCCCAGAATACCTAAATTTCTAAATTATCTAGAATTCCTAGATTACCTAGAATTTCCAGATTATGCAAAACTCCTAGATTACCCGGAATTTACGACTATCTAGCGCTCCTGGAGTTTCAAAATTAAACTGCCTGACTGTCTCTCCTTTAATCATTATTATTTCCAATGAAATATTTTAAAAATATTTTTAGCTTGAATTTATTTAATATTGCTCAAATGATCGTTACAGTTTTGTTTCTATGTTTATTTTTCAACTTGATACAGATTTCTGAGCACCACTGCTTCTGTATACTCTTCCGTATCTACACGGTGTATACGTTTGAAGATCGGCGAGATATTAGAAAGTGCATAGTCGGCAGTAAGAACCGCGGGAAGATGATCAGAGGGACGATGAGAGTAAGCTTTGCGGTTCGTTGCTCGCCGGGCGCGAAAAGGAGCTGATGGCAAAACGTAAGGTATAATACGTGCTCGATGTAACGGGCGAATCCGCGAAGAACTCCCTTACAGCGTTAATAGTAAGCGTAATTACGATAATCGCTCATTGATTGCCTCGCGGACGTGCCTTCTGCACTTTCCGACCGCATTCAGACCGAAGTTACGCCACATATACCTCTACAGAGGATGCCCATGAGGCGGTGTAAGCCAGATCTACTGATGTATGACTCGAACAACGATAACGAGAATAGGCGTTTTGTGATGTGGAGCCGCCAGGTATTGCAATGAGATATAAAGTATATGCATGATTTAATACTACACATGTTCAAACTTTTGTTGAATATTTTTTTCTTTCGGTGATTATTGGAGGCTTCTTTCATGGCGAAACATTTTTTTGAAACAAATATTCTAATAACAGCTGACCAGATATATAATAAAACACTTTAATTCCTTAAAACAGGAACACCAATTAAGACGCATTTGCGAGTAACTGGTAACTAATAACTATTTTCTGCAAAGAGTGAAAGCGTCTCGAAACGCAGATCAGGAGTGCACCAAACAATATAGGATAGTCCAGCATTCTAAAAACGGAAGATGCATTCGCTTTGGGTAAATCGTGTTTCGCAGAAAGACCGTAGAACTATGTATAATATAATATATCAAAATCTCATACCGTGACTCATCTAGCGATGCTCCAACTGGCAGATAATGCTCATTGGAAAGGAGATATCGTGAATAAAGACATTAATAATACGCGTCGTGACGCTGCTGTGGTACGTTAGAGTAAGTAAAACCTATATTTCGTGAGTGAGGAGGCGAAATGGAATACACAGTAAGAAGTAAGAAGAAATAGCAGCAGAGCCTCGAGCAGAGCTATGTAGCTCTCGCGCGGGACTAGCAACCTCTGTCTTCTGATGTATATACAGATGCTCTACAGAGATTCAAGGGCTCTAGCGAATGATTCATATCGCCATTGACTTCCGTATTACAGTATTGTATATGAACCTACTGTGCTGTACGAAGAAGACAAACTCGTACAGATTTTCCATATGGGGTAAGCTCGTCGACTGATGATTCATCGCGACTCACAGCTGTTGGTCTTTGACATTTTTCATTTTATCTAAACTTATTAATTTGTAATATATCTTGTTGGGGTTACAGTTAGGATATATACCTTGTGTTGTGGCTCGAGCCACATACACAAAGTGATTCAGAATATCAAATTCCTTACCAGGTGGCAAGTAAATCTGTAGGTAACCTGATGAGTACAGTTTATTACATATTTTTTGGTAGCAAAGTTACATAAGACGGAAAAATCTGTTTTTTTAATGTTTTAGACGAAAATTGAGCCTTGAGTGTGCGCAAAATCATCCCTTTACGTTGAGGAGCGCCTATCCATGATTGCTTATAAAAATCATTATTTTTCAATTAATAATTTTTTCTACTTATTTAAGTTCTCAATAAAAAATTTTCAAAATTTTGAAAAGTTTTATTTTAAATTTTGAGAAAAATTATATTTTTTTAAGAATCTAACGTAACTTTTTCCTTAAATATTATTGATTTCTGTAATTGGCAATCACTTTGGGCTTTGATCGATTTTTACGCCCCACTGAGTAGGTAAAAGTCCAAAATCGGAGTACTACAAATTGACTCCAAGTTGATTTACACTATTTTTTTTGTGCATTTTTAAATACTCGTGAAAGTCTCTTCACAGTTTTGAAAAAATCAGCATATTTATTTGTCGTTAAAAAACAAAAAAAAAAAAAAATCGCCTCACTATTATTCATGACGGCATCAGGTAATCAATTTTGATTGGTCGTATTGTATGCTGATAACGTCGCTGTTCCATATTATACATTTTTGATTGTCCTGTATACATACAAAAAAAATGATATACACTGTCTGTCATTTTTTGTCTCGAGACGGTGATAGCCTGTCTGCTACTGGATCGAAAATACCTGTTGGATAACGAGACGCACAACCCCATACGAAATTGCGAGCGTTGAATAGCTCAGAGAGGCAAGGAAGAGGATCGAATAAGCGAGCGCGTGTGAAGGGCGGGGCAGATCGATCGTGAATAAGGATCGGTGCGATCGAAAAGCAGCGAGAAGATATCGGAGAGGATCCTCCCGGAGTATTATATGAGTAGGCGCGTATGGTAGCCGCATCTCGGTCGACTCGCCTCATTGCAAAACCCGGTTCTGTTAACGACCGACACAGCAAAGATGGTATACTATGCGGGCGTGTTCTTCTCGATGCAACGCGCTGTTTGGATCGATTCGAGATGCGTGTGCTGCTGCTACTATACTGCTATAGCTAAAAGCTTGTTTATAATTAAAATTCAGTTGGATTTCTATAGCACTCTAAGAACGAAGCGTGTCTTACCATTTCCTAACCTTTGCATTGTAGTCGCATTTTATACACTTACAACCTGAATAATACTAAAGTGTATTTTAGACCTACTTATTAGTTTTCAGGGTCTATAGATCGATATCTCCATGGTTTTCGGTGTCCAGGTCGATATCTTTATAGCCTTTTATGTCAAAGTCTGTGGCTTCATAGTTATAGGTGTCTAAATCAATATCTCCATAGAGTCCGGTAATACTCTTCAGTATTATTCAGTCCAATAAATCATGCTTAAGACGTTTTTTACTTTTGATACCTTTTTAATTCTTTTCTTTTTTGCGGGGTAGGCGTGTTATTCTAACATAGCAACGATACGTCAAAGTAACTCTACAAAGTGCAAAGAATTGGAAACAACACACGCTTCGTGTTTAGAGTGAGTGCCCTTTTTCATATTCCATCTCTCTTATTATGAAATGTACATATTATATCTGCTCTACAACAAATTGCCTACATTGCCGCCCTAAATTCGGATATCCTGACAGGTTTTTCTGTCGTCGAGAGAATCAAGGGTGTGTTGCGGATAAAGTAGTTGCCGTAACACGCAGTAGTTGTAAACTGAGAATGGAATGAGTGGTCCGGATGATACGTTGCATCGAGCGCGTTTATCTCATATTCCCGAGGCGGCAGCTCGGCCATTAGTCGTTGTCAGGTACGTCCGGTCTCGAACCACCTCGAAGAGCGCCTTTCGACCTACCCTCTTCCTTTTCCTCTTCTTTATTCTTATCCTCGTCTCGCTCGTTCCTCTTCTTCTGCTTCACGTACTTGGCTTTTCATTTCTTTTCTTTTCTCTAAAGCAAAACACATCTCTCCTTGGTACAAGTCGGGGGGTACGGAACAACCACTGCGCCCGGAGGATACAGTCTCTCTCCCACTCTGTTACTCTCGTATGGTCGGTAAAACAACTTAGACGCACAGAAGGAGATATATATTCGCACAAAGGAAGACGTTATTGTAACGTGACCCGGGCACACGCGGGAATTAAGATATCGGACCGAGCGCCTCGTGAATGGCATTATTAATACTCTTCCAGGTCCGTGAGATAACACGAAGCTTTATACTCACCTTAGATATGTGGGCTCATACCTTCGGTATACTATATGCCAACTCGAGTTTTGTTTTGTCAGAGGAATAATGTTATGACACTATCATTTTTTATTATGCGTGTAGCAGTACTTTTTTTTTTTTTAATGAACGGAGTCACCGAAAAAATTCTCCAAACTTATCTTTAAAAAGCATAATCGCTGTAATGAATTAAAATTAATAACAAAAGTACCAAAAGAACAACGATTTTTTTAATTAAAGAAATATTAAAAGGATACAAAGTAGAACTTTTGCACATTGATTCCTTATTATTTTTGGATTTTTACAAAGGTACCTGAGGAATCTATTTCATCTCAATTACAATAAATCCTTGATGAGTTTCGATGTCGCAAAAGTACTGCCTGAATGTTACGAGAAATTAAAGATCTAATGGCGCAAGCTACAATTTCTTATTTCGTCAGTGCTCCGACAAGCAAAGTTTAATTAATTTAAAGTTTTATTTGATTTGTTACTCCTAAGTGTGTAATTAGAAATTCATACCATCCGGATTGAAGCGCGTCCGCGCAGTATATGAGTATCGCTCGAAAATAATAACTGTTGTAACAAGAGACTATACGACATACGTATATACGGTATTCCGTGAAGAATTAATCATTCGTTTGATCCTCTGACCTCCGGTGATATTCAGGTAAGATTAAAGTAATGGTTGTCGGGCGAGCAGTGGAATGATGAATATTTCCCGCCTCGCTTTCAGGGTATATCTCCACTTTCTCTCCGACTTGGCTCGCGCGCTCCGTTTTAATACATATATAATATACCGGTATAGAGCAAATCGCGTGAGAATGCATCCGTCTATATGCTGTGTATTAGAGCGCTATGTAATATTCTTTATTTCATATAATTCTATTACTAACCGACACTTAATTAGACGTTGTCCGCGTAAATCATGAATTGAGTTATCGGCAGACGCCCGCGAGACTTCGTGGCTCACTAAGATGCACAAGTTAAATTATTAATAATCCTGATATGTACGAGCATCCAGTAGAAATTATCTTCGCATGACTCCTGTATATCTCGAAGCTTATAATATTCTCAGATATACATGGTCGGGGCGATCGGGGCCTGCTGGATCACATGAATACAAAATGAAATACAAAGTGAAACATAAAAATAGGGCTGCTCAAGTAGGTTGACTTTATTTTTTGATTAACCATACACGAAGAGATCGATCAGTTAAAAATTACCGTAAATCTGATTCCAATCCTTGGATGGATATAAATTTACGTCGTCAATATGCTTATTTTTCCTCTACATACAGGAATTTTTTATACACTTATGTTCATTTTTGACATATTCTTTTCTCTGTGTAGACACTTTTTTAAATTCATGGACCTATCGATGACCTTAGTATAGGAAATTGTATTCTCAAAAATATATGAGCATCTTCAAATGCAGGCGTCTTATTATATCGTATACGCATTACAGAATTGTTGAAAAAAACCCAAAATCAAAATTGGTCCAACTAGCCCCAAACCCGTGAGCTCTGCGACTCGTGAAAGCACTTCGTTCTTGTTAATTTATGCCGAATCGTAAAATCAAGTTTTACCACTTTACCGGGGCACCTCTAGAGAGACGCCACCTCGTAGTATCCACGGTCAGCGACGACAGTCTGCCTGAGAATATTATACATACGCCACAATCCGTACAGCCGCGAGTCTTCCTCTCGGGAATCGATATGATAATTAAGATATGCCTCGATTCAGGCGAATTAATACATTAAACTCAAGAAGATATACCGGCGAGTCTGTCATTCGCGTCGCTCTTAAGTACACTCTTAATTATTTATTTTCATCCGATTTATGTATACGAGGTTGAAGAAATCGGGAGATAATTAGCGAGTTTAATATTTTCAAAGTGATACACATCAGATCATATTCCTCTTAGGCACTCGATTCAGGTATTTACTAACGACATGCATAAATGAAAGAGTCCGCTGTAACAAACTGCAGTGGTAATCCTGATGCCGCTGCTGCTGCTGCTGCTGCTGCTGCTGCTTTTACGGGTGCCAGCGCAACGTCTTCACGAGGGATCCGCGATATTTCCAACATTCCACGACTCATTTGGCGAGGAGAAGCTCTTCGCAGCTCCGGGTTACCACGCCCGGTCGCAACTGCGAATCAGGTTCGAAACTCGTCCGAGAAGAGAGATATATAGA
Organism: Perithous albicinctus; assembly: GCA_964016905.1. Lineage (NCBI taxonomy): Eukaryota > Metazoa > Arthropoda > Insecta > Hymenoptera > Ichneumonidae > Perithous > Perithous albicinctus. Next base: position 24,913,870 of record OZ024691.1, on the reverse strand, counting down.
AGCCCGAAGCGGTCAGCGTTGCGGAGGAACGCATCTCAGGTTCTCTTGCTCGATCCAGTTTCCCTTGAAACGCGTCAACCCCGTCGAGAGCGCCCACGCGCGTGCCCTGCCGAGCGTCCGGCACTCCGCCCGATGTGGTGCGCACGCCGACATGAGGAAAAAAAAATATATATATACCCGCGTGGAAAAAAAAAGTATCGCGGAGACTCTCGGCGAGACTCACTGCGAGATCTCGCAGAGAGTCTCGCCGAGCGTCTGACGGGTCTCGCCGAGAGTCTCGCTGAGAGTCAAGCATGGTTCCCGGAGCTTGACTCTCGGCGAGACTTTTGGCGAGATTAAAAAAAATTTTTTTTTACTTGAATAAATTCTCAAAAGTCTCGCAGAGAGTATCGCCGAGACTATCGGCGATACTCTCGACGAGACTCTTGGCGATAGTCTCTGCGAGACTTTTGGCGAGATTTAAAAAAAAAAATTTATTTTATAATAAATTCTCAAAAGTCTCGCAGAGAGTATCGCCGAGACTATCGGCGATACTCTCGACGAGACTCTTGGCGATAGTCTCTGCGAGACTTTTGGCGAGATTTAAAAAAAAAAATTTATTTTATAATAAATTCTCAAAAGTCTCGCAGAGAGTATCGCCGAGACTATCGGCGATACTCTCGACGAGACTTTTGGCGATAGTCTCTGCGAGACTTTTGGCGAGATTTAAAAAAAAAAAATTATTTTCGAATAAATTCTCAAAAGTCTCGCAGAGAGTATCGCCGAGACTATCGGCGATACTCTCGACGAGACTCTTGGCGATAGTCTCTGCGAGACTTTTGGCGAGATTTAAAAAAAAATATTTATTTTATAATAAATTATCAAAAGTCTCGCAGAGAGTATCGCCGAGACTATCGGCGATACTCTCCGCCGAGAGAAAAGTGTCTCGCGGGTCGGGAGACGATGTTCGTTCGTCTTCACTACAAAATGTAATCTTACTTTCATGGTTGCAGAGTTCCTCTTCCATTCCGATATCGTCCGTTACCGAAAACGGCAATGTCGGGAATTGTGGCGAAGACACTTTTTTTTATTCATGTCTTTCCGCTCCTTTTTTTCCGTTCACAGCAATTTGTAACATTTTTCCGATCTTTAAGCCTACGGGCAGTGCACACTTTTAATATTTTACTGCTACCGCTTTTCAAAAAAGAATTTGAGCAAACATGTAACCTTTCCACAGATGTCATACGCGTAAACTTCAGTTGTCAACTGCTTTCACGATGTGAATTCGGCCACGAAACAGAATCACATCGTAACAGCAGTTGAAACCCGAAGTTTACGCGTATGACATCTGTGGAAGGGGTTATAATGTTTGCTCTAATCTTTTTTTAAAGCGGAAGCACTAAAATATTAATAAAGAATGCACTGCCGGATGGCGTAAAGATCGGAAAAATGTTGCGAATTGCAATCAACGGAAAAAAGAAGAGGAAAAATAAAAAAGTGTCGTCGGCTCAATTTTCGGCATTTCCGTCTTCGGTAACGGACGATATCGAAATGGGGGAAGAACTCTGCAACCATGAAAGTGAGATTACATTTTGTAGTGAAGTGAAATTATTACCGCGGACATCATTACCGACGAACATCGTCTCCCGTTGAGAATTTATTCGAAAAGAAATGTTTTTTTTTAAATCTCGCCAAAAGTCTCGCAGAGACTATCGCCAAAAGTCTCGTCGAGAGTATCGCCGATAGTCTCGGCGATACTCTCTGCGAGACTTTTGAGAATTTAATATAAAATAAATTTTTTTTTTTTAAATCTCGCCAAAAGTCTCGCAGAGACTATCGCCAAAAGTCTCGTCGAGAGTATCGCCGATAGTCTCGGCGATACTCTCTGCGAGACTTTTGAGAATTTATTCAAGTAAAAAAAAAATTTTTTTGATCTCGCCAAAAGTCTCGCCGAGAGTCAAGCTCCGGGAACCATGCTTGACTCTCAGCGAGACTCTCGGCGAGACCCGTCAGACGCTCGGCGAGACTCTCTGCGAGATCTCGCAGTGAGTCTCGCAGAGAGTCTCCGCGATACTTTTTTTTTCCACGCGGGTATATATATAAATATATATAGTATAGCGTATAAAACGAATGGAGGAAAGGATTATACCTTCTGAGTTGCATTAACGGGAACGAGTCAACGGCTTGTACCCAATATATCTGTATCTAAAGATAGAAATAGTATTTCAAGCACTTTTTTTCGTATTGGCAAAGAATTAATCCGCGAAGGCCAACGAACGTTGAGCATAATCCGGCGCGTTTTCTACTTCGATGTAGGAAAAGATAGTGTTGGAGGCAAATGGTAGAAGTTGTATACATAGATACTTGGTAGTCTGGGGGAGACGGTGTACCGGCACGGTCATCGCGGATCCAGCCGGCTGACCAGCAGAGAGGAACGCGAACGCGCGCAAAGAGTCAGTCGACGAGGAGAATATAACGGGGCGCGAGCGCGCCAGTAGAGAAAACCGATGGTGGTGGGCGTATGGCTGTTGGGTTGGGCTTCCAGAGAGGTCCTCGGAGGTCAGGCTTACAGCAGGAAGGTGAGTCGCCCGGAGCACCGTTGATATCGAGAAACGAATCACCGGGCCTCGACCGTGCCAGAGACTCCAAGCACCAAACGACTTGAGTTCGCCAGTCTACGAGACCGAGACTTTGCTCTGGTATACCGATAATATATCGCTTGGACTTCGCGGAGACTCTCAATGAATTTCTATTGGTACTCGAGGAGGTACAACGCTTTTGTTTGTGTAAAATTAATGTCAATTTTTTTTTTAAGTGGGAAACGGAAAAATATGTTGTCTGGTTGTTTAAATCGTTTATTTTTATGAAAGGAAAGATTGGTAGTTCGAAAGAGTCATTGAAAGTACAAAAAAAAAAAACAAAGATAGTTTCAAAATTTCTCGAGACGATTTCTCGAAAGCGAAAACGTCGTACTTATCAGCATATCAAATTAACACAGTATAATTGTGTTTTCTCGTGCGTATAAACGAAGAACTAAAAAATATACTATAAATATTTCATACTGTATGCACATCTGTATATTTATTCCATGAATGATACAGCAATTTTATAATAAGCATTGGAAAATAATTTAATTTCTTGAAATCCGTAAATCTCTCCTGAACATGGTATAAAATTGAACCACTTTCTGTCCGTCTGTCCGTCCGTGTGCACGCGTTAAACTCGAGAACGGCTCAATCGATTTACCTCAGGATTTCGCCGATGGAATCTGACATATCTCAGGAAGGATTTAGACTACACGCATGAGTGAATTAGCGGGTACGAACTAGTTCTCGATACAATTTAATCCTAAGCTTTACTGTAGTTAGGTGTGCTATTATCACTATTAATAGCTCCTATAACAAAAAATAATTATTTGGTAGGTTGTACACTATATTTATGCTTATAGATTACTACTATACATGAATAGCAAAAATGTATGTAGCCTATGTTCCTTGGTCAAATATATTTATTACAATATTATTAATCACTCTTTGCGAATGTCCCGGTATATACTTTTTGAAGTCTTAAACCTAGACCATTTTCCCATGCCGATCAATGTCATGTCGATCGTTCGTTAGTCAGCTATGTGATCACACGAACGATACTGCTCGGTCCTTATATGTCGTATGCTAATCCCGATATTCCTAACAATATGTTTCGTGATGAATAGAAGACGAGGGAATTCACGAATTTCCTTTCCACCGTGTTTTAGTTAACTTATCAATTTTTCCTGAATATCATTATAAAAATGCTTGTTGTATTTTTTTTGTGTAATATTCGGATCGGATTTCATGTTTACTACGTACACGGTTTAGTTGTCAGCGAGTACTATGTGGCGCACGCGCGCAAGTGCGAGCTTCGCCGAGGTTCCGAGACACAGGGTCCAGGGATAGTCCGGTGTATAGAACGAAGAGTCCGAAGAAGGCGCGGGTCATGCAACAACAGGAAGGTTAGTTGCTCGGGGCGGCGACAACGGAGCGAACACCAGCATCTCGCCAGCTCTTGGAGCTCTTACATACGTACGCGCCGCCGACGCTCATAATTTCGCTCGAGAGACGCTTCGGCTCTTGAGACAGAGAGAGATGCTAGTATCCGAAAGACCAAGTGCGGGATCGAGAAACGAATGTTATACACGTACATATAACGCATGCTCGTGTACCAACGGAGATGAAACTCCGCTGGCAACACACGTGTTTCCTGGAACTTTGCAGTATAATCCTTCTCTTTCCTCTTTCTAGTTGAAAAAAAGGAATTTCTCGGTTCTTCGGAATAATCTTATTATCCAACTGAGGGACCATACACCGTGTTGTAGTATAGTCGAGCTTGCGTGGCAAGACCCCGTGATGCCCGTGGGGAAATTACTTTTTTTGTCGGTGACCAGTCGGTAATGAGAAAAGAAAGAAAAGATTCTTAAAAAAAGAAACGATCCACGAGATAAATCGTTTTCCGAAATGATTTTCATAACGAGTTCGTGGGAGGATCGTATTGTGGCGATGTGTGTGTGTGTGTGTGCGATGTGGGAGTATTTTCAAAAGTATTTTCAAATGGTGAACTGCCGGTTTGATGGGTTGTTGAATATTTTTTTACTTTTTTTATTGCGAGAAGATGTTGTTTGGTGTTAGGCAATAAAAAATAGTCATATTTCCTTTGTTTCATGTTGCAGTTTTCTTGATCATTTTAGTGAATAATGTCAATAACTGCCAACGCATTTCTGATTAATTTATAGATTTTTCTTTTATTCCAAATTATTCAGAAGTTGGATGAATCTTAACTTGTTGTATGGAAGTGACCAGTAGTGTATATAATTTTATGTGTTAAGTTTCAATTAATATACTTTCTAGGATTTCGTAAAACATTTAAAAATAAAAATAATTACAATAATATCTTAATGAAACGTTAATGCATAAACATATAAATAATGGTCACTTATTATTTTAAAAAATTATTATTAAAACAATTTAAAAAATAATAATTTATCAACCTGACACACTTTCTTCGACTTGACCAATTCAACGAAATTTTTTTTTAAGTACGAACACAAATTGTAAAATTAACAAATTGGGAAGCGTCGAGTAATGACGTAAAGGCATATAGCAGGCGCCTCCGTCTCGTAATTTTTTTAAATTAGGTGTGCGTGCGGTAAACGCGTACGTTCCTGCGATTTCACGGGACGAGTTGGAGCCAACGCTATAATCGGGGTCCCGTTCGCTCGCGCTCGGTTAACCTTTTACCTCTCTACGCTAGAGTGGCTATCCGTGACTTCTGGTCTGCAAGCCTTTCGATTAATTTTTAGCTACGCTCACCAAGACCCACCGCTACCACCTGCGCAACCTTGTGGCCTTAAGTTTCTTACGCAACTCGCCGCAACGACTCGACAAACATCACTGAAACTTGACGATTTCGTGATTCCAATTTTTGTTTATTAACGCGGTGTCACGAGGAAATCGAAAGACCTTCGGACGATCGAATTCGTTCTAGGGATTCTTGAATTACGGAAAAACCTGTATAATATTTAAGGATGGGTATCCTGATTTACCGCGGTAATTGCCTTTACCAGGGAAACACCGCGTGCGTATGCGAGTGAGGAAAAAAAAAGACAAAAGCGAAGGAGGATGAAACCGTGCAATCATTGAGTGATAAATTGTTGTTGCTGAGAAAATGTATGAAATTGCCTTCGTAGGATAATAAGAAAAGGATACATGTATATATATATATATACATATATGGACGCTGAATATTATGCGTCAGCCAACGTCAGCGCAGCAAAGCTGCAGGAAGCGATCACCTCCGGCTGTTTTATAATGATCGACTTGAAGGTTTACTGGAACTAAAAATCTTGGAATTGTAAATGGGGCATTCCATATCAATTCGACCTGGGTGTGACCTTCGATCTCTCCGATCAGGTCCACGATTTTTTATATCATTATTCTGTCTCAAAAATGCACTCAGATTTTTTAAAAATATTTTTTAAAGAATTTTTTCGAATAAAAATATCGAGGACCGTAATTAAAAGATCTGAGAAAATTCTCAAACATGCTATGTTAAATATCAACATTTCTTTCCCACAAATTCTTTGTTACATAGAAAAATATTCAAACAACAGCCAACACTATACTGATTCTTACTTTTAATTTTTGTCAAGATTTTAGATTTTTAAATTGCGACCCTCGATATTTTTATTTAAAATATCATAAATCCGTCAGATCGTTAAAAATCTAAAAAAAAAAATCGTGTGGCTTTTAGAGTGAGAACAATTATATAAAAAATCGTCGACCAGATCGGCGAGCTTGAGAGTCAGAGCCAGGTCGAATTGGTATGGAATGCCCCAAATATAGTATCGTTACCAATCTCGTGTCAGATATCTTCGGGATGTATATGAAGTTTTTAGTCAATTTTGTACACTTCCGAGTACTCAGTAAACTGATGAAACAATGATATCTTAATCGGTGATCTTTATTGAGGGCCACAGAGGTTTAATTAAAACGGGGAAAAAGATGGCGCGAGACACGACGCCGGTGGTAAGAGTGAATCGGGAAACAGCAGGATGGAATGGTAGCTTCTGTGGTCTTCGACGGTCGCTTCGTGATCAACGGACGATCAGAGCGCCGTTTCACATCGCCAGCGACCCGAAACATCTGATGGTGTCTGATGGCCAAATTGATTAATCTCAGTATCTCTCTCAGGCTCGATTAATTATTGACACGCTTCGTCGCTTATCGACGTACAAATCTAGACACTATTATCGTGTTTTATAGCTGTACACTGGCAAGAGTGTCAAGGAATTATGCCATTATGCAAAAACGAGCTAATAATTTACAGGACGTAGATTAAAGTCAACAGTGAATGAACGTTAAGGGGACACTTTTGATTTTAAATTTGACAGCTTGGAAATTTATAAAAAAATATAAACTGAACATGTAAATGAAATTCAATATTCAAACAACTGTAATTACAAATAATTTTCAAAAATCAATCGACCCAATCGGTCTCACTTTTGCGCTTTCCAGATTTTATCGAAAAAGGACATTAAGATCAACAATTGTTGATCTTAATTTGAAAAAAAAATAAGATAAAAAAATATCAATCAAACCTTTGACGTAGATTTTGATAAGTCAAATTTTCGGTGATTATAAAACCAACATTTTTCTACAAAAAAAAAACCTGAATAAAATTCTAGTGTATTTTTACATATTGCCCTACAACATCCGAAAAAGAAAAAAAAATATGAGGGTCACGACCCTGTCAATTAGCTGTGCAATGTCCCACAGCTAATATATATATACATATATTACTGAAATATTCAAAAATGTTCACAACACGACGTATAGCAATAATGTAATACGTATACGGCGAGACAGAGTTCTTTAACACATTTAAGAACGACGTCAGGAGTGAGGCAAGCTCATCGAGCATTACGGTACCTGGTTCACCGAATAAGCATATTCATTTAGTTTTTTGTCCCGCCTCTGTGTGGACAAGGAAACAGCAGCGAGAAGAGAGATGCCTTACGTGAACTCTCTTCTCTTACCATTGAACTCTGACGGTCTCGCCGAACGTTTCCAACAGAAGGAGCACTATGAACAGCAGCAGAAGCAACAGCAGCAGCAAAGAGTCATGCTGTTTGCCTGCTGCCGCGAGTCAGGTGGCGGCCTCCTCATACACATCTATAGGTACACGAAAAAGATTGTCCGACTCATCGACACAGGGCATGCTTATACATATATATATATATATACATATATATGTACACATTACTGTACACTAACATATACATTGAATGAGTGTAGAAAAGGACCTGCGGCAGCAGCACGCGTGCGTTTCCGTGTCATTCGCGTAATACATAAGCTCGGCTGAGCTCTCATCTGCAGCTCGCACTATAATAAGAAGAAGAACGCGCAAGTTAAACGGTACTCCGTTAAGGTCCCATCCAAAGCGCTCATCTCAACGCCGTTGAGCCCCCCGGAGTCAAGTGTATTTCTCTCAGGCCGTATACTCGTATACGAAATAATAGCTACGAGATATATAGCGCATAAGATATATGTATATATACAGTTTAGTACGCATATAGTTATAGTATAATATACGTGGAATAGTATGTTCAAGACGCGCGGATGACTTAAAAGGCGAATCATTATTATATTACGTCCACTTTATGGTATATAGCAGTTGCTCGTCGTCTCGCTACGATGACCCTAACCACTTTGTGACAAAATCACACAGTACTACAGGCATATCTCTGTCCCTCGTATAGTCTCTTTCCTGTTACGAATATGATTCCGTCAAGACAATTTCCGTTTTGCGTTTTTTTTTTCAGTATCTAAGAACTGTTATTGTTTTGAATCAAAGCTTTGTTACTGTGAAAGTAATATAATGTTGTATTGACAATATAATGTTGTATTCTCACAAAACGTAATGCAAACTGCGTCTTTCCAACACTGATTAAATAAGTAGAGGAAAGATACTTTACGAGATTTAATTAAAGCGATTAGGATCAGTGCTAAAGGAGGACTTTCTCGATAATTTAGTAGTCGTTACTTTTCTTACCTTTCTAACATTATAGCGTGGTGTTTCTAACGTTATGAATATTTAGCATCTGGTGGAAAATTTACTTTTTTGAAGAATCACATTGAAAAGAATGCATATATATTAATTAATTTCATTTCATATAGCTGAGAATAATGCAGATGAACATTATTATTTTTATATTACTTCCAAATACATTGCGACGATGATGACCCGTGTTGCCTCCAATTTCCTTAGAAGTATAGAAGAATAGGAGCTCGGGAGCCTCGTGACTTTCCCGTTGGGGCCGTAAGTATCCGGCGATGCCACAAGGGTTGAGTGGCGTGCGGAGCCTTCTATAAATCTTCATTTACCGTGCGCGCGGGTCCCGCGCGCCGACTGTAAGGTCCCGGCTACGAGGCGGGGCCCCGGGGTCGCGCGGAATTTAAAAAGTAACGAAACTGAACGGGCCCTACTGCTGTTGTGCTCCGTATATATACATATATAGCCGCAGAGCTGAGTCTGTTAAAGCGAGAGAGGGAACGCGAAAGCACGCGGGATCGCAAATCAAACGGTCTGGGTCCGTTCGGAGCCCGAGTGAATCGGGGGGCCAGTCGCGAGGCCAATAGTAGTTGCGCGGTGGCGAGCAGACAGGGCCGTGACAGGAGGAGGGCACCCGGGGGCAGCTGAGGTAGCTGCGGGCAACACGCGAGGCTTTTCTTGCCTTCTCGCCTTCTGTCTCGTGTCTTCTTTTTCTTCTTCTTTTTTTTCGCTTTCGCTCTTCTTCTTCTTCTTCTTCTACTTCTTCTTATTGGTCTTCCTCCTCTTCGCCTGATTCAACGAAGCTGCTTTCATCTTTGTCTGTTTCCTCGACGACCGATGAGAGAGAAGATCAAGAAGGAGGCGCGAGGCCCTCGTGGCGTTTATGCCCCCTAAGCATATTCCGCTACCTCAGCGCTCTTACTCGCGAAGACACCGAGGTAAAACGGAGAGAAAGAGAGTATATGAATGTGCCGCCGCTGTCTCCTGGTATATATAGATACGCGCACGCCTCCCGTATAACGTATTCTCCAACAACGCCCGTCGGTACCTCTCGCTTATGCTCACATCAATTTATTATTTATTACCACCTGCGTGAGCAAAACTTGCCTCCTTGGTACCCTTGGTCTCATACAGTGAGCGCCTTCCACCTAACGCCGGTGTCTCCCGATATGTTTCATATAGTCGATACAAGTATCTGCATTCTCGAATTACATTCAGGCAGAGAGAAGAAGCTTGTTTATCTGCGCGGTTGCATTTTCTCGAGTGGTTCCGCTGTTGGAAATATGGAAGATCAAAGACGTCTGTAATTTCGGTTTTTTCTTCTGTTTGCACGGTGAATTTGAAAGATTGTGGTTTAAAAAAACATGGTACGTCTTGTGATCATCAGGAAATTTGTAATCACCCCAAAAACTTATGAAGGCTAAGTGGTGTAATTGCACATATGAATTTTTGCAACTTTTGATATGGAATACCGCCTGATAATAAAAACAGCGAATTTTCATATGTGAATTTTTCTGTCGTAATTCGATGATCGATACAATACTTATTGTCACTTTTTTTCGTTAGCTTCGTTCCTTCTTTAAAACCGAATGTGCACCGAAATAAATATTTCTCCACATTGACTGTCCGAAACGTACAAAAAAATATAGATTTCCTTTTTTGTAAGTCAAGGGCCTTGGATGATGAAAATATTTTGCTCTGCTTTGACCAATATAGTCTTTTATATGTAGTGACACTTTCTTGAAATACACAGTACAAGAATGTTGTCTTCATGGCATATCGTTTCCACGGATGATCGCGTGTTTCTCACTGCCACAGCGGGATATACATATGTATACTCTATATATGCTGCAATAGTTATAATATAAGAGTGTCCGCACAGCGCGGAGTGGTTAAAAAAAAAAAAAAAAACATGCATCTGTCTTTCATTCCGTGGTCGCTCCGCAGCCGAATTTGGTCCGTGTGTGTAAGGTTTCTGGACTCGGACTCGCAGAGTTGCGACGTGTTGAGCCAGGGAGGCCGCGCGGTTTCTCGGAAGTTTCGTGTCCCGATAAGTTTCGTCAACCGCAGACAGGATGCGTGTAAGAATGCTTCTCTCTCTCCTTCGTTCGTTCTCTTGGTTGCTGCTGTTGCGACGCGCATCGAGATTCTCCGCGGGCCTTATTCGCTCCGTCTCACTCGTTCACGGAGTATATGGCCTGCCCTGCGGTGTGGTCGTGGCTCCGGTCAAGTTACCGGTGCACGCCAGCTAACCTCGGATTAATTCGAGATCGGCCGGGTGTACAGCAACTGCTTTAGCTGTTGCAGTGCCCGCGGTGTATACTGTGCATCGCCCCGTTGCACCGGCACCGCGCATTTACTGCAGTAGTATTTTCTTATTCGCGCACGCCTCGCGCGAGAACGCCGTTTCTCGGTGCACCGCGCGCACAGTGCAGCCGGTTTCGTGAGGTCGCATCGGACGTCGTCCAAATATTTACGAGCCTCCTCGCCCGTCGTCGGCTTTATGACGCTGAATTTCGTGCACGATTCACACACTCCCCGCGCTCGCTGCAAACTGTAATCCGAGTGAAACGAGTCAAGACCATTTTTTTTTTAAATTTTATCGTACTCCTCAATTTTTCAGAATAAACATTATGATATATAAACATTTGATAAATTGGTATATTTATTGATAAGAAAAACATAAAAAATTCATTCCAGTTGTTACAATCAAGATGAAAATGATGTAATTATAAATGTATACATTGTTAGAAATCCGGCGTGTTAAAAGCAAGTAGTATGCGATATTGATCAGTGCTACTGATTTGGGGTTAATACTAAACACTTTTCTGCTTAATAATTAATGAAAATATTATTTTGCTTTTATTTCGACTTGGATCGTGAAATATTTAGCAGAGTGTTCGTTGATGTTTAATTCACTGGCTTTGTTCCTCCATTAATTATTCGTCTTTTTTATACGCTCTAACAAAGTACATTAGATTAGTCAACGTTAATGGGTGAGTAAAAGACGAATGTCCAGTGATAGTTGGCGGAGGGCCAGTGGCATAATAAAGTTGCCCGCGAAAGTCCCAGTGTCGACGAATTTATAGACTGTAGCGCCAGTCAATTATCGTAGATAATGGTATATTTGTAAGTACGTAGAGAGGATATCAAAGAAGAAATATCGAGAGAACCTTCTCGTGAACTGCAGCGTATAGCGCGGTACGTATATCTTAGAAAGTCTCTACGGTGTATCCCGAGTGCAAAACTATACAGCTACCGTAGTCTGGCGCACTACGGTTGCAATTATTCGCGCCACTCGCCGCGATGTGTCCGTAGCGTTAGTTACGATTCACGAGAGCCATCGCTAATTTAACTGCAGGGGGTTCTAGATATGTTACGTAAATTTCATAACCAGCCCTCGAGCACGGTACTCGAGGGAGAGACGATTCGAAACAGAATGATTTAATAGATTCGCCGACTATCTTGCGAGCCCCGTTTGCATACTTTGTATGCAAACACAGTTCAACGAATACTAATTCCTGGATTAGCATAAATAATATTTTGCAAGCGTTATTTGTCGCTGATTACATTACAATACGTTGTCGAGACTCATTATTCAACATTATTTCGCTGTAACATTTTTTTCACGCATATCGTATTTCTGACGGAGTTTACACTAGCATAATCATCTTCTTCTAGCATATGATAAACAACCAAATGTGTAGTCAAAAACTGGTGTCAAAAACTGGGTCGTTTACGTTAAATTAACTCCAGAACCGGGTCCTTGATCAGTATCCTACGAAGGCCCTATTTTATTATAATTCCATTCTCCGCTGCCAGATGGCAAATGCGGGCGAGTCGTTTCTCGCAAGCGAAATAAGGGAGGATACAAAACAGTATAATTCTTTCTCATGCTAACTCATTTTATAAATGGATGCCTAGCTTTGATCCTGTCAAGATTTTAGAAACTGTCTGATAAGAACCGCACGTTAGTTAGATCGAACTTTTTGTTCGCTTTCTCGAACGGACAATGATCGCTTCTTTGTTCCGTTTCCTTTCACAAAAAATGCAAAAAAAAAAAAATGACAAAGAAATCGATAGCACGGTTTGTCTTCCTATCGAACACGTCTCGAGGCACCTATAGTGACACAAATTTCCAAAGCGATATACTCAATCATCTCAGCTCTCGTGCGCGACTAAACCCAGCTATAAAATCCTTTTCGAGAGTACTCGCGCGAATGTTCTATACACTACGATAATATTTTATAGATCCAGATCCATATCGGGAGAGATCTGCTAATAGCGAATGTATCTGGACTAAGTTCCATTCTCCTCTCGAGCATTCCGATACTATAATTCTTTAGACGACGACGACGACGACGACGACGACTACTGTGTGCAAAGGATCGTCGAGGCACTACGAGAAAGAGATCGTGCTGTCCGCAAAGCTTGTGGACAAAAAGTTTGCACGATTTTACACACCTACATCTCGAATATTCTTGTCTATACACAGTCTAGTTGCTAATGTGTGTTTAGCGAAACAAGAGGGCAGCGGTGCGAGGCTGCTGCTGCTACACGTACTATGAGAAAACTCGCGCTAAACACGCTGCGCTAGTTTTCCATCGTGATTCTGGTGCGCGAAGCGAGCGAGCGCAAACGCTCATGCGCTCGCGCGAGCTCGAGGCGCGAGTGTTATATGCTCAGCATTGCTGGACGCAGGTGTTCACGGATAGGGCATACCAGCAACCGGATGTAATAAATTGAATGCGGTGAAAAGCTTAGCGAGCGCCTACCGTGACTTGACGACAGTACCGAGCAATACAGTATTATAGTATCGAAGCCAACGATGATGACGCCGCGAGGACGACACAACGTTTTACCTTGACGTCGAGTTCTTCGCGCGCTTAGAACTGTATGAGCGATGAATCGTGATTCGTGACTTTACGAGTTCTCATACTCATTTCCCGCACCTCACTCTCTGGCGCCTAGCAGATAATAACGGCGTACCTCGACGTCTCTTACTTTTATTTTAGCCGTTCCTGGCTTCCCTGATGCGTGAAAGACGCGTGGCGCTTTCGCACAATATGTGATGCGATTTTCTTTATATCGCTCGCACGTGCGACCTCATTATAAACACACATAATAATACGTTTGCGGTCGTGATAATAATGTTATGGGCACTCAATGTCCAACCAGTCGGACATTTTACAACCATGCGTATGACTAAATCATATTCATTATATTGAGTGATGTACAATAATTGATTTATTTGATTGAGTGATGCAAATCATTCCATTACTGCAATTAATTACTCTAACGAATGGTTGCAATTAAAGTTAATTCTAAATCATTCATTAATTCATGGATATCTATATTCTAGTTTATTTCATCACTTTCGCTTTAATATTAGGATGACAATATTTTTATTCCTATTTTTTAATTCTTAGTCACACTCAAGAAATTTGTTGTTGAAAAAATATTTGGAAATCACTCGAAACCTTATAAATTTTCATTAATGGCTAAAAATAGAGGTAAAGGTATTGTCAATGTTTACAAAAAATTCTCACTTTAAATATCCATTTAAATAAAATGTAAATTTTACGTATGACGGGAGTATCCATAGATGGCATTGAATGAATGAAATTTATAAGATCGATAAAAATTCCGAGGTCGTCCCTCCAGTTTGTTGAGATCTCGAGCCACCCGCGCACGGTTGAGCTCTCGCGAATTATAGCAGACCAGGAGAGCGCACGAGCGTGGAGCTCTGGTTCTCGATATCAGGATATCGCGAGATAGCTATAGCACGAGCTGGTTCAATATATATATATATGGGGAGTGGAGGATAGTGAGCACGCCCGCGTGATCACGAACAATTCAAATCTTTATCTCTCTCCGCTTATGAACGGGGGTTCCGGGGCGGCCGACACAGGGGGACATGGGGGCGGCGGAGGGGGGGGAGGGAACAAACGGGTGGACGGAACCGTGTTCCGTATATTACTACACGGAGATAATTAATTCGTGATTGGTGGCCGCGCGTGGTTACACGCGCTCAAGCAATATTACCCTACCGTAGAAACGAGAACAACACGCGACTATATATTAAGCTACTCCTGCGCTATGTTGTTGTTACTTGTAGGTATTCCTGCTACTGCTGGTTACGGTTCTTCGAGGTTCCTTTCGACGACCGCGATCGCGCGGGCAGTTCTCCGGCAACCGGAGAATTCCTTAAGCACTTTTTTTTTTATCCCTGCTCTAGTATCGGACACGAGGCTTTTTGTCGTCCTCAACATTGCCGGACGTATAATGAAACTGGGGCTCTCGTTACTTATATTCCGCATGATATGTCGCTTATATTCATACCTGAAGTACCTAACCTGCTCTCATTTTATCTATTTACTTGTTTTGTCGAGATTTTCGAAGATACGGGCTGTGGGCATTGTATTTTATAACGAAATGAATAGAAATATTGGAGTTATCGATTTAAAAAAAAATTTGAAAAATATTACGAAATTTTACAAATTAATTTCTATATTTTCGTCTATAATGAGTTTTGTATTTTTAATCCTTGTGAGTGTTTCCAAGCATAAAATATTTATTTGTTTACACGCTTTGTTGATTTTTCAAAAAATTGTGAAACTCCTTAACAAATTGTCATTTATATTACAAAATTTAGCAAAATGCCTTGCATTTGTATAATAGTATAAATATAGTAAATAAATAGCAAAGATGTAAATAAATCGACCGGAATCGGAAAAACGCTACGGATATAAATAGAAGTTTATGCGTTATAACTCGCGGCACTTCGGGATAAGAGAAGAAGTCTTCTGAAATATGAGGACAGCATCCAAGCTTGAAGAAGATAAACCAAATAATAAATTAATCGGTACGTCGAGAGCGTGCGCGTCTCAACCGAGCAGAGATCTCCCAGCTGCACTTTTTCGTCTCTCTCGATTGACTCGCGCTCAATCCTTGCGCGCCAGATAGACAATCGAGCGCGTTCGATGTTATTAATGCACCACTGTCAAAACCAATGGTTAGTATTACGGAGAAGTGGCTGATGTATCGTTCACGATGCGGGAGGCAGGAATCCTGTGGATACACTGTTACGCTGTACGATAATCCAACCATATTAATGCCATAGCATATATAACATAAATAAAATAAAATAATACAATGATATCCGAAGCATTTGTTGTCTTAAGTATCGAAGGAATCGATTGATGATAAAAGTATAACGTTTTCGCATTGAACACCTGAAAAAATAAATCATCAATTTTCGAAATGATAGTTTCCACTTTTTTTTTGCTTGAATACAGCAGAAACCTCTATAATAATTAATCCTGATATTGAGTTGATGTAAAAAAAATTTTTTTTTTTTTACAAATATTTCTATCGTAAAGGCTGTCATAGATAAAACGTCGGTTAATTTTGAATAAATTTATATCTTATCGTAATTACAGTACAGAAGAGCCGAGACAAATAATACAAAAAATCGGATGAAGTTCCTTTTCTAGCAATCAGCGACAGAGCAATTTTATATTCTTCATGAGAATTAACGTCGTGGCCGCACGTCCTCGATCACGAAACGATGAAATGTATTCAAAACCCTCTTCTCCATAGTCGCTTATCGGACAACGCATTAAGAGAAGGAAGTTTATTAATTCGACTTGGCGATATAACCTTGCTCAGAGCATCTCTTATACAGAGAGTGCACGCCGTGAGAAGCATATCGGCCATGCAACGCTCTCGCAAACGAACGTCCTACGCGCGTCGTCACCTTCGAAGATAATTAATGTCGTTCTGATTCCGCGGTTATCTTGACTTCACGCTCATCCTCCGCGTTACGTACATTTAAACCCACCTGATTCGTACCTACATAGACACATACATATATAGTAAAAGCTCGTGTATCTCCTAATGACCTGACTATGCAGAACTCTGAGCTCTTTTAATCGCGCCAACGAGCCAGACTCATCCTATCGTACTCTGTTTGCAAAGTGAATGAGTGCATTTTTTTTAAATTGAAAATAAACAAAGAACGTGATTCAAGGCCTGAACGACCTGAATATTGCAAAAATAAAATTATGTTGAAATTGCACATATTAAATTTAGCAATTTGGTAAAAAAAAATTGTTGAAGATACACGTTTTGATATTTTGATGCCAGATTACTCGATTATTTGTATTAGTGGTGTTCTGATAATGTAAAAAATGATATTGAAACAAATTTATCTCCTCCTTGTTATTTTCGGCCTGTGATTTCTTTTCCTCAATCAGATCACTGTTACGTATAATAAGGACCGTAGAATTTTTAATACGATTTTTTTCTATTTACAGACAAAACGGAAAATAAAACACTTTTTTTTTCCTTAAATGAGTGTACGCTCTCCTTAATATTATAAACGAACGAGATTTGTTGCAGAAAATAAACAAGTGCCTTCATTAACGTACGTTTTGTTTAGTCGCTTAGTCACTATATTGCAAACTCCTTTCTTCTTCTTTTTTTCTACAGATGCGCTGTAGTCGTGAACAAGCTACTTTTTTTTCTAGATACTCATAAAACAGTGATTGATCGACTGGACGCGCTCTCAAAGATTGTGTCTTAAGAAAGTCACGAAATCCACTGTAAATATGCCACAACAGCCTAGTCTGTACAGGTGAAAGTCACGTACTGCTCCATCACTGCTCTAATCACTGTTGTCTGGCATATAGTAATACGAGCGTACAGTATAATTTGCAAATTATCCCTATTAAATTGCGTCTACCATAAGCTTTATTGTGAATTCTCTCCCGGTTGAGAATACATTGGGAGTGGAATTCCGAGGGTTGCGTATATCCTGCGAGCCTCTTAGGCGGTGAATCCTCGGTTGAATCCGATCTTCCTCTCTCACTCTCTCTCTCTCGGTGATATGTTGCCAAAGTCCTGAAGAATAACGATCGAGCAATCTTTCGGCGAGAGAGAGTAGCTCGTGGTCCTCGTAAGAGCGAAGGTTTGGAGCTCGTTCAAGCGGAATCCCTTTTGGTTTGGACGCGCTCTCGCATAAGGGCCAAAAGGGATCGATGGGCGCAGACACGTCGACCGCGCGTCTCAACCGCGGACCGTCTCACTCGTCACATGCTCCGCTGTCGTATCGCGTCCCATCGCGTACGATCGCTTGCCCCGTCTTCTACTATGGTATTCCCATACTATACTGTATACACTTTCTTTCTTTAGCCCTACATGGTAGCATGGGTGTAAAAAGTCGACGTGGACCACGACTCCTGCGGTCGAGTCGAGTGGTCAAGACGAACGGGCCACAGACACGCAAGCATTACGTATTGGAAAAGGCCGAATGGGCCCAGAGAGGACTGCGGCGAGACATGACACTGAAGGGACACCGCAATGACCGGCGAAAGGGTCGAGTTCTCCTCCAGTTCGAATTCTCACGTCGATGAAATTATACGAACGATTTCGATTTTGTTACGATTGAATACTTTTTATTCGGCAGTCTTACAATTTAATATGAGAAAAAATGGTCATACCTTTTTCTTTCTATTTAATGTAAGAGACCAATGATTGTGACATATACTGTAATATGTGCAGGTCTGAGTGGATTTAAACAGAAAAATAATGTCTCATTATGATATCTGTTACGATTATGTTCGTGTCTTTTTTTATGCATTTTTGTGGCCTTCCTGTTGTTCAATAAAATGTGTACACTTTTTCGTATGCGTAATTTTGGAAAAATTATCGATGTTAAATTATTAATGGGATAAATAAGCAAATAGAGTGGATTTCAAAGTAATAGGACGACAACACTAATCGTCTTCAACGTTTTATGCGATGTACGTAAATGGTATATACGTGGTTGACGTTTCATAATCACGTTACGTGTAACATCATGCACAGATTTTAATTAATTATTTGCTGATTAATAATAATTAATAAAATATGAACTATAGGCACCTGAATTTCGCACTGAAAGAATTGCTTCACCGGGTGCTATAATTTATACACAAATAACGGCACTTTTATGACTCCACCATTAACTTTTTACTATCAGTTGCGCCGTAGAGCTGTCTCGTTGTATTATTGTATTATGGTAAATTAATTAATGGTAGAGCTATAAATGTGACAAAGTAATAATTTTTTTTATTGATCAACCATTGCATCATAGTTGGTTACAATGATTTTAAGATATTGTCTACTTTCATCTTGGAAATCCTGTTACCGGAAAGTGACTCACTCGAGGTTTCGTAATCCAGAGAATGTTTTGGTCCATCAGATACTTGTAATTTCTTTACAATGTAATAACAATAATCGTTGGATCTACCAATACCATTTCTGTTGTAATTTACATGTGTTATTTCTTCTGAAATCACCGGGGTTATCTTTAGGTCAGTAATCCAAAGAATGTTTTGGTTCATCAGATACTAGTAACTTCCATAGAATGTAATAGCAATAATCGTTGGATTTACCAATATTTTTTTTTCTTTTTCTAATTTATATTTTTAAGGTGACTTGATCTTGCTAACAAATGTAATTCGCAAAACTTCTCTTGAAAGTCGTCAAAGCTACTGCAAACATTGATACGTAAACGATCTGAACATAAAGGAGGTAGATAAAAAAAAAACTTTACTGCAGGCAAAATATCCCCTCGAGGATATCTTGTTATACGTACGATCTTCGGGATCGCCGAGAATTCCGGGAATCCTAGTAGCAGGAATCTCATTCGCAACATATATCCCGAAGTTCTGGAACTTCCTCACCGAGAGGTTGAGAAACCGAGATCGAGAGAGAGAGAGAGAGAAAGAGAGAGAAAGAGAGAGAAACTGTTTCCCTGGCTCGGTGCACGTAAGGGTCGGAAGGTCACGACGCCATGGTGAACGCAGGATCACGCGGAGAATTCGAGGTGCTTATAAGCGCGTTTCAACGACTCATCACCGTGGATTCCTGCGTGTACGGCGAACGCGAGATAAGGGAATCCCCTGGTGCACTGGCATACTCTGTGCAGGTCTCACTGCACTTCGTAGCTGGGAAATAATCTCGCGGGTAGAGCGATCAGAGAATCCGGCGTTCCTAAAGTGCGGTTGCTTTTGCAGCTGGAGTCATATCATCGGCGTTCTCTGCGCATTTGCTACTTCAGTACACACTGTTTTTTAACATTCGAAAATACTTCGTTCACTTATGACGATGAAAGGTTCATATGTCTCTCTGTCAACCTTGGCAAGCTTTTCGCAATTACGATCGAGGATCCTGATACACAAGTAAGTTTCCGCACTGAAAATCCTTCGCGCCTGTTTTATACGCTTGAAGTAACAGAAAATATATTGCCCACTGTTCCCAAAAGATTCGAATCTTTATGTCTTCACTCGTTCGCCAGTTGTAAAACGATCAGGGAGCGAGACAACGCGAAAAAAGACGCTATAATGTATGGTAAAGACAACTCGTGAATTATAAACATTTATTATAAATTTGATTTCAACGTGTCGACGTTAAAACGCAAGCAATTAAAACCGTTTTTTTCGGGAGAAAGAGAGGGAGAGAGACGGAGACAGGCTTCACTGAACTTTGTACTGAGTCTTTTGAGGCGGGCTTGACAACCTTGTAAACTCTTTGAAGCCATTTACATTAACCACCAGGATGCGGGTGGTTCTTATACTGAAGGGCAAACAGCTCTGAGTCGTTGGTAAAAGAAAAAAAGTAAATGAGAACGAAGGGACCCTGTGACCAACACTGAGGAATCCTTCGTTGTAATTTTCAGGCAAATTCTTCCACGAGGCTGAGAAAAAGATACGCCCCACATGTGTGTGTTCATGCATGTGTGAACGTTTCTCTTGGTGGATATAGTGGGATATAATGACGCGAGGGCTAATTGTAAGTAAAAGGTTTACGGTCCAGCGAGTTAACGAGCGCAGCACCATCGCTCGCCACGGCTCTCTCACAAGTGCGTACGTAAATCCGAAACGACCACCTGCAGCGCACCACCTAAGCGGCTTCAGCGTGCCATACGCACCTATACTGCCCGAGTGTCCGCGAAAAGGGAGTGTTGATAGGTCGTAAATGCGACCTTAGAATATACACGGTAGGTATACGTATTCGTAGCTTCCAGGAATTCGCGAATTACTATGTTATACACCTTACCTAACAGTCGTAGTGGTCGATATTCATATTATGGCGAATAATTTTCATAAGAAAGTTATAATAATCAGTTAAACAGAATTTTACTTTGATCGTGGGTTTTTACGGAAACCAATGGTTCCAGAATATCTAATAAAAAGTCTGAATGAGAATTATGTGTAGCAACGAACAAAAATGCCGTATTTTCGTCATACAATGAATATTTCAACCACAAAATAAACAAAAAGAAAGAAAAACAGTGAATTGATCAATCTAACCTAATCCAATAATTGATATAGAATTATATAATTATTATAGAATATAATTATGATATAATTATTATAGAAGTTGAATAATTTGAAACAATAATCGAATTGTTTTTTTGTGTGTTTATGTACTTATAAAATGTGCCTCAACGATACGCTGAAAATTTGTGGATAATTAATCTTTGTTTAGATTTCATACAAGACTAGAAAAGTAACTAAATAATTTTACAAAGTTTTAAGTGAATCGCTCATCAATCGTGCGAGCGATTGATGAGTAACTCGTAGACGGTTCTATATATCTCGATGAAGCGTAACTACGTCGTCAGATTACGTAAGAGAGGCGACTGTTATGACAGATTGTGGGCTCATAAATTATGGGAGCTCGATTCCGAGGTACAGCGAGATTGAGTCGAGCAGCCATTGCTCCGAAAGGTTATAGTGTACTATCTATATATAGTATTCGTAATATGTATATCGTATCGAATGATCTACAGCGCAGCACCACCGATAGATCGATGACTGACCGAGCAGTGGGCGAACAGCTGCCGGGCCCGACCACCATCTGACCCCTGACTGAGGTTGATCGATGACTTCGTCAGCGACCCCAACGTACGCGATCGCCTTCGTGGCGCGCTCTCTCTTCGCATTCTTTCGCTCTAACCTTACTTTATAATATTGAACGACATGATCACATCCACACAACATCGTAGCTACTTGAGATTCGATAGATGAGTTTGATCGTCCACGATACGACCATCTCCATGAACTTGGTAGAGCGTAAAATCAAAGATTCATCATTTTTAGACTCAAGCTTAGTGAGCGTCCATATCAGTGTGTAAATCTTTAATCCTGTTTTTCAAAATTTTATTCATTGTGTCTTAGGATCGAATTTATAGTCCCAGGTTGGGATTTCAATAGAGATTTTTATTCTTCAAAAATCTGTAGCTCAATTTAATAACGATTTCATTTTGTTGACACTTTGTAAACTGAGTTTTACATCTCTCCTTTTTTTCAACTCAGTGCATTTTTTTATTTGTTCAGTACATTATTTTTTTACTATCTTTTGAACTTCCCTACTCTCAGTATTATTTCCGAATATTTAATTATAAACCATGAAAAGAAGTTTCTGCGAAAGGTCATTAAAAGAAGTCATAAAATGTAAATTATTGGAGAAAGTAACTTTAAGTGCTACGCATTGTACGTTACTTTTCTTTTATGCATCTTTAAAAATAAATTTCCTTCTTTTTCCGGAACAAGACTCAGAAAAACTTCAAATAATCGATAGAACGTTTCGTTGATCTTCCCATACAATTTTTCTTACAATAAATACATCAAAAACAGATAAAAATAACAAACATATATTACATCTCTTGTTCTATAATTTATTTTTTTGCCAAATGACAAAATGCATTAATCAAATATGTAATGTTTTCAATATTTCTTATAACCGAATAAATTATAAGGTATTTTTGGGCAGGCTATACGCGTGACTTTAAAGCGTGCCATCACTCGTTTCTCTTTCTGCCATCCATCAAAGTGCCCGAAAGAGGATTACAAAAAATTTCTCTAATTTTAGGATAACACCCCCGTGTCTATTCCTTCCTCCGTATACTCTTAAAAACGTATCCATCATAGCGGCAGTAATACGCAGGAGTAGCGCGCGGCAACGGCGATTGATTGTATCTCGCAATTACGACCACCGAGTGAGAGAGATGAGGCGAACAAATTACCCGTCAATTTTGCAAATTGCACGTTTGCAGAACGAAATCTCTTACAATCTGGAACTATCGAGGTTAGCTTAGTCGGCGCGAGCGCGAAACGCGAATGCTCGGTGTTGTTCACGTGCGTGTTTTACCGCGTGCGCGCCCTTCATCGCGTTCGATCTCGCGCTCGCGCGCTCTTGAGAACGCCCGGCGTGAATAGGTTTATATATCTCTTTTGCACGCGCGCCTCCTTTTACAAGATGTACACCTGTCGTCGACAATGTTGTTTAATCCGACTTTTATCCAATGCATCGCATAGTATTCAAGTCGTAATTAATCCTTTTTAACTCGAAACACTGGTAACGAACGGTGAAGAGCCTTGGAATACGCAACAACCGATCGCATAGTTTCTCAAGGAATTCTCGAATTTCATCTTATCTTCCTGCGGTTCTCCACACCCGCATTAACGCATACATTGATCGCGATATCACTTTCCAAACGCACCTGCTACAATCTCAGCTCTCTTCGAATCCTTGAAGTATAATCTCGCACCTGGAGATCTTCTCGCCTAGCCGAGAAAAGTGACCGAGGCTTTTATCGCAAAGGGATTCTTCTACGCTCGTTTCGTTGAGTAAAGCGAATCCCAGGGCAATTATTTCCCGTTGAGTTTGCGCGAGGATATCCTCTCAGGTGCTGTTTAGATACAGCCTGTATTTGTGTACCTTTGAAAATCCACGCTGCTTATGTCGCTGCGCTGCTTTTGCTGTTTTGCATACAAGTGCGCAGGAATCGCTGTGGATTTTCTGCGCACAGAGAGCTCGGTGTATGTACTTGTATACTAGCTGTGCGGCATTATAATACCAAGTAGCGCAGAGAGTCGGGGTGGGCGGCGGCTTTACTTTCGATTTTCTTGTGCCCGTCGCGAGTTAGTTCGGGCGCGACCGTAACGGGTGCGCGAGCGTTATACGGGGAAGACCGGGGTTAGTTGTATCAGAGGTAGATAGAGTCAATCCATGGTTAAGGAAGTCGGTACACATGCTTGCCAAATCAGCGCTACATTATGGATTTTTCTAACGAATAACTGTCAGGTTCCGTTGATGAGTGTCTCTGATGTTTACGTAAAAAAAGTATTTGGATCAAATAAATTAGCGTTTGCCGAAGTTCGGCAGAATTTTTATTTGATTCAAACATGTTTTAGTCAACTTTTGATTGATCTAACTAATTTTGACATTGACACAAAAATTCTTCATTCCATCTCTTGATTTATAAAATTTTCAGTCGTCTTTATCAGTTAATATAGGAATACAAAATATAACATACTAAAACCTTTTTTTTGCTGCCTCAGCCTCTTTGAGAATCACACCAAACATTGGCGTTTTTAAGCCGACTTTTAATAGTTATTTAATAAAATAATAATAATTCAAGCTTTTAACCGATATACACGGTAAATTTTTCTTGCAATCTAAAGCAAAAAGTGATCCAACTAGCCCCGGTTTCCCCTACCGTCGAGCGCTCATGCACAGTGTGGAATAAGTTGAGAAAACTTGCATACGTGTGTAAAACAAGTGCAGTAAAGGTCGGATCTACGCGGTATGTCTATGCACAAAGTGCGCCTACTGCGAAGAGAACTGCTCGCGATTTCAAGGCGTACTCAAGTAAAAGCGCAACTGGCAATGGCAAATGCATTCGCGCAAAAAACATTAACAGAAGCGGCTGCTGGTACACAGAGTTAAATATATGTATATTTATCTTATAGCTTCTTTTCTCTGGATTCCATTCACTGCTTAGTTACCTATGGTCGGGTGGCTTTGACCGGGTAGAATGCTCTAAACATAAATGGTACAATGGTTGGCCATCTACCTATATGATTGTACTCACAACAGTCATTGGCCTGCAACGTCGAAAAAAAAATGTTGGAACATATAAATAATTTAAATAATTGCAGGTAAGATTTATCTGCAAACGAATAGAAAATCTGTTAATTAATTTAACACCGACAGGATAGTATTCAGCGAAGATAAACGGTATAACTGTTGGGCATCTACCAGTAATTGGATTCACAACAGCAATGTTGGGAACATTTTTAAAAACCTGTAAGTAATTTAAATAGTTGCAGCTATAATTTATTCGTAGAAGAATAGCAATTCTGTTCATTAATTTTGATCACAGATGTCTTTTTTTTATTTGAAAACTACATGTTAATTTACATTTATTTACAACTGTGCACAACACGAATTAAGGGTGTACTGAAAATATCTTGATTAGAATTTTTCTCTGAGATATACTGACAATGACGGATAGTTTAGTACATTGGTTCAAAGCTTGTTCCTACATTTTGGGGACCTTTGAAATGAAAAAGTAATCCTGTGTTCCATGACTCTTATTTTGAAGAAAATCAAATGACAAAATATTGCAAAAATTGAGTGTTGAATGAAAAAAAAAAATTATAACTTTTTAATTCTAATTATCTTTAGCTACAAATTCAGAATAATAATCTTAGGATGTGTTACTTAACAAAAAAAAAGATATAGCCCCGTAGTGTGAAAACGGAAAGGGAAACCTACAGAAAATATCTATTAAAATCATATACCGGATGTATTTTAAGTAATGACAGCTTCATTTGAACCTAATTATTTATTTCAATTAAATACGATTTTATTATATTCAACTAAAATTCTATTAGCCCGATATTTAACGAACCAAAAAATTAATGGCCAGTCTAATACGATTTTCCTTGATTGAAATAAACTTGAAAATATACAAATCGATATATAAACGATATTTTTCAATTTTTTTACTGTCGGTTCAGTTACTGATTTGATGCATAAGTTTTCTAACAAGAATTTATGAAACGTAACAATTTTCGAATAAAAATATACCCTTAAGAAAGGCTGAAACCTTCGACATATTGTAGGATCGCATGCATGAACGCGAGTACGTAGTGCAAGCGCGCATATATATAAATACGCTGAGTACATTATGCGCTCTCACTCAAAGAGTAAGTACTCGCGCGAGTGTATTAGCTCGCGACGCTCGTGCTGTGTTCATCTGAGCCCCACAGTACCACAACCCGAGTCCGGCTATAAGTGTTCTTATGCTTATGCGAGAGCGCGAGCCCTCGGCTCGACTTGTGTACGAAGCACCAGTAATATCGAAGGGAGATAATTAATTACCATGTGCATGTGCCGCAAGCCCAGCACCGCACATAACCCCTCGCACATATCTTCTGACATCTCAGCTCTGTTTTACACTGTGAATATCAGTGCGTGGGCCTATAGATAGAGCAACTCGCTGCCGCGCACGGTACACTTGGAGCTGAGAATCATTAATTCGCTGCATTGAAAAAAAAACCTTCACCCTTTATGCATATAGTGATTAAAAATCGAAGGTCTTTCTATTATTATTGAACAAATTCGCATCTTATTATTATTATTATTATTATTATTATTATTACTAAGGATCGAGCGCTGCGCCCCAGGTTGATTTATTTTATTTTAATTTGATGATTCAATTGGAGCAAGCACAACGTCATTGCAATGGTATATTTTCGCTCTGATAGTAGCCCCAACAAATGTTTTTAGAGTAATTTTTCGAGACCAACGTTTTTTGGTCGATTGTCGGAACCAAAACGTCCAGAAAAAATTTCGGAAACAACCACTGTATTTTGGAAAAAATTGAGATGTCGAATTTTTTCGAAAAAAAATATTGATAGAGTATCTTCAAACATATATTTGGAGACGAATTAGCAAGCGGCCGTGAAAAAATTCGTCGGGACTCCAAATAAGAATCACCCAAATGACACATACATCCGGCTACTTTTTCTGAATCATTTCCCCGGCGTTTTAGAGCATTTTACGAAAAAAATAAATAAATGTTAGTATAAAAACAAAGCTTCCTCTATGAGGAAGCAGAAATGTATTGCTGCGGTTGTATTATCATCGCTTTAATCACAGAATTACTAATTTACAGTGTAAGGTTATAGTTCCGTTTCATACCAGGTAGCAGATTGCGACGCGAACCGTAGAGCGTGTTTAATCATTCCACGCGTCATGTAAAACGTAAGTTAGAAATCAAGAAGTGATCAGAGGCGGAAGAAGGTGCCGTCCGACTACCTAGTTTCTGTTAGTCTGAGAGATACGAGGGAGGAGCAGTAGGAAAAGGAAGGTTGGAGCAGCGGTGACGGCGGAGCGGCATCGGCCGCGAAACTGCAAGAGTCCGGCTCGAGCTGTATCCATAATACGACTATCTCGTGATCTGCACTGGTCGGCGCGGCAATGCGCTTGCAAGTAAGCAGCATCAGCCAAGGCCCTCCCGCAACAGCGGCGAATACTTGGGCGGGGGAATACGTACGGCGCGTCGTGTACGGCTGTCGGGTGGGCATATACACGCCACGAGGCTCGATTGCATATTGGGCCGTAATTACCGAGAGCCTGTTACCCTCTGCCTGCTTAGCTTTACTTAGAACCTGACCGCGTGCAAGGAGCGCAGCACCTGTGCTCTCAGCACGCGGCGCACCTCGCGTCTCTCCATATGGAAACGCGTGCAAACTTACACGAATGCTACACATAGAGTGCAGAACGTGGCTGGAATCATTGCTATGTGTGGCCGCGACGCTCTGATTTGAATGATGCGATCTCGAAACGTTCCCCTTTCGCACCTATTCTGCACACCTATTTATCATTACTCGCCTTATTTGCTTTAATAGCTATTGGATTTATAAGGTACGTCGTCTAGAATTTCTTGTTTTTTTATTTTTATTATAACTAAAAAGAAGAAAATTAGATTGCATTGAAATATAAATATTGTAAATAACATGTACAATTATCGAATTATTCAATTACAACTTTCCACAAACGTGAAGTTAGAATCAAAGTTAATTGGTATTAAATTTCCTTGAAATTGACAAATTTTTCTTTTTCCAACAGCGTTGAATAATAGTATGCATTAAAATTTACATATCATTCTATTACGATTCACACTGTAATTAATTCTTATTCCAATATCACTTGAATATATTATCAAATATTATATCACGATAAGAACAGAATAATAAATCACATTTCACGTGCATTACACGTGAATTGATTAACATCAGCTAGACATTAATTAACTTGGCATGGAATTCTTCGATCCGTAGAGACGTATATTCATAAACTACAATACGATACACTCCTGGAGCGCGACCGCGGTACAAGTAAAGCTCGTTGAATTAAGAGGGTTCGGGGGATCTGGAACGCGTGCTCTGGGGCGATATAAAGAGCTGAGACGGTGGCAAGAATCGTGTGTGCAGTGGCCGGCGCTATTAAGTTAGCTAACGAACGTCTCGGCGTGGCGCGCCTTCATTAATAAAAGAATATCTATGTACTTACGACTGCATATACATACATATATATATATATATATATGTCTATCTGTACGTATATATACATTCAAAACGTGTATAGGAATATGTATATATACGACGGGCCGGGTCTCCGGGTCGGCGATGATGCCCCCGGCCGCGCCGCTGTTGCGGTGCAACCGCTCGGCGGCTCGGTGGTGTACAATCAGCGAAGCGTGCTCGTAATGACCATTACCGTCCATCCGTCTCGCTACTTCGCCTACTACGGTAATGGCTCGTGTCCGCGATGCCCTCCTGTGGTAAGTTGCGAGCGAAGATGCTGCTTCTGATGCTACCTTAACAAAGTGCAAATATATCATACACACCCTATAACACAATACACCATTTTGCTTCATCAAGCTTTGTTTACATGAAAAAAAGAAGCTTCAGAGCTTTTCATTTCAGGATACCTGAAAATCATCCAAAAGAAAAGTGGTTTAGAAAAAATGTCTAGAAAAATGTTTAGGTCAAAAAATTGAATTAATTTGTTAATAAATAAAAAAAAAAACGCTTTCGAATTTTGCTGAAGAATATATCTAGGAAAATATCCTCCAAATTCCAAGTGAATCGGTCAAAAATTGACAAAGAAATATAGTACACCGTTTTTTAAGCTATGTTTTAAGCTTTAAAAAAAAACGACTTTCTGAAACCCAACAACTATCTTTCCCCCTTTATGAATACGTCACTGACTAAAGCTACGAAAGGACCCGACACAATTAATTATTAAATTAACCTTCACAACCTTGATAAAAATCGCGGAATCAAAGATGATTCAATAAGCTCCGGTCTTTCCTATTTTCGTAAAGCCAAATGATTTATCTATAAGACTGTGTATTATTAAGACGAAGCTTCCGATAATAGCCATTCTCGACCTGGCCATTTACTACATACTGACCGGAGTATAGCGTGGAAGCACCGGAGCACCACGTTAATATAATGGCAATCATGTTAATTATTGTAAGTAGAGCTGTGTGCGCAGCTACGCCCGCCCGTGCTCGCGCGGTAGCCCCTTTCTTTCTTCTTTTTTTTTTCTTTTTCTTGTCTTCCCTTCTTGCCTCCCCCACTCCCCTCTCGTCGTAGTGGTAACGGCGTGTGCCACCATTACGGGGTGCGTCTACCGTGAACGCACGCTATATTCATTTCTATCCAAGCTGTATATGTACGTGCATTTACCTTCGACTTACCTCAACACCGGAGAGGAAGAAGGACGAGACGGACGGTGTGCCGGCACGGGGATCGGGCGCCGGGCGGAAGACCAAGAAGGGGGACGAGAGCGCGAACCAGAAGTCCACGTTCTCCACCCCCCGGGGGGTTTCGCCTTCCGTTTCCTGCTACAAGCAATTAGTGCTGTGTGGATGTACGTTTCCCCTTTGCTATGTAATTGAACTTTCGTCGATTTTCATTATAGCGCACATTATATTTTTCGTGCTCTTGAACACACACTGAGAAAACTATACCTGAGAAAAATTATCATATTAGTTGTAAAGAAATATTTAAAAAATGTTTAAAAAAATGTATTTCAGCTTCTGGTGCAGGCATTGAAAGCTTTCAGAAAGTAAACTCTGGTATGTCATGATGAAAGATCATCGTTAAAACAAGTTCATAAAACTGTTTGCAACAATTTAATTGATCACAGTTTTTATTGTGAAACAATATTTTTCTGTGTTTTATATACGCTAACGAAAATGAACAGCAAGCTTCCATTACAGGTACTGAAAGATTTGATACATGAACAGATATAGAGTAAATTTAATTTAACGGCTAATTAATAATATTTTGGGTAATTTGAATTTGCAAATATTTTTCACAGTATATCATTTGTGTTATACGTGGACACAAAAAAAAATGCTGCGATTTATAACATTTTGGATTTACAAATCTAAAAAAAAAATCAAAACGAGTAGTTATAAGTACTTACATTCAGCTCATTATGGGAAATGTCTGAGAGGTTTAGAGGAAATTGTCTCAATTGTCATAAATGTGATACGAATACATGTTATTCTCGTAAATTTCCATAGATAGTGACACTAGGGATGCGTGAAGTATGCCAATATAATACTCTTTCCAAATGCGCGCAAAAAGAAGTGTACAATGGAAAGTATTACAGAGGGAAGAAGATATATTTTCCGTAGAGCTATTAGCGTTAATGAAAAATAATAATTAACGAAGCGCAGTTTCGACTCGGGTACTTCGACCTCCGGTTGCGTCGAGGCTCTTTATAAATTCAGAGAGTCGATATCACGAGAGAGCGCGCATTGAGGTCGATCTTAATTAGCGGTAATTTAATTAGGATCACCAGCGTGACGTCCAAGCGTGTATGTACTATGCTTCGCGTTGCTTGGGGCAGGTCCGCGAGTCGACCAGAATGCATAAGAAGTGAAAGAACAAGAAGAAGCAGAAGCAGAAGAGCGTATACATACAACACAAGTACCCTCGATGCGTGTAATAATTAAGACGGGCGCGCGCTCAGTAACCTGTCGGAGAACGCTGCTCTCGTCATGCAAGTTGACCGCGTAAATTTCTTTCGCCGGTGTCCGACGAGAGAGACTCTGAGCGCTATCTAGCTCGTGCTCTGTATTTTATGACTTTATAGGCGCTCGCAATAAACGGATAAACCTGATTGCCGCTACACCATCCTAGAATGCTATACACGACCAACCATCCGTAAATTATTAATTTTAATGAGTAGAGTTTGATCCGGAAGCGGCGCCGCACATCCGGAATTCACATTTTCATGTGGTTGTTTTCTATATAATAATGAAATTTCATCTTATTCTACTACGCCAACAGATGTTTTCTGGAATCGCTTGGTAATTATATACAAAGTAATCGTAGTTGACTTCCTAGTAATCATTGCATTTTTATAGATCCGAAAGTGTTAGCGATTGGTGAACAGCGACCCGAAGGTGAACAGAACTAGTGATTACTGGTACCCAGGTAGAAATTTTCTGATCTTACACGCGGTCCAGTCATAAACTATTAGGTTTTTGCCTGATGATTACGTTGCATCGTTACTCACTATGGACTCCACAGCAACTGTCATCATGACCTCAAAACCTTTTTTTATCAACTGCAGCTCCTGAAGAAGAGCGAACATTAAAATCATTGAATTCACCGTATTGACTATGATGACCGACAGCCTATCTAATTAAGATTATACCAATATTGATAATATTACAGTAAGATTATACCAATATTGACAGTTATAATCATATCAGGTAGTGGTCCGGTACACTCCGGTATTAGACACCGATTCAGAATTTAGCAATTCGCCAATTTCTACGTGTGTACCGCAGGATAAGAGAAAGGGATTAATACCAAACATTGTCGGACTTACAGTTTGAATTTCACGCGAGTGATGTTCTTGGGCAGTCGGAGCGTGGCGTTTGCATGTAATCAGCCCGGCCGATTATACATCTCTTGCACCGGACTGGAGAGGTATTCTATATCCAGAACCGCGAGTACCGCGGCATCCAGCAAGAGCGGTAGGAGAAGCACCTCTACCACCGGCAGCAACAGCAGCGGCTCTCGCTTTTTAAATTTATTTAGCAGGCCAGGAAGCCGTTAATTCTGCCGGCAGTCCCGCGGTAACTAATTAAAGGTCAGGCCGGTCTTATACCCGTGGAGAGTGCAGCAGCAACAGCAGCAGCAGCAGCAGCAGCAGCAGCTCTTCTGTGCACTGTACCTGAGCTCCTGGCTTCGGATAACGTACACCAGAAATAAGCTTTACGTATAGTGCTACTATACGTAGATATGAGAAGTCGTCGGTACATTATACAAAGGTGGATGTCGCAGTCATGGGCCAGTAGACCGGCAATCGAGAATGTGCGATTGTAGCAAAATCTACAGTAGAGTAGACCGGAGGTAGTTGAGTTACAGCCTCACCGAATTTTTTTTTATATATTCAAGAGTAAAAAATTATAACACAACGGTCTATTCCTGGTGTACTGATCGATGACTGGGTTATAACTATTTTGTAGCAGAGACTCGTGGCCGGTACCTTCTGACTTTGCAAAGCAATATAAGCCCTCGTTTCCGGCGCTTCCTACTCCATCCACTTTCATCTACGCATGCATAGATACACGTTCACATGTAACTATATAACTGAGCGATAAACGATCAGGTTGGATGAGGATCGAGTCGCGAACCATCCCGTCGCGCGTTCTACACTAACAACATACCAACACCGGATAATCTCCCTCTGCTAGATCGTGTTTCACCCATTCTCAATCACAGGCGGACGTACGATTCGTTTATATAAACTAGCAGTGGTGAATATGACCCACCAGAATATTTCGATCTGTAACATATACAAATTTCAACAAAATTGAGATATACAGGTATTTCAGTAGTGAAAATGATTAAATTAAGTTTGCTTGATTTGAGAATATTTGAATTAGTTCAATCGCATATTTATTAGTTTCAACATTGATTACAACTTTGTTATCAGTGCGCGCTCTGCACTAATTGTCGTTCCTATGCCATGCGGTCGTTCGTCCGATATATCTAGTAATTCCAAAAATGTCATAATTATAAGAATGAATTATCAACACTTGATGGAAATCCTCCAATTTTATTCCGATTATTTGTGTCCTCTCTAGTATTACACGTTATCTTTTAAGAATTTTTATAGAAACGTTTTCATGGAAGTACTACCTTAATGTCTGTTATCTCTATTTTGTCGCAGTCAGCTACTTTTTTTCAACATCGCAATTACTTGAGCTCACATTGGTACGCTTTAGCGAGCTGGGTCATATTGACTGCTGCTGCTGTAGTGAATAATCTTCGCAATGCTCACCCTGGTCGTCCTCGGCGGTCTTGGGTCGTCGACGGTCTATTAGCGTATCTTACCTCTCTCAGCTCGTGATGAACGTTGCACTCGATCCACCGATGTCGAGAGAGGACCATGATGAGCACACGTTCGTGCTCATAGTAGTACAGCACCTTCGCCACTGAACCCGGGGCGCTGTACTGGCGAGCACCGCGATGCGGCGGACGTAATTAATTGAATGGCTCGGTGGGCGCCCGAGAGAACCCGGAGAGAAGAAGCTCGCCAACGAATGTTTTACGATTCCATAAATGTTTAAGCGCAACCTTATTCGAGAGGGAAAGAGAAAAAGCGATAGCATCTTCTGGCGAGGTTCTGTTAGCTGCATATACAGCAGCGGGGTTCCTTCCGCTCATCAGGAGCAAGCGGTACCATACGCAGTTTCATTCTCAAGGATGCACACTTCGTCTTTATTCGGTGGCTCGTGAAATTTCATTTATTTCGATTTTTTTCCATGCAGATCCTGACAAGTTGAAAATATTCTTGAGGGTTCAAGTTTATGATCAAAGGTGCATATTGGGCGCACTGTTGAAATTATTGAACCACTTTATATGAAATCAGAAATCTATGAGCTATCGCTTAAAGTTACTTTAAATCAAAGTGAAATTCCCAAACCCAAAAGTGCTTAAAATCACGAATGTTATTATTTTGCCACCGTCTTTTGCCACCTGATGTATTCTTCGTAAATGATACAAAATATTATTTAACTAGTCAAGGTCAGTTCAAATCGCGTACAAATGAATATAAATGGTTGTGGTACTAGAAAGCAATACTATGTGACGATTTCTTCAAAGAAAGTCTAGTTGATTCAAGCTTGACTTTGATCATGGTGCAATAAGTAATTACACAATTAGTCTCATCCCTCAAAATACCCAATTCTCCGCAGTTCCCAAATGTTTCGGAACAGAAATGGACACCAAAGGAATAAAAGAAGTATTTTTAATGCTTTCCCGACTGGATTAAAAGTGATTACGCCTACGAGATATTATTATTAATTGTATAAGAAAAATTACTCTAAGTTATTCATATTTATTGTAAAATTGTGATTTCTCATTATTAATTAATCATATCTATGCATTTGAAAGAGATGCCGCACCTCTTGTTTCGAGACGTCGAAAACAAATTCTTCAAGAGACTCTAACGCTTCGATCTTTAGAGACATAACTTCGTCAATTAGTATTTCACCAATTAGGCTCGAAGTGGTGAAAGTATGCAACAAAAGTGTATCTTTATAAAGCTTGGAGATTGCAATGGTCCGGGGATATGCAAGTTGAAATGAAATCATTAGTGTCTCGTGCATATCGTGTTGGTCCGGTGCAAGCAACCGCGTGTCCTCACGCGCGGCTAATGGTCACCGGTAAGTCCGCACGCCAGTGTCGTTGCGGCTAAATAATGGTATTGTACACCGATCGGATTTCTATCGTTAACAAGCCGTGCGTCGACGTACGCAGAACTGAGCAAAGCAGAGCAAAGCTAAAGTGAGTGCACACGAGGATTCCGGGCATAAAAATCGTGAGGCAGTAACTCAGCCGCTCCCACAATGCGTTAGCATTAACGCACTTCTCGTTATAAGCCTCGTTCGCTCGCGTCGTCGCAACTTCGTTCGGGCCACATGCGTAAGTGTTGTACTATACAGTGAGATAACTGTGTATATGTGTGTGCTCTGTGCGCCTTGTAAGGCGAGGCCAGACGCGACGTACAACGCATTACAATTGTACAGAACGCGAGCGTAATCTTAGCGCTGCTTCGTTGCGCTCTTTTCCACGTCGAAAGCCTCAGGCGTATTATAGTACTTAGGTGTAATATAGGTGAATACGTGGATCGAGGAATATCGTCGCCCGTCGTTATAGAAACCCTGCTGTACGTTCACGACATAACCTGGCGACTAACGAGAGAGCCTAGTTCTACGTACAATAATGTATAAATACAGCCGGTATACAGCTTATCGAAAGATCGTTTACAAGTCGCTTAGGCACTCGATCATTCTCATGTTAGAGCTGAAGGACCGAATAATTTGGCGTGAGTTAGATTGAACTAAAAGAACATCTCATTCAACGTTGTAATTATCGGTGAGAAAATAGGTCATTAATGGTGTAGAGATGATGGTACGAGATTTATGTTGATTTAGCTGGATCATCTTGTACTTCATCATATACTTTAATAAAGAATAAGATTAAAGCACCGGATGAAGATTTACTACTTCTCATTTCAAATATATTATAACTTACCTTGAATTTCATAAATTCAAGGTTGATTGCTAATAAAGTCGACATTCTCTCATGTTATTTATTCACAACCAAGGCTTTACTCATCCTAAGCCGACTTTACGATATTGAATACCTAAGTACGTGTGTTTTGTTAGTCAAAGTTGGTTGCAAGAGTTCTCTTTTTCTTATGAATTCCGGATTATTATTTATAATTATACACGTTGATGGGAAACGAACTTCATTTGTTATTTTTGCGTAATCATTTTTTTATCGACTTCTGAAAAATTGGTATAATTGCCTAATATAGACACTACTCGAAATGCATATACATAATCATATCATGAGAAGCTATATGCACTTGTTAGAGCATGCGAACTCTATCGTTCCAAGACCCACTCCACATACAACACACCATACAGTCATATTATCCTTCATATTACACGTCGTGCCACGCTTCGAAAGAGCCGTCTGGTCAAGTCTACGCTCCGCCGGTGCGTCCATGTGCAGTGGCAATACAGCAATAGCAGGTTGAGGTGAGAGCAATGGGCCGAATAATTTGTTATCGCCGCGCGATGTGGCGTTGTCACGGTGCGTTGACCAATCGTGTGCTTCTGCATATGGCTGCTGTTGGTGGTGCTGCTGCTGCTGCCACACACTCTGATCCTCGACGTCATCCTTGTAGTCGTGCTGCCTGGTACACCAGGCCAGGTAAGCCGGTAGCTACAGCTAATAACTACAACCTATCAAATAGTTGCCAGACCTTCGAGAAATATGAAACGAAACGCGTTATTAGGCGCTCGGGAGCGCGAGAATATTATCCACATATCATGCTACCTCAACTCCTGACATATGGGCAATTAACTAGACGTGTCACGGAGTGGTGAGAATGGCAGAGAAAAATAGTCAAACTGTGCGATGTGTGGCAATTATCTCGTTGGCAGTATCATGCTTGGATTTCTTGACGGCAGCTGGCGTCAGAACACACGATCAAACGTGGGTCAAAGTGATAGTCAGATTGTTTAGGTCTGGTGACGCCGGCATCTGGCAGATTTAAGGAGGTGAGCTCGCAAATTCTAACCAGTTCATGTCAATTTCGTGCGTTGCTCGTAACGCCCTCATGATAGCGATCAACTTTCGTTTGAATCATGACCCAATCGTTTCATATTACAATAAAAGTAGTAATTCGTACTGAGAATGCCTAGTAGCGTTATAAAAAGTGAAAACGCACGTCACATGAACCGGAAATTACAGCAAAGGTTAAAAGCAGGTGATATGAAATTAAATATCAATGGTAAATGATTGGAAAAACTGAACGAATTTATTTGTCTATTTTATTGGAAGAAATATTGTTTATTGAATCGAGTAAAAATGAATAGCTTAAACTTTTTGACAGCAAGGATTAGCTAGATGTATTTTTATTCAATCTGCGTTTTTAAATGCGAGGCAAGCAGGCTAAGAAAATGGTGCCATATTGGGAGGTAGTTCGAAACAAAATAGCCACCCTATGCGTAACTACTTTTTACCTCCTTACGCCGTATGACGTCACTGGTATCAAGTGTTCACTCAGCCTAATCCTTTTCGTCGGTCGATGTCGCACGTGCAGTACCCACGTTCAGTTTGAATGAGCATTCTTTATACGGTATACTGTATACAGTGAACGTCGTGAACTTCGCTCATCGAACAGAGAAAACAGACAACAAAGGAGACTGGACGACTTGATTGAGAGTAACGATCCTGACTACTGACGTACGCTGTACGTATTCACTGTCTTTCAATCGTCCCAGTCCTTTCCCGAGAAGTAAAGCGCCAGTTACCCTCAGCTCCTATGGTAACATTCCCATGTAACATCTCATCTGCTATGTTCAGCCATTCTAGTCGCTTGTGCACAACCTTCCATTGATTCGCTCACAAGTTTCGTTCACGTACATTACCAACGACCTCTCTCTCTAGATGTATATATATATTTATATACTTGTATTCCGAGTTATATTTACATATGACAAGACCAATTTAAAGAACTTGTTTTTTAATCGATCAAACGATGTACACTTGAACGCATTAATTCAAAATCACATCTTGCTCCGAGAACTCTAATTACGCACTCATTATTCATATACCTGTAAGCGGAGAATGTTCGCCGTGTTGAGCATGGTCAGGGTCGCGAGATAGAGTGCGTCCAAGAGCGACAGGACGTATTACAGGAGTATCCTGTACAAGCGGACAGGGTGATTCAAAGTAGGTATTAGACGCTATACTGCGTGGTAGATTAAACTATACCGTTTTGAATTCATATGATCTAAGACTACATCTTGGATTTTTCATTAATTTGGACTTTCGTTAATTAATTATAATCAAATTTGAACACTTATTCTGTATGTCTATAATCAATTTTGGTTAATTTCAAGCATCCTAATACGTAGTTCACCTTTCATAAAAAGATCATGAGTCACGACGATGTATCTGGAATCCATAGTTGCCGTTTTATTCGTCCTGTGATTGATCAACAAATGATACATGATCAAGTTCATGTATGGAAACTTTTTGTTTGTTTCAAATGTCAGAACTCGCAGTAGGAGACCCGGGCGCTTGAAAGCGAAATTAAAGCTTTCGTAGAATTCACTTTGTAAATATAAGTAACTATTTTTGGAATTTCCTCAGCATGTTCACTCAATAACATGTTCAATATTATGAATAACCCTGTACAGTATACTTAGGCTAGATCTTTCTCAGCCTCGTTGCGTCACGCGGGGTTGCCGCTCTGGGAAATTGTCGTGAACGCCGAGTAGGAAATACGACGAGGAAAGGGAGAAGTTTGCTTCGGAGGTTCGAAGAACGAATGTCGAGGCTGTTGGTAAATCTTGAATGGGCTCGTACACCGGATCTGCCTGACGTAGATATACACCATATAGCATAGCGTACTGTAGTACTCATGCAGCGAGGCAGGGAGAAGAACTGAATGGAGAAAAGTGAACGAGGATCCTCTACTGCTCCCGCGTCCCACCTTCTTCCCCTCGTGATCGTCCAGGCGCTTTAGCTTGTATCCTCCTTTCTTTCCAGCATGTAGTATCTCTACTTGCAGTGAGTGGTGGTCACATAACGTGACATGTGAGCAATGCTTACTCTCCCACAACGAACGAACTGCAAATGGCGGGTGGAAGATGATGTTATAATGGTTGGGAGTCGGACTCGGCATGTTGGACAGCATATAGCGAACATATTTATATAGCATATACATATATGTATACGAAGGTGGTCGCTCGAGAACTCGCGCGGACAGGAAGTCAAACTTCTATATACGTCGTCGACTAGGGTAAGAAGAGAGTCACGCGGATCTTCGCATGGCGGGCTTACGTTCGTTCGCAAACCTCCTACGCGCACGCAACTCATTCACCGACCAGTGCGGTATGCATATGGCTTTTCTATCCGCGGTACCATCGACGAGAAGCCCTTTTAGCCCGTATATATGCTGCGAAACGCGTTGAATCGCTTATAACCCAAAGCGGTGGTATATACGATGTAACGAGAATGAGAGAAGGAAGAAAGAGAGGATGACTGAGAGTCTCGAACCCGCGTGCACGCGATTCATTCACGAATGCGATTATTTTTTTATAATTCATTGCGGCGAGCGGGGAATTAAGCCCGCAGGATCATGTACGATACTTCGGGAGCTACTATTTAATAAGGAATCGCTTATTTGGTTCGCGCACGTTGATGTTAAGGTGAGGCAAATGGTTAATGTGATCTCAACGAAAATTAAATATGTTTTACTCGACGGCAGCTGCTTGATTACATACAGTCTGTAAAGCCATTGATAATGGTGTACTTTTGAGTAGTTATGACATCCTTTAGCGCACCACATCAGGCAAAACTTTTGTGCTTATACCACTGTATCATGAAACATATTTTAAGGCTGCTTAACTTTTAACTGATTCTTTCTGTGGCCATGGATGGATTCAATGATCACCGCCAGGTGGCAAAGTGACAACATATGATTTGGAAATTAGTCGGCCAATATCGACTTGTAATAAGTTTGAATTGACAATCGTCTTGTGGTAAAAGTCAGTAGGCGATAGATCGCAAACGCCTCCCAATAAGAGGGGTCTGAATTATACGGAGACTTTATCTCTTTTAACCGAAAGCACCATTAGCGCAATGATGTTTCAGCAGTATACGCGTTGAATTTGATAGCTTTCGTCATCAAACTGTTTACCATTCGGAAACCTTACAGTTTTTCAGTTAATTATCTTTCATGGTAATTCAGGCCTCGTTGAGCCCTTAATTGCCAGTTCGGGCCTTAATTAAGACAGTAACCATGTTAATACTATTACTGGTCAGTTTTACCAAGTATATGCCACCTGGTTGATCGGGTAATGTTAATCATATCATTGTGCTCGTATTTACCTTTCCTCGTAGCTTCGTTGTGCTAACTTCTTTGCAGAAATAATTATTTTATTAAGTTTTGTACAATCATTATTTCACAGCTTTTCATACAAGATAGGCCCTCATCCACTTAGAATGTCTCTAATAATCAATCTGCAATGTTATACAGAAGCAATGCGTGATACGACATTAACGTGTTTGCACGGGTAGTTATACCATTCCTTCATTCATAAAGCCGAGCCAGACCTTGCGTGCTTCGCTGCCACTTTTCCCTCCTATTTTCTCGTTTCTGTCCGACAACCAAGTCCCCCTCGCCCCTATGTTCTACGGCGGATATTCGCTCCTCTCGCAGCTGTTTCGCCTTTTCACTCCTCTGTTTATTAATTTTTTTTTCACTCTTCAGCCGGTATATATTCTAGCCATCATGTGAAGAGCTCTGAAGAGGTGCTGTTGTGGCGAGGAGATGAAAGAGCCAGAAAGGACGAAGAACATGAAGAAGAGGACCAACCGTGGAGGAGAGAAGCGGCCCGGGATTGACCGACGTAGCATCATCGGCACTGCTCCGGCGTGATTGTTACGTCAGAAAAAAAAGCGCTGGAGCAAAAAGCGTGGATAATTTAAATTACATTTCTCATCATAACCCGCGAGCTCGGTTTAAACCAACACCAGCTTTTTACTGGACACTTGAACACAACTCGCCGAGAAGCTGCAGCACTGTGCGCGAGCCAGAAGAGAGACGAACAGAGGAATAGCAGGCGGAAAGGACAATGAATAGATGGAGCTAGGCGCCTTCCACTGTAGCGACGTGACTCTTCGACACTCGCTCGTTGATCTCTGTGGGCTCGTTCACTTCCCTGTGCCCTAGTTGGGTTCTTTCTGGTCGAAGGATTCAAGCGAGACTGCACAGTCGAAGTATTAGTAGCAGTGAGAAGGAAAAAGAAGATGAAGAGAGGAGGAGGAAAAAACGAAGAAAGCTTTATAATAAGACAGCGTGTAGATCGCATGTGCACGCGGCATCTGTGCACGAGCAGATCGCGAACTGGGCGGCTCGCGAACAATGGGCCGAATCTGAAGACTCTTGGCGAGTCCTATCGCGGCTTCTCCTTCTACTCGATGCTCTGCCCTCACTGCGTATAACAAGGACTTAGCAACACAAGCGAGTGCAGGACCTGTGCGCGCCCCTGAGCGCGTATGTACCGCAGAAGACGCGACCGCGGCTACAAGAAGTGAGAGAAAGAAAGACAGAAAGTGAGAGGGAGGTGGTGTAAGAAGCAAAAGCGTGATCAGGAGCGTGCGGGGCGTGGATACTGGAAAACGAAGCAATGCACGCCATATATCAACACTGTACCGATAACGAGGTCTCCCCTCCCTCCCACTGGAGGCTACCGTGCAAGCCGGTCGACGTCGACCGGTCGACCGGAATCTATACGTTACTGTGTGCAACTTCCCTGATCGTGTGTTGAGAATATGCGAACTTGTTCCCGCGATTTTTAATGACAATATTAAAGTTCTGTCTAAGATTATTTATTTTAAATACTTTTTGGTTCGAAAATGGACGTTGGAGATGGGAATACTATTAGCACCGATGAATTGGACTATAAAAACAAAATTTGTTATATATTTGCAAGATTTGATGATTTGATCCAGCGTTCATTGCCGCTTCCATTTTTCTTTCTACGTGATACAATAGGAATCATCGCCATATACGCGTGAATCACACAGCTGCTGAAGTAGAACGAAGCATTTAAACAGAGCTCTGGGGTGCTGAATGCAAGCAGTTCAGACTGTTATCTCGACGTGCGTGGTGCCAAAACGAGGAGACGTGTGCTCGACGCGATTTCATAAAGATTCGCCAAGCGTTAAAGGGCACCTGGGGCTTGGTTGGGTGAAGGAGACTTTTACGTGATCGGAATAAAGGCGGTATCTCTCTTCTCCAAAGGATCTCTCGAGCCGAGATCACAATAGAGCCACTGGGTTACGCTCCAGTCTCGATCGTAATTCCCTTCCGCCAACCTGGATCCAACGATGCCATGGTCAGTCGGTTGCCCTTTGAATTATATTTTGTTTCTTGTCTTTTTTTTCCCCTCTGTTCGATCTACATACGGATAGGGTGAGTCGTCCTCCGACTTTATTCTCTAGAGTTCGCTCTTACTCGTTCCTCTTCATTTCGTATAATAGTGCATATAAAAGGAATATTGTTTTTTTTTTCTTTTTTTTTTCAGCCTCGCACCACGGATGGGCACACTCGCTTCTCTACAATGCGTAGACAGTTTTTATTTATCTTTTTTTGTTGTTCTTTTTTTTATTACTACAGTAGGAATAGTAAAGGAGACGAAAGAGCGAGAAAGTATAAAAGAGGTGCTCGCTCGTCGCGCGTATACGCCTCTCTTGGAGGACATTGTAGGGCTTATAAGGCAATCCGGCATAAATCAAAGGGCTAATATACTGCGGCCCTGGTAATGCAACCGGGCTCCCCTCGCGCCGGAGGTCTTTTTATCGGCCAAGTAAGACAATACACATTTACATACATGCTTCTCTTCACGGGATCGCGCGTAGAACGAGTCAGCGGATGCACCGAACGAGAAGAGACCAACCAAACGGCACACACCGCGGAGGTGTATACCTCTCGCGATTTGCCGTTCGCCGACGAAGCATTATGGGCTTATAAGCGAAGGCCGCGCGGAACGCGCTAGCGCAAATAGCAATTACTGGCTTGCCCCGGGCTCCCTGCGTACTCCCTTCAACCCCTTCAACTCGTCCGTTGTGATTTCTTTCACTCGCTTTCCCATCCCTTTCATATAACCCCAAAGGAAAGAGATTTAAAGTGAAGTTATTGTTATAATTATAGATGATTTCTGAAGCACTTAGTATATCAATCACAATTTCGGATGAT
Source organism: Perithous albicinctus (assembly GCA_964016905.1). Taxonomy (NCBI): domain Eukaryota; kingdom Metazoa; phylum Arthropoda; class Insecta; order Hymenoptera; family Ichneumonidae; genus Perithous; species Perithous albicinctus. Next base: position 24,871,567 of record OZ024691.1, on the reverse strand, counting down.
CATTTTTGTCAAATTTCGAAATCAAGTTATGATTTTTAAATGTTTTATATTAAATAAAAGTTATACTCTGTGCTACTTTTTATTTACAAAAACAAACAAATTTATTATATCTTACCTAATTAAGATACTTGGGATAAATAAATCTTTACTTGATAAGTCAGCTGTGCATAAATAATATATATCAGCATCCAAACAACTCAATCAATATCACTGATTTTGACATGGCGTTTTCCTCTTAAAATCCTATTTAGCCAATAAAGCAAACTATGGAATAAATGAAAACATAACCCGAATTCAGTTTAATTTTTAAAAAATCTTAAAAACAGATTCCTAAGTGAATTTTTTTTTATTGCAAATTATTTCCGAACCACTTATAATGTCCCCTACAATTTGGTATCCGCTTCTTTGTCAAATTTCCAGATAAATTCCGCAGTTATTAAATATTTTATGACAACAGATTCACGTTATTGCTCTCCATGTTATGCTGTTGAAAATGTTTACAGTTCTTTACTTTTTATGCCCCAGTTTAAATAAAAAAATTCTAGATAACAAAACCATAAAGTAAAAACAACGTAAAACAGTACGCTACTTTATTTTCATGATTTTTTAATGACTCATTAAATAATGGTAAGTTACATTTATCCATTTTATACGTTAGCGCTTTTTCCTACGTTTTAGAAGTCAATTAAGGTTCCCCAATTAGGGATTACAAGCGATCCGCTGTCCAGCGACTATGGCGCTGATATTTCCAATGCCGCAGGACTAGATTCCTAACGTCCCAACGATATCCTATGCGGTACGATACATATATATATATATACATATACATAGACTAGTCACAGAAGGAAAGCACAAGAGAAGACGGTGATATGCTCGCGCCCGAGCGAAGCGCACCTCCTCTCTCGTCTTTCTTCGAAGGTTAACGAACGTCCCCCCGGGGCTCTGTTCATACATAAAACGTAAACGTGAGATAGAGAGAGAGAGACAGGATAGAAGATTCGCGGTTATATGCGTATGGAGAGGACTTCTCGACTGTTCAGGAGGCACATACGGGATTCGCGAAGAGCGAAAGCGCGCGAGAGGCCCGCGCGCGTTGACGCAGAAGAATTTAGGAGCGACGGCGAGAGCAAAGGCCCAGTTTGCAAGCGGCCAGGGTCCTTTGAAGTCTAAAAACAATGGCATTGTCTCTTCAGTCTAGCGAGTAAGCGAGAGAGTTGCAACCGAAGGTCCACCTTCTCAACCCCACCTTCTTATTTCTTTCCTCCCTACCCTCCACCCATTTCTCGCTTACTCTTTTCTCTTTTATCCCTACCCTCCCGTTTCTTTCTCCATCTCGTTTTCTTTCCCCGTTTGACTCTTTGGATCTTGCCCACTCCCAGCCGGGACACTTCAGATCTTTTTTCCACGTAAGAAGAAATGCCTGCTGGCCGAAGGTAGATCGGTACGGGCACTCGCATCTTCCTCTTTCCACTGCTGCCAATTTACATTTTTCATTTACATCGAGGCGGCTGCCGAGGACTCTCCGCCCGGGTCCTGCTCCTGACTGCTACTGTACGTAGCAGGACCGCGCGACCGCTAGCCCACCAGGACGCTGAGTCCAATGTGAAGAACACTGAGTCTCGCGCGGGGACGAGAGATCTTGTACCACCTGTGTCCACCACCGCTTCTCAGCAGATCTTGGGGAGGCGATCGGCTCCTGAAATTCACCGACGACGACGACGTCGTCGTCGGGAGAGACGACCGCGGTTACCGCGCTCGCGTCATTATATCGTTCCCTGTACTACTCTGTGTGTGCGCGCGCGATGCCGCGCCAAACTCTACAGCACAGAACTTTTGCCGCTGTGCGCAATCCGCGAGCAAGTTCGGCAAAGCGGTTCCACTTAAAATTTATACGTCTCCGATACGTATCTCGTGGCATCTACAGCGCACTTTTCGGGAGCACCGAAACACCGACGTTCGACAACACGAGGGAATTCTGTTCTTCGCTATCCCAACTTCAAAGATTCGATGTATGGTACCGGCACTTTGGGCTGAAAATGTCGCTATTGTCACAGGTTTTTTTTCTGTGAGGAAAATTTATTCCTAGTTAATCTACGAATTTGGAAAACGTATGATTGAAATGAATCGTTCATTTTTTGTTTTTTTTTTTTCTATAATTTAATAATATCATTCTCATCTCCGAAATTTGTTGAGTTTTTGATATCCGTTTACAACATACTAAAAGGCAAAAATACGAAATTCGTGAACCTGTTGATTCAGCCTGAAGTGTCTCTTATATAATTGTAATTGGAAAAAAGAAACACCCACCGAAACAATTAATTTCGGAGGCGCTCAGATATTCATTTACTCATCGGTTACATTTAATAATCGGAGTAAAATGCCGTTACACCAATGTAATTAAACACTCTGCCACTGTTTGCAATGTATTCATGAAAAAAAAGCATTACCCGGTGCTGACCTTGATGCAGTTAGAGTGCAGGCTCCGACGCAGATCCTGTGGCCAGAAAGTTTGTATAATAAACGACGAGGCTGAAAATTCAATCGGAATTCCTCAGGAGCAAAATAATACCGAGCGTAGAGAATATACGACTGGTGAGTTGGCGGTCCGCTGGTAGTATATTCGCGCGAGGAAGAGAGAATTTTGATATTAATGAGCGACTTGGAGGCACCGTGGTACGGTAGCACGAAACATTTATCGGTCGACACGCGTGGGTCCCACCGTGTACAGTCGTGCAATCGTGCCGCGGGGCCTTAATTAGAAATCATCAATTCGCGAGGATGGCTCGGCCGACACGCGAGTCTCTTACATGATTAAGGCGCGCCGGCGCTTTTAACTTGTCCAAACAAATGCTGGCGATAAATATTGACGTCGCGCCTCTTTATCGAAATTCTGATCCACTCATTCACTACCCTTTCTTCGGGCACCACCTTTACCTTTTGGTGCAGAGCTTCGAGGATTCACTGTAGTATATCTTCGCCGACGGCTATTTGCACACCATTTTTCACTTTAATTATTATGCAAAGTATAACGTGTACACTGTACGGATTTTGTTTCCAACGTTAAATCCTGCACAATCGTTTCTGAACGAAAGAAAGAAGGAAGTCATGAACTTAATGTACCAAACTGCATTCTATTTTTGACTACTTTTGATATATATTCAAGTGATTTTTTTATAGAAATACATTTATTTCTTTCCAACTCTGTTTTAAATTGGTAAAAAATGTAAGAGTTATTGCTTGCAAAAACGTACTTAATACTGTTGAGTTCGAATATCTGAGAAAAAAATAGTATAGAGTTCATTAAATTTAGAACAACGCAGAGTTCACAATTTAGGACCGAAATATATTTTATCATTTTTTACAAAAAAATAAGTCATACATTTTTAAAAATTCCTGTTATCATTGATGATTTAACCATATATTCCTTGTGAATTCAACTCAGCTACAAATTTCGACAAATTGACAAAAGTGTTTTCTTTTTCATTACATAAATCCATTAATATCTAAATATAGTACACTTAAGTATAGTTACAATTGTGATTGAACTGTCAATAACAATTCGACAAAAACTTAAGAATAACTTCTACGAAAATCTTCGTACAAGGTCAAAAGATAAAAACGAGTTTCGCATGAGTCGATTTCAAATGGTTGCTGCGTAAAACTCCTTCAAGTGTCTTTCTTCTTCATTTTTTTTCCTTCTAGTCTCGTGCTAGCGTCAGTTCTTCCCGTGTCTTCTTATCCGCGTGTCACCGAGTCATACGTCACTTTTTTTTTCCTTCAAAGAATGAATAATTTCATTCTCTAAGTCGTCGAGAGTTTCTCCAGCTCCCGGGGAATGACTTGCTCACGGGTCTCGTGTGTATTCCGTCGCGGTAGCTACACACTATACTATATATTCGTACACCCTTTCTCTCTCACTGATGTCCTCGGGATCTCTCGCGAGGACGCGCAAAAACGCCTCTTCAACTTTTTACTTGGTGAACTTCGCCTGAGCCGCGCGCGTTTCTCCCCGAGATGAAATTTCAAGCGAGACGCCGGGAACGTTAGGGATTCTCGTGGTGGTTGTTGGGTTTGCTGATGCTGCTGTTCCACGGGCAAGAGGCGAAGACTATACTGCGACGTCGAAGACGATGCCGACCCTCGGCACGCACACATGCGAAAAGGTCAGGAGAAGTCCGCGCGTTCACGTCAAGTAGACGCGACCATAAAGCTCCCTTCCGAGAATGCCACCGCAGTTCTTGCGCTTCCCTCCGGTTCGTGAAGATGGAGGGCGAGAGACTCGACTAAGGGGGTTTTGGGGGGGAAACTTTCGTTTCAAGTTATTCCGCATATTCCGAGGGTTTCGCAAAAAACTAATGCCATCGGGCCGAGGACGACTCTTCCATTTAAAATACTCTCTTTCCCCGTGTGGTGCAATGGAACAGGAACCGCATCTATCTGACATGAGTTGTGAGTCCGCACTTCCTTCACGCTTATTTACAGTTCACTTTTTTGCGGATACTTTGACAATGTATCGAGGCAAAAAGATGATATATCGATCAGTGATGATTCTCACAAGGAGTGCTGCGCAATTTATTCTCTGAAAATCATAATTAGATATTTGAAAAAATTAAAGTGACTCCCAGCACTTCGCATTATTAGTCCAAATGGTGATAAATTTTCGACGCTTTTTAAATTACTTGTTGAGTCAGGAACATATGTATTTGACCTGTAATAATGACTGTATACTTTTATTTGGAAAATGGTTGACTGATTTATGTGAATATCTGGTGATCTCCATTTTTCTTTAGTCTTATAGAAGAAGTAACCAGACCAATGATAATTGTGATAATGAAAAAAACTTTAGGCAACACCTTTCGAATTTCACTTCTTTCAAATTAATCGCTAAATAGTTCATTTGTTGCGTATTCTGCATACCTTGGATCTACTTGGTACAAGCCACATTAGTGAGCAGATTCCATTCTCGACTGATATATCAACATCGCATTCTTACACCGCATATTTTTAATCGTCTCTATATATCAAAGAGGGTTATCAATGGTGTACTATAAAAATTGCTCAAGTACTTTCTAGAATCCTCAATACGATAATTATACCGCCCGCAATTAAAGTCATTCCGCCGGATATAATGCAACGGCGATAATCGTTCATATTTCGGAGCCTGCTATATTCGTAGAAAATACCATGAATACGACCAGTGTGTATACACACGACTGACGTGTGTTCGCCAAGCTATTAAGACTCGGAGATCGATTAATCAGCTGACCTGACCCGTCGATCATTAAAGCAGTGCCTAGGTTCGAGCATTTCCTCAATGGTATTCTACTGAATAGTTGCTGCGGCTGCTGCTGCTGTTGCTGCTGCTGTTGCTTGATATGACGTAACGAGACCGTAGAATATCGTTGGTTGTCCAGATAGAGAACGAGAGCCCCGTTCACTTGGATCACGTCTCCGTTAATACACATCAGTCAGGATTTATTCATCACGATAAAAATCACGATTTCATTTGGTTTCCATATTAGACGTGAATGGCTTTCGCATCGATACCTCTCTCGACCTATTAGTCAACCATGTAACCCAAATTCAATTTTCTCGCTTTCGTAAAACACAACGAGCAACACAATTTTCTAATTAACGAAGGGGGGGGATAAACGAAAATGCTCGGTATTCTAGTGGCGTTTACGGGCGCTACGGGTTCTTCGATAAATTGCTTCAAGTGTTGCGTTACACACCGAGGACAATCACCGTCACGTAAAGCTTGTATCCCACTTCCCGTATAATACCCGTCATTATACACGGTTTCCCGCCACTGTTATTATTGTTATTATTATCATTATTATTATTATTATCTGTACATACGGTAGTGCGAACGTGGGTTTCAGAGTTGATCCAAGAATTGATACCCATCGTAATCGGCTCTTCCGTGAAGCCGATTTCTTTCACACTTAATTCTTTTTTTTCTGTTCAACGTTTTAGACGTTCTTTCAGGCATCGGTGCTATTGGCCACTCTGTAGTGAATGACCTCAGTCTCGTGTCTGTATGAAGACGACACATAAATAAATCGCCAGCTAATAAAAAAAAGTGAAGGGCATGGTCTATATAAAACATTTTGAATGCAGATCATAGCTAGGAATACATCAACTAATAACGGTCTTGAGAGGCCAATGGCTGCATAGTTAATATATATATGAGCAGAAGGATGTGAGGACAGAGAAGCGTGTCTGCTGTGGGTCAGGGAATCGCAGCCACGGATAATTGGCTCCGCAAAGCGTCGGAGCGCCAATTTTTTTTTTTTTTTTGTGGTCGATGAAGACTGTCAGAAGCGTCGGTACGTCGCGCCACAAATGCGAAACGCTTGCCTCTTCTGCTGCTGCTGGTGCGCAGGAAGAGGCCAAGGTTCAGAGGTCGACATCGCTAGGTCTTCCACACACATCCATATTAAGTGGCTCACTCACTTTCACGACGAACATGCCGCAGCGGCATTAGCAGCATCTTTCGGTGCATGCTGCAAGTCTTCGTATATGAATTAGGATAAGCGTACACTTCTATACTTGGGTACTATTTTGGGAAATTTTCATTTAAAATTTCTATGAGGATAAATAAATATTTTAAATATTTTTTAATATTTTTCAAATCCCCGAATTTTCTTTCACGGGTGTTCTTATTTCGAGAATGAGTAATGAAATTTCATTGACTACTTTTCAGCAACTCTGCATGCCCTTTTAATTGAATTTTCAGAAAACACGGCTTATTTTATACAGTATATAATTTCTTGACTCAGTCGATAAATCTCCGTAACTTGCCTCACTCTCGATAATCCATCGTAATTTCTCACTGCGACTCCGAACTGCAAAAGAATGCAACGAAAATTTTTATTATAAGACGCTTGCACCGCGTGCTCCTGGAAAAAAAATGTCACGAGAGCGGTTCGCCGTGTGTGTAGTAAAGAAATCTCGCGTGTTCGGCGACGCATACGTCGACCGTAACTCGAGTGACTCCTCGGCGTTGTGTGACACCTGAGGAATTCGCCACGAGTGACGACTCGCTCGCAGCCTCTGTCTCTCTCTCCGCTGAGGCGAGAACATCTCTACACGTCTGCGTATAATTTATACGTACGTATCACAGAGTACAGTGTAGTGTACAGGTTGATATACTACAGTATACATTTATGCAGGTACATATATGTCTCTCCAAGCTCCTTGGAATTACTATGATCCGTGAGGTGATTGCTAGATTTCCAATTCCCCTCTGACTTTATAATCGCCGCAAATATACGTTGTACTATGTACTACGTTTGCCGGACGGCTCTCACAAGGGTTATTGTGACGACGACGTAGTTTTCGCTGGGAGAAAATATAATCTTTTTTTTTTCATCAAGAAATACGGGAGCATCTCGACGCCATAATAAAATTATAATTCTTTTTTTTATATGAAAACATCTTCAATGGGATTTTGATCTCCAAAAATTTACTCAACTGCTTTGCCGCATTTTTGGTTATTGAGAGAAGGCTAAAAGTGTCCTGTAAAGCTAGACACATCCCACGGAACGTGGCAGAAATATTTAAGAAATGTTTCTAATATTTTATTACAGTTGAAATATATTGCTTCAACTTTGTAGTCAAATATTGCGAAACATTTAATTGCAAGTGTTACAATTTAAATTTTGTGAGATGTTGTTGAAACCGACGAGAATTACATTACTTCAGAAATTGACGCTACATTTTATTAAATTTATGAACGTTGTAGATAGACATTGTTTATTTATCGGTACAAGTATTTTTTATCTGTCTTTTTTAACGACTGAAAAGACGTTTGTATGTGAAAGTTTGAGGTTGCTGTAATGGGTCCGGTGACGCATGCAGACTGATGCTGTTTATGCTTCCCTCTTGATGACCGAATGATATCGAAATTTACCGAAGATTTTTTTTTCGCCGTCGTTGTTGTCATTGGTCGGCTGTTGCGTTGGTGGACGTGTTGGTAGAACTCGAAGGTCGAGTTGATCTCTCGTGTACACCGGCTGCTCTCTCGGTAATACATTACGTTCCGACGTTTCCAAGAGCTGAGAATGTCAGCAGCGGTAGCGGAACGTCGATGTCGGTACGGCGGGGTGCGGTGCAGTGAAAATACAGTCACGAAAATATAGTCACGATGAAGAATCTCCTTATATACTATTGTTATACATAGATACATCCGCGGACATATAATAGTTGGCTATGCCATGGCCGTTGACATTTAAGAATGAACTGGAAGCAGTAGGAAGTCAAAGGCCGAGATGAGAAAGAGGTGGAGAAGAAGGAGAAAATACAGTTGATATCAGGGAAGTAGATAGCTGAAGACGTGGTTGAAGAAACTAAACGTAAGAGGAAAGTAGACGATAGAATTAAATGCAAATTTTGCACTACAGACTAAAATTAAGATTCATCGATATGTAAAATTGAAAATACAATATGCAGTTTTATCTTTAACCACAATATATTTATATAGGACGTAATTTGATTAGAAAGGCAGTGAAGTAAAAGTAGTAGACACGTTTGAAAAAGTTGAAGAAAAATAAAACCATTTATTTATTATGCGACACTGTAGTGTTTTTTTTTTTAATTAATTGTATTTATCTTTCGAATAATTCCAATAATTCTAATAGTAATTCTAAAAGCGAGTTGCATAAAAAACATACTACAGATGGATTAAACGTGGGTGGACCACTTTCTTCGCTCACAAAACAAAAAGTAGCAACGATATTTGTTATCGATATCTCTGGGGCAATATATCACATTATTATCACACTTAAGAATTTTAGCAACAAGGGTGACTTTCGATTTCCTCATAGTTCGTATAACCCCGATCTCCTCCATCACCACAATATTACAAAGTTTCTATTCATAAATAAAGTACAGGAAAAACACACACACACAAACATGACACGTCCATATGAAAAAAAAAACTACTCAGAATCCCTATAATAATAACATGACGATCTTTGTGGACACGAGAAAGAGAGAAAAGAAAAAAAAAGAGCGTGTAATCGTTTGAGAGGTGGAAGTAGCGAAGAAGGGAGAAGAAGTGGAAGGAGGTAGGCGGCGAACGCGAAGCGACGGCGTCGTCGGTTCGGCCGGGTCGGTGGGATCGAGACGGGTCGGAGGTCACGGGTCGTACGGCGTATAGCCCTGACCTCCGACCTACCCCTACCATCTCTCCTCACTCGCGGACCCCTCAACGCTCTCTCTCTCTCTCTCTGTTTCGCTGTACGACCGTTCGCCCGCCCGCGCTCTACCTACACGAGAGCATTGAGATCCACGCGCGCGCGGTTTTGCCTCGGTCGAGAGTCCGAGGCCCGCGACAGAGCCGTACACTCTCGCCAAACACGCTAAAAATACTACAAACTCGTAGTAGAGTGTAGTAGAGTAAAATCTAACGTCGCGAGGTTTCGTCTCGTCTGACTTTCTCTCTTTATATTTCATCTTCCGGTCTTTGTCTTTGCCGGTGAAACGATCGCGATCACTAAAACGTTTTTTTTTTGTTTTTTTTTTTAATCTTATTATTACGTGTTTAGTGCAGTTACATATACTGCCGAGAGTGCTTTGGGTGGAACGCGTGTTCTCACGCGATCTCTCGTGCGACGCGTACAACGCATCGCAAGATCTCTGGACGCGAAGACTGCCGCGATCAGCAGGAAGACGACACGACGAGTGTTGTGCCTATGTGTTTTTGTGTATGTGTGTGTTTGTGTTTGTGTTTGTGCGAGGCACTGTGTTGATAATAAGTTTGTGTGTGAGTGGAACATATCTGCCACTACTGCTGGAGTCCGCAGTGACCATTGCGGGTACGAAGCTATCTTCTAGGCGCGAAGGTAGACATAGATAGTGATTGTGATACAACGTTTTTTTTTATGATTGCGATCGGAGAAATTGTAGTCGTCGGAGCGACAATTAAGTGACAAGTGTTAATTGTTAGTCTGAGGATTGTTATCGTTGCACGAGGAGATTATTGTGGCGCGCGCAGTTCGGGTGCTCTTTTTGATGCACAACTTCTAGGTTTTCGTTTCTCGCGTTTCGTTCATAATTCATTGTCCAAGTATGGCCAGTATTTTGGTGGTATAGCATCTGACTCTGTACACAATTAAATCTCAACAGATCACTGAATGTTTCACAATCCTACTCAACACATGAAAAATAGAGCTTCGAACGTATATGCACTTATAAAGAAGCATTTGGAGCAATAGCCAAAACTTAACGAAAGTTAGAGCCACAACCTTTTTCTGAAAACCCGAAGAAGACAAATCTTAAATGCCTGCGTACTATTTGTTAGACATCATAAGAATCAAAGCGGGCCAACCACTTCACTTGTGTTCCAAATTTCAGCTCAATCGTTTGAACGGTTCTTGAGTTATATTAAACTTGGGTTATTGAACTTTCGAAGCCAACGCATGCACGCACGCGAGCACACACGAACATTTTTTTCTAAACCATTTTTCTCGACGTTTTGGTCCCTTTTTTAAGTATCCTGACATGAAAATCTCGAAAAATAAATCTTCCTCCACGAGGAAGAAAAATGAATTTCTTTTTATTTCTTCATCTGCAAAGTGAAATAATTTCGTAGCTTTGTTCGAGAAACTTCACGATGCGTACCTGCCACTATCGCAGAAAACTGCATTGACCATTAAGCTTCTAAAGATACCTCGCACGCACACGCAAGCAACGATTTTCATACAAAGTCTCTTCATGATTAGATACTAAGACGCACTATCATGAGGTTCATGGAACGTTTCTAAAAAAAAAAAATCATACAACGTGTTTTTCTATTTTTTAATTTGCAAACTATAATCATCTCACACGTCTAATCGAAAATCTACAAGAGATGCATTGATGCATCCGAGCGCAGCACTAATGCGCCAGTGGAGGATTTATCTCGCTATATATTTATACCAGTGACAGATACAGAGTTGAGAAATCGTAGTAAGGAGGGTGTGTCGTACGGTAATATTGAAATACGTTATACCATATAAGGCTTATCAGGCTATTCGACTGTCTAATGACGCGTGACATAAGCACGTTGCGTGTAACCCCTCTTTAGTTCTATCCCGTCTCCCACCCTTGAGCTGCATTGCATTGCGTATATGTCGCATCTCCTTCCAACACTCATGAATCTAATCCAGTTCCATGACTGCGCTGCAGTCTGTGTTCCCAGATTTTTTTTTGCTCGCTACTTATTTCTTTTTTTGCTCACTTCTGAGGCTACGACGATGAACTTCGTTCTTTGCGGGGTCGTTGATTGCTGCAAGAGACTCTCGGCATACCGTAGCGCGCTGTTACAATCTAGCCGGAAATCGTTGGACGTCGTGTATTATACAATTACGCACGATAGAATTGCGTACGATAGAACGTTTCGTTGAGTCTTATAGCTTTCACTCGATTGCTCTTTAATATGCCTCCATGCGTTTATTTTTTTCTTTCTTTTTTTTTTTTTTCTTTATCCGTTCTACATTCTAGACGAAAGGGGCAATGTAATCTTGCTTTATCGCCCTAGCCAGGGTCATTGACGCGATTTCCTGGCTCACGTAACAGCAGACAAGGGCAGGGTATCACGAGAGAGTTCACGCGAGCTGACAAATAAAAGTTGAGTTTTATGGTAGTCGTGCGAAAGCCCGGGTATCCATGAGGTTGCCGTGTGTCGCTGAATCGTCGTCGTAGTTTTCGTCGGAAATGGTTTTGGCACGCGCGCGATCCTTGACCCGAACGGAGAGGGAGAGAAACAAGAGCCGCGCGAACTCGAGCGCTGCGGAGAATTTAACCTACAGTGGAAAAGGTCTCACATACGCCAAGTCCGCTACGGGGTCGCGAACTTTTGGCTTGTTGCCGCAAAAGAATTTTCGTAACGTCCTGCTGATTCTATTTATGATTGAATGAAAAAGTTCTGCTAAATGTTGACATTGTGGAACTTATTCTCTGTGGAAGCTCGTTAATAGTGGTGCCAATATTGGAGGTATTTTATGTTTATTATTTATTTACTTATTTTATATTTCATTGTAACGGTATGATCACAATATCTTTGGTCTGGGGATCTTTAAAAAAATCCCGCCCCTGCTTAGCTGGTATAGAATGTTGTTACAAACAGAATAAGACGTCATAGACTTGAATCCTATGAATGCTTAATTCTAGATCACGCGCGGAGTTTAAAAATCCTAAAGATTAAAAAGCCAGGGAAATAGTTTATTTTAATCTTGAAATAATATATTTATTTCACGTTCATTGGATTACTAGAATAATAAATATAAATCTCTGAAACTCATTTTTCCTTTTTACTGAATCCCCCACCCACCTTTTTAATAATTCAAGTGAAATCTTATTGAATTTTGAGAGAAAATAGATATTTTAGACCGGTGTTAAAAATAAATAGCATCGTTATAAATGTATTCCATCAAAATTTAACATGTTCGCTAGCTTGGAAAATTGAAAGCATAATTCGAGTAGAGGGGACGACGAAACACGTATGCGCAAAGTCAGCATGCAGCAGAGAGGGTGAACGGTGTCAGGACCCGGGTGACCTTTCGCGTGCGTTCTCAGCGGAGTTGTGCAGTCTATAGAGTATCTCGACGGTATATATATGCCTATATATGCATACATACATATGTGACGTAGAATAAAAGAAGCTAGTACAAAGTGTATCTTATGTCACGTTCCGTGTGGCTCAAGCTGCGACCTTAAACCGTATACACTTGGAAACTCCGTGGACTCGGTATCAACGAGATTTCGCTCGTCTCTCTTTTTCCACCGTGCGATTGCTCGACGGAGCGACACGTTGTCGTCTTCGTCGGTTCGTTAGCGCCCGGGTATCGCGAATTCTTTTCATCCCATGAACGTACATAGTACTCAACTGTATAGCAGGTATAGGTAATGCACAGGCAGTATACCTCTAACGCCTGTGCGAGCAAGCGGATGACCCGACGTGGGCGCGGGCCACGCGTCGCTAATTACGAGCAATCAGCAGCGGTCTGTAGAGATCGTAGTACCGGTGCTCTCTGCGCTTGTGTACCCAGAGCACAACGTTACTGATGGTGCGAGCCGGCGTTATGCAAATCCCAGCTAAAGGGCAACCGGAGAAAGCTCGCGCGATTAGGGGATTGGCCGGTTTTACCAGCGTCGCCCAACGCTCCGAGAATCAAGTGTACCCGATCATGAGAAAACGACTACGCCTCCGGCAATGCGCCTAATCGAACTTACTTTTTTATATAGAGGGAATAATTTATTTTCTAATGCACTCCGTGAGGCGAGGACAAAGGATGTGTTTCATTTTAATTAATTCATTCGCATCAAATAAAATACATTTGAATAGGCTAATAAATGTTGCAAATACATAAAATAAAACAGACATTTTTTGGTTAGTTTTACAGAAGACAGGTTAATCAACAAATTTCAAGATTTTAATTTGTATTACCAGAAACAAGGATAGCTTCTTTAAACTTCAAATTTTTTACTTAATACAATTTTGTATTTGGGGGGGAATTGGAGTAGAAAATAAAAACTTCTACACAAAAGTATAAAAAAATGCATAAGATATATGCTGATTCATAATACTTTGGCTCTCAATCGTCATAGAATTTCGGTTGAAACAATTGCATGTAATCCACTTGAAGCGTCTATTTCCGGCCTGCCAAAGTGGAAACGACAGAGAGTCTAATCTCGACGGTGTCTCAGGGTTGCGTGTTTACCAGCGCTAATGGTGCTCCGTCTCGGCGCGTCGCTACCGGATGTACCAGAAGCATCAGCAGAAGCTCTCGCTGCGTACACTAGTATGCATGTATACCCATATTATATATCTATATAGTTACAAAGGTGTGCAAAGTTTGAATCAGTACGGACGCTTGTAGATCCGGTTTTGCAGGAGCAACAGCAGCAGAAGCAGCAGCAGCAGCAGCAGCCACCGGGGCTCGCAGAGAACGTGGACGTCGTACGAACGTGCGCCCGAGCCCCACCAACACCGCCTCCTTAACCTCCACCACCTCCCGGAGGTCCGCCCACAACGCGTGCTCGTTCATTCCAACGAGAGCCCGCTCAATGCATCCCCGGCCTTAACTCCCACGCCACGCGCGATCTCCTCGCACAGCTATTCCCTTGCGCTCGGCTCTTTTGCCCGGTCGTATAAACTCGCTACTTATAGTAAAGCCAGTTTACTACATTGCGGCTCCGGTATCCCGGCTGAATGGAATGGAAAATCCGAGCGTTCACTGACAAACGCAAAATAGTGATTAACTGCTAAGGAAAAATCATAAAAAAACGGCTGTTTGTTTCTGACGTTCTCGGCGATCCATTCCCGTATACGGAGTTACGATGGGGGGGGGGGGGGGTGCATAACGAGAGCAACGACGAAGACAGGTGACGTAAATTTGCCGGGTAACGTGCGGAAAATTACTCGACGTCGTTGTCGTCGTCGTTATCGTTGTACGAGCGTTTCGAATATTTGTCTTTACGATCTGCTTCATTCTTCGCTAAGTTTGCAAAGTTGAAAAAAAGAAAAAAAAAAAATAGGATTGCGAGGGAATGCATAGAATAAATATATTGAGCAATTGCCGTACGTGCAGCTCATTACAAAATATCTCAATAGAAAGGGCCTCTTCGATCTCCTTTTGACTTGGATATGTCTACAGAAACAGAGTGTCTTGGTACACACTTAGGTACTGCTATAATAGTATGCACGACAATTTTCGACCGAGACTTTATTGCGGATCTCTTGGTTACATGCACGGCTATCCTGGGTAGAAAACGAGATCTATCTAACGATCACGAGTCACCTTCTTGCGTACATTGCGCGCGAGTGCGCGCGGTTACAAGTTACATGCAACGACGTGCTTTACGACGCACGTAAAGGTGTAGGTGAACGCGGGAGTGCATGCTCGCAACACTATATAGTTTACCTTTCTAACGGTAAAGTGGTAAAATTGTACGTAATAAAGCAATCAATTCGTGACCACTAATCTCCTTCGATGCGGTTCTCGTTGCATGTCATGCTTTCTGTAGTTTAACAGAGACGAATCACCTTTTACAATTAAAAATAACACCTTCACTTAATTTGGTTGGGTAATTTGATTAATATCATTCATTTGTTTCATTTGAATCATTTGATTCGGTTAATTAATTTTATTATTTTTATTCAACTAGTTCATTTAATTTGGCGAATTCATTTAATTCTCTTGATTTCTCTCATTCGAATTAAATTTTCTTCACTTTATCTTAAAGTTTTAAGGTCTGTAAATATTTTATCTTGAAATTCGACAAATTTTTGATGTTACGAGGCACTCACCGAAACGAGTTATATCATAATAGTTGTCTTAATTATCAGCTCAATTACATGCAACATTTTTTTTCAGTGGATATCATTTGTTACTTTTATTGTTTGATTTTTTATCAATTTATTACCTGAATTTATTAATATAACTATAAATGGTGATACTCAGCTAAAAATTCAGCGACAACGAAATAATTTGAGCAACTCTATACGTGAAACGTTTCGTAGTCTCGTGAAAATTTCAATTTGTTACGAGAATGATCATAGAGTGGCGGCATCGTTCGCAACTCTCAGCAGCTCAACTGGTGGGCGCGCCTAACGCGCCGCGCTAGCACGATAGTTTCATGCATCGCCGCATAGCAGATTTTAAGTGCAATGTGCATGCCGCAGTGTGAATGTGCGCCGAGTAGCAGGTCAATACGCGATGGAATCTGCGCGTCCTCTCGACCTTTCCCCACATATATATATATCCTCGGTACTGCAATGCGCTCCATTGCATAGAATTGCAAGAATTCTCTAATTTCATACTTGGGATCCCCAATTCCTGTTTCGATTATTTCGATCCATCGTGGGAATTCTAATCAAACCTCTAGAACCTCTCCGGCGGGATGATTAAAGCGCGATGCCTCATGCAGTAGATTACATCGAGAGTGAAAAGATTCACGACTCGAGAATTCTTTGTGATTTATTTCAAATTGACCGAGGACAGGTATAATGTACCAAAGCATAATGAGATCGGTGTGGATTGGACGCTCGATGAATCATTGAACGTTCGATAGGTGCTTGGTGGTCGTGTTTCTCGTGTCGAACGACAAAAATTCCAGACACTCGGGTACCAACCGACCTAATTGACAAGACATTCTCCAAGCTTGATGGCAACTAATAGCCCTTTATCGTGTCGCGATTCTGATTTAACGACGCGAGAGCAGCTCGAACGTATACATTACAAACTGTGTACAAACTCGTCTTAATATCCCATTAGCTATACACACAAATATATGATGCAGCTCGAGGCTAAATTCCTTTTTAAAAAAAACTCGGTCAGCCTGTATGTTGAGTGCGAGAGAAAATTGTCGAAATTGTTGTTCAGGCATGGTGTCGATTCCAGTCGAGTATTTCGTTTTCTTTTGCTTTTGCACCACGTGCGACGTAGCAACCTACGCGTTTCATGTAGTAAACTGAGGAAAATGAAGAAAATCAAAAGATTCACAACGGCTTTCGCGCCCGATGTCGATCGGGACGGCCCGCAGCGTTGTACAACAAGCAGAATCGACCCGTGCTGCACACATCAGACACGTGTTTTATATGCTTCGAGGAATCGGCAGATCGTACAACACGTATATACGCTCGTACATTCGAGAACAGGGTGGGTTGGATCTCGCGAGAGCTCTCTCGCTCTCTCTCGAACGTCCAATTAAACGTGAACTGCCGTTGCGTCTAGCATTGGAACGACGGGCGAGTCGATAGTCCGCAAGTCCTATATTGATTTAATTATCTCGTTACAGTCGCGCAAAAGCCAGCACCAGATAGCCAGAAGTCCTCGCGCATGTACAGGAGTACCGTGTTGTCTGGCTATAGACAACACACATGTGGAGCTAGGCTGATCAATTACTAAGAGCCAGTGGCTCTTGTTGCAGTTGCAGCTGCACAACTGATCGTCGAATCGTCGTTCTCTCTTCCTATCGTACGTCTTCCGAATGCTCGATTTACTTCCCTTTCAAATTCTTTTATTCGTCTCTCGATGTTCATCCCCCTCCCCATTTCCCCTCGCCACGACTCGTTGCTGATTTATCGGCGTATTTCTAATCAAGCGAACGGGTCCGCGCGCGCGCCAAGGAGAGAGAGAAAGAGAGAGAGAAAGACTGTGTATTATTTAACCTTGTCAGATAGCCGTGTTCCGTCCAGGACGCGCGCATGCTAAACAGTCGCTACGTGGGTGGTGGCGGCAGCAACAGTAGAGAACAACCTCGATGAGCTGGCAATCTTACTCTTTTTTCTTTAGTTCAGCCCTCGAGAATTCTCGTTAATCGATTGATTACTATAGCCGCGTTATTATACCGTACGGGATATCGTAGAGAAGAACTACACATTCTTTCTATACACAATTGACGACTCACCCAGTGTTGCCAGACTAATTATATTTTTTAGATTTTTTTTAAAATTGAATAACTGTTTTTTGTATTGGCAGGTTTCGTGAGGAACGGATTTCCGGAAAGCGGAGCTTCGATCGGTCTTCAATTTGGTGAGTATCGTCATTGTATTTATAATTGAGCTTTAAAATACAAAAGTAATTACAAATAAAATAATATGGAAATGTTCTATTATGCTTACATTTCAAATAGTTCATAAGATGCAGACAATATTAATGCGACGAAATCGAAGTTCTAAAGCAAAATTAAATGTTAATTAGGAAAATTTAAAAATGTTAATTAGGAAAACAACATTTTAAAATAGATAAAGCTTTATAAGTCACACCGACCGAAGCCATACATCGTAAACAAAAATCACTTGCATCGACTGAATCATATGTTATAATTTTTCTACTGGCATAAAGGACTGCGGAAAAACCATTCGTATTAGTCGGTTGCTTGAACATTGTAAGATGTCATGTTTCACAAGTTTCTCGGAATTAGAAATACTCGGAAGACCGAGTATTCCACTTGTTACAGTCGCAACAAAGTACGTACCTAGAGCGTATAAAAATAGTAGAGATGACGGAAACGTAAAACACTGTTCTCATCAGAGATTGATTACGGGTCGATATTCCCGGCATGGAAATGTCAAGGCCCCACCTCAATGGAATTCTAGCGCGGTACCCACGTCGAAGTCCGTGCGAGGTTGCACTTGAATGCACGCCGGATGACACGAAGAAGACTGCACTGAACGGACGGGACTTCAACTATAGGGCTCCGTGGCTCCGACGAACCAGTGATTGAGTTAGTGAAGGCATACAGGATGTAACCGCGCCTTCAATGCACGCACACATATAACCGAGCTCGAGATTCCGTTCATCGAATACTAAAATACGATGATGGTGGCGAAGTTAGTAGTGCTGTTGCTAGTCGAGATGACCGGATCATACGCACACGCGTGCCTCTCGTCCAAGATTCTTCTGACTTCTTGGCTATCTCACTGTAAGTATAATAAACATAATCGCGGTAGCCCGATGAGGAGGCCTTGGCCGTCTCCCTTCGGTCGTGCACGGCACGCCCACAGCTACTACAACCGCTCGGGCACGCGGTCCGTCCGCGTAGCTCAGAGAAAATACTCTCTGCACTGGCAATCAACGGTTTTACACCTGAGCTTACTATCTGTCTCTGTCTTGGTGCTCAGGGATGTATAGGTATAATGTGTACCAAGTAATTGAGGCCTGGTACGATCTTAGAAACAAAGCAGGGCAAGAGTATTGCTGTGTAGTAGAGACTAAGGTAAATGTGGCAACCAGACGATGAATGTCACCTCTGTGCACCTGAAACTATCGTGGAAAACTTTTGTAACAACAGGGAGTATTTGATCTGGGATTTATGTTATCAGGATAAGGTGAAGTCAAGAGTAAATTACCAGTGAACGACCGAAAAATTTGTTCGGACTCATGGAAATTCTTTACCATGTAGATTAACATTATCTGTCGTTAAAATTGTGACGCTCAATTTTTATTTAATTTACTTGTTTTTAGGAACTGACATAGTAAAAAAAATGTAGCTTCTGCAAGGTTTGATGTTCTGGATGATATCCTGGATTAGTCATGGGAAGAAATATAATTTAAAGCGAATTCGTTAGCACCACACGGCGTCTCCTCCTATTCGTATAAAATATAATTGCAGTAACACTTTTCTGAACCGGACAATATTATTCCATAGACTATAAGAACGTATTTTTTTTCGACTCATTGCACTTAAGTCTCTAAAAATGACTTTTGTGTTCATCGAAACATCTGAAAAATGTACACAGACGAGGACATTAAAATTATTCGTCTCCCAACTCAAAATTTTCCATCTATTTTTGAACACCGGTCATATTTACTCAGTTGTCAGAGTAGACTCATATCGTAACGACTGAAGGTTAATTTTTAACAAGAGATTTTGAACATGTATTGCAATACAGTCCTGCGTTATATTCTTGTGGCTTTCGTTCTTAGTTCTGTACCTCTTGGTGTAGATAGTGAGCGAGTGAGCACGTTGTTAGAATATATTCTCGAGACACAAAAAATCCAGTAGAGTGCTACGAGGTCATTGGGTTCACGTTCACGGCAGAGAGCGAATATCAGACGAGACGCGGGAGTTCGGAGCGATGGAGCGCGAGCGCCGCGCGGACCAGACCGAGTGATCTCTCTCGCGCTGCTAGTACGTGAGCTGCTGGAACAAACACAAAAAGACGTAGTAGTATATGCTGCTCGTCGGGTTTCTGTACGCGAGGATGAGGGACGTATAGCTATGCTATAGGTGCGGTATAGTGCAGCAGTACGTATCGGGAGACTCGGATCGATGATAATCATTCGAGCGGAAGCCGTCTCTTCGCGGTTGCATCGCGTGAGCGGACAGCAGTGCCGACGATCGAATTTCCTCGGCATTCCGGCGGCGACTGCTGCCGCTGCTGCTGCTGCTGATGCTGCTGCTACTAGGATCTCCACGTCTACACCGCGCGCGAGCGCAATCTCACCCTGCATATGCTGGAAAGATGTCCGATCCCCGTGGTGCGATATAATCCGCAAAAATAAGACGTAAAAAGGGAGGAATAAAGAATGTTGGTAAAAAGATTGTCGATCGTGACGGTCTGCTGGTCTCCAGTACGTCGATATTGAATAAGCTTCCCGTGCGAGCACTTAGTGCGGTCGCAATGACGTCTTGTCGGCCTTGGGTGTAAGACCTTCGACTATCGAGTCATTAAAGGACACTAACCCAATGCTTAATGGATTTATATACTCGACGCAACAGTGTCGTTCTTCTTCTTCTTTATAGTAATGAGTTCTGTTGGACTTGCACTGCGACTTGATCTCAATGCAGGGTGGTACAGGGATTTGAGGATATCTCACTCAATCCTTTGCAAAAATGGTCTTAATGAAAAACAAGAAATTGCACTGTCAGCTAAGAAAGTTTAATTGAATATATATTTATGCAGCAGTTGAATGTCGATGCAATGATTTGAAAAAAATTGCTTATTTTATATGATATATCTAAGAGCCTCATTTTATTCAAGTCAATTTTTTGTTTTTAGTGATTATCGAAAGTATTCATATGTTTACTAGAAATATAAACTAAGAAAATAGTCAGCTACACTGTGCAAATTGGTGACAGCCACGTTTATATAATTGTTACAACTATAAACAGTGATAAATAAATAATATTACGAGTAACTACTTGTATAATGAAACAGACTATATTCTGCGAATTATTATATACATGAATTTTTTTCAGTCTATCATTTTAACAACTGGATTTATTCCTTAGGTATACTATAGTTTTGAACATTCATCAATTAATTTTAGATTGTTAACATCAGATTTTTTTTTTCAATAATCCCTATACATTTAAAGAGCTAAAGTCAGGTAGATCGTCTTAATCGAAAAGTTCTTGGCCAAAGAAAATTCATGAGATTATCTCCACCTCCTTCGAAAATAACAGCAGGTTTCACCGTACGTGACAGAGTCCAGGAGCTGGAGTATCGTTGGTCTGACGTATCGAAACAAGACTGGAAGGCTCATGGCTCAGGCGCTGAGAGGTTCGCGTACACGCTCGGGCCATAAGTCTATACTTATGGCCTAGGTGGTAGATATGGAGCGGTCGATAATGATCCAATATACTGGTACATCCTCGTGAAGTAATTACAATGATGAGCGAACCGCTACCATCGCGGGGATATGGCGTTCATTCGCTCTTGCTACCTTGCTCTTTTGCTCTTTCGAACTTGCTCCGAGACCTAGGCGTCGAACTGGTCTTATTCGCCTGTTTCTTTTACTTCTTCCTTTTACTTCTTCTTCTTCTTCTTCTTCATCGTCTATATCTTCCTCGATGTTTCTTCTTCGACCTCTCCATCTTCATCTTCGTTTTACTACAATCCGAAAGAGCCAACTACTCGCTCACTTTGCTCCTACACTAGAACACGGTATAGACAGTAGCATACAGTATACTGGACTGTGGAGTATACCTATGTGCTCCTACGATCCCCCCGGGCCACTCTACAAGAGCAAACAGTATCTCTCGGGTCGTCACGGGGCCACGGACCCACACTACTCGATGATACTGGATCCTCGCGCTTGTACGATTTTCTCTCCTAAGGAATTATCGCGGGGCCACCGGACCGAGTTCATTCGGCCGGAAGTGCGTCATCATCATCGACGTTTAGGCTCATTTGAAATCGGGGCATATTTCTTTGGGCATTAAAAAAAACGGAATAAAAAATGATAAAATGATGTATGCTTTATCTACAGTAGGCTCATTATTATAATTATATGACTTTACAACTTAACGAAAAATTTCAGCTGTGAGTACCCTCTCCGAAGAATATGAATCATATTTTAATTCACATAAAGTGTCAATTTAAAGCAAAATTCTTTATCTTTGACATTTTTATTCAAAGAGCAATCAACGTCATTATCGAACCCCATATTTCGGAAAATGTATGGAGCTAAATTAAGGTAATTGATCACTAACATCACTCGAAAGTTCCAAGCAAACCACTGACGATAGAATTTTTAACCAGACCACTGAAGCGTTTAACTTACGGAAGCCACCGGGGGGACCGGTGATGCATCCCTTGGGACGTGGCGTCACGGTCGGTGGTTGTCCGCAAGCTTGCGCCACGGGGCTCGTTGGTACCTTCAAGTTCATTCATTAATCTTTTTTTGCTGGAAGTAACCTGCTGTTGGATCGCAGCTAGAGCGAGAAATACGCGCGAAAATCGAGGTTGAATAAAGGTTGGTTGGTAGCGATTGGCGTCTGCTGTATAGGAAGGACATTTTTTTTCCAAACGTGATGATGGCGTTTAACAACGCCTCTCGTCGTATAGACCCTATAACAACCGATGTCCCAATAGAATCCTTTATATGGAAATATATATATATAGTCTGTCCTTTCATCGCTGATCACAGGTCACGACTTCGATCACGATTCAGAAACGATTCGATCGATCACGGATCACAACATCGTAGTACGGATACAGCAAATAGAATAACTCGATGATGACATAATAGCGTTTTCGATGCTCGTAAGAACAAAAGAGCGTTGCAAAACATTTGAATTTTTTCATCACGTACTTAGTCAAAATAAGCTGCTAGCAGCTAACAGCGATCAAAGCAATCTCTGGGAGCTAAGAATTGCGACGATTCGAGGCAATCGCTCGTATCACGAAGTAGAATATGAAATCTCAGTACCACAAAGTCGTCATTCGTGAACACTGCCGTATAACCAACAGCGCGTGGAATCTAAAACGTCCATATTTATACAGTCGCTCTCGCATCCGACACCTGAGAAATGATGCGCTAGATCGTCGTTGCACGATCTCCAAGAGTTGTATAGTAGTAGCGGCATAGAGGCATTCAACCTTGCAGCGATAGGAACTGTGCCGCATTTGACCCAGTTCGACAAGTCCGTAATCCGTCTCTCGTGGTTGCGAGAGATGAGGAACGTAGCGCAGGTATAACACACACCATATACCATATACATGTACGTCTTGGATTATCATCGTAGCCGTAAACCACCGAGCTGTGAAATGTCACGAGTCATCATTCGTGGTTCGACATAATAATAGGACGACGGCGTATACATATTGTAGACAGTAAGTCGACGGAGTTTGTAAGAACGCGGTATACACTGAGAAGATTGGTAATAAGAGGTATACCTATTTCGGTCCCCCTTTCAATCTTCACTCAATCTATTCGATATCCCCGACGATGACGTCAGATACCAAAGCTATCGCCTCGTTATACCGCGCACGTTCCGTTAACTCGCAAGTTAATTGCATTTCATTTCGTGGAAACAGCATTCAAACGATATCCGTGGGGAGCAAAAGACTGTACGTCTTCTTTTCTGTACGATGCATACTCACACGAACCAAAACGTTTCAAGACGAACGTGCGGGATGCCCTAGAGCATAGGTGGGTATGTCGTTCAAGGACGACAGAAAGGGTGCGACGCCACTGGTACGCCTGCTCACTTCAGTCTTCAGCCACCCGAGTGCAACGAGATTGCACATATACACACATGTAAACAGTTCTATAGAGCATATATATATAGCATGGATGCAGGAGCGTTGTTGCATGCGGGTACCAAGTACACCGCTTGGAACGGCGTATCGCCGAGGGCTCGAGGCTCTCTCTCGCTGCAAGAACTCTGACGGGTTGGGACGGTACGGGGCGAAGAGCAAGGGGCACCGCGGGGAATACGAGGAAGAGTGCACGGTGCGGCCGCGAAGAAGGTAAGACATGGAGAGCAAGGAGGGAGTTGAGGTCGACCGGGATAAACATCTGAGCCCCGCCCGGCACCCGAGGCTGCTGCTGTGATCCTCTTGTTGCTCCTCATCCTCGTCCTTCTCCGTCGGCCCCTTTTCCTCCACTTCCTCTTCTTCTTCTTATCCTTGCAGCCTCTTCGTCGGTTGTTCACGAGCAACACTCGGAGGGAAAGAGACCCTTCAAGTTGCGGCTTTCCAGTTCTCTTCTTTCACTCTATACCTTCTTTATCCTGCAGTGGCTTCTTCTGCTTCGTTGTCTCCTTACTTTGCTCCTTCAGCCTCTCTTTCCTGACTTATGTCTTCTTGTAAGACCCTCTTCCTTCCTCTTTGTGGTTGTTGGTGGTGTTCGCCTGGATAGGTTGGTCACTACCGTTTTCAAGTCAGCATGCGGTGATGTTGAATAGTCTCTCGCGCATACACTGCAGCGTACAGTTGATAGGTATGCGAAGGATGAAGAATAAGTGTAAGAATTTATAGAATCGGCAGAGGCGATTGGCCTCTCATAGCAAATTACTGGATCTGGAAAACTGGTATGAAAAATATGACTGAAGACAAAAAAAATTCGAGGAACAAGTAAAAAATAAAGAATGCAAATTTGAGAGATTCGATGGTTTTGAAGTGATTTCGAAAGTCCTCAGCGAGGTCTGAAGTTTTCACGATATACACTCATTGTAGTTGCTCACTCTCTACCTACTATATTCTCCTATGGCTTCTTTTGCTTCGTGCCATCAACCTTTCATTCCTGATTTCCGTCTCCTTGTAAAAACCTCTTCCTTCCTGTTTATGACTGTTGGTAGTGTTCGTCTGGACAGTTCGGTCACAACCGTTTTCCGTACAGTATGCGGTGATGCGGAATAGCTTCTCGCGTATACACTACACCGTACAGTTGATAGGTATGCGAAGGATGAAAAAAGTGTAACCATTTGTACTACCTAGAGGGACAATTGGTCTTCGGTAGAAAATTACTCGATCTGGAAAACTGGTGTGAAGAATGTTCTTGGAGGTAAAGAAATTCGAGGAACAACAGGAAAATAGCAAATGCTAAGAAATACGCAGAGCTCGATGATTCTGAAGTGATTTGACGAGTCGTCGACGACGTCCGAAGTTCTAGGTCTATGCACTCAATCTTCCTACAATTCTGTTCGACGCTGTGCTGCTGAATAGCCTGCGCACTATGTTTCACCTTTTATTTCTGCCCTGCCAACTTCTAACTACCGTTCACCGTGCGCTCTTCTGCTCTCTGGCTCTCGGGAGCAGTAGCTCCGCCTCGAGTACCAGCTTCCTCTATTCACGTGGATCGCTAGTGCCACGACCTGTATATCCAAGGCGGTGAAGTAGGATTCCACGAACTAGCAAGACGAATCTTCTTCGATGACGCGAAAAAAAAAGAAAAAAAAAAACAGGACATTCTATGACAGAGAAAAATGGTGTCATCGTTACCAAGAAATGTACTGGCGCTGACTCAGTTGAGTACAATTTACATCGGAGTTGTACAGGAGAGAATATTTTCAATTTAAATAGTATAATAAGAGTACACATAAAGGAGAGATCGATCGAGACTATGCTCGTCGTATAGCAGCACGCACTGACAGGATATCGATCCAATTGCGGTCGGGTTAATCATCTCGACTCTTCCTGCATCGTATGGTACACTGTACAAGAGAACAGTACAGAGCATCGGCCACTATATATACGCAGCAACAAGTACGATACTGCAGCGCAGTATCGTACTGGTTGCTGCGTCATGACTCTCTGCACTTTGCGGTCACAGTTGATCTCCTAGTCGCTTCGGAGACTTCCGTACACGTCACACGTCATGGTCTTATTCCTTCTAGACTTTCTTGTAGCTCAAGAATATAAAGTCAAATTTCGATGGAATCCTAAACTAATGTCAACTAATCTTTGGAACGGTAATTTGGAATCGTGAATAAAATATCAAAAGCCTCTAAAACCTCCAATGGGACCTCACTGTAAATCTAGTAAATGTATATATTATAGAGATCAAAAGCCTTAGAGCTGTGTTTTAAATTCAATATCTCTTCGGCGTAAAATGTTAGACCAATGATCAAAAGCGCGTTCCGACTGCCAGAAATCTGACTTTCTTTTTAGCACTATATCATATTCGTCTGGTATGTCGTCACGTTTTGAGAAATGTCAAGGAGAAACTTCCATCGTTCTTTCTATAGTAAAGGGGGATTATCATTTAGTGCTTCATACGTTAATATGGACATGCAAATGCACGGCCCAACATATACAATAACCTGTCAGGCAACCGTTGCATTTGCGGTTGTTTCACTAGTCGAGAGATGTTTGAAAACAACCGGTTGTACTACCGGTTTCAATGACGGTTACTTTTTCTACTAGGGTATTGTTGTAAATGTTCATACATTTTTATATCCGGTTAAACTAGGCGGTTGCAGAAATCACCAGACTTTAATAGGATTTTTTGTTCGATGACAAGATCGGGCTGAAGGTTCATTTGGATATATAGAGTCTTCAGATATGGTACTCGTTGTCAGGGCTCCAAATTAGGCATTTTCACTGAATATTTGCTTGCAAGAAAATAGGTTTGTGGTTAAACCCTATTTTCCCTGAGCTATTGGCTACCACTACAGAAATAGAATTGCGAAGAAATTACTCATGAAAGGAATCTTCAGACATGAAAATATTTTTTTACACCATTTTACAGCGCAATAGTGTTCTAAATAGATGGTCTCTGTTTTCTGGTGTTTAAAGGCAGCAAACTCTTCAACATAGAAAGAATGAGGAATTTCGCGGACAGTATAGTATTAGTACACATAGCCATGAGGCATCCAGGTTTTCGTAAGTGAACGATGGCTTGTAGAATGGAGAATAACTTGTAATGTACGGTCGATGGTGTACATCATCGACTAGTGAATCTCGGTGTGTCGAAGCGCAAAACTTCTTCTTTCTTGTGCATATCTCTTCTTCTCTGTGCGCCTGTTCACCACCCCTCAAAGCCTATTGAATAGTTTACGGCTTTTAAATAAGGGGCCCTCGTTCCCAAACAATTTGCTCGTCCCGCAGATTGCTCGTAAATAAAGATAATCTATTCGACCCGGAAGATAAAAATCGTCGGTCGGAACGCGTCCTGAGGTCTCCTCTCCTTTCAGTCTCCGGACAGTGTTCTGTGTGCTCGCGCTTGCTTTTGCTCTCACTTCGGTACAACCGCGAATGTTGGCAAACCCGCAAACTGAGAGTAGCGAACAACTCTTCTCTGACGCTGTTCTGATGTTGCTCGAGTAAGAGTAGAGCTCTCTCTCTCCTCTCTTGAGGAGAGAAGTTGAGGTGTTCCAACATTCGTCCGCACCTCGCTCTTCGTACCTTCAGTTACTTGGTTCGTTCGCGGGTGAACGCTCCTCCAGTTATTCATTTTTACGTCGCTCATTGCACGGATTTTACGAGGCAAAAATTATGAAATTGCATTTTGTGCGCTGGACGAGCAGTGCTCCGCTCTGTACTCTCTAGCTCGCGGCTCTTAGCTCCGGCTTTTCTCGCTCCGTTACAGAGTTCACCCTCGCCCGTTTGCAGAGTCGCCGTCGGCAAAGAATGAACCCTTTTTGAACTTTTTCAAGTTGGTAAGATCCGGAACTTTTGACTTTCATATTTTTTAAAAGGAACCACGGTGTATTTGGATCCACGATGATTCCGCAATTTTTAACGCTTTTCTGAAAATAGAGTTCGTTCAGTCAACTATATGCTTGACTGAAAGGGAGCCCACCGAATACAATTACAAGAACCAGTTTTCATTTTTTATCGATAATAATAATGAATCCGATATGGTAATCAGCCTATTAGAAGTATATTGTTCTTTTAGCAAGTCGAGGGGTACATCTTGAAACCAACTTTATTAAAAACTTGCATTTGACTTGTCGAGTCCCTTTTGTTCCCATTTTTTGTTCTCTGAGTAAAAAAATGTCGCACCCTTGTCGCTCTTGTAAAAATAAATTACCATACATTGAACTTTCTATTATTTCCTCACAGATACTTTGTTGTTAAAGAATCCACGTGCATTACAAAATAGCCTTCATTCCATGAACACATTGCCAGCGAACTCTCTAATTGTCGATTTAATTCGTATCAATAAAAGCGAACCTGCGCAGCACTCTTGTCGTAATAGTCTCGCATCAAACCGTGTATGGTGTGCACCGGCTATTTGTAGTTTCTCTACTGATTGGCAACCAATTTCGCGATGTCGGCTAAGCTGTTAATGAACTTAGCGTGTTGACTTTCAATCGTCACATATTCGCTAGTGTTAATTCTTTTTTCCTTTTTGTGCGCTGCTCCGCCATTGTTTCTCCGTTAAATAATTTCACGCGCTTAGCCACTTTCTTAGCCATCAATTTGACGCGGTCGATCGTGAATCGCTCCTTCCTCGATGATTCTCGCGGTCTTCCTATCTCCACCTTTCACATTCCTATTTAGCCCGTCCCCGACCTTTACCTTTGCAGTCTCATCGTCGACTAGTTGATTCACAGGTCTGCTGCATTCGCCACTGTAGTGAACACCGTGCAAATCCTTCCCGTGTAAATCGGTTTACTTTTGGCTTTATACATTTTCATATTTATTATAGTATTTACGGTCTCGAACTTATAATCAATATACCTTAGCTCGAAGCTGTGAAATCTCATGTAGAGAGTTTGAAAATGAACCACGTGAAACGTAAGAAGCTAAAGCAATATATGTCTTTGATTTCTGTATGTGTGTCGACATTTACGATTTTTCGAAAGAACTGACTGGAGTTCAACTTAGCGACTTTTGAAAACGTTTCATTAATAACGTTTGTCATCAGCTCTATGCTCAATTAATTAATGATGCTACCTCTCATAAATTTCTCAAGACAGTAATTTTGTTCAGTATCTTCAAATTAGTAAAATAAATCTATCATCGTATTTATAGATTCAATATAACAACTCGATCTCATAATCAATATAAACTATTTAATCCCCTGTGCATCATTTCAACGTGAACCTTCTAAAATATAAAGTGCTAAAGCACTTTGTATTTCTCTAATCGGTGAATGTATATCGACGATTAAAAAAGGTCGTAAGAGTCGTCTGGGATGTATAATTGGATCATCTTCAATCCCGCGACTGTTAACACTTTTTTTCCTAAATATCAGTTTTGATTAATGACGTTAGTCAACTGTATGCTCAATTAATTAATAATCCTACCTCTTTTACATTTCTCAAGACTGAGATTTTTTTTAGCTCGTTCAAATCAGTAAAATACACTCGTATATTTATTATCGTATTTACGGTCTCGACCTAACACCTCGATCTTATAATCAATACAAAGTAGCTTGAAGCTATGAGATCCCCTGTGAGTCTCAAAATGATCTTCGTGAAACGCAAGGAGCTGAAGCAATCTGTGTCTCTCTGATGTGTGTATGTGTGTCGACGATTAAAAAATTATCCACTCGAGGGGATCATCGCTCGACGTTTATGACAGGTTTCACGTGGTAATTATACACTTTTGCCCGGGAACACACGGCCGCTCTCTTCCGTCTTAATTCTCCTGCTGCTGCTGTCAGGAGAATCGTGGCAGTGCACTCGCCTCCCCAACGTAATTTACGTGACATTGGGCAGTCGGGATACGAATCGTTTTCTCATGCTATAGAAGTTTTTTTCTTCATCTTTTTTTCATTATCTCGACTACTCGAGTTTACAGTCAGTCGTTTGCAACTGCAGGAACATTCGAGAGTTATACTGTAAGGGAGGAGACGAGAGAATAAGAAAGAAGATGGTTCGGGCAGTTCGATTATTTAATTATCACTGTGAGGACGCTGATCATTCTGTTGCTGCTGGCGAGAGAAAGGTTCTTTTAATTTTTATCGAGCGTCGATAAAACGGCGAAATTGATATAGTGGTATTCTCATATGTCATCGTAAATTCATGCCACGCAGAAGCTGCACATACATACACACGTGCGCACACACATTGAGATATAAATGTGGACATGGAGGTATAGCCGTTGCTATTTCGTTCACAGACAGAGACAGTAAAATAACTTAAAATTCCCTCAACGCCATGAACGCGCGATCGTCCTCGACGTCTCTTCGTCGGCCTCGCGGCATCAACCGTTTCAGCGCGCACCGACCATGCGACTTGATTTTATCAATGACTTTTATAGCCTGGAATACGTATAGGTTTCACATGTATAAACATAAAATGGGAATTCGATCGAATAAGCAAGATCTTCGAGACTCAGCGATGAGTTATCTTATAGCGTAAACCGAGACACTATCAAAATTATTTATTTATATAGGATGAAGATGTCGTCAATGAGCAATTACAACTAACATTTTTGGAATACGTATTTAGTAACATTCCTGATCGTTTGCGCCGTGATCTATTTTTATAGAAGCAAAAATTCCGTTCTACAAGATAATTCTACAACGGCCTGCAATTTTAAGCCTTCTTATCTTTTGCTCTTAATTTCATTAATTTTGTTGTTAACTACTTTTTTATGAATAAAATTAAATCTGATCCTTTGCACAAGGATTTTTTATCTGATTTTTATGATATACGTGAGTAATCCATGTATCAAACCGGTCTCTCGTAGGAAAAATATAAAACTTTCTCCTTGCAATTGACGAGATTCAACGTAAAATGTCCTGGCAAATGGTCCATTAAAAGAAACACAGAACATCCGCTAGAAAATTACTTTTTTCTTAATAGTTGTTCGAGCACCGACAATGGAATTAACAGGAAGTGCAACTCTTCGATATTATATATACTTTACTATATTTTATACACGCACGTACGCACGATTACAGCAGAAATAGTCCGTAAGCATTACCGTTTGTATTTAATTGAGATTCTAGCGAAGCATCAGCTGGCGCCTCGGCTCATAAATACACCGCTGTTAATCTCCTCTTCTTCCTCCACCTCCTATTCCTCTGTTGCTTCTGGATGCTTCCTTATTCTTCGTGCTCCGTGTCTTTCTCCTTAGGGCCGTATAGTTTCTCACTCAATAAAAATCGTGCGCGAGATACGTGCGTTTTTTTCCACGAGCTCATTACGACGTCCCTCTTTTGACGTGTCGCGAGCCACGACAGTCACGTTTATCGGCATACATCATAATAAAAATTCCGTGGTCCAAGGCGTTCGAATCATTGCCCCGTTATCGTTTTTACTTCTTTCCAAATACGGCTCATCTTTCTCCGTCGCACATTCTCGAGCATAGTTTTGCTTCTTTCGAATTGCTTCCCTTCCAATCACCAGGAAGAGGGTTCAGATCGTGTTCGTAATGCCAGAGATCGTATAAGTACGTATATTTTGAAGCAAATTAAATACGGCGCAACAAATTACGACGGAGACTGGGCAACAGGTTCCTCGTAAATCAAGAAGCCCTTATTCCGAGAGAAATGGAAATAAAAACAGAAATAATAAAAACCCCATTATCGGCATCGTCGTCGTCGTCGTCGTCGTCCTCCTCTGTAACGATTTCCTTCCAGCATTTACTGAAACCGAGTGGATCGAGTCATTCTGGAGATACTCTATCTCTGAAGTAAGCGCTCGCGAGTGGAATCCTCGCGATCGGTTAGAGAAGGAAAATAAGGTATAGAGAACAAGTGAAAGAAGGAGAAAGAGCGACGAGCATGGCTTGGAGAAAGACAGCGCAAAGCACGAGGGGAATGGAAAAGGACGCACGCGCGTATCGCACACCTCGGATTTTACTACCGTCCGCGACGTCTCAATTAAATCTTTGAAATCGGGAACTGCTTATACATAGAGTAGCTGCATATATATATATATATATACACACTTCTACCCACTTGTATGGGTTTCTTCCTCATCTATACGTAAAGATCGCTCGTTTTGTCGCCAAGCCATAAATTTCACGCCGCGGGCGTTTCCACGCTCACCTCGTGTTCTTCTCTTCGTCTTTCCCCTTCATCGCTCTCCGCACTCCTTGACGTCTGCGTCGTCGGCGTTCGGACCCTCTATGCTCGATGATCCTTGCGTGATCCTTATGCACACTCCATAGCGTACCTTCCATGGTGCTGTGTCCGGTCTCCAGTATCCATGGTTCCACAGCACCATGTCAGTTTCTCGCCGGATTACAGAGGAGCCTTTCCTTCTCGGGGAAGCGACTAATCCCTTGAGAGTCTCGTGAGGGCTCACACTTACGAGATGAGGATACGAGCACCGTAGCCGGCTCCAACTGTAATCCACCTGTTGGTCTTTGAGAAGTAGAGGGCACTTGATGATTAAAAAATGACCAACAAAGTGAGAATGAGGGCAGAAAAAAGTAAATGAATTCGAGAGCGAACTATATATGGACTGAAGTGATTCATACAATATTATTATATTTACATTTACTTCTCTGTGATCTGCAAAAAGTTGATCGACAATTCAACATGGTCAAGAATGCGTAATGTTGGTATTAATACTATTCTTAGGTATGTTTTGCAGTACCAGCTCAGCCACAAAATTAAGTGGTGTTTCGTCAGCACCAGCATTTTGTTAACCTTTCGCAATTTTTTATTTTTTTATGCAGAACCAAGTTATCTTTTGAATGTCGTATAACCTTGATTGCAATCCACCTGCAGATTTTTAAGAAGCAGATGAAACTCCAGAAAAATCAAACGTTATAAATATGCGGGCAGAAAAAGTTAATAAAGTCGAAGGTAAACCATATAGGGATTTAAGCGATCCAGTCAATATTTTTATATTCTCGTTCACATCGCCCTGATATGTAAAAAGTTGTTGGGCATTTTGCGTGATTAACTGTTCAGTGTCAGCATTTATAATACTACCTTTTGGTACAATTTACAGTACAACTTCAGTGACAACATAAGTGGTGCTTCGTCTGCATCAATATCTTTTTTTTAATTCTGTCCTTTCCTTCATAGAGATGTGAATTATTCTTTGACTGTCGTGTAGCCTCTTGCACTTTAAACGAAAATGTGAAATCTGAAGGATACCCTACTGAAATCCATCTGCGGGTTTTTAAGAAACATATGAGATTTGAGAAAAATGAAACATGATGAGTATATCGGCGGGTGAAGTAAACGAAGTCGAGGTCGAACCAGAGCCGGACAGAACCTCATTCGCTGTATTAAATGATCGACATATTAGCAGATTGGTAAAAATTGTGATATTCATAATGAGACTTTTTCATGCAGTCTATAGTGACGTGTTGACGTTGTTGGGACATGTACGTCACACTTCTTTTGAAAAATCGTAACTTCTACAAAAATTGACCAATCCCACTGGTCTTAGGCTCATTTTAAAGATAAAAATATATTTTATGAATTCAGATCCTCTATGTGCCGAGTATATCAAATCACAGCGAAAAATTCGGCCACTAAAGGGTTAATCATACATTATTTTCTTAACGTACGCACTTTGAAAAAGTTATTAACGCGTAATATTGAGTTTTTACATAAGTATTTTCAAACTTCCTACCCTCACCTGATAAATGATCTTTGCTCCGGGTAAGGTCAAATTGATTTTCATTGATATATCGTATCCAGCATTCTGAGAATCCGTATCTTGTTATGACTTTGTGCCTCGTAAATCGAACCTCGTAAAAAAAGGATCCAAAATAATGATGTAAAATAAGAGAAGCGAATCGCGTGAGCAAGCACATCCCAAGCTTGTCGTTTATGGTTGTAAATCCGTGTGATTCTCCTCTGTTGACTCCGGCAACGTCATCGACCGCAGCGACAAATCCCTCGTAAAGATAAAGAACTCGGCACTCTTACTAACTGCGTGATTTTTCCGGTGATCACGGCCGATCGAAATGTGATTGATACCGTATGTTCTTGGAATAACGGAAAAAAGTAAACAGATTTTTTGTCTTTTACGATCGCGACGATCGTGCACTCCGACGTCTGTATTATTATTCTGCAAGTGTCAGACGTAGGTTATTTATTTTTTTATCTTAAAATTTATTTTTCTCTGATTCTTCCTCGGTTTTGTTTTACCATAGCATCATGTGACCAGTAGCATACGTCTCGATATTGCTGTCAACTTTATTTACCGCGCCGTCTTCCTCGGGATAAACACCGTGTTTATACGGAATACCCGAATTCTCGTCGTTAGCGTAATTATCCGGTAGTTGTTTGTGCCAGGGAGCGACGCGGTGTGCCGGAAAAGAGCGAGAGCTCAGAGAGGCTGAGGCTAAATCTCTCGGGTGGTTCTGTGGCCGCACCGCAGTTTCTCACGTCCGGCTATAGCAGCGTCAGGAACAGTCCATCGTCATCGTATAACGACGCGTTAAACCTCCATCGTGCGGTGTTACGCTGCTACTACTGTGCGAAACGTGTAATTCCGGAGGCGTCCTTTATTCCACGAAGACGAAACGGAGGAGTGAAGCGAGCTTTGCGCTCGACCCGAGATGGAAGAAGGGTAAGGAGAGAAGAAAAAGGATCGCTGAGAAAGAACGTTGTGCTAAGTCGAGATGGCTTCTTAATGCTCGAGCTTCGGATATGGAACGTCCGAATGGAGAACGCATTAGCTCTTCGCCATATCCAATGCACCGGTTGTATAGACTGGGAAGGCAAGCCTTGAGCCCCGGGAGTCAAATATAATGCAACGGTGGACTTGCCAGTGGCGCGCAGCCGTCGATCTTGCCGAGATACCTAGGGAAAAGAGGCCCGTTATCTTCGAGCCCATCTTATCAAGGGCTGCGCGTTAGGGGGAGGATAAATCATTGGGTAGCCGCAACGGGGTACCTTTAATTACCGGGTGGCGCGCGCGCATGCGTTCAAGCAAAAATATGAAGACGTAAAGCCTCCACATATGAGTTGCTGCCGTGGAGCCTGCTGGTCTTCCACAACCTTGCAGTGCGTGCTGTGCGCATTGCAGTACGAGAAAGAGCGAATGAGTATAAAATAAGATATAGAGAAACAGACGGTGCTCATAAATAACGCATGGTACATATGAATGCCACTGGATGCCCGGCTCTTGCGAGTCTTATTATTTTTCTATTTTCGAATTTTTGTGTCGATAAACTTGAATCTATGAGAACCGCCGATAAACAGAGTTTATTCGTCGTATTGATATACTGATAATTGGTGCATGGAATATTGCATTTTTTCATAGTCGATATCTAGCGAATGTTGGCAGTGAGACGTATATTGGTTAAGAAGGTCCTAAGGCGGAGGCGAGAGCTCGTCTTCGACGAACAACGAAGCAACTGAGGCTACCCGCGTATACGTAGGTAGAGTAACATCATAAGCGTGGAAATCGAATGCTTCGACTCCTCGTGCCGGACGGATGATCGATATCGCTGGAGATATATCGTCCGTCGGAGTTAACGCGAAAGAGCGTGGCACATCTGTAGTATAGGTGTACCCGACAATCAAAGAGCCCAGAGAGAACACCTCGTTGGAAGTTGAACGAGCAGCACGGCGGATCCTCGTTCAACACCATACCGCCACGCCTTCATGAAACAATGTGATGGTTAAGCTAACAAGCTCTACCTTCCGAAGAACGCACACTATGGTGTTCGGTATTCTTCTTGTAATGTTTCCCGCTTTCAGTCTCTCGCCTGTCCAGTGGCGGTTCGGTATCTCGTTATAGGTTCCTTCTTGACTTGCATTAGAAGTAAATGCGTATTTTCTTTGAGTGCGGTAATGCCGAGATGGAAATAACCGCATAAACGTTTAGAACGTAACGAATATATGTAAAACGGTTAAAAATTTCGTCATACATGCTTGAGTCCGTATTACTGCATTATTCGATTACGTTTTAAACCAAAAAACCTTGTTTCTTGGTTTAAAACATCCACAAATTTATGCCTTCTTGGCATGCCCGAATCGTTTTACGTAAGCGAAATGAGGGCTCATTTTAAGGTTGTGATAAAATTTAGTCCGAGCACTCCGATGTTACTTTAAAACATTCTCCGTTTACAGAAATAGTCGCAACTTATTTGCACAGCCGTATACAATTCTATTAGCAATTTAACTGATAAGAGTAATAAGTTCTGTCTTGAAAAACAGATCTACGCAGATCAATAGTAGAATCTAACGAATGAATTCAACCAAGCTGTTCGATCTCGACGTGAAAAGTCATTCGTTTGTTGCCAATGGCCCCAAGGGGAATGAAAGCGAGATGGAAGTGACGCTGCGGCACCTGCAGAAGCAACTTAGCATTACAAACCGATCGTGAAGATGTCCGGGTGCGGGTATCAGGCCACTGCTACGAACGTACAAGGTGTTCACGTCCTGCTAGGGTTGAATACCGCGCGCACGGTGATGAAGTGTCCAGCAGAATAGACGTGTAGGCTAGGCCTGAAAGATACTCGTGTGCTCTGTAGTTTCGTTTGCGAAGGATGAACGATCCAACCCGAGTTCTCCTGCGCAGTGCAGCTTAGTGCACACAGAAGCTTGGCGAACGAAGCGCAAAGAGAGACATAGAGACGATAGTTGGACATTGAGCGACGGGCATGGAAGAGGGTCTCTCAGCACAAACTACCATCAAGCACTGAGCACCGCTAAGCCGCGTTCTCTTGGAATTCAATGGACATCCTTCCGTCCAATTCTCTCTGGTATATATCTACGTTCTGTACTGTAGCATAAGAGAGCCCAAATATGGAATGAAAGACCGCAGAGACGAGATCGTAGGACCCATAATCGGTAGCCGAAGCACGAACCACCTTCCAGTACACGCTTCACCCTTTTACATACTACCATCCCTTCTTCTTCCCTTTCCGTTCGGCTAAATCTTCATCACGGGAGTCACTTTTCTGTACGATATACAGTAAAACAGGCCTTCCTTCACCTATGTCTGTAGCTATATACTAACTGGTAAACCAGAGTGAATCAAACGAACTGTATAACAAAAAAGCTACTATTCCTCCGCTCATTTATCTTTGCTTTTTTAACAGGCAATCATTGTTTCTTCCATCGTATCAGCAATTTTCGTACGAGTGTGTGAAGTGAGGCTTTCAATGACCACATGTAAATTGCAGAGTGCAGAGTCAAAAGTGCAGGGTTTGAAACAAATCTAAACAAAAAAGCAAGAACCTTATGGAAGTCGCGACAGGTTGCTCAAACTGCTATGGCAGTATATACACCACCGGTAAAGAGGCAGGCGTAAGAGCGAGTCGAAGGCGCCGAGTACCACGAGCTCTCCACTTGGGCTCCTTGACTCCTACTCCCCGGGAGCTGGTTCTGTTCTCTCGTGTGCACCTCCACCGTTACCCCGCCACTTCCACCGCCACGGCTCCTGCTCCTGATGCTGGTGGTGCTGCCGGTGCGGTTCTGGTTCAGAGTTCTGCTGCCGCTGGTGCTCCTGCCGTTTCTGCTGCATCAGACACGACCTCTGTCTCACTCGGGTTTGCCTCCTTCTACCGTGGCTCTGAGCGCGGAGCGGCTAGCCGTGCCACGCCATGTGACTGATACCCCTTCTCCGCAGGTTGACGAGTCCGAGGGCCTGCCTACCTGCCGCCCGCTGCCCCGCTCCCATTACGACGCGGACTCTCGCGGCAGGTGCACCAACCTAAGTGCCACTCCGCTCCACCTGTGTGTAGTGCGCTACTCGTAGCTGCCTTCGGTGCGCGCCCGTGCTCGGTGCTCGGGACTTCTGCTCGTTTCCCTTCACGAGTTCCGCTTTTTCGAATTACTAAATTTTCCCTACATTTCATCACTATTGTCGACATAAAAGTGTCTTGTTGTGTGTAGTCATTGAGTGTCCGAGTGTTGGCTGGTGTTCCGTCATTAGTAAAGAGCTACACGTTTCGTCTTATCGGGTCAGGCGCGCACGACTGATATACGCACGTGCGTTTATCACTAAAGTGGAAAACACAGCATACAGACGATTTAAGCAAAATCGGTATCACTTAAAACGGACATCGAAAGTCATCGGTGTCACGTACGACCCGGTAACTTTGTTCGTAATCGCGATTCATGTGCAGATTATTGGCAGAAAGATAAAGTGGCAGAACCAGTAAAGAGGAAAATTGTTGTTTTTTTTTTCTTTTGAGTAAAGGATAAGAGGAAAGGACAGCTGTGTATATACGTATATGGTGCTTCGAGACGATAAGAGTAATCACAAAGTGCCTGACACAAAAGTTCCCTGCGGTGCGTTAGCCAACGAGTTGCGCTGGAATAACATTGAGTTCGATTGAAAGATTTACTTAAAATAAACACGAGAGGTGCTTATTGTTTGTGTTAGGCTGGAAGTGACGTGAACTAATGACTCCCTGACAAAACGAGCTTCTCATTGACATACCGTGATACCGTGACATTTGGTGCTAGTGACCGGAGCAGAAAACGTTTGTTCGGTCGTTGCCGTAAAGCCGTCGGAGGCCATTCTTCCGTATTTTACACCCGTGACTGCCGTCTGGCTAACGCGACGTGAATAAAATACAAAGTGTCGGCTGGGCTATCCGATTCTCTTGTCTATCGCTAAAGCGAGGTGAGAATTCTCAGTCGTACAGTCGCGTCGTACCTCCCGCTCGACCCCCTCGCGCCACTTTTGGTCGTGCTGCTCGAGGAGCCTCGATGACGCGAGTTTCGTGCCTTATCAGCAGCAACGAGGAACACCGACGGTGGGTCGCCTAAGCGAAACCGAGGCAACCTCGCAATCGTACGGATACTTTTTCTCTCTGTGTGTGTGAGTGCGACTTGGCTTATCGCTCCGGCTATCTGTCTCTCGGAACTCTCTGGCGTGTTAACCATCAGCGACGAGTGGGTGTGCGAGCCTTCGTTGTGGTTGCTGCTGCTGCTGCTCTTGCTTCTGTCGTCGTCGTCCTCGTTGTCGTGGTCGACGGTTCTCTATAGCTCTTCTCGGGGTTGCACGTGCGTCCTCGATAAGAGGACTCGACCTCGTCGCGTTTGCAGTCGAGGTGCTTCTGAGTTCGAAGCATTACAGCGTTCCGCACTACCGCTGCAAGAGGTCACGCGTTCAGCGTACCGAGGGGAATTCGACGTTTGAATTATACCATCAGGTCTCAAGGTGAACAGAGGAGACCAAAAAAACATCTAAATTTGAGATTTGATAGTACTGGATGATATTCATTGGTGAAGATTTATTTTATTTCGATTCAATCACCGACTGACAACCTGGACATTTTGACCCCGACTGCCGGACGAACGACGGAGTGGAGATGTCCGCGGCTCGCTGAGAGAATGAGGGAGCTGGACACCGAGAGCCCCGTCGTCTGGCCAGCCTGGTGTTATACTGGTGAGTTTCGTTTCAAGATCTCATCCATCATAGGTGTTTTATACTACATACATACATTCACACTTTGAAAACTGGTGGTATCTGTGGCAAATGCTAAGTGACAACTATTAATTGTTAGACAATTTTTATACTTACATTGATTTTTTTATAGATTACCTACTACCCAGCTACGGGAACAATGAAAAAATGTACGTAAATCTAAAAATCGCCTAACAATTGATTACTTAATAGTTGCCAGGACTGTGACAATGTCGCTGAGTTCATACATTCTATATCCGCAATTCGTGCTTCACTGCTGTAATTGTCATTGCTGCTGTTTCCGACGCTCGTGGTATCCGATAAATCTTGAACTCCAGATATCGTATACCACAAAGTCACGGGCGATCTGATTTACAAGACTTCATTAATCAAATATCTCGATGTAGCCGAATTTGGACGTGTAGGCGTGATTAATTGGGAACTTGGACAAAAAGCAGTACAGTAAGATCGGATAACTACGTACGTTATATAGTCACAATCAGAATTTATGTGAACCACTAGCACGGACGGCCTTCTTCGCCTGTGTGTGTGTGTGTGTGTATACAAAAGGGTAAACCAACGATGATATCGTTCGCACGAATGATAACAGAGTCGACGATACTCAAATCTAATCGAATGAAAGCCGATGTCACAGCTGGTATTTATCCGTACGTTTACACACGGCCGGAAGGTGTTCCCTTCTTGGAATCAACGACACTGAAAGCATCGATCGAGCACACATCTACATCTAAGACTCT
This sequence comes from Perithous albicinctus, assembly GCA_964016905.1. NCBI lineage: Eukaryota > Metazoa > Arthropoda > Insecta > Hymenoptera > Ichneumonidae > Perithous > Perithous albicinctus. The sequence goes on along the minus strand of OZ024691.1, from coordinate 24,831,902 downwards.
TGTCAACACATAATATTTTTTTGCTTTCGATGGGCCGGTATCGATGTGTTAAGCGAAGCCTATATACTCGAAAGTGTCAACTTACGCTTCATATTGCGAAACTCGCGAGCCTCATTCTCAGAAACTATAGAGACGACTCTATGTTTTCTGAGTATACTTTCTATGCAGCTTTAATGAAAAAAAGCAAAATAAACAGAGAAAAAAAGAGAACTTTTTATTGACATTTCTGTGGTGGTTCGGAGGAAGAACACGAGGAGTCGAATTTTTTTCGATCGTATCGCCAGGATCGTTAAGCTTAAACTCATCACCACAAGAGCATTTCGGCTACAGGGAAGGGTATATAATTATAGTGGTCGATTTTGACAATTATATAGGAACCCTTTTGTGAAGCAAAATGTGCACTCCGGTAGCGGATAGCAAACCACTTAGGTCGGTAAACCGTCTCTCACTCCTTCACCACCACTCGCTTCTTATCTTCCTCTAATCGCTTTGTTTTAGTGTTTCGTTTTCGACCAATTAAGCGAGGCTCATCATCCAAATCTTTTGACATACAAGAAAATCAAAGTCACTATGATTTCGCTATAAATTATGTACAAATAGTCTGAAAAAGAATTATGGAAATAATCTGAAGAAACGTCTATCGCTAATCTTGAGTACCTGCCTCGTAAATCTTCGGAGTTTCATTGGAGCGTGTGGCTGTCATCGTTCCGAGGCGCGAAGCCGGATGCACCGTAGACATTTGTGTCGTATTAGCCACGACGTCAAGATTTCGTGACAAGGATCAGCGGCGCACCGTATGTTAGATTCTGGAACGAATCCGCGAGCGCGAGATAATGGCCCACGGAGCGATGAGCAAAACGGTATCCTTCTTCTCGACGTGTGTCTAATTGCGAGACTAGAATTTCTCTATCTCAGTGAGCACGGCTAATGTAGCAAACGTGGTATCCACAGGTCTTGGATGGTTTCACATATTTTCTTCGAAATTAAGGAATTTCGTTTAGTTTCATCGTGAAAAACTGTTTCCCGCAAAAGTGCAGCGTGATGTCTGACATCGCAGCAACGTTCTGCCTCGCAATCGGTTGTACTGTATAGACGAACTGCTGGAAGTGCTGTTGTACAGTGATTCACTCGAGTTCGAGAGTCTTTTCTCGTATAATGGTTTCAGCGGTTCAGAGGTTTTTTTTTCATATGCAGGCAGAAGAAGTTTCAATGTTGAAGCAGCGGCCAAAGAATGGAAGGTGAGAAATATAGTGCTGCGGATTCTCGAGAGCCAAATACCTCAGCACAAGCTGAAGGCTTTTGTTCTCGTTTCATCCACTCGATGCGGCAGCAGCACTTTTTCTTGCTGCCATTTCCATCCGGGGTGCATTTGCCTTGTTTCTGGCCACACCTCTTTTCCACTTCCTTCTCGTACCTTCATGGCAAAAAAATATATGTGACAGTATATTTTAATACATATCCGACAAATATACCTCGAAATATGCCATTTTTTTACACATTACAAAAACATGATTCTTTTCCGTGAGCTTGAATTCAACCGCACAGATTTTAGAGGCTGCAAGCGTGGGTCTGAAAATTCGTCCTAATTAGAATTCTTTGTCACGTTACGTAATTGTCAGTGGCACTCAATATTGTACTATATGCGAATTGTATACGTATGGCATTTGTATAGAATAGAATCGACAAGTCAGCGTTGAAAGATAAATTCTTCTCGATTAACATAGAACGCTGTCGACACTTCAATAGCAGGAGCAACAGGCTTCTCTCTATAATTGTGCATCGTCAAAAAATTAAACGCTGCTTATCCAATTATATGGTATTTTCCCCTCGTACAGATCCTTTATTCGAGTTCGATGATGCTATGGTATAAATTATGACGTACGCGAACGAGGTCCCCCTTATGCTATGTATGGCTGTCGTTTGAACGCATGACGAGACTGGACACTTTCATCCTGTCGGACTGCCGATGATGTCTTCTATATAGTGTAGCGCATGAGCTCTCAACGGTGGCAACATCGACCCATCGAAGCCCAGTCACCTCATTTAATTGCCTCCAGCGTTCTGATCAAGTTGAGCGAAACGTTCGATTATATTTTCGTGTTGAACGCGTGGCACTGTATACCAAAGTTTATTGACCAGCATTTGAGAAAAATCCAACGCAAATCGCAGGAAAAATGAATACGTCCAGTAAATTTTCTTTTTTCGTGCTGAACAGAATTTCGCTCGACCCTCTCATTGAGTTTCAACTCACTTTGTAATTTTTGTTGTTCCATAAATTATTTATTAATAATTATATTTTTCGAAATCATCGTATTGACAAATAAATTTAAAAACTAGCGGATTACATGAAATGAAAAAATGCTATAACAGAAAAAAAAATATTATGGCTTACAATTACTTTTTCCATTAATTAAAATTAGGTGAGATTTAAATAAATTTTTCCAAAGACATTTTTCTTGCTTTTTTTCTTAATTTCCGATTTGTCACCACCAAGAGAAGATAAATAGTATCAAATAATTACGAAACAAATAAAGAAGTGGAGTTAGTTGAATATTGATAGGAGGGTTACAACTGTAGAATTTATTCATCAATTTTTATAAATTTTATATTATTCGCCGGAGCGGAATGACACTGAGATCTGCTGAATATCGAAGCATGAAATACATATTGATGTATTTTTTATGAAGCAGATTTAAGTAGTAGGAACTCAAAGATATCTTGCGATTTTACCTACATGTACAGTTGAAGTGGCTGTTTGCGATGATAGTTCAAGTAATGTTTCTATTCCTCTGCAATCTTACTAAAAGGTAAGAAACATTACTTCAGATATAAAATTGCGAGATAAGTCACATTCGTTCGAGCTAACGTTGACATTTTTCTCTTAACAGACGGAGGTTCAATAAAAAAAACTTGATAACTGCACAATCGAGTTTCTTTATGAATACATTTTTTCGGTATTTTTGCGTCGTGAACTCGACCCCTTCGTGATACGTTTTGTCGCACGGTAGGCGAGAGGTGGCCGGGAATAACAGGTGATTATATCAGCGATATATAATCTATGAACGATCGACCTGTATACATTCTACAAGTGCAAAGGTCCCTTCGCGCAATACGTCGTCTTCTTGACATCAAAGTTCTTTGAATAATTGACGGAATACGTGGCTCATAATTTTCTATCGAACAGCTTTACATGAAAAGAAGGATCTAATAAAAATTAACATATAAAATCTAAGAAAAACTGCTAATAGCTAGAAAATGATAAAGTATTATATATATTCTTTCGACTAAATTATTATGACATTGATAAAGATTAATTACACCAACTTATTCTCAATTGTTTAAAGAGTGTAAAATTGTTACTTCTGACAATAATTAGTTGTATTTATTTGCTTAGAAATTTTTTTTATGTCATTTCTGATTCGAATAGTATCCATCTCTGATATATCTATCAACAAGTGTGAGGAAAATCGATAATTTTGATCGTATTTATAAGTATTATTCCTAAATTATATGGTAAAAATTATTGTTACATCTTGCAAACAGTAATTTCTAAATCGTTCATTTTGTGTATTTTCATTTGCTTCTCATCAATTTTACATTTTCAAAAATGATGCGTAGTGCAATTTTTCTCCCTTACTCCTTTCTTTTAGCTGTCTCTCTCTCTCTCTCTTGCTCGTGGAAACTCAACAAATAATAAACAGCCGCGGAGACCAGGTGGCTTGGTGGGGGACCGCACAGATTAGAGACGATTTTGCAGGTGTTCAAGAGGTAAACTCGTGAATCGTTTTGCGAAGAGTCAGAGAGCACTCGCGCACGCTTTGCAGGAACGGAAAGAAGAAGAAGAAGAAGAAGAAGGAACAGAAGTTGGTTCCCGTTTCTGCTGCTGTTGCTCCTGTTGCTTCTGCTACTGCTTCAGGGTTCCGATCACAATTAAGATAGAGCTACCGCGAGAGGTGGTGCACCGCTCGCGATAAGGCCCTTCCTCGCCCAAGTCTCGGCAACGTCTTATTGCCGGTGGCTTCTTACAAGCTTCCTCCCTATGACCCCTCTCCCTTTCCTCCCTATGACCCAGCGGCAGCAAAACCGAGGAAAATCAATTTTTTATCGTTTTTAATTAAAGCTCAATACGCGGATAAATACAGCCGCAATGAGACTATCGAAACGTGATATGAATTCCTTTGCTGTACTATAGGTTATCTCTTAATAGGAAACAAAATTGTTGGCTTCGTGTGGGTTCCATTATTTATATCCAATATATTTTGCCAAAATGGTCAAATGCTTCACATGGAAAAAGTGATATATCAAAAATATACGCGAATAAAATTTGGGAAGTTGACTAAAGTAAATAAACCGGAATAGGTGTGTTACCAGAATATCAAAGTAATACAAACTTCCCAGTATAGCGAAGAGTTAGATTGGGCTACCTTGGTGAATCATAATTCGATGATACGTCATATTCTATTATAAAGACAGTGAAAAAGAATGAACATTTTCGTTTTCCGCGTGTCTTCATCTTCCGAAGATATAATTCATGTAAACTTTCCAATACTGATGCATATTGGCGAGCGGCTAGTGACCGCGACCTCATGTAATTATCAGTGACTTGCAGGAAATCCCGCGTTGATCATCTCGCGATATCATCACCGAGACTTATATGTACACATATGTTGTGTAATACGGTTTGAGAGGATAATCGACAGAGAGGATTTCCTACCAGCTGGGGTCACCGTGAACATCCGCGGTTATTAACTATGACTCCTTGGGCCTCTGATCGAAGCAATAAACATACCTACTATTATGCTATACTATATGAACTATCATATAGCTTCGGTATGAGATACGATAATTTATATAAACGAAACTGCGTTATTTTTCGAGACGAACATTGCTGCTGGCATTTCGACGATATGGGTAGTATTGACATTTGGGCAACCTTTGCCGCGAATCCCGTGAACTCTTCAGGGCGCGCCGTCTGCTTAAGTAGATATATATTTTATCCAATATGCAAATCGCTTATCGGGCAGGGAGCTCTAAGCCGGAGAGCGAGTATAATGAGCTACGAAAGTTTTTGGTGTTAAAGTGTATACCATACTACCAGACTGAGACCGGATCGTCTCAGCATCGAGATGCGATGATATTTTTATTTATTTTTTTTTTCTACGACTTTTAAACGTTAATTTGTTGTATTGACTTCTCTGTCACATTGTTTTATGCAGTTGTTTTGCATCAACACGATTCACCACTCGTAACAGCCTGAGAATTTCTTAGAAAATTGCGACTTTATCGAAAATTGTCTTTCAGTATTGCTGCCGAATGTTTCGGTCGCGACTGCAGGCATACCTGCGCTGTAGACATTGTACGAGAGGCCTCTCTTCGCGGCCTCTTGCTCCGGGTTACCAATTAGGCAAGCGCCTCTCGATTGGATAAACCGTGGTCGTCGTGGCCAAGCCAATACTCCTTACCGCTGTTGCTACAGCCTGCTTGAGATGTAAATCGGCAATAAGGCAAACGCGAAGAGCACGAAGCAGACCGATGGCAACGTCGGAAATACGATATAATTTAAACAAGAAATAATTAGGAACCGAATTCCGTAAGACACTATAATTTAACATTAAACAAAATATTTTATCATAGTTTTCATATTATAATTTCATAAGTAAAATTTATTATTTTATTTCACTTTAATTGTACTATTTTTGACAACTGTTGAGACGTTATATGTCACAAGAAATTCTTTCAAATGATCGCACATATTTCTTTTTAAACAAATAAACTCGTATAGAGAACGCTTTTTCGGCGGTTAAAAAAAAAGTTTAAATATCTAATTTTTTAATAAAAATTATTATTATACAAAATTCTTTAAATTTCCAAAGAGACTCGTTCCTATTTTCACAATATAAATTTATCGATCATTTGTATCATCTATCGTGACGTTACTTTTGTAGCTCCTTGCAAAAGTAATGGGAGTTGCCAATGAAAAGTACGTTTTTCGCTAACGGAACATTGGTTAATCCACTAATAAAATCCTCGTCGTTTTAATCACTGTCAAAGCACACCTTCTGTTAATATCAATATGTCACGGTCGCAGCTCATGATCATCCACGCCCGTGAAAATACTCGAAGCGTTCGTCTGCAGCTGGTAAACCAGTAGAAAGACCGTAAAGACGTCTCGGTGGCCAGTGCAGGATAAAACGTCAGGTTTATGCGAAGGTGTTACCGGGAGTCCGAGAGGCGCTCGCATCTCGGAGATTCTCTTCGTGATAGAGACATGTTTTCAGGTATTACCCGCTCGTGGACAGGTACGGGCTCTTAGCGCTGACGTTACGAGCTTCAGGGTGCCCGATGTATCGTTTCTGCTTCTGCTCCCGCTGTTGCATCGTGGAACGCAACTCGCTTCACTCTTAATCACGTTGCGCCTGTGTATTAGTGTAACATAACCGTCACACTGCTTGTCCCTCTTTTTTTAATTATCAGTTCCAATCGACGTTAGCCTTTTTCTCGCTTCCCTAAGGGACATCCCGGACATTTCGTGAATGGCATTATTGGTGTGATACGTCACGGTAGTTGAAGACCCTTTTCTGATTTTACGAGCCTATATACACGCTTTTGGCCTTAAATAGAGATAACATTCTTCCCCATTTCTCGGGCCGCGTATTTCAGAATCCCAAACGACTGCTCGTACTTTTAAAAATATCCATTCCATTTAAGAGAAATCCGCGTCTGTCAAAAGAATGATCTTGTTCAAACAGTATCAAATGGAGTTCCTTTTGAGGCAAGAAACAAACCCGTTTTTTGTGCTAAGCGAAATTCATTTTGCAATAACAATTTTGCCTTTTTTTCTCGTAAGAATTATCGTTTAACTGTATTGAAACAGATTTCTTCCTATAGCGAAGGGATTCTCATGAATTAGACCAGCCTGGTTTCCGCATGCGGAACAATTTTAAAAGTGCTTGAAAACCACGAAGTTTAAAATCCGGATGACGGAATCGGCTGCAGAAAATAAATATAAAACGCATAGGTCTGCATGTAGCCAGCATGTTGAGGTCGTCGACTGGTTCGATACTCGTTTCGGATTTCAAGATGACTCTCTTATTAGTCGGTACGTTATCTGGGGTATACGTTCCTTACACGCCATCTCCATGTGTCCCGTTCGTACTTCACGCATATCCACCAAACGAGCGCGTTCGTTGCAGTGGAATCATCATAAAAAAAAGAAAAACGCGTGCCCCAGGGTCCCGGAAGTCACACCGCAATGCTGCAAAGTCACGTCGTCGATAAAGGAACGCGTGAAGTGCACCGCAGCACGCCTCGCGAGCATCGTACCAATAAGAAGTCAGCGTCGAGAGAATATCTCGCGAGCACTATACCATAGCAGGCACTTGGCGAGAGTGCCCGCGGAACAGTTCTCTTTAGCCAAAGATACGTGACGTTTATGGCGAAGGACGGTACCGTAAAGGTACACATACCCCGTTTGCCGCCTAATGTCTCTCTTCTTTACGTTCTTTACGTAGCGCTCCTTACATCTCATGTCGGAATTTTCTTTTTTCCTGTTCTTCTTTATTTCTTAGACTCATCCTTAGAGAAGTCTCTTCTTGGAGCTCTCGTTACTTCGGGTGGGCGTAACGTAACGTGCTTCTTGCGTGCGTTCACGTCGTCCAGCCCACCTTATACTGGCTGCAGAAATTTTCCTAACGCATGTAGTCCGATAGCTCGTTAAAGATACAACCAGATTCCATGACGTGAATAACGCGACGCTTATGCTTGCCTTTTGGTGCACACATGTGATATGGTTTTGGATAACACCCGACTGTAGAACTACTGACAACCATTCAACACGTATGTCCAACATTATCATATATAATAATGGTGATAAATTTACTGAGTCCGTATCTTATATTTTTGTTTTGTTTTGCAATGGTATAGATGGACGGAGAAATCCGAGTTTAGCAACATACGAGATCAGTACTCGTGATTAAAAGTGATAGAACAGTTATCTCCAATGATTTTTAATATCGTCTATGATAGAATTGTCAACAATTTTATTCGCCCAACAGGATATCGATGAAAAGCAAATACACACTTATCGACGATTCCGCGATTGCAAATTCCACCTCGCGATAAAGTCCAGCCGATAAAAGCATCCTCGCTCCTCCCCATTGAGAATATTATACGAGGGTCCTTATCCTCAACGGTTATTTCGTCGTTTCGCGTATCTGTAACCTGCCAGCGACACGAGAGAAACTCTCGAACAAAACTCGCTGCTCCTCCTCGAATGTTCATTTCGTCCTTCTCTCGTTATTATACCTCTAGATGCTCGAACATATCGTCGAACGTCTCTTTTTCCTCGGATCTTTTGCTGCACATGCGTGTATATATAGGTGGAGAGCATTCACAGTGCAGGAGGTCAGTCGTTTGTAAAATAAGTCGGTGCGTAACCCGACCTGACTGCAAGAACGTTCCGTCCGCTCGTAAGCCCGCTGTTTTTATCTGGCCATATTTCAGGATGATTCCGCGTCTTAATGTCCTTTCTCGCCGGGTCCTGGGCACCTTTACGTTCCTGGCGTCTCTTGCTCGAGGCTTGACCGTTCGCAGGAAGAACACGATCACGGTGACAACTTAACCCAGTCGGTGTAAAGTTTTGCATCTTGGCCGCACGACTCTGTGCGTTGATATCGAAGTTGCCTTTACGACCTACGCCAATCGTGCGGGCGGAAGGCCGTCAACGACGTAAAGCCACTCACCGTGCCACCATCAGCAATATCAAATAATCTGCATTTATCGGCGGTGATCGAGTCGACATAAACTATATGCATTGAACACGATCAAACGTAACTCTTATCAGGAGTTTTAAAAAGCAGCGAGAGAGAAAGAGAGGGGAGCCCGCGCTCGCGTTCGACTCTCAATCAATCTGTCTCAAGGACATTCGCATATATATCTCACACACGAATCCGTAAAACCAAACGACCCGCGACGTTGGTCCGTGATCAATCGCGATCGATTATCGAACCGGTTGGATTTCGTACCGACAACCCGATCGTTATTGGCTTGACGAGTCGAGAGTAGGTTTTATGCGGAAAGTGTGAATGCAAAGAAGGAAGAAAAAAAAACGACGAAACGAGTGAAATTACAGTGTCGCGAAAGAGATCTTATCGATGTGCTGGAGCGAGAGCATATCGAAGAGACACCAAGTGGGACGAGCAAGATTGCGCTGGAGCCGCGTGTACGCCACGGCAGTGTCCTCCGAATCGAGGAGAAAAAAAAGGACGACGACTAAGTATATAGGAAGGAAAGGAGCAGAGAAACCGGTACGATAGATCCGTCGAAAGATATACGGCGCGCGACGCGCGACACTCCGGGCGAGAGTGTCATCGTCGCCGTCTTTTCCTCGTCGTCTCGGTTACTCCCGATCGTTAAATTTGCTGATCGATCGATCCGGCCAAGAGCCCAGACGGCGACTCGACGCGCCGCTGCACATCAATAATACTACGTGTTATTATTTTCTCAACTGGATCACAGCCCCAACTTTACTTTTACTGCACTGAAAAAGAAAGTTTTAATCAAGTATTGATTACAGTAAAAATATAGATGGTTTCATAAAAACATTGTTAATACAATAACACTTTTATTTTTCGTTTTGCTTTAATAATTTTAAAAACCTGCCAACTTACAAATTGTTAAACTTTTTTCAACGTTTTAATGTGCTTTTTTCTATTTATTATATATTTTGAATGTGTATTTTTCGCATGGAATTTTCTTGAAACCTGGTTCAGTTTATATATACAAATAATGTACTGACTGTCACTCATATAACGGAATGCAAAAATATGACATAAGATTCAAATGCGGGTATGAACGGAATTTCTACAGTAAAAAATAACTTTATTAAATAAGTAATAAATAAGTTGATTTATTAGAGACTATCGTTATTCAGTAAGAAAATCTGCAAATTCAGAAAATACTAATATCTTCATTTGAAAATTAAAATAATACCTTTTCAGTGATTTCATTGTTTTAAATATATTTCATTTTATTTATTTCTTTACTAGATTTTTTTTTTTCTTAATTTATCTTGTGAAAAAAAAGAATGAAACGATAATAACAAGAAGGTGATAGTGCAGAAGTGCGCAATAGCCCGTTGTGTTTGTGCCTTATGAAGGGGGCGGTGTAGTGTGTACGCGATACAGCGTAAGTGTACACGCTGGGTGCTTGGTTGCTGACGTAAAAAAGAAAAAGCAAGATATTCGCTCACCAACAGTGTCGGTACATCAGGCATAGGTTCTGGTTCTCGGTGTGAGTAGTCCAAGAAGCAGATAGTCCAGTACCGGAGACACAGTGCGAGAGAGAAAGAGAGATAGGTAGACAGATACACCGCGCTTAAACCCATGTTACCTGAGGGCTGCTCGTCGAGAATTACGGAGCAAGAATTGCGGGTAGCACCGCCAGTGAACTCCCGGAGTCCAGGAGCAGCTACTCAGCCGAGTTCTCTGCTGCCGTTTCTATATCCAATAGGTATACGAGGCGAGAGAGAGCCCCTGCAAGGCTGAGGTGAACCCAGAGGTGATGGCCCGGGGGCTTCGGGTCACCCAGATTTCAATCTAGATACAGCATTCCACGGTTAATTAGTACAGGCTGACCGAGCGTGAGCTCTCCCATCACCGCGCGGCTGGGCAAGGAGTTTTCTTCTTCTTCTTCTTCTTCATCTTCGGCTTCTCATACTGTTTGTGTGCACGTTCTGTGTATCGAAGCGTGTGCTGCTGGATTCTGTTCTGATGTGTATACATGCATGCACCTGTATCTCTCACGCACCTCTTGTGCAGACTCCGAAAGATTTTTCAATATTCTCAGTGCTAGTCTTTGACCGGGCAGCATGACATGATGGAGTAAATAAATGCTTTTAATAAGATTATGCCAAACTCATATATAGAATAAAAACGGAACGACATTTTCTATACTTTGAACAAAAAGATTTTGTCCCCAAGATTACGCTATTTTTTTTAAATTAAGAAAAAAGGATTTAAACTGCAATTTTTTACACAAATACTGATATATAAAAGAGGAATTAATAATTCCTATTTTCATTTTACAAAATATCGCTTAACAAGTAAAATTAGTAAAATCCAATTGTGATCGTTTTATACGTACGTTCATTTTTACAGAAATGAAAGAATTAACAAACTGAAATAAACAATGATTTTTAAATTGTAACGTGCATATTTTATCAGTAAATGAATTAATTTAAATACAAATGAAATACATTTGCATATCTGCGTAATATATTTCTAGTGCGACGAATAATTAGTACAAGTATATTCTGTTTGATTGCAATAAATTGATTAATTTTTTATTAATCTCCTGTCTGTATGTTAAGTCTAATAATTTGGTTCTAAACTTTTATAGCACGTTATGCCATTTAAATTTCCACTATTATGGAACTTATATGTGTAAAGAACTCTTAAGAGTCAGAAAAATGTGTACTACTCAAAGTGGTCGTAAATCTCGTAAATATCTCTCGTATGTAACACAGTATTACTATGTGATGTTCAAGAGTATATCTAAAATAGATAAAAGGTGAATTGTTGAAGGAAGAATGTTGGAATCCGAAGAGAGGTAGTGGATAGATAAAACCTGGAGTGCTAGAGTAGTACAGTAACAGTGTATAGTATAGGGTCAGAGAGTCGGGGCGGGTGTTGCCCAGCGCACTTCGCCGGCTCACGGAACGAGCCATTAACTGCTCGATTCTGCCTCCGATTCTCAGCTGCTGTTGCTGCTGCATGAGGAACGTTCTCCGCTTCTGCTGCTTCTGCTGCCGCCTCCTGCTTCTCAGCGTTTTATCTCTCCACGGTAGCGGACTCGAGAAATTATTGCTCTACTCGCCATCACGTAAGAAAAGGTCGAATGAGATCCTTCCTCGACTTTCAGCTCTTTTCTCATCTGCACCGTTGCGCTGACTGAATAAAAAAAAAATGAATCCTCAAAGAGCTGTGGCGCATGATCCGAAAGTTGTCTCTATCCTTACGTAACACGTGAACACCTCTGCGAGAGACGAAGAAAGAGAATCAAACTAAATTGTATAGAGAAGCATGGACCAGCGATCCAAATATTCTTCTTATGGTGAAAACTCACAGTGGATCTCTCCCGGGAGAGTCACGTGTGCAAAACTGTTGCACGCTTGTCGACGATGGAAAGATCGATCGACGTACAGATTCAGTAAACGATATTCCACAGTTTGTGTTGTGTACCAAGCAGGGAGAAGCAGGGGAGAACGAGTGAAATCCAATTCCTCTCGCACCTCGCGAACCCATTAATCTCGTACGGCGTGCACGGCTTCCTTCACGACAACGACGAGACCGGGACGAAGACGAAGACGACCAGGCCTATCTGTATATCTGTATTCCGCAGCTTACATTTATACACTATATACGTAAGGGATCGAAGAAATCTCGACATATTCTATAGCCATTCGCGAAGGATCTCGCCGGTTGGCTACGTTTCTGTCCGATTCTGTCCAACGTAACACGTATTACCGCGAAGCGCTTCGAGAGGCGGCAGAAGGCGAACCAGAGCACAGAGCTAAATATATGTAGACCTGTAGCTGCGGATCTCGATTCGCTCGTCCGCTTTCTTTTTATCTATCGCGCGCTTATAGTGGTAGCTACGTTGCTAGTTGCCGTAGAGTCTCTGTCTCTGTGGAGGCATCGCGAGAAAACGTCTGTATGTTTGTCTCACCTGCTATACCCGAGCGGCGGCATCAGCGGGAACCACAGAAGCGAGAGCGCCACGGGGGAACGTAGCAGATAGTATGTATTATACAGAGAAAGATAGATTTGCGCCGCGTGCTACCACAGTCGTGTGTCCACAAAGAATTTATTGTCGGTTCTGGAGAGTGACGTAGAGTCTGGGTTATATACACCTGTGAGTGCGCATTTGTGGCGAATTTACGCAATGACCAATCGGACAGTACGTAGGAATGAATCGTTCCGAATCTTTAAAGCATCATTCCTATCATAACTTTAAACGTCACAGATTCTGTGATATATCGTGGTGCGAAAAACTCGATTATTACAGAAACGTAGGCACGTGAGACAGTAAGAATGACGGACAGCTGTGGCTAGAATTTTATCGCCAACGATACGATACTGCAAGTGTCACTCACGTGTCTAACATTGTACGTATGAAGTGTGTCGGAATTGAGAAGAAAAAAACCAACAGCATTAAATAGCGCCGGGGTATGATATGATTGAGCAAGAATTTTGGTGTGCTGCGAATCGGGACCATAACGTCACCGTGTCGAGCACGAGGCGTTTGTCGTGAGATCGTAGCGTAGACGGTGAACGGAGTCCGGGTTTCGCTAGCAGTTGGCAGCAGGAAAGCCAGCAGCACCGTGAGCGGCAACAAGATCGGCAAATTTATTTGACCCGAGTATTTCTCGTGCCGGACTAAAGCCAGTTTCGCCACGTGATGTTATATATACTTGTATACCATCAACATAGCCAGAGCAACGATGAGAGAAGTGGGTTTTTTTATATTACGGAGATGAGACACGAATCCGAAGTCTCCCGGAGGCTCAAACCAAAAAGTTATTATAATAAACGCGGATGAACCGAGACCCGGAATTGCGCAACGACCGCGAGTTATATCGCCGTAGAGACCCGACGGCGCACCAAAGACGTCCGTCGTCATAAGTCCGCCAGACCAGGTTTCGCCACGAGCGAGTTCTGAACACACGGATAAGAGCCGCGAAAAGCATTATAAAGAAGAAGATGAAGAGAAGTCGAATAAGAGGAAGAGAAACGGAGGATAGATAGTCGTCTCTGAACGGATCCACCGATCTCTGATGAGTGCAAGGAGCATCGCAAGGAGCCAACATCGGTAGGGTACTCTTGCTTCAGCTGCTGCAGGGGCAATCTACCGGACAATTAGCTCGCAGTTCGTGACGAGTCCCTCCTCCCCCGTCCACCGACCTCACCGTGCCCTTTTTCGTCTCGGGTCTTCCTTCGCTTCCCCTCGGTTTATTCTTTCGTCATCGCTCGTCAGTCTCAGTCGGAACAACGGCAATGACGCCGATGAGCGCGACCGCGAACTATCTCGCTTGGTTCTCGATCCGGCCCCTACCTGCCGTTTATACCTAATGACCGAGCGGCGGCAGGTGCGCCACGAAGTGCAGCTCACTGTGTTCGCGGTGCATCTTCAACGGTCCTGTATCCCAACCTGGGGCCACCCGGTACGTCTTCGTCATCTTGCGAACGAACCGTTGCGCTGAGCCACACGGCCAAATGTAGTGTACAGGGGTCGCGGGGGAAGAAAAGGAAGAAGTGGTATCTTTTTTTTTCACCGCTATATTCGTGTCGCATTCGTTCGGGAGTGCTTTCTTTTCTGAATTCCAACTGCCACACCAGTTACCTCCTCTCGGATGATAGCTGCCAGGATCTTGATGATCGTCAACTACAGTCGCTCGAATTTTGTTCGGTGGTCTGTTCAGGAATGTGGCATGTCTATCTTGGACAGGAAATTGGGGTAATTTTAGTCACGCACATGGTTGTTTTTTTACGAATTTATGATTGCCTGATGTCGGATTATTCTTCCAGAGATGACAAACTGTTTCAATCTTTTCGAACTAAGAGCGAACAGCATCCACGCGGTGGTTTGCAGGCGAAGAATGCGTTGAGTAAGCCCAATTGTGCTGGGGCACGTCGCACAAATGTTTTCACTTCCTTACCAGAGACGTGCCTCACGCCCGGGTCTCCAAATCGTTTGCTCATCTGTACTGTTGTTAGAGCGTTGGAAAAATAACACACTGCGAGTGTAAGAAAAATAGGGTGCTCTCAGGTGTGTTGAATCGAAGACTGTGACAAGAATTCATTGGGAACGACGAATCTCAGTCCCCAGCTTCGGCTGTTAGGTAGGCCCAAAAAATAATAAATAAAAGTGGAGTGGTGTATCGAATAAGAACCTGGTGGTCCCTTTCGAATTCTGTAGAGAAAGTCAAAACGCAATGTAGCTTATTGCTAAAGGGCCAGTAACTGTATAGTTTACTCTGGACTCGCGCGGATTCCTGACGGCCGGTCTGTCACATCGCCTCATTGGGTAATTAATTATCGAAGTCTGGTTCGTGGTGCTTACATGCTAAGGTGTCGGACGATCGACGAGGCGTTAGGGCACAAAGGTGGGCGAGGTGTGAACGAGTCATTTATTTATTCATTCATCTAGTCATAATACCGAAGCCAAGCTGCGCCCCTTCAGCTCATCAGTAATGGTTTGTGTTATTGATTCGAATGTTATTTGATCTAAAAATATCTTTATTTAGCATATCAAGCTTTTAATCCCAAGTAAGTTATTTAATAATGTACAGTAAAATCTAAAGAGAAATGAATTACTTTTATATTGTATGCGCGAGGAAAGATATAGAATTGAAAAAATTTGACCGATTAATAGTCACGTAATAATTCTGTTTAATTCGATAAAATTTTTGAAATATTCGCAAATAGTCAAAGTCACGCGTAATCCTTCCGACAGATTCAGCGACGAATTAATGAGCGGAAAGCAGCATCGCTTCTCGTTCGTTAGTCGCTCGTCAATTATCGGAGGCTCTCGCAGTCTCCTCCCAAGCGCTCAACGAGCATCTCATTCGACAATAAATCACTTTGCCGAATGAGGCGCCCTCTGAGCAATATTATTATGGTATATTTCGTGCGAAGCCACTCATTATTTATTTCTCTACTACCGTACTAATATTCCCATATATACTGCTTAGGACTACTGTTACAATCGATCTAATCGCCTTATTATAAATCGCCGGAAGTTCGCATCGTGGTATTAAGTAGACACTCCCATTTCCTGAGAATAATAAGCAAATTCTATGAAATAATAAAAGAGAAAGTGAACGGTATCGCGGTATGTAGAGAGAGAGAGAGAGAGAGAGAGAGCGGAGGGTCAAACGAAGATACGTAAAGTTGACGGAGCGAGATCGGCTTAGCTGTGAAAGAGAGACAAAGAGAGTGTAAGAGGATGAAGAAAGGGAACGAAGGGAAGCGGAGCGTGGGCGCCAAGTGCGAACAATCCATTCATTACGCTCCATCAGCCTGAGTGTCTACCTCCCACCGCGGTTTGCACTGAGATCGGTGCGAGCCTCTGAGCCCCATGACCGTATAACGATGTGACGGCAAATAAACGAGACATCGTATAGTCGTCGTCTTTTCACCGATTTTGCGATAACGCGTCTCTCGCGTCCAGGTTATCGCCTGTCCGCGGTTCTCGACCCTAAGCTCATATAAGTGTCACATGGAAATTCATTGTCCGAGCGCTCCGCGGGGACGCGAGATCTGCGTTGCACTATAGTATAAACTATAGTACACTATATAGAATAGTATAGTATAGCTTATGTTGATACGAACCTATGGCTTGTACCATGTAGATACCGAGTGGCGACCGGTGGGATATCGTGTGACTTGCCCACGCTGACTGAAGACAATGCGATAAACACGTGTTCTCCTCGATCGCCTTTCCTTCGCAAAGACAACTCTCTGTATACGCCGATACACTCCTATCATAGTCTGTTAGTCAGAGTTGATCAACACTAGCTCTGTGCATTCTATGTATATGTAATACCTGAAGCGATTTTTCCTATTCAAAAAACAAATTTGCATTTCAGTGACATGAAGTCATGCAGGTCACAGGGGAAAAAATTAAATGATCATTTCAGCGGGAAAAACCTGTAATCATTTGTATCAAAGTCACGTGCATTTTGATCCCCTCCATTTTGATGTAACAACGAAATCACAATCCGGGACACGAGATCCATAAAGCAATAAACCAAATACTACAAAGATCTTGAATCGTGGTTCAACCATAACAATATACATTACCAGGAAGGTGAGAAAGCCAAAGATAAAACCGTTCACACTGAACGCACGTCTCGCTCTGTAAAGAAATTATGTTAATGAAATCATTTGGGTCTCTTGGAAAGAAAAAGGTCATCCTAAAAATCTTGTACACCAGAATAAAAGTATGCCCATACACGTACCCTCCAGGCATATCAAAAGTGTCGTATTCGTAGCTGCGTGCTTTTTTAAGATCTTTTTATGTCGTCACACTGGATCTGTTCGTATTCAACATTGGTACTCTTTACTTCGACTCAACGAAGCGTTTCAGGCCGAAATGTCAGTTGGCGAAGACAAAGCTATCGATCGTGTTTCCTCAAGCTGGCTTCGAGTAGTCGGTTGGTGTACGCGTGCATTCCGTCACCTTAAGAAGCAGCGCTGCGCCAACTCGAGTTGTCTTCGTCTTCAGTGTACGTGTCCCCAGTCGTGTGTTTGCGAGCTGTTGGCGAACGCGTTGTCGCACACTATGACTTCGGGGCAGTGCTTATACGAAAGTCGGAAGAATCGTTCGTATTCGTTAACGCGCTCACATAAACTCTTTAGAAGAAACGTGTCTCTTGTGTCTGGCTTCGGGGTCACGGAGCACGAGAATCTGGTGCCTGAGGGCAAAAACTATCCAAACTATTAGTGTAGTCAAAGAAGCGGTTCGAAAAAGAGGCCTCGGGGGCTTCAGATTTTAGAGCAATTTTTCTTGTTTATTTTGTTTTGTCATGTCAGACTCACAGTCTGACTCGCAGTATCGATGTCGTCAGCGAAATACCAAAATAGACAAATTAGAATGGTTACAACAACAAGAGGAATTCCTGAGTCAGGGTCAATCTGGAAACTTGGAAAAACCAAAAAAATCTAAGATTTTGACAGGCCCAAAATTATGTAATTTTATGAATTTGTCTACTTTGGTCAGGAAAAACTGCGTGATTTTGTCATCGGAAGCCCGAAAAAATTGAGGGAATCTTATGCTCTAGATTTCGTGGCCACACTGTAAGATAACCGAGATAGTATAGCCAAAGAAATTGTGAAAAATAGCTTTGATGGATACTTCTTTCCGAGGACGTTTTCTCATAGATCTTGTGTCGAATCTATAAGACGTATATCCTAATGTTGATATAATCAGTCAAATACAAAGTTTGACAAATTTGTATCGATGCGCAGCTATAGAACGGGTATATCATTTATCTCCAATATAGCAGATGCTGACTCTAAAATATTCATGAAATTCTATATGAAGACTTGAACGTATATAGTACATTCATCAGACGTCAGATGGATATTTATTAGAATTATCATACATACATATATTCCTCGATAAAATGTTTATTGATATTCGCAACTGTCTTAATGCAGCAGTTCAAGTCAGATATAGCGACTCAATATAATAATAATTTTAAATGTCTGCAAGTACTCGCATAATAGAAAAGTATTACTCCACTGAAAAGAACATTTTTATTACATAGTGAATAAATTTTAGCAATGACCGGCAACAAGACAACATCGTTAAGCTTTTTTTAGTGTGTCGTTCTGTCGTGGATCGAAAGAGACTCGTCTAAATCAATAAGAATCAATAATCAGATTAGTTTTTCAGTGATGCAACCAAAAGGAGCAAGCTTAAGAATCTCATCGACGTCAAAGAGCTTTCAAACGACATGCCTTGAGATCATCGAGTGGACACTAATCCCTCGATATAAATTATTTCCTTATATCCTCGTCATCTCCACGGATCACGGTATTATCTCTTTTTCTTCGACATTTCATTCGATGTCCGTGACATGACTTTTACTGCGTGTGTCACTTGTGAGAGTGCGTTCCTATGGCTTTGCTATACGTTCACCTAAGTTCTTAGCAAGCTGAAGAATAAAAGGACTGCGTGTGTCTGTATATGCATGAGCATCGGCGCGCGGCAGCAGCTAGCGAAGAGAGATCGTCGACGCGTGGTGCGTTCCTCGCGTATAGAACTCTCCGGGGACACGACCTCAGGGACCCTCTCAGGTGACCCGAACCGGTCCGCTCCTTCTCGAGATCGCTTCTATGCGGGTCAGGGATTCTCAACTAATATCACAGAAGCAACACATCGAGGAAGCTCCTGGGATCACTGTCTCTTCGACATAAGATTAATGACGGGTCGTCAAGCGTCGATAAGGCCGTGAACCTTTCAGCTGGCATGCATCTGACTAATAAAAAAAAAACTCCTTTATCAATCTTACTTGGCACAACAAAGTCAAAATCCGTGGGAAGAATGCTTACATAAGCTCGGAATATAATTGAAATGCTTGTTTTCATCACTGACACAGTGTCACTGAAAGGGTTAACAGACAGTCGTAATGAAGTTATTGATATAAGATGTTGTCTGAGAGTTCGTCTTCGCCAGAAGTACAGTGAGTGAATCAATGTTGAGATTGACTGCAAAAGAGACAGAAAAACATCGAGGAATGGCCGTTAACATTTAAGACACATTTCGCAATAGCGTTGAGGCGCCCTGAGATGGAAGACTCGCGCGCGCGCGCCGACGACGACGACGACCCACGGAACGTTCGATCCTTTCCTACGCCTTCCGTATGCCATAATCTACCACTGGCTTCTCACTTTCGTAACTCCTCGGGCGCCTTATTCCATTTGAAACGTGTACCGAGATGCTGACAGGTAGCACAGTAGCAGCACCGAGCACAGGATTGGTGTGTGTCGCCGAGACGACGACCAATGCACGGCAGCGAAAACGGTTACGTCCACGTCAAGGAGGAATCGGATCGGTAGTGAATTGTGTCGTTAATGCTTAAGATATAAACATATAATGTCAGCAATACGTTATGTGTGTGTCAAGACGATAGATAATACTACCACTGCATCGAAACTACTGTGTAGCATACAGTTGTGTTGATACAGTATGTGAATTATCGAACATTTGACCGAAAGTACATATTTCAAATATAAAAATTACTTTAGTAGAATATATTTATAATGTACATATATTTATCATTTTGAGAAACTAGAATTATCATGGTAACAAAAGAAATATTTTTTTATATTCGCGTGTCAAAATTAACCATTTTTTTCTGGAACCTTCTTCTTTTTTTCTTTCTTCTTTTTATTTAAACTTATTTCGATGAAAAAAAAATTGAAATTTTCTATATAGATTTTGCAACAGATTTCCCAGATCTGTCCAGAATTTTTACTTACAAATATCGAAATTAAACCATGAGCATTAAAAAGATTTTTAATTTGTTTGTCATCGGTATACAGACGTGCATTTAAAGTCACTTATTATATAATAGGGATTTTCAAATAATTTTACGTCCACCATTTTCTCCCGGTATAAAATTATTTTTTGTCCATATTTTTCGATTACATCGGTTTTCAGTATTGCTCAAAACAAATGGAACCGAAAGAATTACTCAAATGCAGTACTTTTAGTAATAAGAAAAATCGAATCAGTTGTGAATTGTGCAGTTACTACTTGAGATACACACATATAACGTCAGCAATACACTATACATGTATGTCAAGACGATAGAGAATACCACAGCCTATGTCTACATAACTCTTTGACACCGTCGTACTACAAAGAAAAATATAATTTTCTCATAACAATACCCCCTCAATGATTTGTGTTTCACGTTGGCGAGAAAATTTCATATATTTAATTATTCTCGGAAGAAGTTGAATAGAAGAGAAGAAAAAAGGCCATTGCAAGACGATACATCGACGACCGATGAATCTTCGTCTTTCAATAGATTTTTAACTGTTTGTAACACAGTTGACAATATCCTAGACGAGATGCTTTATTTCGTCATTCTTCGTTTTCGTGTTAGTGGCTTGGTGCAGATACGATAATAAGCCGTTGTTTTCTCGGGCTTGAAGGTTGTGCAATAATACGCCTGGAGAATCGTCACCTTCGGTGACACATCACCTCTGACATCTAAGATGTACATCGCGTATATACACACGTACTGCGCTAACGTGTCAAATATACCTGCGGCGTACGTAATGTACCGAGCCACACGTGCACTATTCTGCTGCGTGATTCTCCCACCTGCGCTCAAGATCCCCCCTCCTCCTACATACTAAGGCGCTGAGGCTTTTTTTCATCTTCTTCTTCGTCTTCTATTTACTGCGTTGTACGGTACGTGTGGCAGAGAGAGCGCGACCCTGGAGTCGACCTCCTGTACGGTGACCTCTCAGCCTGGTCCAGCTGTGGTCATAGACCGCCGCCAACGCTCGCGGCTCTTCAGCCTTTAGTTCTCTCGCATATACTTCTAGCGACTATATACACGTATATGTACGGTAAACCTCGAGGCATTCTCTCTGTCCTCTCGCGGCAAGGAGAATACATAGTGTTCTGCGCGTATAGCTTGGCCAGCGAGCTCTTTTCTCAGTGCGTCCCTTTTTGCAAAATGCAAATCCATCTTCGGCCAACAGGATACTACAGAATATCGTACATACCGGACTTATTATAGCACAACCCCAGATTAACGAGCCTCTGAAAAGTCTATATGGATATCGTTCTTTCGCTGCTTTTGCCTAGGGCTAACGCTTCGAGACATTTGCTAAGTATTATGTTTAAAAGAGATAATCGTAATGCTTTCCTCGAGCATCTTTACGATCCTGGTTCATCTTCAATGTAGGCAAAAACCTTAGTCATAAGAATGCCTCGCGTCAGGTATGTGGAATATATGAAGGCAGCAGGGAGGGGGGAGTACTCTTTCACCGCTCTTGTTCCGAGTAGAATAATTCAAAGTCGAAGTTATATAATGTTATGGTATTGTTGGCAGACTGTATAGACTTTCACGAGGTGGGAGAGCGTGTGAGAACTCCTCGAGAAAGACTGAAAAATTCGTTCAATGTCTTTTAATGAAATATAATGAAAAAGAATATTTTTTTTAATCAGTAGAAAAATATTTGTATAAATACATGCATGCGATTGATTGTTCGTAATGATATTTTGATCGTTTTAAAAAATAAACAGGTTTGAATATAGAAAAAAAAAAATTGTAAAAAGATACGTAAAAAAAAAAAAAGAAAATGGATTCGTAATTGGTAAATATACTAATTAAAGTTAAGTACATCCTGGTGTGTTACGAAACTATTAAAAGGTTGTCCACGGTTCATCAAACACTGCTCTCTCAGCTTCTTCAGGCAACTCAATTGCTAGTCCGACGGTCATAAGCGTTGCTTACATCCTTTCTTTCTTCATCGACTTCCTGTGTCGTGACGTCACGGCCCCTACATCGGAGCTTCGTGGATACCGCCTAACGTGACATTTGCCCGTGGTGGCGCCGGGGATAAACTATCCAAGCACACCGAGAGCGAGAGTGAGCAGTTTGTCCGCGTAGTAGAGTCACGGGGGGAATAAGGAGCACGATAACTGGTCGGGGAAGCGAGGAGAGAAAGAGATAAAAGACACACACAAGGTAGATAAGAATACGAAGCGAAGGAAAGAACGCATTGTGAATACGCGGGCGCGTGAGCCGGGTCGTATGCAACGTGAGATATAAGTAGGTGCCGGGGATGGTGGGGAATACATACATACGCTCGAGGACCCGGTGTGCGGCGCGAGGATTGTCGTAAATGTCTTCATCCGTAAGATATGAGATGCCGTGGGCGTCCAGGCCGCTCGAGCAGAGCACATAGCCTGCGCCTTGGTTCAGGCTCTCATGGACACTCGTTTAGGATGCGTTTACCTTTGCCCGGCCAGCGAACAAGAAGGAGGCATCAGAAGTTCCACTCTTCGCAGGCGAATGTATATGCATGCACGAGAAAACTCGAAGGAAGAATAAGACGTAACCCACCGAACGTGGATGGGGTCTCTCGACGGTCATAAAGAGCGTTTTGTATGCAAAAAGGACTTTAATAAAGACTGTATATCTTTTTCACTGAAATTCCTACGAAACAATCTCAAACTCACGAGAGTTCTGAAATATAAACGTATGCCAAATAAAAACAGTGCTGTAAAATTCACCACAAGCGGGGAATACTATTTTGTGTAATATTATATACACATAGTTGTGGTGAACCGGAGAATCGTAGTACAGGAATAATTTACTACAATCACCATTATGTGAATTATTTGTAAATTTCTTTCTTACAAATAGCTTGGATAACTACAAATAGATTTCCCAGTTGTCATTATCTATTTACAGGCACATTAAACATGTCCTATATTCCATCCTAAGATATATCTACTAATGTAATACAAAAACAGCAGAATCTTTTTCAGGCAGTATCATCGATTCTGAAATATTCTACGTAGTGCGACGATGATTTACCAACTACAATAATATCTTACAGATTTTCTATTTCCTCGTAGCAGCAGTTTTGTTTACGCGAAAAAATATGTCAACGTATCCAGAGTGTTCAAGAGTTCGGAAGAGAATGTTCATTTGCCATCTTTCATACAGCTTCCTCAATGAGGAAGCCAAATGTCATCAACACACATCCTCATACATGTAGATTAGACTAGAAAAACGAAAAATAATTGCCAAGTTCACCGTTAAATCCTTGTTGGAAACTGTGAAAATCACTATATTCGATTCGTCCCAAATTCAACTGGAAATTTTTACAAGAGACTTCAAACAGTGAGTGTCAAGTTGTGGACTCCCTCAGTATATGTGATTCGCACAAGTAACTCCACGTTCATGGTACATTGTCCTATACTAATACAACACGCATATAAGAGAAACACATGTCTACAACAAGCTATACAAGCAGAAACACCCACCCGCACCTCGCCCCCTTGACCCTTTCCTCTTTCTCTCATAGACATGTATACATATATAATCCTTACTCGCAACGTTAGTGTATTTCCCTCGCGCTGAAATTCCACGAAGATTAGTGTGTTGGCGTGGACGTGGGTTGGAAACGGCGAAGAACGACTCGCATGCACGTGGAGACTCGTCTCTGCCGTCACAATGATACGAGAACCTTTGCTCGAAACGCTGACTGTGCATGCTATATATATTCCGGTGGTTATTCCGTAGTGTGTACCATGCCTACTATATATCGCGGGAATAGGTCGAGACCCGCGATGTCAAAGGTGAGGCCGCACCCTTCATTGTGTCCTGCCCACGTGACCGGAGTACCGAGTCGTCGTCATTCATGTCACCGGTGTGCCTTCCTTCCTTCCTCCCTTTATGCCCCGCGATCATGCCACGGCTCACGACTCCGTTGAGGCTCTTAGCTCACAGAATCGAGTTGGGCCGAGGAGATTAACCCCGCAACCCCACCCACCTTTCAAGTCAAAGTCTTAAGCTCGCCGAGCCGGGTCTCTCGTCACTCGATCTCATCGTTGTCCTCTATTCGCCTCTCTTATTCCTTCGTAGAGACGATATATATCTACGAGCATAACGCACGCAAGTCTCATGAATTTCTTAATAGGCTGGCATATATACCGCATGAATCTATAAAAGAGCCATTATCTCGCGTCAAGAGCGTGAGGATCATTCGCAACATCGCTCTCGTGTGCAACGAACGAGGGATGTGCCACGACGTAACGCCCAGGTGCTTCTTCCGTAGCTCATGTACGTCCGAGCTAGGTACGCCCTCGCAAAGGGGCTCGACGAGCGCGTGCGAAGCACTCGTCCCGATTAATTCTTCGACTCGGACTATGGGCGTACCGAGAGAGTGATATAGAGGCATGTAAGTGATTGAGGAAGTGATGGAGTAATGACGATATAATCCCATACGTATTGTTCGATGAGATTATTAATCGTTTCATTGATATACTTTAGCAGCTGAGATCGGGTTTAATGAATACAGCGCTACAATATGTCCCTGTGAGGTACTATGGCTTAGCATTAGAGATGCATTACTGCTATTAATACCAACGAATGTGTAATAACGTCCATGGCATTTTTTTTTGTTACAGGTAAGCCCCTGGTGATGGTGATGGAAGTTTAGTGTTTTGAAATCTATGATCATCAATCTTGACGGAAATTAATATCAAGCACTCCGCTCCTTAAGGTACAAATTTACCAGTGAATACAGACGATTATTACGACGTTAATTGTGAAATTGATCACGCGCATTGCCAAAACTTCCTAAGCTGCTTAAAAACTGAAGTTTTTCTCAGAACTAGTGCCTGAACTTGATCAGGCATAGGCCTGATCTCCTACATCACTAATCTAGTTGTATCGAGCCAGGACTTTTCCAAATCAAAGTCATTGCTGGTCCAATCTTAGAATGATCACATGGACCATGGTGATCATCAAATGTTACCAACTTTATTTAAAATTTGTTGTAAAAAGTGAACAATTTTTTCGAAAAAGATAATGATCACTCTTAAATAATTCTATCAAAAAAATATGTTTTTTTGTTTGTATTTGAATGGTGACCGCAGTTAGTCTAAAGTGATTGCCACCATTTGAGAGTTCATCCACGTGCCTCCATCTGTTCGAAAAATCTACGCGTCGGCGTTAGACCCGCGAACCCGCGACTCGTTGTCTATATCTAGGCACGTATTAGTGCCAGTCGATTTATGAAAGCGAGTAACCTTTCGCGTGTGTCCGGTTATAGTACAGGCGCTATTACATAGTCGAAGTTGTTTTTATTCTTTCGTTGCTCGCTTACAAACGAGTCGACAAGCAGATATATATATGGATTCGTATAATTTCATCGCCTTCCTCATTAGCTTTTCACCCGCGACTGTTGCGTCTTTGAAACACACGAAGACGAGACGTTGAGGAATACGTAACAACGTGTACGCGCGTACATTGGCATTCCCACGAAGGTAGATCAACGGATAATTTAATTGACGCGTGATAAATCAACGCCGAGAAAGATCAGTCACTTTTCTCACTCGGTTCATTCAATACGCATTTGTAAGGCTATCAACAGTCATTATTATTATTATTCAACCCTCTTATATTTTCACGTGAAACGACTAAACGCACTATCTGATTCTCTGTTTACGCATGAAGAATCATATTACGGACATCCATATAGATTCTGGCGAAAGGTACTTACAGTATATACGAGCCTTTCAGTATATACGAGCACGCGGCATAAAATAATAAAATCTCGGTGTATTAAAAGCAGGGAGGGGATTCTATTGGCGAACGCGAGCTATCCGCACGTAATCGCCGCCACTGCAATAGCAACGAGACTCCACCGCACACCGTCTTGCCGCCTTTGTCGATTTATGGAAGCAATAACCTTTCGCGTCTTAAAACGCGCTCTATACCGCAGTTAGACGAGCCTCACGGATCGCGCGCGTGAATTTTTCTTCTCACTTTACACCCCGGTAAGGCGCAATGGGAAAAGTAACGCTTGTCGGACTACGTGCAAAAGATTCGGTATACATTATACCAACAATTACGTCTAATGGCATCGACAGACAGAAAGACAGATAGGAGATCGTGGGGTGGAGCGTGAACATATTAGTCGCGTAACTATACGAGTCTGTTTACAGGGAAGTTATAGCATGGCTACAGATGCGAAATTACGATATTTTCTTACTTTGGTCAATTGACATTAAATTCTTAAACATTTATTTTTCAAATGACGGAACTTTTGAGCGTTAGTCACGGCTCCGTCAATAAGCCATCAAGAGCCAATGAAACCTCTATATAGCTGCAAAATGACGGTCGTTTTGATTTTTTCTTATTCTTTCTTGGGTGTTTTATGATTATATCTGAATGAAGTTAAAAGGATCGACGAGAAAGGATATAATTAACTTGGATCGTAGTAAAGGACAACAAATTTTTATACTTTTTTGTCATGCATATGTAATGTTTTTGTGATTAAGGGAACCGTGTCAGATGAAATCGAAATAAAAATTCTTTAAATTTTTTGATCTCACCTATTCCCCAAGTAATTTAGAAATGGAGCAATGATGAATTTGACAAATTATTTTCTGGTTAACATTAAATTCCGAGGAACGGAACAATATTACATTACACAATTTTATTTCTCAAAGTAAAATTGTGTAATGACGAGATAGACAGATCAGTATTTCATGCACCTACTTTTATTGCAATCGTTCGTTGACTTTTATATACTGAGCGCAAATCGATCGTCTTCTCTTAGTGCGATACAGCAGCTTATGCATCTATCTATCGCAGAGCTCTCTCAGAGAGAAAAAGAGAGAGATAGAGAGAGAGAGAGAGAGAGAGAGCGCGCGCGCGCGCATGAGCCTCGTCGACAGCTCCCACCGCGAACGAAGATGTAAATCTTCGTAACCGGCAAGAGTGAGGGAGCGAGAGCTGTGTATACGGTGGCGGCTATTAATTCATTCATGAATTGTTGCGCGTCAAGGCGGGTGCCCACCTGTCGGCAGATCGCCGTGACGAGATAGCGGATGAAAGACCTCCGGGATTGGCACCTCCACAGCGTATATAGCGCTTACAGCTTATACATAGAGGCCTTCTAAGCGCCAACG
Source organism: Perithous albicinctus (assembly GCA_964016905.1). Taxonomy (NCBI): domain Eukaryota; kingdom Metazoa; phylum Arthropoda; class Insecta; order Hymenoptera; family Ichneumonidae; genus Perithous; species Perithous albicinctus. The sequence goes on along the minus strand of OZ024691.1, from coordinate 24,804,659 downwards.
CTGGTGCAAACTTCCCGGTAAACATGCTGGCGGTATTCCAAAATTATTATACTACCGCGATGTGCGAATATATCGTAGCTATACTGCTGAGTATATAGTAACATCATCGCAGATAATATCGTGTTGGACGCTATCTGCGTGCCGACGCGCGCTTGCTGTGTTGTACACAGTCGTTATTTCGACGTGAGCTGCACTCTTGCACCCTATCGTTCATACATCTCGTATTATTTATATAATTGCAATGAAATATCAATTTCGCTAATACACAGCTACTCGATGATGCCTATCGTTCTCGTAATATGTAAATAACCTCCGGTGCACTCGCCTTTGATGTTTCCGCAAACGAACGCGCACTAATCTTCAACGTGGTAATCCACAGCCTATACCAATGTCATTCCTACGGGAAAACCGGATTCCCCGACCCCGACGAAATCTTATCGTTCACGGAGTCTGATATATGCTAAAGGCCTACACGGTTGTGTGTTGGTATCTACTTGATGAGGTTGAGTAAAATTTTTGAAGCATGCGTTGCTTCTTCTGTACTAATTTATTCAGAGTCTAATATGCTTTGGAGTTATTGGATTTTGCTGAGTCATTTTATCGTCATTAATTAAAATCACTTGCATGTAACACCTGCAACTCATAATTGAGAGCCTCATCAGGAGGACAATCGTCATATGAGAAATTCTATTGCGACGCCTTCAAAATTACATTTTTACGAAACAATTTACAAGCTCAGTTGGAACTAATAAAGCGATTTCTTGCAAAATCAGCAAAATGTGAAAGATGAATTTAAATGTTTTACTTGAGTCAGCTAGACTTGGCGATGCCAATTAATAAAACCTAGGTCTTTCAAGCGGGTGAAGAAATAGATCCGTATTTAAGATTTTTTTCCCAGGTAAATAATAAAACTATAGTGCTCCAGCGTATTGATATTCGTTTATTAAAATTTTCACATAAAAATACTTCTTTCTACAAGTAAGATTGATATTTTTATAGTGTTATCTGCAAGTCAGTGTAAATAGCTTGAAATCTACGGTGAATTGGATATCTTGTTAGCAAATTTTGCTGAAAATAAAAACATTGTATATATCATTTTTGGATTGCATATAGAATTAGTTTTTTTTTCTGCCCGCGAAACCGAATCTTTAACGATTTCATATTACACCGTCGTGTACGTATGAAAAAATCGAGGCGGTAATTTCGTATTTTGTCTTAAGTTTAATGCGGAAAGACTGCATAACATACGCGAAAGAGGTTCGAACGTAACGATCTGCGGGGCACCCCACGAAGATGATTCAATAAATCGTCGGTTTATACGCGCAATGCGAACTAGCCGCACGGTGTTCGCAGCGAGAACCCGGAGGCAGCTGCGAAGCAACGATTTGTCGCGTAATGCGCGCGCGAGCTCACTACGCGCGATATCAATGATCTCGAAGGTCGGTAACGCCGTGACCGCCACGTCAGACACACGTGGTTACACGTGTCCGACTTCCAATGAGAATTTAATTGCTCTCCAGGCTTCGCTCGTTTCACTTGCTCACTTGCCGAAGAGCCAACAGCGATGCGCACTCTGCTGCGAGAGTGCGCGCCACAGGATCTCATTTGCATCGGTTCAGCATGACCATATCAGGATGCCTCTCGTTCTGGCTGTTCCACGATGTACAATCGTATCCCACCAATACTTCTGGTAAACTATATATTCAACATAGAAGATCCTAACTGCCAGCTAATGGTGCAGCCACCTCTGAGTTATATTTCGATCATTAATGCCAATCCGACGCTCTTCTGCAGTTGTCACGAACTGGTAAATAAATGTTTTAAAAGGTCGCCGAGGTGCCAAAACAAACATTATTCGTTGATGAATCAGTGTTTTTTTGTTACTCCGTATTTTTCAATTCCTTCTCCAAATTCCTGAATGTCAGTTCTCCCTCCGTCATATCGATATTTATTGATCAAGATAAGTATCAAGAAAAATATCGAAAAAATGCATGTTTGGCGAAAAATCTACAGATATTTACCGTTAGATAGTTTAAAACGAATGCACTAACGTGGATTAAAATGGTGCGGAAAATAAAATTCCATCGCGGTATATGATCTCGTGTCACATCGGCAACTGTCGAGTAGTAGAGATTTCAGTTTATCTGCAGACATTCAAACTGATGTGGGTTAAGCATATATCTTGTTATCTTATCGAATATACGGTGATCAGCGACATAAGAAGAATTTCCTCGCCGGTGTGCTCAATTACAGTGATTAGAAGAAATTTACATGTCATAGCACTATAAAAAGGTCGCAAATATATTTGTATCTTAGAGAACATTTTTATTTTAATTGTTGAATATTCCGGAGAGAAGAGACGCGGATATTAGAATTCCCTCGAAAGTTTTTATCTTTCTTCGCTACGAAGAGGCACTTAAAACTGTCTCTCATATATATATATATTTTTTTTCCTTTTTCTTGGTAGACGTTTCCACTTTCGAATTCTCAGGCGATAGTTCGTGCTATACCCGGACATGGATATCTTCACGAGGACGGGAAGGGACCACGACGACGTATGTGTTAGTACAAACGAAGAAGAAATCATACGAGATTCTACCTCTTGTTCGTCTTCGCCGTGATTCAGAAGTGCGTTTAAACGCGCGGGCGTGCACGCTACGGGTGGTGCTGAATAGATACCAGAGTCCGCACGCTGCGGCAGACAGGAGGAGAAACCCTGGTCGAGGGTTCATTAGTGAGGTATATCTCTCGTCCACAGAGCCCGACATTCCTTCGCCACGTCGACCTTTGGACCCTTCCTCTCGACGGGGTCAACGTGAGCGAAAGGTTCGGGGCTCAACCGCGTGCCTGAACCCAGGTAGCCATGGTACCGGGTGTTCCCAAAGTTATACCGCTTTCTTGAACATCGTCAAATATTATTAGAAAGCCATATTTAAAATATAGGTTGTTGATTAGTTGAATACTCTTCAGAAAAATGAAAAATATCCTTATACATATGTGTTTTTGAGTACATAAAAGTTTTCCTTACAAAGAATTACTATTGAAACAACCGGAAAAATAATAAACATCATTAATTCACAACTTATTGACGTTCGTTATAATGACAATACCAAACGACGTGACAGAGTTTTAACGCTAAGTACGTAACATTTTTTAAATTGCATGAAAAATGCTTTTTTTTTTAATGAGTATAATAATAGTTGAACGGAAATAAATGCTTAAACTTGCTTGAGGATAATATTCGAAGCGCTATATTTTGTCTATTCGTATAATAATAGTGTGTGCAATGACAAAATACTATTCGGTGGATAATTAAAAATATTATATTGTAAAACATTTTGATTCATTGAAATTTGTATTTTGTTTTAAGGAATTTTTTTTTAAATATAGCTGATAATACGAGTAGTAGTCTCATATGTGATCATTAGAGCGCCATTGACTGTAAATTTTTAATGAGGAAAGGAACGACATTTCCATATTGGCTTTGAAAGTTTCCTTGTACGTGTCATTTAAATAGAAACTTTTATGTCGATATATTTGTAGCGTGTTTTATGGAACTTAGATAAAAATTAGGTACATTTGTAAATGGTTTGGTTACTGTTTGAGTAGATGATTATTTCAGCATAAATAGAAAATTAAAAAATCACATTTTGAATTATAGGATCAATGAAATGAGAAGAAACTCTCTGCACATTAAAAACAAAACCAGTTTGTTTGTAGTTTTAAGTAAAAGTTTTTTTTAGCAAGCATTTTCCTATTTTAACAACTCATTAAAAAAAAAAAAAAAATACCAAGATCTGTAAGTTGCACTATTCTTTTCACAAATTTTACTTTGCTAATTTAACAAAAAATCCTTAAATTCAAACGCACTTGTTACTTATTTATCATCATACAATTTTACGAAAAGTATTTTGCCGTTTTTACAAAATATATCTTTTACTGTGTAGTGCGAGTTATAGTGGCTCTATACGTTCCACAAGTGTAGTCGTTTATCCATGTGCGACTGTGGTATCGATCACGCGTTTCAGCGCGTTCTCTGTATCTGCAAGATTAATAATAAGAGAGCCGCAATCGCAAAACCATCGAGAAACTTTAGTATAAATAATCGTCGGTACGTGTGTTGGATGCAGCAGCTTAAAGTGCGCTCGGTGAGATAGGACGAGCGAGTATGTAGCGAAACGCGCCGATTAGCCTTTAATTTCGCGCGTTGGTCTCGCCGCCATCGAGTTCCAAGGAGCAGCAGCATCAGCAGCAGGAGTAGCAGTGGGTACCTAACGACCGACTGTAAGCGACCCAGCCAGCAGGATACGATAAGTCGCTAATTCACGTTTAACCGAGCGAGACGGTGAGCTACCGTGTGTGTGCTGTCTCGTGGGTGGCCACAGCCTCGTCCTGCCGGTCGTTCTCATCCTCCTCTCGTCGTCGTCCTCTCGATCCGTATACGACAATACAACAGTGTATATCAGTCGTCGCGACGAGTACACTGCTTATACAGGTAGTACGTACGATCTGCTGCCACACGAAGACGACGACATTCAGCCCCTCTCCTCTCTCACTCTCTCCCCCGATTAATTAGACTGATCCGATATATCGCCGAACCGCGAAGGGTAATCTTATGATCGGTCACGGTTTTTGGCATGCCCTTAGGAGTGTGTCTCTTATACTTTGCCACATGATCGTATTTGCTTGGCGATGCTCTCTGCTCTGGTCTTCACTGGAGGCCGATCGGTGATACTACACAGTAAAATTGAAGCCAAGTTTTTGATACTTTTAATAAGTTTTTATCCACAATCGCCCACAATTCTTTTATTAAGTTCACAAATTTGTTATTCATTTGACAAAACAATTTTTTATAAAAACATTCCTCCGATTTTACAGAAAAATATTTTACTCTGTATTCTGTAGATAGATATTGTATTACGTTGAACTTGCCTCCAGATGCAGAGCGAATGTAATAGCATTGCAGAGGACGCCATATAGAATTTGAATAGCCACCTTTTAAATTCCGCATTTGGTAGACTTATTTCTTTAATAGAGGATACAGTGACGTGATTCTTGGCAGTGCATGCGAGAATCTTCCTTTCACTGAACAAAACCAAAGGAGATTTCAGATATGCACGAGTATTATGGGAATTGCGCGGGTGATCGCATTATTGCATGCTCTTCCCGTTATAGACGTGTCAGACTTTACTGAGATCTTAGTACCTGTTTATACCTCTGTTTTATAATGCGTAGTTTTATAGTTGCCTGTGTATTTGGTTACGCAAGCTATTTACGCCTCTCGTGTGATAACCTATAAAATCACGAAAAGCACAGTATAGAAGGTGTAAAGATGTAGGCCGGGAGGAAGAATTAGTTTTATTAATAGAGAGATGCTCATTTTGATTCTCATCTTTATTAAGTAATGTCGTGCAAGATCGAAATTCTATATATATACACATTGTCTTTTAAGAATGTTGAACGTCCACATGATAAAAGAAACACTTATTTTAACCATGGATCATAAATTAAAGATGCTAGACCCCGAAAAATTACATCAAAATTTCATCAAATTGAATTTGAAGCGAAACAAGTAATTTTTCTTAACTGCAAATACGTTGTACTGTATGCAAAGCCTATTAAAACGATCAATATATCCTACGATTTATAAATTAATATATTACACAACCGACAAAATTGTTATATTTTCTAATAGATGATTTACCACCACCAAAGCATAAAAACTCCAAAAGTCCTGAGGGTAAAACTCTTCGTTGAGATTGTACCGCTCGGTGCACAGTTTCAACGAGCAGTTAGCATCGAAACGAAGCTGTGGAAGTGAGGGGGGGGGAAGGGGGGCATGACCGGACGGTCGCAGAATGACGAAGAAGGCCGCGCGCGATGATGCTGTGGCTCTCCCTGTCACAACTTCTCGGTGTGGTAGTGAGATGATAGCGAACGCGTTCGCTGGCGTCTCGCATCGGTCACACCGCAGGTGACTCGTTGCCGCGGTCTTGCAGCGCGACCTCAACCTGACCCAACCTCGTACCTGACTTCCAGCAGTCTCGCATAATAGTAGTTGCCTTTGGGTTTGCGTCATGCCTGTATCCTTCTGCTTCTTCACTCTGTTCGTGCAACTCATTCCATCTCACATCGGTGTCCTCTTCTCGAGTTACTTTTTTGCAGCCTGCATAATCGTTCTTGTTCGTTTTGCCGCGGTTGCACGCCGACTCTCGTGCGCTAATCGATCCTAGCAGTTCGTAATAGACACTACACGAGGTCGTCTTACCTCTTTGTTCTTCATTCGAGTCTCGATCGCCTCTAAGTCATCTATACGCATACGGCAAAAGTGTCGACCGAAATGCCAATTGCCGTATTTGTAATGTGCTAGAAGCGAAGTGAGGCGTCGCTTGTGAATAGATTTGTACTAATGAATTTGTTACAAAAGTGAGAGCACGAAATAATGACATTCTGATTTTATGGAATATTCAAAACAGTCTTCTGTCGGGCGAAAGTCTATTTCAATCTTACTTTCATCATTAAACGATAAAGAATCAAATCTCGCCATTGTGATCTTTGACGGGCCTGTAACAGTTGAACAAAAGGCACTGTATCTACGACAATATACCAAAAGGATGCAATATCCGATATTTCGTTTCCGTGCACAACAAAGATAACGTAATAATAAACAATACAGTTATTATCGGATGCAAGTATTGCAGACTTTTTGTAGATAAAAGGGGAATAAAAGAAATATCACAAAAATAAAACATATAATATTTTGTCGTTAGATCTTTTGGATCTTATCATGAGACGTGTTACCATCCCAAGAAATCAGTTATCCTAACTTTTTGCCCCACGCATGTAGCGTACGTTTCTTTTCTCGCTGAAGAATTGCATGAACACAGCTTGGAATGCAACCGTCAAGAGAGATTACTATTGCGCTGTATCCTCCATCTTCAGCTAGGAGAGTTAATTTTTCGGGGGAATCGTAATCTCACGGGAGATGACATTCCGGGTCGAGTACGTGACAGACCGCCGTCGTGCGCTATGCACACCTTTAGTGAAATACATAGCATATCTACCTCACCGTGTTTGAGTCTGAGTGTCTGTGCCAGAATTCGCTAGAGCACGTGGTTCGCGGCCCCGAGTGAGTAAGAAGCATTGCTCGTGATTGACGTCGAGATTCTCTAGGTGTCACTGGGTTAACACACACGTTTCACAGCAATAAACTGCGCCGACCTTTGTATATACGCGTTGATATGAAATATGGGAGATCCCTCCCATTTCGCAATAGTCTTGCTCGTGCCATAGCCACAAGTCTATTCAGATAATCTGCTGTAGCGCGTTGCGTATGCCATATATTTATATGCCAGTATTAAGTTACTTTGAAATAACTTTACATTGTCAGTGTATTTCCCGAGAGTTGGGCTCTGCAATTCGCGCCTTGAAGTTGGCGAGCATCGTTAAAACCAAGAAGATGTCCTTTGGCAATAGTGACGATCAGAACATCAGGCAAATATATCTCGTTCTAAATGTCGCGAACAATTGCAAGCAGGCTAATAACTAACAGTAAACGTGTAATTTCGTCACTCCCTGAATCTTTATGACACCCATTGAGCAGACATCCAACTCTTATTCCTCTTGATGACCTGAAGAAGCGGAGGTCTGTCTTCACTGTAACCTTACGAGGTATCGATTGCACGTGCCTATAACTATATCTGCGCCGGTCCCGCTTCAGATACAACATGTGCATGATGCCAGCTTTGAGTCACGTCATATAGGAACGCACTTTGCGCATCCTGTCGCTTATACTTCTGTCTTTTATTATCTTTGGTTGATTTACCTTCACGGCTCTGCATCGCCTATATCAGCTGATTTCTGCATATTGAACCTTAATTGCTACGAATAATTGCTATTTCTCTAGCCTCAAAAAAATTTGCAGGCTAGAAGTTCAGAAATTATTCATTTTGTCGGGGCTCCTGATTTGGGATGATTATCAGCTTACCATTAGCTTATTTCTGGTACAATGTTTATTAATTATGATAAGTAATTGCTGTTTCTTATGTGTTAAATATCTGCATGACAATAAGACAAATAGTAAGTTATACGAGTAACTGATTTCGACAGTTCCATTATTGGCGTTAATTTCCCAGGACATTTTTTTCACATGTTCATACATTGAATATTAATAACAATAAATAATTCGTACTACCTAAAATCCATACGGCCTGCTGTGCAAAGAGACTGAAAGTACTCACAGTGATCATCTTATTTCGGACGTTTAGTTATCGTAAATGACTTCCGAGACGTCAGAAAATGACTAAACAGAAATGTACGACGTTAATCATAACCTGCGCTTATCGTTATCTAATTTCAAGATCAGGCAATTGTTCATTTGTAAAAAAAAATATATTCTATATTATCGATTGAATTCTATCCATTGTCCGATTCCGCAGAGGTCGGCGATGCGTCAGTGGTGCCCCAAGGGAGAGGAACCTCGGCCTCTGTTGTAGCTAGCACGAGAGAGCGTTACAATAGAATTTAATTAGTTGCAAGAATGCTTCGCGGTGCATAGGTACCGCGCACTCCTGCGTAAAGTCGAACACAGCGAGAGCGTAAAGGTGTATAAGCTTAAGACTTGAATGTGATGCATGAAGCCGCCTTCGCCTTCATATATACATTCGTCGGTTGCCTCCTAATGGGACACAATCGCGCTGAATCGTCATGTGACCTTCGCTTCTCGCGAAACTCAAGGCGCGGCTTCGCCGCCATAGTATCGCCTGTTCGCCTGTTGCACGTACACATATACCATTGTACGTAGTAATCCTGCATATAACCGTAGTCTCAGGCTTTCGAGTTGTATTGAGGAGCAGCTTAACTTAGCTCAGAAGTCTTGTAGATTGTCGGAACAGTAAATACCCGCGGTTCGCTCGATCGCCTCATTTGCGGCAGCGATAAAACTTGCACTCTAAACTCTAAACGCGCACGGTCACGTGAACTTGTTGGCATTGTGTTCAACTGCATTTATCAATACTTCTTCACTTGCCGCTAGGTATCTGTTTGAAGCACAGAACTGCCGAACAAAAGCAGTGATAGCACAACTTGGGTTTTTTTTTGTCGCAATTCTGTTCAAGGTCGCGACTTCGTTGCTTGATGGGACAACGAAGAATTGCGAGCAGCAGCGACCTTGACGCACGTAACTCGAGAAGTGTTCCTCATTGTCTCAGCCTTTCTTCACCGGGAACGAGTGCGTCCGCTGTTCGTATCGTCGCAATAATTCACACTGCGGGATCTCGTTCCGCGCGGTCGAGCCACGAAACATTTCTCTCTTGGTATGGAGTGAGCGGTCCCGTCGTTGACCACAGCTACTTCATAGACGATGGCCTTTTTTTATTCTTGGAGGATTTTCTTTTTGGATTGTTTTGTCGAGAGCAATGTCCTTTCATTACATGCTCTTCTCAAGATCTTCGTGTCTATAATAGAATTCTGTAATACCCAAAATTCAATTGGAACATTTTGTCCAAATGATAGAAATCTCGAAAAAAAAATCTCACGAATTATTATTTTTTGTCGGTAAAGAATAATAATATGACAAAACCTGTGGCTTTAAATGCTCGTAACAGTATTTTGATAATACAAAAAGCTGGATAAGCAAATTTTTTAAATTGTCGAACTACTATTTTTCGAACGATTTGTTGTGAGGCAAACGGATATATTTTCTGTGACAATAGAAGACTTTTAAGTAGGACAAATGGGAATCATGCAGTGCGAACGCGAGGTTAATTTGTACAGAGAAGAGTACGCGGAACGTGTTAGCGAGAATGAGTGCAACAGCGATGCATATATCGACGTATATGTAATAGACAGATTGTCGCGAATTACTCTAGCTCGCGCCACGGTGCGTTCACATGTGTAGCGCTTAACCGCTGTGAATCCTTCTGGTGCTCTTGGTGGCTACTGAATTATGCATTAGTCATGATTACAAAGTAAGTGGCCAAGCACTCGAGTTGTGTCGTATTCGTATATACAGTGTATATCGCACACGAGGGTAATAGCGGAGCGTATTTGCGGTGCTTATGATTTTCCACTTGAAATGGGCATAACCCGTGCGCGGAACTTAATGGTCGCGTCGCGCGCTTAAATCCTGCGCGATGCACCTTATGGCAGTTACGGGCATAACTTACGGCAAATTTACAGCGTAAGTCCGGAGGCGATGCCAAGCGAACGGCGGAAAAGAGTCACGGAGAAGGCAGAGAGCTACTGTCGTCTGATATGGTAAACGGTGAACATCATAGACACTAATAGCGTAATAGCACATGCATGCTGCAACATACGTCTTTGGCTATCCCCGCATCATGCCTTTGGCTCATTAACCCCGCGGTTATGTTGAGGTTAATTAAGACCTTGAAAACATTAAGGAATAACGGTGATCAGTTTTTTTTTCACGTCGATATTTGCACCCAAAAAGTACCTCAAATATCAACATAATTTTTACTCACAATGTTGTTAATACCAGAAACATTCAAATAAGTAAAAAAAAATTAAGATTCCCTCCGTACTAGGAAATGCAAGTAGATTCTGTCAAAAAAGAAGAATCTTCTATGAGGATGCAAAGAATTTATCAATATACTTCCTCGTAGTGGTGGCTTTGTAAAAATTAAAAAAATTTTACAATGTGCAAAGTTCCACTTAGCATCCTTTTTTATTGTAACCAACATTCTACTAGCTGCTTCGCGTTCATCCTACGCCATTTGGAAGTGTCCGCCTCAGGCTTTATCGTTTATTAAGTACGCAGAGTCAGCCAGAGTCTGAAGCTCCGGATGCGGACGTGAAGCACGTACGTGCAGTCAAAGGTACGTCGTGTGTTGTGCCAGTCTCGAGTAGTATAATGTTGGTAAGCCAAAGAGGCGAATAGTTTGCCTGGTAGCCCCGCCAGCAGGTAGCCTTGCCGAGGCCGACCAAGCAGCCAACGATACCGACTCGCCGAGCAGCCAGCCACGCGCGTGCTGTACAGACACCGAGGAAGCGGCACGTATGCACCCGCATCCGGTTCTCCGCAAGGGGACGATTGCACTGACGCGGTACATACGATGAAAATCTCACAGTCGCCCAAGTCACAATATAATCTCGTCACTTTACGTTATTATATTCGGTGATTTATCGTCAACGACATATAAAGTCGATGTCGGCGCGGCAAACACGGCGCGGGTTTTATCGAGAGTGAAGGTAAACGATTTTTCGAGAATAACAACCTTGGACAGGCGACAGAGACATATGCAGAGCTATATAAACGAAGTCGCACTGTGGTTGTGACTGTGACTGTTGCTCGAATCGAGTTGCATAAAACAGGTGTTTGGACAGGTGACATTTCAATAGTTCGACGGGGCTTTCGCGGGTCATACGAATATATTTTTACATAAGTTCACTGCTATACTTTCGATAGTTTTGTATATGCGGAATTCTATGCCGATTCACAAAATTTGCTTCGACCATCACCCTCTTTGATGTGGTACATTAGTATTTTTTTTTTTTTTTTTTTTCATTCATCTGTGTCAATCGAGTATTCTTAATTTAAAAAAATATTTGTCATGCTATTTCCGGGTAATTTACGAATTTAAATAATTATTTGTCAGCTTTTTTATTTACTTTATGGCAAAAAATTAATTTAATGAAATGGCGTGAAATTCCTCATATACTGTCTTTATTTCACTGACCGCTTCGAGATATTTACAAACTTTTGCGGAAAGTGTTGTCGATACTACGCATAATCAATTATATGCATAACCACTGTGTTTCAACTTTCGATTCTCACACTTTATTTCGACCAGTTTAACATAATTTATTTATATGTTCGAGAGAGCAGCCGATTCGCAGGAGTTGCTGTGTATATATAGACTATCATATTATACTATTATTATTGCCGTGCTAATTTATATGCGGCTAAATAACGTGTGCGAGGAGTTCGAGGCTACGGCTTTATGTTCCCGTCCGTCGCAGACCACTCTCTATCGCTGACCTCGGGGGTCAATTCGTTTTAGCAAAGAGACGCTCGATCTCTAGCACGCGGATAATATATGCGGATCGGCTCTCGAGACCAACATCGGTAGCTCCACGAGAATACCGCTTCGCTCGTTTCTGTCCTCTTTCATCCGCTTCTGTCTCGACGCCTTTGAAGTTTGAAGGCACGATGTTTCCTCAACAATATACGAAGGAGAATTTGCTGAGCATATCGCGAATGCTAATTTGGTACAGAAAAATGTTGATCATATTAAGGAACAGAGTTCCCATAAAAATGATTTTTGAAAAATATGTTAACAAAAGGTATGAATGTATATATCTCTTAAATAAAAAGGTAAAATTGAATTGTCTTATAATTTTATATATGAAATCTTGCAAACGAAAATTCGATATTTTCATATCAGATTTTTTTTGTTGTGTTTGTGTGGTGAAAAGTACTTTCGCTAATTAACTGAGTTACAAAAAAAAAAATCTTTTTATTTTCGTATGCTTTTATTTTATCAAGTTGCAAGATCCGAAATTGTAACAATTTTATTCTAAGATTTTTAGGTCCCCTTAACTTAATTAAGTTTAATAGAATTAATGATGGTATTAACAAAAAATGATTTTATTTTTTTACATAATAAAAATGTGCTGCAAGACACCTTACAGAGCATATTTAAACGAACAAATGATGTTAAAATTACGATTCAAAAAGTACGTCTTGTGAACCAAAATATTTTCGTGACCACCTTTGGCCAATATTTTGCCACGTTTTTTGCGGTCTTGCTCCCATCTGCCAGGCTCAAATTCAGCATTATTTTCCTCGATCATTAGGTCGAGACGCAAGGCAAAATCGTGAGGGGAAAATAAACGAGGGTGGCTGCAATGTTTGCCGCGAAATTATCGGGACCTAACGAGCCTCGTGATTAACGTCCTGGCCGGTTGTTGATGCTTGCGGCACATACAAGCAGCATTTTTTGCCTTTTTTTAATTTTTTTTTTTTTTTTTCGAATACTTCAAGACGCCGTTTGCGCTCCACGTGGCATGGAATTAACCCCCTCGGGACTCACTCGAATATTTTAGCCTCGATATAATTTATCACTAGGTGAGATATAAATCATAAGCGCCCGGGAGTCTTACGCATTCAAGCGCTACCGGAGTCGTAAGTATTCGCGTTGGAATTGCTCTTTAGTCGACAATTAGGTATATCACTCGTGCATTCGGCCGAGTATATAGAGAAATGTGGTATACGCGTACTTGTACGTATATATAATAACAAATGACCGGCAGCCATGGTCGACGCGAATCTCGCTCGAATATCTTAGTACTTGGAATTTGTTTTACTATTATTGTGCTGCTGGTCCACCTATAATCGCGTGGCAAGCACGCGTGTAATCTCGCTACCGTGCAACATATGCTCCAAGCTCTTTCTCTAAGCGCAAATCGTTTTGCCCCGGACCGGACACAACCCGACGAGTATATCATTCATGTACTGGAATTGAATTCTCGTGACACGTTGTAAATCCCGACTTATCGCTATCGACAGAAATGCTTTCATTTCTCGTTTCAGCCCCTCGAGTGTCGCCAAAGTGACTTCGAATACCTGTGTATCTAACAGTGTCCCTCTGGTCTGGCTTCGCTTTCCCTCGTTCCACCAGCGACCGGTTCGAAATCTTGCTTTGCGAGCTTACATGCTCCGGGTAATAAAATCAAGTTCTCCGACTCAATCGTTGGATATTTTTGTATATTTTTTCAATGCATTAAAGAAAAATTAATGCGTCAAATATATGTGGAAAGAACTAAGAACTAAAAAAAGTACTTCACACGGAACTGAGTTTGTATTGCAATTAAATAAATATTGAGTGGCACTAACAAACATTTTATTGAATTGCCTAAGTTTTAATTGCTTCAGTTTAACTTTTAATTGAATTAATAAAGTAGATACTGGTTTTCATACTTTTAAGTTTTTTCCAGTTTTTTGAATTATTGTTAGACGTTGATTTATTCAAGCCCATGTAGTGTCGCCCTTCTCTCTAGATGTCATCATTCAGTAACATCGGAACTCAGAGAGGCTACAACATATATGAAATTACGAACCTGCTAAGTACGAATGATAAATAGAATTTTGACCACACGGATTAATGAAAAATCAATGACATGCACGATGCATGTAAATGATAAATGAGAGTAAACACAATATGTGAACTACAAGGCTGGGACCATCCTTCCGTGTCTCTCTTGCACACCGTAAATAACGAAAGGTTTGGGTGTGAAATGTCGTAACGACGTGTTAAAACGTGCTAACTTGCGCGAGCACGTATATTGTTAGCGTGTGTTTCCCTGTCCGTTCGTCAAAAGTACATTCTCTCAGATACCGCATAATATCCATAGGAAGCCTCCCAGTGAAACTCTCATGAAGTTAGCTGTTTCATGAGAAGCCAGTATAACTAGCTTCCGATTTGAAAATAGAAAACGTACAGCTTGAACGGCTATGGCTGACCCGTTGTAGTTGAGTCGCCACGACTCGGTCACAAGCTTTTCGAACGTATACCGCACGAGTCGCGAGAGCGTGTCCGACTGTCCGTTCCGCAACTTTACGCACTTGTCAGGGATAAAACAAAGTGGCGAGCGGCCAACCGCAGAATTACGGCCAATTTCAATCTCAAGATTTTCTACGGATGCTGCAAGGAAGAAAGGCTCGCCAGCATCACTTTCGTGACGTACATTCGTAAGGCTCTGTGCAGGACTGTACATCAACGTGCACAGCAACGACAGTACAACGCGCGATTTCAACGGAATCGACCCTCGTGCGCACATGCGGTGGCTCTCGCGAATTGGTGTTACAACGTCGAGCAATAAAATCTTCAATCTGCGACACCTGCGGCGCCCCGTCGACACAGTGCCACCAGTCGAGAGCTCCGTTTCCTAGACTCCGACGTCTTATCTTCACGAGCTTTACGATCTTCCTGCAGACGCTGCTCGCGCGCGTCTGATTTTTCAACTCGTTACGACACCAGCACGTTTTCTGCAAAGACATCGGAAGATCGTCACGACCGAACTTCGGACCATCTTTAAACTTTGTCGGATAGCTTTTTCTGGTGAGTCGAAGAGAGACGATGAGGTCGGGCGTTCGATATACTCTTACCGGGTTACGATATTTGCCGTACGTGCTTTCTGTTTCCACGTGCTCGTTACCCGAGTCCCACTACTCGAGCTCAGAGACACAGTCGTTAAAATCGCCTCACGCGTCACTTTTTCTGCTCGGATGGAACGCAAGCCTGAAATTTGAAAAAAGGGAGATGCGATGAAATGGCTTCAACCTCTCGATAATGGCACTGATGTGTCAGGAGGGAATATCGAGATCAATGAGATGAAGGATCCGGCATGAGTGACGTACCGTGTCAAAAAATTGTATAAAATATAAAACACAGATACACACCAAGGTTTACCGTTATTAGGACAGTTGTAGCATGTCCCTCTCGACTTTCCACACAGCTATAATAAGGTGTACTTCGAACTATCCCCGTGACCAAACTCTCGTAAATTCGTTATACTAATAGGTGTGTTTACCGTGGTGCGAGAGTTCCGCTTCTTCACGGTCATAAAAGTACTGTCGTACAAATAAGAGTGAAATATGGTCGGTTATTGGCTGCCTGTATCATGAAATGAAGAAATTAATTAAACAGCCAGAACAAATATTCTTGGGATTTTGATAAATGCATAATTATCGCGGTGGCGATCTCAAATTAGGATTATACATTCTGTCTCTAGGAAATCAGAGGAGAAATCGTTGGTGTTGAAAAGGCATTAAAATTCTTGGAAATGTTTTGATTGAGACGCGTTCGGCATTTTATGTTATGACTATCCTTCGTAAGCAGCCTCATAAAATTTAAACACCTCTGTATTCTTGAGTTAAAATAATTGGTTATTTTTTTTAAGTATCTAGAAATAACCGCTTTAAAACAAACTGACTTTTCAGTTTATTGCAGCCCTAAAATATACTAAGTTTAAAATGTACATCCTCCATTGAACCTAAAGGTAAATGTCTAGCAGTACACGTCAGGATTTTCCGTTAAGGCATTTGAAATCAAAGGGAAAAACGCAGGGTGATCTTTCAATATGTGAACCTCAAAGTAGATTCTGTATATGACATAAGCGGTATATTTTAATCATTTAAGAAAGTACAAAGTTCAAATCCAACTTTTGGACCTGACATTATTATATATATGATATAATTGGCTCAGTTTGGACTTCGGAGGCAAGACCATTTTAATTTCAGTAATCAGCCCAGCCCGAAGGATCAAAGATTTAAAAAACATCATCAGTGTCGACGATACTTGATAAAAGCGCATAAGAAAGAGTAGAAAATAGCTGAAAGATTCGCATCGGTCTTGCCAAGCGTATCGGACACATCACCACGATCTTGAGCCTAGCAATTCCAGCTCGATAGATGAACGCGAACGACTGAACGATTTGCGAACATCTCTCGTCGGCGCTACAGTTATACACCGGCGCGGCTACTCTCTTTTCCGAGAAGTTTCACGCGTAGCGAAGCACGTCCCGATAATAGTAGAGCTCTCGAAGAGCTGGTGCAATGGAGATTCGTCCGACGCGACGATTTGTATCGCCGTTGCCAACTCGTCGACTATCACTCGATCATTGATTATAGGAGATCGTTCGTATAGTTTGCTTCTATCACACGTTTCTGCTCGTTCATTCATTGAATCGCAGTCAAAGATCGAATCGTGCCCAACACATTCGATACAAATTTCTTTCGTGGAACGAAGACTACGTCGGCAATGGTCAAACGATTAATCGGTAAAGAAATGCATGCGTGGTTAAGAATAATAAAAAAAAATGTGAGTGTGTGCTAGCGAGGTGAAATTGATCGCGGCTATGATACAAGACCAAAAATTTCGGCGCTCTTCTTGCTCGAGGAGTTACTGCCCGCCATAAAATTCTCGGTCATGAGCGCGTTTTAACGATCACAATAATTTATCGTATATTTCAGTAGCCTGCTGGCGCGGACACTGACCCTCTGCTTTGCCACTTGAATGGACACGAGGTGCGGTTCTATAAAGCCCATACGGCATTGCTAGTATTATATAGCGCATCGTCGTTGATGAAGGTGGCGCAGCGGACGATCCTGCGGCGATCGAGGAAGAAGATATCCAAGTCGCGGCGCGCCCGCAAGACGGCTTCATTTATTGGGCGTAAATCTCGATTCTAGCGCCACATTAAACAGGGAACATCGTATATATAAAATAGTGTACTATATAGGCGGGCCGTAATCTCGCGACCGCAGCGTTTGTACGATCGTCGCACCCCTCCTACTTTTTTTCCAATTATTTTTTTTCTCATCGCTTCGATCTTGTGGTTCTTTTTTCCTCTTCGCATTACTCTCTTAACGACTGCTGCACGGTTTACATACACGCGACATGAAATAAGCTTTACGACTGTGTCACACTTGGGATGAGACGCCTACATGAGGAACGAAGTGATCGACGTCCAGCAGCCAATTATCGGCTCGCGTCTTATGACTTAAGGGAATTTTGGCAGAGTCGTCACGACCCAGGTCTGGACGTGTAGTGTCCAGACGATTGCTGTTGGCCTTTTCAACGATTAATTAGCGAGAACATATTTATCGTACGATATAGGTGTGTATGTGTGACGTTCGTCACGATTTAACACTTGGATGGGACGTGGCAATGCGCGTGGCGACGGCACGACAAGCAACTAGAGAATTTAGCTACGTATTATTAATTTTATCAATCTATTGAAAAATAATTAACGAAATTTATAATTATCACTGATGAAGATATCACGTTTTGGTTACCAGACGATTTCTCTAAGTCTGTTGTACTTTTTTAAACTTTTTTTTCACCACTTAAGTCATTTCTCGGTTAAAAACTGTTACTTCCATTAGAAAATGGGCAAGGAATATAGAAATAAAATACACCAAAACTAAAAAGAAAGTATTTTACTAAGTCGATAATGCGATAGTCCGTTTTGCCCCATCTTTCCGATATTTTGGACTTATGAGGTGTTGACTTGTCTTGTCACGTATCCGATAACTTTTGACATCCCGCTGAGCGTGCGCTAATGATGTAGCCCGCGACGTATTCCTACACCTTATATTACGCTACATCCTATCAAAACGTCAAACAAAAATCCGTTTTTATTTTTCATTAGTGAAATCAACTTGTCTAAGAAGATTTGTCGTTAAAACGTTTTTTATTTGGTTCTCTTACTTTATGTTATTTTTATTCTGACGTGCGCGACGAGCGTGCGACGGATTTTTCTCTATAATCCGCTGACGCTTGCGAGTTTGCTGAACTATTATCTTGTCAGAGAGCGGACCGACGACCACGACGATCTCGACGAGAGGTAGTCTGCGATGTTGCGCCGCGAGAGCTTCACGGGGAACACGTATACGCGTAGAATCATTAACGAACGTGTGCGAGTCGAGTTTGTGCTGCTCTTCGTCTTTTCTCGCGGAGTACCTGCTGCATAGTCCAAAGACGGGCACCTCTTCTTCGTTGACCTGACGTGAAGATTATCCTCTCAACTCGAGAGACTGCAATTCTTCCCGATTGCTCGAATGGGACATTAGAGGTTCTTGCGGATAAGATCTTTAAGCGATAAGTCAGCTTCTTTTATGTGTAATTAAGTTCAGCTGTATATCCTGTTGCATTTTTTTTCTTGATGAAATTGTAATAAATGTTTGTCTTCATCAAAAGTCTATGATTAAAAAAAAAAGAAAAAAAATACGGAATTCAGTAAAAAGACTAATAATCATGTAAATTCTTGTTGTGTTACAGGTGAGGTGTCGGGTGAGACCGTGTCCGCGGGTACGGTTCCACGTGGAGGCGACCGCGTTGAAGCGGCCGATCTGGGAAGACACAATAATATTACGGAGAGGAGTGACGGGGCCACCCTGGCCGCGAACACAGCGATCGACGCGAGGGGCGGTAGCCCTCAGGGCGCCCACCTCTCGGGGGCCGCAACCCCCAGGCCACCCCGGAGCAGAAGGCGATTGAACCAAAACGGCCTCGACACGACACAGGTGAGATATACACTAGGATAACAAAATATTTTTACGTCTATTATTGCTTGCTCATATAGCTCTGTTTTCGTGAATAATTTTCTTTTTTCGAAATTTTATTGTCAATGTTTTCTGAAAGTGCCAATACATAAAAAATTGCGTTTAGTAAAAATGATTATTAAAAACTGATTATTAAATATTTGACCATTTGAAAGCTAGTAATTTGATGACAGGAAAGAATATAATTTTGTGAGACTAAATTAAAAAACTATAGGAGAAAATTTAACATCCATTTTTTATCATTCCTGTATTCTTCAACTCAAGCCCTCGAATCCGGGGCAATATTTGTTCGAATTTCGAGTAGTGTGTGCCGACTATTTGTGTTTGCAAGTTTGAACTGTCCCCTAGTCTCGAGTGTTTGTATAGTTCGAATTGCCTCCGGGCTTCTATTTACGACGTGATCTAGTGAAACTTCTATGCTAGCTTGCGTCCTCAACGAAGAGCAATGAACACGCGCCCGCGTATGCTTGAAAACCACTCGCATCCAGTTTCCGAGGTCTTTGCAAGCGAAGAGCGGTGTTTCATGTTTAGTTGAACGTCAGTTCATCGCGCTCAACCTACAGGTTACTACCTCTATCTCTCGACAGCAGGTAGCACGCACCTGCGATCCAAGTGCTGTATGGTGTACACGAAGTACCGTTTGAATCTGGCTACCGAGAGGAAGGTACATCTCAACGTGTGTTCGCGCTTCGAACGAGTATATACTTTATCTATAGATATCTATAGGTATATACTTCGATGTGGCTTGTTTTCTTCACTACAAGTTTTTCGTTTGACGAGAAGGGCAGAGGAGCACCAAAAATTCTCATAAATCATCGGCACCTCGTTCTCGACGCACGTCTCTTCGAGTATCCTCTTAAACAACTGGACAAATATCAAATCTCACCCGCTGTTACGAACCCGTTCAACACCTGCTACGCGTTCGCACATCTGTTTTCATCAAGTACTAGGCACGAGTCTAAACGTATAGACGTATTACGTAATTGCAGCACTTTCAGAGTGAATTGAAGGGTCTTGACCGAGTAAAGATATTATTTGGGATGAGATGAGCTGTTCGAGGTTCGAGAAAGATGAACATACGTTCGAATAAAAAAACGGGGTATAGACATTTGTCTGAAAATTGTAAAAGGCTATTTTCCTCGATCATGAATAATTACGACGTGCCCAATTTCAGCAGTTGATCATAGATGTTTTTCACGAAATTCATAATTCTTAGACTCAAAAAAACTGTAAGTTTTCAGAAGTTGCTGATGAATTACATTTAAATACTGAATAAATAACAGTGGAAACGTAACTGTTGTTACGAAAATACAAAGGGCGGCCAGAAATCGTAACAGCGTCCATAACGGGTGGAACTACCCGATGTATGTTCTCTGTCAACTCTTTTTAATTCTATTAGGGTGATTAAGGTAAACTGAGGGTTGTAAGGTAAAAATTTAATCTGGCATTATTCGAAATAAAAGGTATTTGAGATCTAAGATAGTATATCATGTAGCTAGAAGAGAAACAAGATCTCGTCCAATCTCTAGCGGGTTACCACACAGCACCACGATGGTCAGGTCACTCGGTGTCAGGAAGACGATCTACGTCTCGTTGGGCAGGCGAGAAAGAGATTTACTGCGTCGGTAAGATTCTGCTGCGCAACGTTCCTGAGCATCTCTGATGCCTGTTGCTAGCCCCTCATTCTCTGTGGACTTACACGTATTACAACGTAGGATAGATATGAGCGCTAGTGTTGCAAGAAGGCGATGCTATTCTACGCCAATCGCGTCTCGTCCTTCTTAGTGTCACGCTGCGTTCAACCATGTCACCTCTTATACCGTACGAGCACCTACCATAGAGCAACGCGTGTGAGAGGGCGCACACGTTGCCTTCATTACCATATCTAAAATGCAATCTGTTCTTCCTTCTCTCGGTGGATTAATGCGTCGAGATATTTTCTTACGTTACGTGCGCAACGCTCAGTGTTTGTAGAACACGCGCAAGGGGGAACGATAGGTGTAACGCGTGTTGAGGTCTTCTTAAGTGAAACCTTGGTAGACATCCCGCGGCGAGAACGAGACGTGCGCGAGGCTATCCATAGCTCGAAGGGCTTATTCTTCAAGTCACTTCTGTCCCAGTGAGTCTGGCGTTGGCCCGAGGAAACAATTTTTCTTCTAGCAAAGAATTATCAGAACTACAGCAGGTTTGTTTGGTTGTTTTACGCATATGGCGTACAAAAGTACCCTTGGGTCAACATAGATAATTGTTACACTGGATGACAGGAAATATTTATTTATTGATAATATTATGTTTAATTCTGTGTTACTGTATTTATTCGAATATATCCCTAAAAAATACAATGTGTAAAGGAATTTAAGACAAACACATTTTCATAAATAGTCACGTATGTTTTAAAAAGTTTGTGAATTAAATTCAAATTGCACGTATTGTCATGTTCATCTGAATTACACTTAATGGAAATTTATGGGTATAAAAGTTTGTATACAGTATAAACTAAAATCGTATTATTTCATGAATTTCAATCATGTTTCAGGTAAAGACCGAAAGGCTCACGCCCGACAACAACTCGACGTCCTCCCGTAGCGTTACGCCTTCGTCGTCGAGCCATCCGGGAACGCCACCAAATGCAACGTCCCTCGGTGGACCCGAAGGCCCACCGGCGCCCCATCATCTCAAGCACATGGAGCAGATGATGGGACGAAATTACAGCGATTTCATGAGAAGTCTCGCCGCAAAGTACAACAACGCCAATCCGAACGAGTAAGTTTAAGTCTTTTACCATAAAGAAATAAAACATTGTAACGTAAATCATCACAGAGCATACAATATATAGCATGGAATTTCATTGGATGCTTTGAAATTTAATAGTTACTTCAGTACACCGAGGAACGGCTATCCCCCTGGTTTGGACCCGAGGTTTCCGGCCTTCAAAACAGCTGCGACACCGTTCGTAGGTCTTATGGCACCTCTGGGTACACCCCAACCCCCAACCGTGCCAACGACATCACCCTTGTCCAGTAAAGATCCTACTAAGGAACAGAAGCAGGACAATCTCTTCGGTAATCCGGTATTCCCGCCCATGCTCGATATGTCGTCGACGCAGGCGTTGCTTCATATGGTGCGAACGGCAAACGCCGCACAAAACGCGGCAGAGCTGGAAACGTATCTCAAGGGTGAGTATCTTACAATTTATAATAATGTTACAATTGGTAACGTGTCAAAGAATTAGTGATCAAAATAAAAGTGAGTTTTAGTTGCGTTTAATTTAGAGCATTAAATATTTGATAGTTGGCAAAAATGGTTTGCTTAACTGAATTTAATAGTGACATATCGTCAAACAAGATTTCATTCAGCACAACATTTTTACTCACCTCAAACATGCGATGGTCAACTAAACTGAATAAATGTTGAAAAAAAAAGAATCAAAGTGAAGCGTTGAAATACTTTTCTCAATGTACAAAATTTAATTAGTACCACAATCCAAGCATTTTCCACGTTCCTAAAAACGTTATAAATAAATACTTTTGTTTTATTTAACCGCAGGTGCGAACAAACGTGATGTCGGTGTCACGAGTCCTCTGGATCTCTCGAGTCCCGGTGGTTTTGCGCCGCGAAAACGTCAACGAACCGAAACGAGAAGATCGGGTAGTGTGTCACCGAAACCAAAGTCCACGGTGGTTCCCCGTCCCAGTACACCGCCACCGGTAAGGTGTCCGTCGCTCTGCGGTCACATGCCGTGCGGAGATGGTCAAGCCGTCAACCGCTGGACCGTCGAGGATGTCGTCAACTACGTGTCTTCGATCGAAATCTGCACCGAGTACGCACAGGTAAGTCAACTCTAAGATTATAGCACCTCGTAAGCACAATCATTTGCATCTAGTCATGACAGACTCTCTGTATTCCTCGTCGACTGAATCTGCGTATTTTGCGACACGATCACTCGACCGGATCATAAATTACTTTGAACATATAAAGCGATAAAATTCATCGCATTGCGTTCATTACTATATCTATACTTAGGTTTACCACTAGCCGCATCAACCTGCAAAATGATTGGCTCGCGTCAGGGAGGAATAACTTTCTTTTTTCTCCCGTTTATTTCTGCCTTATATTATGAGTCTGTGCATCGTCGTAGTTGCAATGATTCGTGAATGGTCAAAGAGGAGTACATCACCGGTCGACGCGGCAATTTCTTGTGCGAGCTAACGACCCTGCTCGCGCGCCCCGATACTCCGTCCTGCTGTTACGGTCTTCACCTTACCGGCTAGTTAACGGCAACAACAGCATTGCCGACGGATCGTTCCTTGACGGCGCGCGAATTCTAACGCTGTTAGGATGCATACTAGAGGCGCAGATAGATGCGGCTTTTGCCCCTGTAGCGTAGATGCACCGGATGGCTAGCATCCGTCAATCTGACAACCCGCATTGCTTCGCTTCTGATGCTGTTGCTGCTGCTTGTGCTCAAAGATCGACGGAACGGCGGACTGCATGCGGATACTTCATGCTGTAGAACTCTGCGCTGCGCTTCCTCTAATGACCCCTCGAAGCTGTAAGGATCGCGACCCGTACCGCTCGTATACTCGCGCGAACCCTTCACCCCGCCGCTGTCCTCACGTCCGCACTTTCTATCTTCTTTCCTTCGCCCCTGAACTTACCGAAGAACCTAGGCAACTCTAAGCACTCTTTCTAGATCACTGTCGATAATTCTTCTGCTTTCGCTAACCTTTACCGCCTTCCTTTCTGAATTTATCTTGGTCTTGCATTAACCTATGGTTGAAATTTCTGTCGCACAAATCAGCAACATCATTACAGTGATCTATGCGAAATTATTACGATACAGTTTTGTAATCAAGAAGTTTGAAATACTCATGTAATTACTAGTTCATTCATCAATTTATTATCTTATAAAATTATCATCATGTAAATCTTATTTTGAAAATAATGACTAATTAGTAATTACATTTCATCGATATTTACGATAGTACGGACATCGGTAATTTACCTAAAAAATATAACTCGATCTTAGTCAGGGAAAACCCCAAATTTTCTTATTGAGCTATTTCCTTGGCATATACCAATGAAGATAGATACTTGCTAATAAGTTGAACCGGGCGATGTAGGCCTCTCAAAACGTCAAGTTCTGACGATCGTAAATTTTGGCGCGCTCGTTAAAAAGTCTACTTATGAATATTCATGAGCTCAGCCCTCATATACCTCCTTCTGCTCTCCGGTATACGTCTACTTTATACATACGGTACATCTAATAAGCGCGAGTTCGAGGACGCACACACGTCTGGACTTTGCTGATGGTCTTCAGACGAGAGTGCTTCGATAGTTCAATTGCTTTCTTCTAGCGATTCAGCAACTCAGAGACCAAAAAGTGCTTGATCACCTGGGTACTTCGAAATTTCGAGGACACTTGACACTTACTGCGCAATCAAGTGAATATTCTGGATTGAGGTGAATTTTTTGTTCCGTACCCGGAAGAACGTATAAAATTAGCATTTCTAAAAAACCCGTCTACGTCCAAATCAACAAAATATCCAAGTACATATGCAGAATGTGAGGTAAAAAAAAGCTACGGTACATACGCAGTAACAAGACACATAGCTCTTTGACAAACCGGATGCAGTATATGCGCGAGTACAAATTTATCGCCAAGTATGTTTATAAACATTAAGAACAAGTGAAGATTGTGTCCAACGATCGAGCAGCTGAGAAGCGTTGATCTTGAACTCCGATCTGCAGTCACGCCGAGCTCGCACAATCATTAAAGTACCTCGATTTCCGCAATGTCTCGGCAGATAAAGACCCATGAGTAAGCATGAACGATGGCGATAACATTCCAATAGGATATTTTACATGTTTAATATCAATGTATCTCGCATGATTGCTCTCCATTTTTTTTGCCGTTAGCTCAATTATCCCGCGTGGATTGAACAATCCCAAGGAGGCTCCTCGACGTAGTAGAATCATTAACGGATGTGTCGGGTATCCGTGCAGGTGCTAACGATTCAATGAGCAGTGAGAGATTGTCGTATCTCGATAAGGGACTATCTTCATTAGGAATAAAGAGACGCGCAATCCATGCTCGATACTCAGTTAACAGTTCGTTGCTCCAACAGCAATAACACTTCTAATCTTTCTCAGCATTTCTGTGTAGTAGTAACACACTCTGCAATAGCAGGGTAGCGTGTACTACCTACAGCATATAATTCTCGCGAGTGTCCCTTTCCCTCGTCCGAATCCGTTTACTCTCCTTCTCGGTCGTTAATTCGCATCACAGCTAGACTAAACTGCACCAACAGTCACTTCTGCTATATAGGGTCGTTTAAGGTACGGCCCACAGAGAGCGGCAATTAGAGCTCGCTCGTTGGATCTGCTGACGCATCTGAGGTGCTTGAATAAATTGAGAACAAGCCCTCGCTTCGCGCTCTTCAATAGCCGACGTATATCTACATGTCTCTTTTGCATGGGTTGCGTGGATTATACGAGAGCTTTGCTATGCAATGTATGAAATACAGTCAGAGATTCGAGGCCGTGCATATGCGACGACATGTTATGCAAGAAAGACGGAACGATCGCCTTGAAGAAAGACCGAGAGTAAAATTAATCATGTGCATATATATTACCAAAGTGTTACGTTTGTATAGGTTTATATCTATTAAGTGTACCGTCGTCGTTGGGTGGAAGGGTCTCTGATAACTATGTAGGTGTAACTTATGGTAACAAGGGATCCCGGAGTGGCATGAGACAGCGGAGAGAAAGACGGTTCTGTGACATGCACTGCTCGTAGGCTTAGGCTCACCAAGGGTTAAACCATCGTAGATGGTATAAACATACACACATGTACACATGAGGAGCACACCCGTATCTATGTAGACGAATGCAGCAGGGTCGTTAGAAAGTCATGAATGTGGAGCGCAAGAGTCAGTTTGTTCGTCTTCCGCGGTGGTGCCCTGCACGTAGAACCAGAGCAAAGAGAGCTCAGAAACGTCGAGGACCCTCGTCTAGTTCTCGCCTCCCACGCACGGCTCGATCCTATCCGCTTGTCGCTTGATTCTTTGCTCTCAAGCTCTCTGTTTATCGTCACCGCGCGATCCTGCGCGCTGTCTTCTGGTTGCGACGCTTTGGTATCCACCGAGTGATCCAGTGATCAAGGATTGCAGTTCACACTAGTCGCTTCCCTTTGAAGCTCGCTTTGAAAGTACCATAATAACGGAGATAGTGGTATAATGTACCCGCGGGTACTCGATGATTTATCGATTCCACTGCGATTTACAAACCAACGCTAATTGCGATCTCTCGTGTCTATTGTTTAGCGCAGAGACCAGTATGCATCTGTATATATGGTCTATTCATCGCGGTTCTAGAGTTGTATTCACTCGGGGCAATGTTGCATACATCGAGCTTGTGCGTATAATGTAGAGAGCGTCCGCAGTGAACTGCACTCCTTCGCCAATGTATTTCCCACACGTGCAATTCAGCCTGTTGCTTGAAGCCCCCTAGCTCACGTTCCCTCGATTTTCAATCAACGAGGAACGGGCGCGAAGCCCCCTTTTCCTCGTGACCGAGTTAATGACGTGCGTCTATCGCTCTCGTTCGGTTCGCGCAATCGAGCCAGGAACTTTGCGGAGGGCATCATGCCTATCCGCATTATATATAGAGGTATATACACTGTCGGCACGTACTCCACGTCGACATACTTGTCCAGATCTTTCCCTCAACTCGCGCATGCAGACACACAAACACATATATGCCTCGAGCACTATAGTTTGAATTTAGTGTGTGATACGAGTAGAGTGAGACTTTCTAACGATTCGGTATAGACAACCGCATGATCTGACCCCGGACGACCTCTCTTTCGAGGCTGATTCAACGTCTTACGCCTTTACACTCATAGAGGCACATAGAGGAGGTGAGAAAGAAAGACGTAAGGTTTCAGAGGTGATCAATTAATCATTAATAGGGGATCGAGCGTTTCTCGATCGTGAATCGAAAGATCGCGTTGATCCGCAGCAATAAAAAATCATTACCGTCATCTTCGAGCAGGTGAATGTTGAAGAAGTTCTAATAATTCAATCTTTATCCTTCCCTACCGAAGCCAATCAAGTTGAGAAATGGAAAGTTATACAGTTTTAGGTTCTACTATGTATTAAAATATTATTACTGGTTGATCGAACGAAGATCGAAGGCAAATTAATATCCAAGCCACGCGCCTCTCTAAACTATCTGACTTTCTTCAGTTAGCTTCTTTCACTTCAGCTTTAGAGGAACACATAAGTTATTATCAAACTCCCTTCCCCCCATTAATTATTGGTTTAGTCGCCGTTACGTCATCCTGACTAATGCCCGATAATCAATGTTCATATCTTTATAACTCAGATTGAATAATATATAATACTGTAATTGATCGATCGCGAAGCGTATGTGCATGTTATAGACACATTTGAGATCACGTGTATCATAGCTCTTGATCGACTTGAGCTACAGATCGTTGAACGATCTCCCGAGGATCTCGAATCTCAGTTGAAGGATCGTCTCGCGGTCTGTATCGTTGCGTGTATCGAACATCTGTAATTAGGTGTACTACCGTAGTCCCGAGTACGGATTCACGATCTTCGTTATTCTCTGTAGTAAACTACGCTTTAGTCGTTATTTTATTTACCTCGGATGAAAATCCCGGTGTATTAGAAAGCCCGGATTAATTGATAATCCAGTGGGCGATATAGGTGGCAAGCAAAGCGTATCGGACTGTTTGCGCGAGCACGCACGGAAGAGCTTGAGGTTTGTCGGAATCTCCGATATTCGCGTTAAGCTGGACAGTAGTATATCAGCGACCGCGCGTGCTGGTCAGCTATCGTCCGGCAGAGTGGAGGCGAGCGCGCGCACGTCCAACTTACCACCACTTCTGCGTTAATTAGCTGAGAAGCCACGTGCGCGCTTTCTCCTTCGCTACTCTGGCGCAGCACGCGTACCAGTCAAGTAGAAATATACAGGAGATATACACAGCAATAGTGGTAATAGTGTGGGGATCGTGCTTGCTCGCTCTCGATCGACACTCGCCACTGCACTTTTTCCTAACGGACTGATCGCTACCGTTCCCTCGATAACGGGCCTCGAGGCGTGCAACTTGCACACGCCTTGCGACGATACCTATCCTGTGTATACGTTCAGCTCGCAGTTTTATACAGCGGTACATCCGGGGCGCACATTTTCAGCCCAGGGGGATCATGCACCAGCCGTCTAACTCGCGCGTGCGACGATCACGTACGATGTGGCGCGGATAAAACACTCGATTTCCATTAAAAACTGAATCCACTATTCGCCTCGTTAACTCTCGTTAGGATAGTGCATCCAGTCTGCGTTCGTGATGGTGCAGCTCTTCCTGATCGGCGAACTAATTGATCGACAGGCTTTCTTATTTTTTGCACTGGTGCCTATACACTCATACAATGAATTTCAATGATTCAAAGGGTTTGATGTACCTTGCCAATTAAGAAAATCAATTGTGAATTGGAAAAACGTATTGAAACTGTTTTATAAGCATACTAAATTGTATTGCAAATACATCTAACCATTTAAAAGTAGGTTACTTTTTAAATATCTATATCGTTACTTTTTTGAACATTTGCCATTTTAAGTTAAACAACCGCCTATAGTCAAACACTTGAAGAAAATTTGTTGCAATTGATATCGGCATTCCTGAACAAGTACTCATATGGCCACGCCTGGTTTACTTTATTTGGTAGACTGGACAAAGTTGTTTCCTTTTTGCTCCTAATCAACCGTCAGGAGTCGTGACACCGCGTGGGTGTCTCTCCGTCCGAGAATATCGGTGAATCCTATCGACAAATCTTTATCCCGTGCTCGTTAGGCCTATGACTAATTATAGCTCGTTATAGGTCAATCCTTAATTACAAGACGGTAGTGCTGTTGCCGTTGGCCAGCGACTGGCGTACTTCTTTCGAATCTTATCGCTGCCAGGATCTTCGAGATATTGCCCTGGCAACGGGTTCTCTCTTCTCGTGGTATACGCTCGATAGTGCGATCATCGAACCGCCTAACTTGCTCTTAAAAAATAAAAACTAAACATTCAGCAACTCCGTTATGCCAATTTTCTAAAAACGTTACACCAAAATGGAGAATCGCTACAGGGACTGACATTATTTACTGAAACCGAAATCCATTCTGCTGTCGTCATTTGTTAATATTACTTAAGAAGTATACAGTTGAAAATATCACTGTAACTACTTGGTTGAATGTATCCGTATTTTCACCACGAACTTCTTGTATTCATTGCTTAGGACATGTATCTCGTTATCATTTAAGGATATAGGATTACGTAAAAGCGACGATGGAGGCGGCGTGCGGCTGCTTTCAGAGCTCTTTTATAGAGCGGCAGTTAGAAGAGATGATTGCGCCCACCGAAGATGAGAGCACATTGAATCGTGAAACTATCGGAGCTTGAGCGCGCTCACGCTCTGATCCTTGCTTGATCCTCTATGTTGCTTTTCCAGTTACGGGACTCGGTGCTGATGAATGGCCAGCCCTCTCTCGCCTAGCTCGCTGTCTCTAAACTCTTTCTATCTATTCTTTCTGTCTGCTGTACACCTCCGCACGTGATCCTCCTCCCTCGCATATATAAGCGCGAGCGATCGTGTCGTGCTTCAGTGACAGATCTGGGTTGCCGGTTTCGTCTCGGCTTGCTTCATCGTATACCGATATACCTGTTATAGCTATTCAACAGTTTATGTATACACGCTCTGAAACGAGAACCCTCTCTGTAACCGTGTACATCTTGACTAACGTATCAGGCACTCCCACGTGGCATTTTAATCTATTCCGCACCGATTGATCCGCATCGATCTCGATCTCGCCGTTGGACGCGATCGAATGCAAAGACACGGAAGTCATTGGCGGTTTCTGCCTCTCTGTCGTTCTCTTCGGCGACATTTAATTAGACTTACGCGTACACTGGTGATTCTTTTAAACTTCTGACAGTACGTAGGAAAAAAATCGAGCTTTGTACATTTTATTGTAATATTGGAATATTGTGTCCCATCTATGTATTAAGATAAATGTTGAATATCCTATAAATTATTAACTGTTAGTTACGGAACTACGAACTATTTACATTCTTTTAAAAATTATAGTTGAATTTTATTTTTACTGATATTTATAATTATCTATTACCTACTTATTTTTGCAGTATTAATAGTTGAAAGATCTATCACGACTTCTTTGATTGTTCTGTATTGTTCTCTCCAAGGAGTTCCGGTTGTTAATTATTTTTCCCTCCTTACACGACACTTAAAAAAGTCTTGTGAAGATCGTGGCCAACTGGGCAACCCAACATGAGCAGTGAACCTGCGCGATAACCTTTAGTAGAAAGTAATGGAACCGGCGAAACTATGCTACCACAACGTTCTGTACAGTATCGTACAATACGGACACCGAGAAACCGCAATAAAGGTCGAAGCACAGTGGGTACGCCGGGAGAGTGGAATGTTGCAAAATAATATAATGATTCTTCGGCGTTGGCCTGTCGAGAGGTTCCTGAGGGTCACTGGGTTAGAAGCATGAAGGAGAAATTTCTTGGGTGGGGCACAAGGTTCTCCATCATGCTACCATACTAAACTCTTCATTTTTTTCGCTTCTAACATTCCAATTAAAATGTTTTATGTCACGACATCGTGAATGCCACTGTCCATCGAGTGTCTAAAATGTTATCTCTCGGTTGCTTCCTGCATTGGTCCTATCTGTCGCAACCTCAAAGTCGAATTTCTCCATCATCGTCTCCTCGTTAAGACTTTTATTCCATCTATCCCAGGGTCTCATGACTTCGAGCCTATCCGTTCACGAAGAAGACTCTCGAGTCAACTCGTGGCAGAAATGTGGTAAACGAACGCGCCTTACCTTTTAAAGGATCCCATCCTGTCGGTCGTCTCGTCGAGCATTTCAGACTTTGAGTATCTCTCGTTGGAACGTGCACAGTTTAGCTGGCTTGAAAACGATTCAGCAAAAGTTCTGATGCTACTGCGGGCTTCTTGGCTTACATGCATGTGGTAAAGCCGGACGTCATAGACAGCTGGTATCTTTATCGAATCGATTCGGCTGACAAACTGGAGGATAGCCCAAGACGAATAGCCGATCTGCATGAGGTATGGAGTCGTGCGCGTTGCGATTAGTCAGAGAGAAGAGACTCGGGAAGGCGCACGGCATTACACAGTCATCTATATGGTACACCTACTGGTATATGCTCACGGCGTATGGCTCTAATGGGCATCGTTAGCTGTTCACGTAAGGATCGAGGCTCGCCCGGTAGAGCTCACCACTACTGTACATATATACGAGTGTGGAACAGAAGCATGTTCTCTCGGCAATTCTGACTGAGCCGATCAGCAGGCGTGCACCCGGTCTAACGCAACGCGTCTCGTGCGATGCGAGACGAGACCATAGTACGGTCATATATACCCATAGCTACGCGAATAGGTGTTTGTACGTAGCGTTATAGTAAAGCGCAGGTGACCGTCGGACCTGCTGAATTCCACGTACGATTAATGGTTTCTCGAGCAGCCGGGAAACTCGAGTAGGTTCAGCGAGGTGGAGGATGTACCAGAAGTCCATGAAACGCGACTCTCATATCCCGACCTCAGCCGCAGCTACCACTTTTTTTGTACTTCTCTTTCTCCAGTTGATCTCCTTCCCGATGTTTCTCCGTCCGCTTCATCGTCCTCTCTATCCGTTTCTTTTTCTCGGCACGAGGGCGTCGCTCTACCACCTCCACTTCCTGCTGCGCTCGTTATCCGTATTCTCCTGTGCGGAGACGGCGAGAGAAAGAGATGAAACGTATACGCGAGACGACAGAAGTGGGTCGGTGCACGGGTGCGGTAGCTCCGGACACACCGCTACGAGGAAGGAGACTATATAGTGTTGCAATGCTCGCACGTTCGATGCTGTTGTACGAGGACGATCTCATTCCGCTCACGATGGTAATGATAATTAATCCAGCAGCGCCGCCGGACTGACCACTCCTCGCTCAGTGAACCACAGGCCAGCAGACGCGCTTGTGTTGCACGGAGCAACACGCGGTCAGCATGCCGGAGGTCAGATGAGGGGGGAATGGAACTGTTGGCTTGGCTGATGCTGCTCATGTTTCTTGTTCTTATTGCACTTCGCGTGCTCGTATTCTTGCCGTTTCTCTTTCTCCCTTTACTGGTGTGCTGCTTCTTGCTCATTAACCAATTAATAACGTCACCTACCTAGCCAACCGCACCACCCCGTTACCCCGTTCTGTCAGTGGAAGCCTCCCGGCAGCGCACGATCAACTGCACTATTCTGACCCCGCTGCACCGTACCTCGCGTGCCCCTGCTACGGTTGAAACTGCCAACTTGAGTGTATACCGCTTCCGCGAACCCTTTTCGCCGGGGTCAAGACAAGTTGAACGGCTTGGCATGGCCCGTCGGTACAAACTCCCTCGGGTTATGAAATTGCAAGGTGCCCCTCTTCTCGGTGTTGCGAGCAATAAGAAAACTAGTACAGTTGAACCCCGATTAAACTATATACGGGGTATTCCATGACGATTCACTAATTCTCGATTTTCGCTAGCTTTAATGTGTTTCATTATCTTTAAATTTAGTCAACTGAATGAATAAACCATGTAACATTTTTTCAAGATCTTTTATGGTATTTTTTATGGCTCATGATTTTTTTTTATTCTCTAGGAGAAAATGTTTAAAGGTCTATATCTTCTAGGATATAAGTCTTAATATAAAGAACTATATAATAGTTTTTCAACTAAAAAATACTTTAACTCGTCAAAAGTGGTTGCTTTTAGTGTAAAAATTCAAAAATCGTTTTTATCAAAAGCAAACAATTTTAATTTTATGTGGATAATGTGATTTTCCATCCCAATTCGGCAGCTTACTTTTAATTTTGTATGTTTTTGCGTATGTAACATTTTTTTAGTTCATAATTCAAACTAAAATGGAGTATACTCGATTCATTCAGTGAAATTCAGGAGCTGGCGAATTGACATGGAATACCTCATACAATTCGAAGTTTCATAGTTATAGAAGGAACGTATAACGTGGGTTCCCACTGAATTGGAACGCCCATACGCATTATACATTGATGTATGTGACGTTATGACTCATAGAGAGTGAAATACTACATCGACGTACCGTCGCATTAAGCTTTTACTACGAGGTTTCTTGATTTATCTATGCAAATAGTACGTTATTACTGCTGAATATGGATACTAAAATATTTCATTCTAAAAAACGTATTCCCAAATTGCAAAAGACATTTTCTGTGTAAGAAAAAATTATCCTACGAAGGTAATGATTTACAGACATGCGTTATACTTTTACCAATGTGGCCAAGAGCTTGTACAATGTACTACGGCAGTAGTCTGAAAAGCGTTTTTTGTTTCCATAATTAACCGTTTTACCCAATCTTATCTTACACTTTGTTCGAAACAATTTGCTTTATAACATTTTAAAATGAAAGTATCTTTAAATTTCAAAAACACTTAGTGTTTGTCGTCTAGACACACAACTATATATTGTGCCATATATTTCACTATTGCTTTATCTTCACACTGCATGTATAATATTATTAGTCTCTAGCAAGAATCCTCGTTTCTGGATAGAAAGCATGACAACTCTATTGGTAATATAACCATATACACGTGCTTGTTCTGATTTGAATATCATAGCTATAGTGATTATTCGAAGTAGATCTACATAAGGTAATGTCGCTACCACATGCCGAATGAAAAGACTGGTATACAGTTTCATTCTCGAGTTCCACTCTAGTAAGAATACGACAGGCAAAACACATTGTCATAAGCAAGTCGAGAGACTCAGAGAATTCATGTTGGCCGGGAGTGCAGCCGTAGCAACAGTAGTAACTGTAGGAGCAGTTGCGCGGATACCAAACGGACGTCTCTCCACCTCGAGTGTGCCGGAGATTTATTGCTCCGTGTCTGTGGACTAGGTACAAGACCGGGGCACGAGTTCGCCGCTTTGGGTAGCTCTTGTGCGCACTCTTGCAGACTTTCCCAGAGCAACGTAACACGGAGGTACACGTATCGAGGGACGAGCAGAAGAATCGCAGCTATATAACCGATACGCTTCAGCCGATATGCTACTCTGTGTGTAACATTGCGCCAAGTATAACTATCTATCTTCTCGAACTTTCGGTATCTATATGAGCCGCTGCAGAAACACACGTAGCGGGTATTAGATACGTAGTTGTATTCGCGTTTCAACGAAAGAATAAGATCGAAACGTGCGAGAGCGAACACGTGTGCTCTGCAGTTT
Organism: Perithous albicinctus; assembly: GCA_964016905.1. Classification (NCBI taxonomy): domain Eukaryota; kingdom Metazoa; phylum Arthropoda; class Insecta; order Hymenoptera; family Ichneumonidae; genus Perithous; species Perithous albicinctus. The sequence goes on along the minus strand of OZ024691.1, from coordinate 24,770,239 downwards.
CCGCGGCGCGAACATACTATTGGCTTGGAGTTAACTACTTGGCCAACTCGTGTAGTGTCTGATACAGCGTATGTACCTGCTACGTTGGTACCACGAGGTTGTAATTCGAGGATCTAGGAGAGCCGAATACGTGAGATCGTATACCTAGTAACTATCCGTCGAATTATAAACGTGCTCGATGGTTACATGACGGTTACAGCGAAGATATTGGACTCGAGACTATTAGTATAAACACAATGAGGTAATCCCGGCGCGTCGTGTTTTACACAAACGTGTACTAGACTCAAGTTGTATAACAATGACTCCCTAAATACGATCTAACATCGTGTTTTTAATTCCCCATCTACATGTATTATTGCGTGGGACTTCAACTCATTTTAGTACGATTCTTTGGTGCCGCATGTGGTACTGGTGAATTCCAAACGTACCATTTTACCAAGACTAAACTGTACATGTGAACAAATTATTCAACACTGGTTATATGACAGTTATAGTACAGACGGACTTGGGAACACTAGTTCACAATGACGTAAAATCGCATTCCTAATTTTCTGTCTACCTGAATTATAGTGAAGAACATTCCCCTATTCTAGCACGACAAAATGGACCTGCATGTAGTACAAGTGAGGCTCAGACGTACGATCATACTGACAGTAAACTGTACATCAGATGCGAACGAATTATTGTGCGCTGCTGTGAATCGGGGCAGGGGAAACGGCATCGCGTGAACCGACAGACATGATTTAGAATCGTGGCCGACGTGCTGGCGAAATCGAACACAAGAATAACACGTGCTGTCGTTGTAACACGATTGGAGACGCCACGCCGGCCCGTGCTTCACCCCGATCGTGTTATACTAGTCTTACATTAGGTATATACCCACTGACATTATAGTTGTATATTGAGCGAACGATCGTGCAAGTCGCGCGATGCACAACGCCAGAAGGCACGGCCAAAGATCGTAAGGCCGTTATTCATGTGACTCTCGCTCTCGGCATCACCTGGAGCAGTAGCAAAATCGATGGCGTGCACTACAACGATAGCCCAAAAAATGACGTCTCCAAAGAAGAAACAAAAGAATTGCAAAGTGCTGACTGTAACTTGTAGTCGACTATTTTAGTCACGAGTCTCGAAAGTCTTTGGAATTAATTTTAGCATAATATTTCCAACGTAAAGCTGTTCTGTATCGAAAAAACGTGAGGCTTTGATAGATATTTTTTACAAAATTGAAATTCTACTTCTCCAGTATTATTATCCTCACTCTGCTACGATCTCTCGAACTCTCAATTTCTATTTCCTCAGGACAAATAGTTTTACCTGTGTATATCTGTGTGTGTGAAGCAGGGGATTAGGAATGAGAAACAATGGTTGTTCACTCCCTGTGGGTTCCCACAGCAGTGTCGAAACCTGGGTAAAAATGTGCAAAGTGGTATTTTCGTTCTAGACGTTCCTTCCGGGCACGAATGTGGAGCGTTTCGGTGCGTTTCTTCGTGCATTCCGCCCTTCTAAACTCCTCCCGCGTCTGGCTCTCTTCCAACCGTATATCCTTGCGTTCCTTGCCCACGCGTTTCGTTCGACTCTGCTCCTTATCTAAAGAGGGCACTCGAAGATTTGCCACAAGATTTTGTAGTTTCCAAAAATAAATCACGCCACGGCGATCATTAAAGTCCTAATGACCCGGGGCGAGGCGAACTCTCTGACCACAACGAATATTATGCAGTCCACGTGCTCCTGGCCGAAATCTCGCGTCGGACTCTGCGGGTAGGTGGGTAGTTACCCAACCCACGTGTACTGACGCATACTTGTGAATTCAAAACTTGATCGACTCATCCGCACTTTCAAAACGCTTCATTCCTTTGAGAACATAAGTGTAGTTCTTCCTTTTCTAAACCCTTATTACAATCTTACTGTTTTCGTTGCGTTTCGCCGTCCAGTATGTCTGTAATGGTAACATACCTTTCTGCTCAGCGTTGTACTAATACCCTCATGTTGAAAAAGGGCTTTTGAGCCTTACTGTACAATAAGACGTACCGTGTCCGGTAAGACGGCCGGGGGATGCTGAGCCCGGTCGGTCGAATGCCGCCGGCGGGGACAATTACGCAGATGTGTGCTGACTGCAGCGCTCTTCGGAGAGCCGGACGCAAAAGCCCACTGTTGTACGGTAAATAGTCCACTTCCCCGGTGCACACATTCACCTGATGCATCTGTGTAGCATCCTGATCGCATACACTCATACATTGACGAACATAATCGCAATATCCATGCTCCCGTGGCGGTGAATTAGTATGCACTCGCGTGCGCGGGAAAGCAAGGAGTGCATCGGTGTCGGTGGTGCATACTCTCTGCTGACTCGCTCTCGCTCGCGCTCGCGCCCCCCTTCTACCATAGTAATTGTATACGTGATGCAGCCGAATGGATGCATAGTGTGGATGCATATTTGTATCGTACGCGCATATAAGCCTCCGAACGCGTGCGTGTGTGCTGCTGACTGGAGTAGTGATTACAGAGCGCGCGAGAGAGGCCTCCTGGTTGCCCCCGGCGCGTGCGTCTGCGCGTCTACCCCATTCGCCTCTTCACTTCGTCTTCCTTCGCTCCCTTCATCTTTCTTCTTCGCTCACTGCTGATGGCCCCTGCGCGAGTTCCGAGAAACCGAGGAGAACGGCTCAGGTCCTTTTAGCATCGCGTCTTGCCCCTGGCCCCCGATTTTAACGCAAAGGCACCAGTCGCACCCCTTCCAAACGCGCTGTCGGAACTATCTACTCTAAGTGCGACGGAATTCTCGACTTCGAGAATTCGTGGCCAGCAATGCAATTATATCAGCGACAGATGGCTTCAAGGATTTGCAAACTTGTTATTTTGAAAATTCGTGCACAGGCTTTGTAAGCAGTGTTCGATTGGAAAGTAACATCTTGTCTTATATTGCAAACTGATTAGTTCTCGTAAGGTCATTTCAAAGTAATCAGATCAATTTCTCTTTCTGGAGTTCTGATGATCACAAATTAATTGTTTGTGGTCGGAAAAAAATGTAATTTTCTACAATTATAGAACGGAACCTTTATCTTAATTTTCCACTGACTAATTTTTAAATTATCGCTATAGAATACATTACCGAGCTGTCAACTTGAACAACACATCATTTTCGAATGTCGTAACAAAGAAGTTACGCGAAGCGTGGTAAATACATATATCCGGTGAACTGAACTTTCACCGTGCAATTAAACTAAAAGCGCAATTTCTGAGGGAGCGGAACAGGAGCGCGTTCACTTCTACTTCAGGGGTTAATGGCTCAGCCGTCGGGGTCTCCTGGACTGAGCGAGTTGACGTAACATGCGGAATTCCGCGCCGTTCTCGTGCTCCCGAGTAAATTGGAACATTTCATTTATCCGGCTATCTGTCTTAGTTCAGAAGACGTTAAATTTAGATTCTACGATACTGTTGATAACAAAATATGTATAACGGCAGATAGCTTAAAAGTTATATGTTCAATATAGAACATCTAAATTTATCGCATACGTGCAGATCAAATTGTGAATTATCGTCGGTCTTCTAACCATGCAGTCCGTTAATAGCCTATACGACATATATGATAATCCTAGACGTGTAGGAATTCATTGTACTTCGAGCTAGCTATATGGTCAACGTCATTTCTTACGAAAGCCATCGGGTTCTGTTACAATGACGCGCGGTGTCATCGCTAAGAAATATTTACGCACGGATGCGCCTGCGAGCATGCTGATGCGAAAAACGAGCAAGGTCTGGACACAGCGGCGTGTAGGGACGATGCAAAAGCAGCCCGACAAGCCCGGCCATCATCATTACGCTGATCTACATCTACATTGTCATTAGAGTACGGCCGCGCGCGAGTTGGCAGCGTCATGTATCGTCGAACCGACCGATACATTCTCGTCTTATTCGAGATGCATCGAGATGAATACTGTTCATGTGCGTTCCGCGGAGCCACCTGCGCGAGGATAAAGGACGAGAAGGGTAAGAATCTGAAGGATGGAAGACAAGTTGATGGCAAGAGTTAGTGCTGAATGTGGAGAGCGAGCTGCGGAAGAGAAGGGCTGGGAGAAGGGCGGTGCTTGCTATCGCAACCCCCCTCGAGGAATGAACACTATCCGCATAAGGCGAGGGCTTCGTCGCCACGGATCTCTCTACTTTTCCCAGCCTTCGACCCCGATCACTGTTATTACGTAGTCGATGCTCATCCACGTCCACGCATTGCCTCGCGCCCCTCTTATATGCCTTCGCGAGAAGTAGATATGACTGTGAAACAAACTGTAATGATGTGTTCTGCACATCATTCCTGATTTTACGCACTGTCGCATGCTGATCCTACCTAAGTTGATAAGTAATGCCTATTCTTGTTCTGCCAGCACTCTGATCCCTCCACATGTCTGTTAGACTTAAAATCGTTTATATTTTCTCTTGTTGTAGCTTAAATAGGTAGCCGTGCGCCCAATCGCACTGGCAGTGATTGACCTGATGATTATTGTACTTCCAAAGTAGAGGCAAACTGTAAAACGCCTCGCAGTCTTACACAATGGACGCGGACGTGCCGAACGGGATAAACGCTTCAAGTTGTCGCCATATAGTAGGATATTACGTGATCTGGCTGATGTCGATAAGGAAGCAGGTTAAGTAGAATCTCAAGAAAAATTCAGTTAAAGATTTCATGCAATTTCTCATTGTCTTCCAGTCGTAACCTAAGCGTTGCAGTTTTATTTTCTTTATTGGTTTTTCTTATTCTTCTTATGCAGACTCAACTTGATATTGTTTGATAAATTTGTATATTTGATCACAATCAATTGGCACATGAACAATGAAAAGGTATATGCTTTGTATGTTCCTTCACTTCTGACCGCATTCTGTGCCCCACGCTGTCTCATCCTCTCGAGGACACAACATGTGTATATATAGTTATCACAGGCATCTAGGTATACTAGCAATTTGCTGAAGTGGCGATTAATTAGCGTTCACCGAGTGCTTGGCTGTCTCCAGTATATTGTGCACCGCAACGATGAAACGAGGGTCGAGAGGGTCGCGTGTAAAGTACAATACCGCGAGCCGATTTGCTGGCAGCACTATTCGTGAATCGTGGCGAGTAGCGGAGCAGTTGTTCGAGTAGCGTTATCGACAGGCGTCCAATCCGGATTGAGCAATTACTTGGCAATAATTGGGGCCCGGCTTTATAACTCTATGAATTACGAGGCAGTGGTGGCGTCGGTTGCTGCTGCTGCTGCTGTTGCTGCTGCTGCTGCTGCTGCTACGGTGCTGGTATACTCGCAAGCAGCTTAACCGGCTATCGTCGTTGCTCAAAGTTTCTTCTCGGCAAACCAACGATATGGCAGAAGGCCGAAAGACAATGAGTAGCGAAGAAACAATAGCAGAGTGCAGTGCGCCGAGTGAAAGAGAAGAGAGGCCCACAGTGCCGTCTTCGGTCCCTCGCGGGATACGCGCACACTTCAGCGCTATAAACAATAGCCTCCTGAGAGGCAGGGGCCTGGCTGATAGGGTCACGAGGTCAGACCCTCTGTGGGAGCAGCTCATGACTCTCTTAACTCCTCCTCGTCTGGCCCCCGTACTATGTATACACTTGTTTAGATGTGAAACATTCGTTCATGTGGTGTACTCCACCTGCGTGTGTATGTACGCGATGTCTATCGGGTCACGCTGCAGGCACCGAAGGATAATAATTAATTCAAATTTTGCCCACGGCTGCGTAAGCACACGTTGTTTTGTTTTACCTCGCGAATTTATACCAATTATCCCAGTATATGGGTGCGGCCATGTTGTATATTATTTGTCGTTATGAATATCTGAATGTAGATTTACAATATAAAATGTTAGAAGCTCTTTATTTTAACTCTGAAACACTTTCAGTAGAACGCGTAATATGCGTCAGGTAGATGACGTGGTATATATATAAATGACATCATAATTGTTTTTGTATACGTTGATACTGCATTTGTTATTCAATTTATTATTTAAGGTCAAACCCACTAAAAAAAAAAAAAGAATCTGGTTCTTACATCAGAATTGTTTTATTACTTTGTTATCGGCCTTCGATCTATTTAATCCTTCTCTTTACATTTAAGACATTGATATAGTAACCTGTTAATATGAAACAGTCCATCAGAAAATATGAACCTAGCGTAATAAATGATTATTAATATATCGGAGACTAGGCTGGCAGATTTAGCCCTGCTGGTACCGCACCCTTCAGGCACTAACACAGCGTAATATCTCGCAGCACTCTCCGGTCAGTCGGCTCTTATCTCACTCGGAGAGCGCGGGCGCGTAACGCTCTCGTACCTTATGCGAGAGATCGCGAGGAATAGCGTGAAAAACCCCGGCAAAAGATCCTTTCCAAAGATATAGGATATCCGTTACGGGTTTACCGCACAGGCGTTAAGGTCGAATCTCGAGAAGTATAAGGCTGGCTCGGAGCTAGCGAGTCCAGGGAAACTCGAGATATAAAACGTGAGTCTCGGGCTCTGGCCACGAGTTTGTAGGTGTACCGTCTATCGGGTAGGATTGGATACTACTATAATACGCTGGACCGACACCTTTTTCACCTTGCAATAAATTCCAGCTTCTCTCAGCTTCTTTTACTTCAGGCGCGCGTAGCTGCAATGGCCCTAAGATCTGGAACACGCGTTCTCCGGTATCCCCGTTGCTTTTGCCTAAGGACACCACTCGTGCGGTGTATACGTATCGTCGATATATAAGCTCGAGGATACGTACCACAAGAAGATATGTATATGCGAGTTCGACGGAGCGCGCGCGCCCGCGCGCAGCGTGCCAGCCGGGGGCCTCGCGAAAAGGTCACACTACGAGGTCACGTAATGATGGACCGAACTCTGCAATCACGAAAGCGCGCACGCCACGTGGCCTGATGGTACGCGCGCCTTAACCAGTCATCTCTCGAACTATACCTACTGCGATGGTGTATACACCATCACAAGTTCATCTGATTTGTATTTGCGTGCGAGAAGGGACGATTATAGCCCTTCGAGATATTTCGTGGTAGAAGGTCGGAGAATATTCATAAGAGTGCATACAGATTATCTGACAAGAGTACTTTGAAACTATTTAAAAATTGAGCATCATAATTATCGTAAGTTCTTCTGCACCAGTCGCTCTTAAAATGGCTTTTCTGTATCCGAAACGTCGCAACTTCATTCCAAACGTATGCAACGAAAAAAAAAACCAATGTAACAGTTTTCCTGATTTGGTTACGGATCGGTGGGTGGACATTCCTTCAGGTTCATCGGAAAGAAATTCCGGAGTGGAAATGAAGAAACGTGCCGAACAAAGAATTCAACAGTGAATCGAGTCACGGGGTGGTGATCGAACGGCTTACTGTTATTGTCAGCGCGAGTACGAAGAATCCTTAATGAAACCGCGCGGCTTCCTCGTCGTCGTGGTCGTCTTGAAGCAAGTATAGGGTTTACTGCTGTTGAGGCCGCGAGGTCAGGTGCGCGCCGGGATGACGAGGAGGAGCGCACAGCGGAGCATCGCGAGCTCGAAAGGCCGATCAACGGTGTCATGAGATTAAATGACTTGCGATCCCGAGCACTGTATAGAGAGAAAGAGAATAAGAGCGAGCGAGGCCGCAGGCCTCCGGGCCAGGGCATGCACAGCACACGACGATAAGAACACTCCACGAGAGAGTATAGAGGGAAGCAGATCAAGGAGGAGACCTGATCTCGCGTACCGCCCGACGGTCGCGCCGAGTCACTCCCTTGTAATTACGAGTACCGCGAACGAATAGAGAAGCGGATTTGTGCTCCCGGTGATCCTTCCTTTCTTTCTTCTTCTTCTACTCTTTCCCCTTCTTCTTGTGTCGTCTTTCTCGTTGTTGTATACCGCGACGATTAGGCTATTTCGGCTCACTGTTTGCCGGCCCATTAGTTTTCTCTTAGAACCTTCCATATCAAGTCCCTTGTAACTAAGGTGGATGTTCCCAGTCATCGTGTATGCTTTGACTGTAGCAAATCTCCGGTATAATACAACTATCGATTATCCGTACATTGGCCGATGACTGGGACATCTACCTCATTCGTCTCGGGTGTTGATGATAATAATACAGCGTCAATGAGAATTTATCAATAGCGATCGAACAAATTCCCACTGTCTACAAATCTGACGAAAAAAATTACCACTTGTTTTGACAGGTGCCTTCTGTGGAAGTTAATGGCCTTTCAGTGACTACTATTTGACTGTAAATGGTAGATCAATAAAATCTGATAATTGTATGGTGGAATTCATGTACTATATTGTAGTATATTCAGATCGGAGCGTCCGTCTGCTGGCTAACAATGGATTACATAAAGGGAGAATTTTCGATTAAAGAAAATGTTTTTAGTCTACGGAAATATATCTTCATCATTTGACACACATTTTTTACGAAATAATCAAGGATTATTGAAAACTTTTATCGCTAAATACACACACTAAGAACATGATGCAAATATAATATTGAAACAGGTTTCGTTGAATTCATTGAATTCAAATAAAATTGAATACAAGCAATTAAAATTTGCTTAAGTTAACAATGTTACGGTTTGATAAACGAAATGCTTATTGCCGTAATAATATATTGCATTTAACATACTGACTTTTATCATTCATAGTGATAAAAACGAATTGCCATTGGCTACAACCTGTTTATTATCCTTAACAGTATAGTTAATAGCGCTAGATTAATAAATGATAAGTTTCTCTGATTACATATATAGTACGTATACATATAATTACATATACATATATATATATTCACTTTAATGCGTTCAAGCTGCCGGAAGAATGCGAGTAATTATTCTCGCTGATTTAGCTTGTTTGGATCGGGTATGCGTAACATTGTATGCTCCGCAAGACAATGTTGTATGGCAGGATTTCCTGCCGGAGTGTCGTCTACCTATTTCAGACTTGTTTTTATGTATATCAACCGAGTTATATGGAGACTTGTGCAACCGTCTCGCGGTGGTATCCATCCACGATTTTTCTCACCTTCTGCGCCAGCAGCAACACCATCGGCGGCGGGTGTGCGATGCGAACATTCTCTCCTGTCCCGCAAATCGATCCGTTCCAATCACCTGGATTAATCGAGTTAACCCCGAATGCACCGTATCCCCGGGCACGATCTCTCCGCACATTCGTCGCAATTATCACGGCTGTACATACATATATATAGCGCCATTCATAATTATTATACGAGAGGCTGCAGCACGTTACTATATATAGTAAATGTGGTTATACGATATCTCAGCGGCTAATCGCGAATGCATTATTCATAAACAGAAATATCGCGGTGTAGCTCGCTCTCTTGGCGCTGGGTAGCGCGCGCGTTCAGCTGAGCAGTGTATTTATACGCATAATACACGAAACAGTGTGTCGTATCGTTGTATGTATTATGGTGTTACCAGTGCACTGATTACCAACTGTATACAGGCGTGTTCACCTCAACTAGTATTCCGGAGCTTTGATATTTTTTTTACTTACTTTTCCTCGTCGCGGTAAGACAATTAATTACGTTTGTCCATATCGCACCGCCGAGAATTATTTACGAGTATCTCGCGGTGACACATTTATCGGCTATATCGGTCGTATCACTTAAAAGCCTGTTTGCCCCGCGGTAAACTTGCTGGCGTGTCTGTCACCGTAAGACCGGAACGAGATTAGACTACGGCTGTGCGACTCTTTCTGTGTTCGTCTGTTGTATAATCCTGCGACTTGATTTCGAGAGACCAAAAGGATATGGGGTGATATGGCGGACGCTCTGATTCATTATAGGCAGAATTCCGCCTATTATTTGCCTTTTCATCGAAAAATATCAATTCCTTCATTCGAGCCGATTCAGTTGGTTGGAATGCCGAATTGTCCTTGAAGGATAATAGGAAAACCTTAGTGATAGGTCTTGAAAAATATGATTCATAAATCATACTGTCCATGCAATGTTTATTAGATCACTGGCGCCAAGTTTGTTTTGCGAAATGAGAGGCAAATGGGACACGATTTTATAAATTCAATGTGGTCAATATGATCTGTTTCTTATTATTGACTCAGAAACTGGGACGGCGACCGAAAATCAAGAGTCTGGCGAGATAAATGAGAAGAGAGGTCAAGACGAATCAGCGTCAGACAGTGCGGTACCCATGACAATGGACCATCTGACATGTCCATTACACGCAATGATTCGATTAGAGTTTTTGCAGCACCTGCACCATCCGCACCGCGGCTGTGGTGTGGTATCGCACGTGAGTCAATGGAAAATCGCGAACGTAGTTCAACTTCCCAAGAATTTAATACAAGGCAGAGTCTAAGCTGTTCCACACAATGCCGCACGTTTTCCACCGCACATTCTCCTCAAGACCTCCGGTATCTTCGCAGGAATCCACCTATTTCTTTTAATTCTAATGTTCTTTGTTCGAGTCACGTCACTCAAGCCATAAAATCCACAATACAGCGCCGATAGTGTAGTTAGATAGTTAGAATTTGTAGTTTGTCCGTGGATGTAGAGTCGTTTGCGCGGGAGCCCGCGAAAGGCGGAAAGTCGATGGTGCACGAAGGACGCGCAGGTGAACGTCGCACATATACAGCGAGAGTGAGTGAGAGACCGGGAAGAGAGAAGAGGAAGAGGAAAAATACAACAACAACAAAAAAAAAGCGAAGCGGTTGGTTTGACGATCACCGATCTCCTCGCCGGGGGGAGTATCAACTCGAAGAGACAGACACGCCTGGTGTGCGAGGACGCGGAACGGCCTAGAGGTTCAACTCGGGCCTCTCTTGGCTCTGCTCTTGCTCACTTGCTTACACGCTTGATCGCTGGAAAAGTCTCGCTCGCTCGCGCTTTCCTCATCTCTCGGTCCTTCAAAACACCTCCCCACTCGTTCCTATTATACCGTACTGTAGATCGCGTATATCACCACCCACCGCGTCCATCGATCCGCATGCTGATAATATGCAGCTCTTCGATTCTTCGTGGACAGATCGCTATCACATTGCTCTATTATCGAGGCGAGACTCTATACTTTGTCTACCCGTTGGTATCATATTCTTCCTATATTTCACGGTTGTTTCAGCGTGACTTTAAATTGCACCCGTGCCGAAAATAAAAGCAGTTCTGCGTTATCAATTCAGGTCACATTAGCATTTATTGAAGCTTGATAGGCATGGGTGACTTAGGCTGCTATTCCTGATTACGGCTTGCTTCCTAAAGTATACCTAAGAATAAGTCTTGCTTTACAATGCTTTGACGACAACCTAACAGTTTGATCTTTTGCAAAACTATATTTCATGACTTTTATTATAAAAAAATCAAACCAAGCCTTAGGGACTAACGGTCAGCTCTCCAAAAGTTTCACAATATCATTTAGTTACCTTAGGCGAGAAACGCTCTGGCCGCATATCCATTCGCATAATCTGGACGGCTCGTTCTATCAATCATATTGAATAAACTTTTATTTCACAATTTCGCCAAAGCCAAGCATGTGAACATGAGGTTAAAAAAAATAAAAGTAAGCTCAATAGTATTTAAGCAACTCTTATTTTTTCTTTTGGGCAAATTGTATAGCCTCTCCTTCGATGACAGTAATTGAGAAACCCCTTCGAATATATAACTCTTTAATTATAATGGTGTGTATACGATATTGAACTTAGAGTTGTATATATAAGCAGTTGCTTACAACAGCTTGCTCTAGTAGATTACGTGACCAGACGTCTTCGGTTGAGTATAGCTTATGGAATGAACACAAAAAAGGGGTTGCTACAGTTCCGCACTGATTGGCTCTCGCTGACTCGTCCACTTTGTCGAGAACGCGATCAGGATGAAAGAGCATGGCATGGTACGCCACCAGTCTATATACACTATGCTATATAGTTGTGCACATTGTACGAGAAGGTGTGTTAAGGATCTTCGGTGGCTGTGCACCGCCTGGAAACGGGTTATCTGTGCACCGTACGCTTCTCCTTGCTTCTGTTGCTCCTCCTGGTTGAATGCGATCGTTGAACGAAAGATCGAGTCCGCGCAAGGGCCAAGAAGGATTCACAGCGAGCAAAAGACGATTCAGGGGGCATGCATCAGGGTCCTGAGGCCTTGCGCGCGCGCGCGCGCACGATATCGAACCTATCCTGGCATTCCTGCACGTCACCGTGTCCGCCCAGTGGCTCGCCGAATAGCGCTCGCTCGCGCGCTGCTCCCGCACCGCACCCGGGTGGACCCTTATATAATTAACCATTAAATTATAAGTTTGGCTGTACTCGGATAACTTCGATGCTGGTGCCTCTCGTACGTACGAGATATACACGAGCTTCGAACCTCGGGATCGGGAAGACGCGCGAACGTCCCTCCGGCACACCGCTGTAGAAGTAATTACTTATACTCCTCGGCTCATCCCCCCCCCCTCCCTCAAAGCAAGAGCAAGAAAAGTGAAGAGTCGAAAGGATAAGAAACAAAAAAAAATACTACGTAAAAACAGAAGGAGCGGACGATCGGTGGATGTGAAAAAAAATAAGAATGGAACGTCAACGGCTACCTTACTTCACTCGAGGAATAATACAGTGGACGAGTACATTTGTTTTCTGCACGCTTCGTTTTTTTTTCTTTTCTTTACATGGACAGAATTGCCAAGAATTCCCTAGAAAACTTTGAGTAACATATAGAAGCTGTTGAGAATCATCATAATTTTATGATAATTATTTCTAACGGAAATTCTAAGATAATTGAGTAAGGTAGAAGTCGAGATTAACTGCCAGCCTCTAGGACTCTGACATTATATCCCAGTGAACGAACGGAATTTATTCTATTCTGCTCCATACGAACAGTACTCCCAACAATTTCCTATAAAATTTTATAAAAGAAAAAAAAATCAAGATTTAGTTGCATCGTCATAATTTTCTAGTAATTATTTCTAGTGGAAATTCGAAAATTTTCTTGTAAGATTCAAATCCAAAATGAATGTTAGCCTTCATTTTTAACCCTGTGGTCCATAGTGAGGACTTAAAGAACGAGTTTTTCTGTTGGTCAGAGAGTAATCGAGACCCCAGCGCGAAATCTCGCATCTTCTCTCGACCCGCGCTTACTCTCACGTTGTACACTATATTGGCTACTCTTGCTCCTGCGATGGTGTTTCGATAACGGGCCGCCACCGTTGTAGCCCCTGCTCTCGCTACGGCAGCGGAGATTTACATATTAAAAGGTTTACAGGATAGGCCCTCCGGGTGTAACGATCTATCCGTGGATATACGTGGCTCGCGAGTTGCGCACAGCAGAGAAACATATTGTATATGTGTGCACAGCGAGAGCGCAGTCACAGGTGGATATTACCCCCCGAGAGTGCTCGTTGCGCAGGTGGACTCTCGTCGTCGTTGAATCTCGTCTGCCGGGTATCCCGTCGAGAAATCGAGAGGGAACGTTATCGAACGTACTTACCAGTGTAATTACGAGCGCAATTATCGATCGAACGATATATCATGCGAAATCGGCTATCGTTGGATGAGTTTTCGTGCGAACAAATCGCGAAAGTAATAACCGTACTATAATATAATCGAAACCGGGAGCATGCAATTCATAAAAAATCGATTAAACACGATTTCGTTATTATAAATAAATGTCCGATAATAAATATATATATTTTGGTGGAGGGAGTTAAAGAGGTTTGGTTTGCCAATGATCACAACATGTAGATCGTAGGAGGCGTGTCGTAATAACGACATATTTCCCCACGCCGTGGATTTCTCTGTCGTATGCATGTAGAGTCGGCGCTCTCTTCGAGCGCACACATTTGATTAATTGCCGATGTAATCATTGATTTATCCGAGTACTCCCACGCTGGAAAATACGTATCGGTACGCGATCGTGTAACTACGTTTTATACGTATTGAATATAGCGCCATGGCTCACGTACGTTCTTAGGCGCTGTTTGTATGCTACGAGAGAACGAAAGCTTGTAAGAAATAGAAAGAGAGACACAAGCGAAACATAGAGATTGCAAGAGAAAGAAGGTACGAAACATAGAGCGGGCCTTGTATATGCACGCTAGCTCCTACACAATTTCTGTCACGATTACCAAGCCGCGACTTGTGCTCCAAGAGCTCAGCCTGTAATACCAACATTATAAGTACGATGTATAACTTGTAGTTGCGCGGCGAAAGGGTTGACGGCGGAAACGAGCTTATACTGCTATGGAGTCGAGAGACTGAGCGGTCAATATAACCTTTTGCCACAACTGGTAATTCGATAAGCCTCACTAGTAGAGCAGTCCGGAAATCGTTAACGGGCTGTTGCCACAGGCAAACCGTCCGGCTAATTAACACTCGAGCGTCATCGTCTGGTTTCGTAGCTTTACTGTTTAAGAGCCTGAGTGTCATGGCACAGGTGCATACGAAATAAATACAGTGCTATGGTCCACGACTTCTGGTCGTGCTGAAATAGAGCGGAAAATAGATGAGCCCCGGGTCGTGTACAGCGTCGAGTTAATCGGTCAGCTATAAAATGTTAATCATTGTGGCCTGCGTCATGCTGGGTAAATATACGGTCAAGTTGTCCACTGTATTTGACACAGACGTCTTACTAGGCATGATAGTAAATTAACACTCTAAAACATTATTATAAATTATAGTCTATTAGCTATCTTCATCAGAATTTAATACTAATGTAACCAATCCATTATTTTCGAACTCCCTCTATGTGTTTATTAATTTTATAGCAAAAATGTTATTCGTTTAGAATATCCTACTATATCAATAAGATGATATATAGCAATTGTATTAAAAGCAAAAAAAAAAGTGTTGGGAAATATAATGATCTGTTACTTTCTTCATTAAATTTATTCTCATTTAGCATTTCTTATTTCAATATTATTGCATTAATTTCTCATTAGTCACTCAATTGTACTTGGAAGTTTATTTTGAAAAAAGTCCGACTGAAATGTAAGAACATGAGCAGGAAACACGATGCACTGAAATAGAAAATTACTTGTGTATTCATTTTTTTATGGCTCCTTCATGTTCCACGCAACAGAGATAAATGTGTACGTATGTCAACCCCATCGTAGCACTCGTGTACTCGTCATGGACAGCCCGAGAATGCACTAGAGGAGTCTCGAATTAACGTTCTCGTATGTTAAACAGTTGCGACGATACAATCGGTACAGGGAGTGAGAGAGAAAGAGTATGTCTGAGTGAGAGAATCAAAGAGCCGAAGCAGAACTCGCCCCGACGAGAGTCTCAGTCTCGATTTATTGCGGCCACGCTCCCTCGATTTATTTCCTTCCCGTCTCCACCGACGCTCCCGCAAGCGCTACCGCCCGTAATTGCCCCAATTACAGATAAAACACCGAGTACTGCCTGGGGCTTCCGCATTGTTTCGCGTTTTGCCGCGAATATTTCGTTCCTATAATACAACATTGAGTGATCGTAAATTATTGTAACTCTGGAAAAACGCATAATAATCATAGGGTGGTCTCGGGTCCTGAGCGATGAGAGAGAAAGAGAGAGAGAGAGAGAGAGAAATGTTGCTGTGCCCAGGAAACGGTTTATCACTTATAGACAGGATTATGCGTCCGGTTTGTTCTTTGCTCGTTGGCAGCTAGAATTTTCTTGTCGATAAGCGGTCAACGATTTATGGACTCCGGACGCTTGGACTTCATCAAAAAGATCTTTCCAACAACTGCATATGGTAGACGTTGAAGAAAAAATAAGAAAAGGGAGGACATATATCAATCGAACCGAGTGCAAATTAGTGCGGCCAGTCATTCTTGATGTTCGAGAATGCAGATTGCAGCTCTCTCGGACCAAAAGGCTCAAGGCTCTTAACGCCAAGAACGTGGATCGGGCCGACTAAGAAGATTAACCGCGAGAGACACCGTGTCGCTCGATTTTGTTCATTTGGTGGAGAGGAGAACGTGCGCGAACGGCTATCCGAGCTTCTGGCCTCTGATCTTACTGTGCATGCGGCATCTCTCTCTCTCTCTCTCTCTCTCTCTCTCTCTCTCTCTCTCTCTCTCTCTCTCTCTCTCTCACTCTTTGTGTGTTAGCCTCTTTAGAGAGACGACCACACGCGTTGTCTGATCAACTCGCTGTACCTCCTTCTGTGCCGTTCCGTCCCGTCTCTCATCTCTTCTTTATATGTCCACCGGGCTGTGTTCTGCCCATCAGAGCTGGATTATACCGAAGTTGTATTGTACTGAGACTATATTCTGTCGTTCACATCGATCTTCGTCGACCTCCTTCTGTATCTACTCTACATAGTAACAGCGATCGACTATACTATTTTATTCAACTTCATTTCAATAGGCAAACTTATGTATAGACAAGGTTCACTATTGCTAATTAAGTGGTTTTGTTGCCAAATGCTATAAGATTTCAAATTGTAATGTTTCAGAGTAATCGACAGGATTCAATAATTTTATTTATTTTTCTTCTGGCCTGTTATAGTACGATATAAAAAATGTTCCACAGAAAAAATATTTACTATAATTTAATTCAATTGAAATCTCTATGTTCGAACAAAAAATGAATTATCTTTTTTAACAGCCTTCATATAGGCGAAAAAGTTTACGTGAACGATCAAAAATATCTAAAAGTATAGGTTTCAATATAGAATTTCTTTTTTTTTTTTTTTTGTTATCTGATCGAGAGCACCGATGTAGCTGCTCTTGCGTCGCGTGATACATGCAGCGTGGCTAACGCGGTGCCGTGTTGTCCCCATAAACGCAATGGAACATCTCGCACGAGAGTAGCGCGTTCTACGAAAGAGAGAAGGTCGATGTAACCAGAGCTGTATCAGGCGTGGTGACTGTCTGACCCCTTCTTGACTCTCGTCGTCTCCGTTCTCGTTCCATCGCAGAGTCATTCCTTAGCTGCTTCGTCAACGGCGCTAGGCTATCGATCGAGCATCGAGCCAAGAAGATTTCCTAGAACGACGATAATGAGCGCGTAACCCCGGGTGTTCGTTAGCGCCGTCCGGTCGTGGCTCTCGCGATTCGAGCTCTCAGCCCGATCTCGTCTCGATCCGGGATCGAAAACCACCTGTAATGCGACACCGACTTTCACGACTCTCTATATATCGAATGATCCATAAAACGTTAATTATTCGTCAAATCATCAATGCTGTATCTACAATGTTGTACTGTAACGGAAGCTTTATCTTTTGTTCTTCTTTTTGTTACAGGTGAGTGTGGAAGAATTCTCTTTGGCCGCCGTAGCTCAAAATGCTAATCGTTCTTAGGGCAAGTGTGAGTATGCAAACCGTAATCGAAATTGGCATCAATCAATTCTGACTATACGTTTTACATTTTGCAGTAGCAAAATGGTGAAAGCGCGAATCTGGAATACCGATACTGAAGTCTTCATTTGACATTTGACTTAGCTGGATATTCGCAATTATTCTCCATTTCTCATCGAGTCACTATCGACTTGTATTATCAGAAAATGCCTTCATACTATTCATAACCCGAGGCTGCCAAAGTAAAAGCACATCAGCAGTTGAAAACATAATGGCCAGTATGAATGTGACTTATTAAACATTGAAAATAAAGTTAGACAAAAAAGATTTCGGTCATTCATGGTAAGCTGTCACAACTGTTTTTCATAACACGCGTTTATAGTGTTAGTATAGAAGCACGAATTACGATTGGACTTTAGCGAGCAGAGATACTCACCGTTATATTTCATAACAAATTTACAGCCCAGTCGCGAGCGATGCGCGTGCATGTAAGCAGATACCTTGCTAATGTAGCTCTCTCACTGTCTCCTTCTCTTTCTCTCTGCGCCGTTTTCAGGGGTTAAAATGACTGGGGGAATTTTGCTTCGCAACAAACATAAATTTCGAGGCCTCAGGGGTAAATTCAACTGGTATTGCGTTGCCGCAGCTTGGTGCCAGAGGTCTCAACACTGTAGATCGGATCTTGCGAGCATAACTGGTGAATAGTGTCAACAAATCGTAGGCAGGAATTCGAGGTGGTATCTGAGAGTAGTAAACGAGCAATCGTGTAAATGACGACGATGAGATCGGAGCACAAAGTAAACAGAACCTGAAGCAGTTGGACCGAGACCATTGGTCCATGTGCCATTCTATCAATAATAT
Source organism: Perithous albicinctus (assembly GCA_964016905.1). Lineage (NCBI taxonomy): Eukaryota > Metazoa > Arthropoda > Insecta > Hymenoptera > Ichneumonidae > Perithous > Perithous albicinctus. Next base: position 24,752,145 of record OZ024691.1, on the reverse strand, counting down.
TGCAATTATTATCGTTCTACGTGCTGACTCTAATTTAACGATCTCAGTTTATTTGCCTTTTGCGAAGCCTCCAGTGACTGCAATGTCAAACTGCCCAGTCAATTGGAGTTCTTGAGATGTCCTCAGGCAAAAAATTATGAATTGCAATGAAGATTATATCCTGTATTGCAGGCTTGGAATTTAGATAAACAAAAGCTATCAAAGAAATAATTTTGAATTATACTCAAATCCGGGAATTTTTTACATGATTCGAACGCAGTTATACTACCAATCAATCTTATAGAATTTTTTATTCGAGTTGATGAAGCCGAAGTCTTTAATCACGATATTGAGAATAATTACAAAGTGAAGCTGATGACTTTTGCACCTTTCTAACATTATGCAGCTGCAAAAAAGACAGCTCGATTGATTCTCTTACTGATTGATAATACATTAATCGAATAAACGATCTTGTACTTCTCTTTCCACCATATCGAAGATCCTGACTTTAAACAGTATTTATAGTCATGGTCGGAGATCATTGCAATTTGTAAAATCGTATCGCTTGGTTGCTTTGCGCTCCAGGTAAAACAATGATCATCACGTATCTCTAACGAGGAGATGGATCGTGTAGTCGCATCGTCTGGTTTCTTTCTCACTCGCGTTTCTGCTCTCTTCATGCGCACCGTCGAGGATGCACCTTAGCACTCACGTATTCCATCCAACTTTCGTTTCATAACAACAACGGCGTATAAAATCTTCTATGTTATATCTCGAGAGCTCCGGGGGCTTTGAGTTCCGTAACGAGAGTTTCGCGTCCACACAGTATGCGCGAAAGGAGCGAGTGAGCGATGACGCGACGCCGTCCGCATTCCCATTATTATAGCATCCGCGTTCAATGGAAGCACGTGCGACGTGCGAGAAGAACTAATGTGGCTGAGTCTAGAGTTGCTTCTGATTCTCCCATACACTGTGTACACTATGGTATAATAAACCTTTCCGAACATTTTGCCTTCTCAAGACATCAGACTGATGCTTTCGCTCTCGTCCGACGTCGGATCGGACACACACTCGAGCAAACTATTTTGAAAGTATTCGCTCTTACACGCTCCTTGAGTATAATGACTACCCGATACCAATTATTTTCATCGAGAATGACGTGGACGTCAAACATAGTTCGTCCTCTCGACTATTATACGCTACCTGTACGAACTCTGAGTACGAACAGAGAGAAAGCATCTAGCGTCTTTCAACTTCTGTACACACTTCTGTTAGGTATTATATATATTCGATCAACGATAGGAAAGTGATGAAGAGACAGAGAGAGAGAGAGAGAGAGAGAGAGAGAGAGAGAGAGGGGGAGAGAGAGAGAGACTGGAATTGTGAATAGAATGGGATAGAACGAAAGACGTTACGTCGATTGAATCAAAGTAATTCCTCTTCAATCTCTCGACGTATTTTCTAATTCTTCCCGAAGCTCTATGAAGTCTTCCTTGCTTCACTGCAGCGCAGCCCCAATCTATTGCAAAATAAGCTTAAACGTGGATGTAAAATCGAGTTATAGTCCTGGTAAAGAAAAAAAAAGTGGAATAGAAGAGCATCGTTTTAGTACATTACCGAGCTTCGCTAGGACCCCAACTCGTCACTCTTTTTTATTGCTCTTTCTCCATTCTATACTGTGTACGATAATTAGCTATAAATCGAAAGACGAGATCGATTCTACAGTAGGTACAAAGGGGAGAAGCCGCTATGCGCGTGGGCTGCTGTTAGACTCTTTCGCGTGTGTCTCTGTGTATTTAGTTGCCGCACGTCGCAAGCGCCCGATCGATTATTCAACGTTGTCTATTTCGCGATCATTTCGACGACGAGAAGCGTGATTCAAGGGTTCCGTGACTCGTAAAGTCTTGCATGAAACCTGTACGGAGAAGAGAGCCGCTCAACTTTCTCGCTTATACCGCCAAATCGAGCCGATACGTGTTGTAGTGTTGAATTCTGATTCATCACATTTTTTTTAGCCACGTATTAAAGCATTAGGTAGATATATATCTTTGGGATACTCTATCCCTTGCGCCATATTCGAGGTACATGATTGCATTTGCATTATACACGACCCGCACGCGCCGTCGCACCACAGATTTATCCGGGGTTGCGCCGCGGATTTATTTTATTTCGAGTTATGGGCGATGGACACACATGCAAACTGCGGTAAAACCGCCGCAGGTCCTCACCGATTCAACGACGATATAACGCACGGTAAATATGGTAATGGGGCTGGATACTTTTTGCTTTTATTCTCGTTCAGCCTACCCCAACATGAGAACGATTCGAGAACCCTTGACCTTACGTGCTCTACACAGCAAAGAGCGATTGAAAACTTGGCCTGCATAATCGGTATCGAGTTTCTATAAGGGTTTTTTTTCGAGTCTTTATATTTGACTGCCATGACGACTTATTGACGATCTTTAAAACACTATTAACCAAAGCTAGGAATCAAAGAAAATAATCGTAAAGTATGTTATTCTATAGATTTGCTATAAAATAAAACGTGTGAAGCAATTGAAGGAACAATAAAATGTCTATCATTAAAGGGTTACTAAAAAATTCAACGGATTTATTGCAGCTTAATTAAATAGGAATGATAGAAACGTGTTTCTTGCATCGGTAATAAAATATTTCCCTATTTCGATTACTTCATGATATAAAAATATTGAGTACAGTCATCAAATGTAAAAAAAAATGAAACGTTTCCTTATACGTATCGAAAAAAAAACTGGTAGCTTCTGGTCTACCAGCATAGTGTAATTATTATTTCGTCGATAATTCAGGGTCGCACTACACCTCCTACATTTTCTTCGCCAATCCTCATGGAACATCAGCAAAACACTCAGAGTTCACGGATGAGCGAGCGTTTCTGCGCTCTCAATGTACTGTATCTCGGCGATCGTACCATAGAGAAACCACGAAGACTTCTTCCAACACATTCCGCGGTTTTAAATTCTCTTTGGTATATACGCAAAAGCTAGTACAGCGTATCCAACATCATAGGCAGCACCGAGAAACACATCATAAACGCATTTTCAGATTCTTCAGGCGTTCCATCGAGGCATCCACTTAAATCTTGCCTCTATTTACTTACAAACTGCATACACACAGCTCAATATCATCACTGCCTCACGGCGGATACACATATCACGCATGCGAGTCCCGTTTCCTCAAACCTCCGTCGAACATATCAACACGCTCACGCATGATTTTCTGTTGGTAGCAACGCTGACACCCGCAAAATACACCTTATCTCTGTACCCAAGTGAAACGTGAAACATATCAGCGCGCCGGTAGACATCATTATGATTCCATTGGATCGTTTCATGACCTTCCTTTTACGGTTTGCAATAACCCGCGTCCCACATATTTTTCTCGACATTGTAAGAACGTTAAGTTAAACGAAACGCATAATAATATTACTTCCACAATAAAAGCAAGTGTTTCCATCGGAAAAGCTGCGTTGTGAGATTCCGTAATGTTTTTAGGATCGGAGCATCTCTAGCGTACCACTTAATTGCTCTTAGCACGAAGAAGACGACACCACTAACCAACTAGCTACCTTGTAATTTAATTTCCACGGCTTCTCTGCACTCACCGTACCCGATATAACGATGCATGCTTTCTTTGAGGATCAGCAGCGGTGGTTGTAGATGAGAGACAAGTCATCTGCGAGTGGTGGTTCTGATGACGACCTATACTAACAACATGTATAACCGGATGGCGAACCACATATCAGTTTAGCCGCAACTCGCATCCCCGATTGCGAACATTAGAAACACAGTTGCAAAGTGGCGCTTGCGTCATTTATATTCTTGTTTCCTTATGCACGCGCCCTTGCGACACGACAGTCAAGTCGAGAAACCGCGTGAGATCTCCAGGCCCGTGTGTCAGCCTTTTCTCCTCGTTGTGGTCGTCATATGTCGAGAACTCGGGGCCTTCATCGTTAAGAATGCGCCGTATATCGCTCGTATTAACGACGGAGACTGTGCGACACGGTTTGCGGAGGCTTTATTACCCGCGAAATGGCCAATTCGTTGGCGAAAAGGGCAGCCACCTCATTAGCTCAACGCCGTGGCCCCGCGTGAGTTGCTGGCACAGCTCTCTCTCGTTCGCTCCACCTCGAGCAGACCAAAGATCTCTGTGCACACACAATTCTATTGGAGAAACCGTGAACACGCAGCGACGTAGCGCCAAGAATTCTATTCACTCCGTGTACGCACAAAAAGTCCCGCTCGATGTTGAATCGCTAATGGCTCTAGCGAGTTTGCCAATAAAAATAATGGCACGCTTATATCCATAAAAAAGTGTAACTAAGAAAATGAATTCGTTATCTCCCTGCGCCTATTAGACGTCTAATTGTGCGTAGGTGAAACTCTTTGCGTTGAATGCGAATTACGAAATTATGGAAAGTCATCGCTGTTTTTATTTGTTTTCTTGTTCTAATCATTCAAATCTATCGGTTCTGAGGGTAATTTCTGTTTTGCAAACATATCGCGGATTCCGTCATGTTATTGAGGCTTGAGTTATCTGCTCAGTTCGAGGGGAACGTGAAGCACATACGTCACACGCTTGCGACTCTCACGAAGCAATGAATATATAAGCTGTTACTACGTTACTTACTACGTTGGTACGTGTATACTTAGAGTACAAGCCTGCCACTTGAGCTAGGTATAACTTACTTCGTTAGTTTTCACCTACAAGGCTCTGCGGTGTGGCCATTAAGACTTGGCACGTACATAAGTATAGAGGCATGTAGCAAGTGAGCCGACGACTTTTTCATGACTCTTGTGTTCGATGTATCTCATTCTGTCCTTCATCGTTGTTCGACTTTGCCCTCTGACATTTTCTTTGGCGTCGCTCCTACCGCCCATTGACACTAAATGTCACTGTCTCTGAAAAGGACGTGATCGATACTAGTCGTTCTTTCTCTTTCCCTCTGCCCTTTGCCTTCGGCGACCTCTATAACACGACGTTTTTCCTTCAGCACTAAAGCATCGAAAAGACGATACCAAATGTTTTTCTGTGTGCAAGTATTGGATGGACAAGATACATCAATGCCAATCACTATACCTCATGCTCTATTCGTGAGTAGGTAGTATCATTATAGATAGAAATACTCTCTGACCATGTGGATGAGTTGTAAGGAGAAGCTCACCGGTAGATATCCGAACAAATGACCAAAGGGACCGGGAGTGGGCACTCGGCGATAAGAAATCTAACCGGGACCGGCTGCCTGTATGTTCCCCGAAGAATAATCGACTCTATGCCTTCGTCAAATATCTCAATCTCGATCAGTAGCGCTAGCTCACTCTCAGTTGTACCGTATAGCTGTTGATTTAGATTATATTCAATATACCACCAGTAGAAACGCTGTAGCTTCAAAAACGACCGCGGTTGAATCGTTTTGACTGTCTGATACGACAGGCATTAGATTTCTCATTCGGGTTGTCTATTCGGAAGGATATTATTATGAGATATTTTCGAACATGGGAAATAGAGCTTTCAATATAATAAACTATATGAATGACTAAATCACATACAGTAGGAGAGCAGGTCTAAAACAGCAAAATTATATAGCATGCGTAACCTATACAGTTGTGAATAGAGCCGGAAGAGACGGAAGGCGATGAACCTTCAAGCCCGGAGAATCTAAAGGATAACCTGGCAAGGTCCTGCGGTGTAGTGAACAAAAGAACGACAGAATATCGTTATTGTCCGGCAACGGGGCGGTGCAAGAATGGCGACGGACGTTCCTCTTGGTGGCGAACAGCGTGTAACACGTGGCAGTATCTTGTATCGGGACCGCGCTCCCGCTGGTAGCACACGCTTTGTTGTTCCTCTCTTCTCTATGCTTCGACTGTACTTCGTTTTCTGTTCGCTCGGTGAAGTGCTGCTGCATGCACAGCAACCAGCAGTGCCATACTCGCGGGAGAGACGCAATGGCGCGGGCATTCGCATAGGGACCACCGCACAGGGACACAGAGGAGCGAGAGTAAGAGAAGAGCCTGCGGTGGAGACCGTGTCGGCTCGCGGTCCTTCTGGCATGCCTACAAGAGTAGATTTTCTGCCGATAAGTCTACCGCGCACCACGGAGGTCCAGCGCGATCGCTCCGCTAGCCATGGGGCACCGCGAAGAGAGCGCACCACATTGCGCGCGAGTCGTTCTTCTCTACTCTTCTTCTGCTGGTGCTGCCGTTGTTGCTTCTGCTGATCCTGCTGGTCAGAGTCCTCCCAGTGAAGAATCCACCACCGGCACTTCTTTCTGTTCCTCTTCGCGTTCACCATTGTGTACCACGTACACTTGCATTCTCGTGTAGATACACCAACGTTGTAGTTTGCTCGTGCAACCACGACTGCTGTGGACTGTGGTACTTGGTACCCGGGTTCAACCGAGGTCATTGCAAGGTTGCCTGCTCGCGAGAGAGATGAATCGCGATAGAGACACCGCGAATAGAGACTCTCGGGGGACAGCGTGCATTGCGTAGATTTGTTGCACTTTCTCTCACGCTTGACGTTCCTTTCGGGCACGCTGAATTGTGCCGTAACCCACACGTTCAGGGGCACTGTCTTGTAAATTCTTTTTGGTTGTAATCTCATTTAAAAATATTTACCTAATTAAATGTAAGATGCATACATACATATTTTAAAACGAATTAGTATAAAAATGATGAAAGTGGCAGCGCATAAGACAACTAGTGTAAAACATCCAGAACAAGCTAACTCCACTACTTTCACAGAAGCACTAAAGACAAAAACAAGGACATGATTGTCGTAAAGAGACAAAGAATGGCAAATAGACCAAAATGAGCAACCTCATACCTTCTAACGAAAGAAGAACCTATAACTAGAGCATGATGCTACAATCCTTACCATCTGTTCCAAAAGATACATGCGTCGAAATGCAATAAAATGTTCGCCAGTTGATTTACCGCTCGATCATATGTCTGCTCGCGGGAGTTCGACCTTTTCGGTAAATTACTACTCGCAGACGGATTGCGGCGCCAGTTCCTAAATGCGGTGCACTGCTAGGGCGGTAACTGAAGTGCGGCTATGTGATCGTTACTACAACGTGCAGTACCGATCTGCGAGAGTGGTAGTTTAAAGAGTGCGGCTGTGAGTCGACTGCACTCACAGCGGGTCCGGAAAAGAGAGACGTGGGCGTTCCGCGAGCGTATATACACTGCGCCCGAACCGTAGGTTGTAATTGAAGGCGTCCGTGCGTGAAGGTGTTAATCTCACTCATGTATGGTAGTAGCCCGTATCTCAGCAGCATTAGGCATGGACCTCGCGGGTTTATGTGAGTAACGACGATAAGGTGTCGCGGCGGCACAAAGGTCGCATGAATTTCCATCTCGCTCTTACCTCTTGCCCTCTTCTTCTTCTTCTTCTTCTTCGTCTGCGTCTTCTACTTCCTTCGTGCACGACTCTAGTGGCAACCGCGCTTGAATTATATTCGGCGACGCGCGGTGCCGACTGCAACGAGGGATGATATCTCTTGTACAAAGTTCTCGTAAGTCTCGGCGAGGATCTCTCGCGCCAGCGTGAACGAGCCGCTCAGATAAACTCTCGCAGGGAACTCTCGCGCGGGAGCTCGAAGCTGACTCTCGGCGGTATAACATACAGTGTAGTCGTGCAACCGTCTCTCTTGCTCGAATGTGACCTGCGGTTTTACAGAAAACTACGAGTTATCGCTAAGCCGATAGATATATACGATCGGGACCCAAGAGGTGGCGAAGGTTGGGCGCACCTTCTCTACTGTATGGCCACCACGAAGCCACTGAAGCCTATGTGTACAACATGTATAGTTATATGCTCCGGAATTCGAAGCCACTTGGAAAGTTCAGGGTCAATCGCGACTTGGATTCTATGACGTTCTCACTTCGTTCTCATCTTTCTCGTCTACTGAGAAAAAAATATATATTTCTCCTATTTTAATAATAATGATAACAATAACAACTTTAACAAGACGTGCCAGGAGTACGTATGTAAATCCAGTACATGCATCTGGAATTATTATTTTTATAACCGTTGCGATGCTTGACCAAAGGTCATAAATGTATCGATTCAATATGACTGCCTGAAGGCTCTGATGCTCAGCTTGGTTCGTTCCTTGTAAGATTGGAGAATAAAGAGAACGCGAGATACATTCCAAAGAGTACTTAAAGGTATATCTAGGCCCGGGTAGGCTGTGTGTAAGATTTTCATCTTCGACCTGAGGCGGGTGCATGCTTACAAACACACGCACACATACCGAAGAGCATGGTACTCGCTATGTGTAGCATATATATACATGTAACGAGTCGTTGAGTAAAACATAAAAGTTTAACGAGCGGCGCTGCGAAGCTAATTGAAGAGGGAGGTCGCGGATAGTCGGCAAAGTTCGGAAAAAAAAGTAATGCAAAAAGGAGCCGAAACAAAAAAAAACCGAGTAGGAAAGAGGGCCGGATGAACGCATGGTTACTCAAAGCTGCGGTACTTATATGAAGCAAACGGAAAATAAAAGAAAAGAGGGAAAAATAACGCTCACGTATGTGACTCTTGGCCTTAAGGACCGCGAGACCGCGCGATACTCTCGATATTCCGGTCGTCCTTTCGCGTCGCTGCTGCTGCTGGACTCGTTTCAAGAGTCAATCACTTTTATCGCGTACGATCGACGAACGAAGAGAGGGACTCTACTGCTCCGTACGCGCGCGCGCGCGCGCGCTCCGAACGCAAATGATCACTCGCCGCGACGAGTAGCCGAGCTCGTACAATGAAGAGCTCAGTGATTGGCCCCTTTAAGAAGTCTGAATCACCTGAAAATCATGAAAATAATTTTGTTGTGTAATTCTTCATATGAAATGTTGCAAGTTCATAAAAAAATAGTACTTGACAAGCATAAAAAAAAAAAAAAAATTATGTGTGAACTTTTTTTTTTGCCCAGTTCATCGCTGCAAATATTTGTATGCAGTGAAGATCTGGAACTGTAACGTTTGTGGACAAAATAATTTTTGCTTTGTACAATAAAAATGCAAAAAATTAGTATTCTTGTTTTACGAAATTATTTTTGCTGAGATATCTCGTCTTCCTTAATGTAATTCTGTTGTCCAATGTGTTTTGTAGGCCAATCATTGTAAACTGGCCAACTACTATATTGCTCGTCCTAGAGAAAAAATGCTTTGGAGTAGCAACAGCCGCCACACTGCACATATGCATATACTGCATCGACAGGGGCACCATCCAAGACTCCGACATGAGAAATTGCTCGATCGCGAAGGCGAACGATGGGCTTTAATGGCGTCCAAAAGCGATCACGTCGAATTCTCAGAGCGTAGTAGCCAACCGATTATCAGCGTTTATACTATGCACACAGGTCCTCTTTTCCCATAGCAAGTTGACTGCAATCGCTTAGAGCAGGAGACCTCGACTCGAGTGACGCGAATCGATAAAAATTCTTCTCGTCTCCGTCAGTCCTCACAACCTAATCTTTCACGGTACTTATTTGGCAGCACGTAGGTATCCTATTTTCTGTGCATATATATACAAGAGAGAACAGTTTGTTCCTTTTTCTGTCTCGTGAAAACCTTGCGCGTCGTACAAACAGATTCTCCCGCACGAGGAGAAACTTTATAGCGATGTAGTTTGTGTCTCGTCGTCGTGTACACGGAAGCACTGTAAGATCTCGCAGTCGCCCGCCGGTCTCTCTGGTGAATCTCGCGAGATCACGTCGCACGGCTCAGTTCTATGAGCTGGCTGACGATGTATATATACGTACGAGGGCGACGTGAATCCCCCTCGCCAAACGCTTTCCGAGGTGTGCCTTCGATTCGCGAGATCTACCGGGCTATGGGAACATGCGGTGGATATATTATTTTAATGTGATACCCGATGTGGGAACCCGAACTGCTAAGAAATCACGAGCAATGTATTACCCACATCGGGACTGATGGTAACTGGATATATTCTGCATCGATCTGAACCATATTCCTCGGTCTCGAGTGTAAAGGGAGTTACAGCGCACAGAAACTTTCAAGTCTGACATTTATTTATAGATTAATGGTTAACTATTAATTTTAGAACTGTAAAAGTGACACCTGCAATGGTTGACGACATTTATAAGATCAACGAAAAAATTGTTCTGTTAGCCATAAAACTCAATTGACTACGGTTAAAAAAAAAAGCATGTAATAAAATCCAGAGTATAGCAGTTATTTCTGATGTACAAATCATTGGTAAAGCCAATTCTTATTTACTCTTAGTATTAGTTATAAAATGAAATTGTCCCCTTCCAAAAAGTCGGTGGCTCGAGATATCTCGCGACACCTATCTGACATACTGGGACCGGGACCAAGTTCATATACTGAAAATTTTTGAACGAGAACTTTGCACTATTTTTTTCCCCCTATCGAACCTAATATAATTGTGATCTTATAAAAGTCAGGCCTAAGCAGCAACATAGTAACAGAACTACCATATATTCTATATGCGGTATTCTGTCGCTCGAGAAGCCGCCAATTTGTGAGCCCGGTGCGCGCAATAGCCGCGCGCGGTGAGCGCGTTATGATTTGCGAGCGTGCCGAATCGCATAGATTTATCGATGCTATAGTTTATCACAAGCGCGAGCAGCCGTGTGGTGGCGTGGCTCGCAGCGGCAGCCAAGACGTCGGCAAAACGTTAATGGCGAGTTACTGCGCTCCGCGCGAGTTATGCGACCTCTGCATAAGTCGCAAACGCAGGTCGCGATACCACACCAAGCTGCAGTAGCGATTGTCAACTTTTGTCGGTGTGGCCTGCGACATGTCTGAGACTGTAGCCTATGTAGATACCGCTTTACCATGACACGCACATTTATCAGTGATTTGGTCGACAATAATAGAAAGCGTTGATTCTTATTAATCACCGCTGAAAGCTAGCCTTTCATGCTTTTTCTTTGCGTAGTACCCAATTTTCATCAATCGATCGACGAAACGTTTGAGCTCCATTACATATTTCATCGTCACAATAAATATTCATATCATTGAACTATAATTGTCGTTGTGCAATGCAATTTATTCACTATGCACGTTGAAAAGATCGTTGAAGCCGATTTCACGACAAGTGTCGCTGCAAGTTTATCGAATTTTGTAAAGAATCTCGATACGCTTTGGCGTCAGAAGGAATGAAAGCCAGAAGTTCATATATAGATGAGATAATAATGCTCCTGTGGTTTGCCAAGCGAGTAGCGTACATAAAGAAGCTCGCCCATCCGGGCAAGATCGTGGCTTCATTACCGGGGAAACCTGTTAGTTATGCTAATATCGACTTATAAACCCTTCATTACCGCTGATGAGCAATTAATACGCTTGCCTGAGCTCGCTGTGCCGCGGTGTTAATGCACTCTGAATGTCTCTCAATTACACGGTGACAGCAGAGAGTCGTCGTCGTCAACTACGACGGGGACGACACTGAGGTTGAGTAGCTCGCAAGGTTCGAGGTCTCTTAAGACTATATACTGTATCGTACAGCCCGTAATCTTTTTTTTTTTTTTTCTTTTTCTACGAACGATACACTTATGCAAGTGAGACATTCTCCGAGCTCGTCTATCTTACAGAGATCATTGGAAGCTCTATATTTATACCGTACGATGTTAATGTAATCATATCACGTTGTAACTCTTATAAAAATGTTCAATTAAGGAGTAAAAATATTGAATCCATAGAGGGAAAACTTGTTAGTTGCCAACTGCATGGTGAAACATGCGATTGGTTGGGCCAATCAACTGATTATTCAGGCCATCTAATTATTAGTTAGTTACCGCAATCAAATAAATTTGCTGAAGTTACTATTTTACCGTGCAATTGGTCTTGGGGCATTTTCTATCAAATACGTTTTTTCTGATTCAAATGTTTCTCAATAAACGGCCAGATTTTACTACCGTGAATAACAATCCGTGAATTAAAAAAACAAAAAAAAATTCCCATAATTTTTATATTTATTATTTTTATGATTTATATTTCGGAAAAAATGGTTTTTTTTCTTGTTTAAATATTATATGTTTATGCTGCCGATTTTTATATGGATTCTACACACATCCCTATAGATTCTGTGAAACTCGAAATAATATCTAAGATTGTCACATTGGGCGAAACAAAACTATGAATTTCATTATTTTTCACAAAAAATAATTTATGTTTAATTTAAAGTAGAAATTAAAACGTAATTACTGTTGCATAGTCTCAGTGCCCTTAATAATTAAAAAAAAAAAAATTCATATCTTTCGTTGCAACTGTATATTAGTTGACGTTGTCTCGACCCTCTTCCTAAATTAGATTCAATGATCCGATACACCACAGTTGAACCTTGCACAATCTTTTCACTCAAGCAGCTTTCTCATCTCTCGTCTGATCGCGTCTCTCACTCCCTGCAACAACGTGTTTACGTGGTGGCAAGTTGGGTCGTGCCCCGAGGAGAGAATCAACCAGAGAACCACAGCGAGTGCGGCGTACCGTATAAGAGGGCGAGAGCGCGATTTGGAGATCCGATCGGTGGAAAACGAGTGTGTGGAACGCAACGCGTTGTGTTGCTCGGCTTGCAGCAGCAGCAGCAGCAGCAACAGCAGCACGTCGTGTTTGTGCCTCGGTCGTGCTATGTGCTGCTAGCAGCGCAACCATACGTATCTTCCCTTTCCCGCATACATACGACGAGAGATCACGAAGGGAACAAGCGCGAGCGCGCGGGGTACAGAACGGGGTATATACGTATGCCGGGATGTTGATCTGGTTAGGCCGGTGTGCCTGAGGCGCTTGCCGGTCGTCGGTCGTCCGGTCGCCGAGCAGCTTCACCGGCAGCAGCAAGAGTAGAAGAGCGCGCGGCAAGGAGAAAAGAGCAAGAGCGCGCGCGCGCGATACGACCTCGACAGGGCGTGGCGGGTCACCGGTCCTCGTTGCACAGTGGCGTAGCAACAGTGGGTAACCTGGACTCCACTACTTCGATTTTGCGCCTTGTTTCTCTCGCTCTTCAGGTTCGTGTACTACTTGCGCTTCTCCTATACATGTCGATAATCGACTCGAAGGGAGAGCGCTGCTTCTGCCGCCACAGAGGAGCTCGCCTCCTACCGTGCTGCAGCGCTCCTGCACGCATCTTCGCTTTGCCTCCTTTTCTCCGGCATCGTCGCTACATGCAGAGTATATAGATGGCTACAACACGCTCTTGTATATCGAGAACCAGAGGACGCGCCTCTGCGCGTGACGCCATGAAAGGTTTATGCATGTAGGTGTAAGTGTGTGTGTGTGTGTGTATGTGTGCTGTTGAACGTGTGCATTTGCCCGACGACCCCCGAGCTGTGCACTTCCCGGCCGACAGATGATACCAGGAGCGAGTAGCCATAGAAAAGTAATGCACAGCAGCGTCACGAGAGCAAGGGAGAGAGGAGAGGTAAAATTAAAGAATGGAAATGGGTGGTCCGAAATATGGATTTGAGTCGATGTGTATCGAAACACTCGTATAGTAGCATATTGCCATATAGCAGTGCCTTGTCGATAATCTGAATCTTATCATAATTGGTCACTTAGTCACTGTACAGCTGAAGTTGTAATATTCAATAACTGTGTATAAAAGCCCTCCATCATTTTTTCCCTAAAGTATAAAAAATGTTGGGACCAGAATCTTGAAACCCACTATGATGACTAATACTTCTAAGGTATTACAGCAGGCGTTACATCAACGACAAAAAAATTGCAATAAAAATAATGTTTGAATTTAATTGAAATACGCTCAAAGAAATTCAAACAGCTTACTCATTTTGCAAAAAAAAATATTGCACTTTACAGGGAAGAAATGTTAATATTTGCTACAATATCTTTTACAACCTCCTTGGATGTGGAATATTGTTAGGAAACGTTTTGAAATAATTTTCCGTAACTCATCAGATGTGTTTTTTTTTTCTTATATAATTGAACTACTTTTGTCCGAATAAACGAGAAATTCAGTTATATTTTCCCAACGATTTTTTTAAAATTCGAACTGAAGAATTCACCTATTTCAAGGTACATTGGATTGCAACAGTCTCTCTAGTCTACGGATCCGATGATCCGCAAAGATTCTTCGACTGTTCGTTCTAGAGTATTAACTAACGTGACGAGAGAGCCGCAGTTCCGAATGATTGCTCTGGCTTACTCGCCGAGGTTACGACCGCAACGTACCGCGGAGGTTTCCTCGGGGTCAGGAATTCGAACCGCGCTGCAAGAAAGTGGCCGTTACTTTTGGTGAATCTTGGCTCTCTTCTGTTCCCAACAGCTTCAAAGCAGCAGAAGCGGAGCGAGCTGAATGCTCTACAACGCGAATCGTTCTAACGAGACGAGACGAGAGCCCTCTTTCTTTCGACGAGTTCGCGGAAAGAATGAAAGAAAATAATAGAACAGGCGATATAGAAGATGAGATGATGGCGATCGTGATCAATTCCAGCTTTCGCCTTGACGCGCCGCGAGCCACTGATCGTCACGGCTGATCAAACTCGGGAAACGCACAGCATCACATAGTTTCTGCCTTATTCATGGTTACTACCGAAATCGCATTACAAAACAACAATGAAATCGAGAAACGAGAAATGAATTCGTCACGTATAATTCAACAGCTCGTTAAAAAAAAACATGATAACTTTTTTTTTATACACAACGTTGAGACGCTTCTGCGTCTTATGATCCTGCCAATATCTCAGTGACTATAACAAAAAAGCAGGCTTAAGATCTCCGAAACGCCAAATTTTTTCGGTTAGTTCTGGTAGCATTTTTTGGTAGAAACTAATTTTTCCATTATTTTAGTTTCTTTGATTCGTCGTACACTAAAAACAAACCATAAAAAAAAACTTTCATTCGTTTTCAATGCTTTCATTCACCATCGCCCCAGTTTTCCTGTAGTTCTGTAAACGTGATAACAAAAAAATCAGCCAAACCTAGTGCTCTCAAAACAAGAGCAATTTGCATTGTAAGACTTATCCACTTTTATGTTCCCTGTTAAAAATATAACAAATAATAATCGTGAAAATGTAGCGCCACTGAAATTGCACTGTCACCAAGAAGAGAGACGGTACCAAACGAGATGGCCTATTAAAATCTTGAACATTCAATTGCACGCCTCAGTGATTTACACACTTTGTAGTGGAGATGCGTCGGAGATATCTCGAGTTGGCAAGCGTCGAGCGAGTTTCTCCATCTGTCCTTCTCTGGTCCACACTCTCTGTTACCGCGTCCCCGTCATCAGAAACTTGCAAGTTCTATAAACAAAGTAAGGTCTGGCAGGGTGCAGTATTCAGACAGAGTGTACGAGTGCAGAGTGCAGTGTCTGCTTTTGTGTATATACATATATAAGTGTGTGTGTGTGTGTGTGTGACGGTAAACGAGCGAGTATGCGGCGACGTGCCGCGCTAATAACGTGTTTGAGGAAGGTATAATTGATGCGGACCCCGGGTATCGCGCCCCGACGTCGTAATGCTCGCTCACGTATGCCCCTGCGAGTTTGGAACTGGGTGGAGAAAATATAGGTTGTCTTCGTGGGTCGAGCGCCCGGTCGCCCGCGGTGCAACACGAAGATGATATATTCCCGGCAACCGCAGCTGCACTCTGCACTGCACACTGCAACCACCGCGGGCCCCATTCGCCCGAGAGTCCAAGAGAGTGCAGAGCGTATGCTCTTTGCCGACTATATAGTCCCCATCGTAAATTCACGCTACCCTAAAGACGAACTTCAACGACACCACCGACGGTCAAAGGTCGTGAACGAATAAACTGTGGTGCGATACATACCTAGATAAATCTCGAGTGTATCAGAATATAGTGTTAAGTAGCCCTTCGTATTTTTTTCCCTAAAATATAAAATTTCAAAGTTATATTTCGTGCCATAAATTAATTAGCATCATCTAGTATAATATAGGTTGTATGAAATATCTACATTTAGGAACAAAACAAAATCTCGTATTGATGAAAATTCGACAAATACGTCGTCAAATCGTATGATAGATATTTTTGCAAATTTGTGCAAATTTACGAAGGTCTGGTGAATATGATTATTAATATCGTAATATCTAGTAACGTTCTGAAATTTACATAGAATTAATACTCCTTGATCGTTACTAATAACTTTGCATGACAAATAATTACTGGCTAAGAAGTATATGCAGGTAACACTTCTGAACAGGTAGTAAAAGAGGCATTCTAATGTGTATAGAGAACAATAATAAAAGATTCTTTAAATAAATAAATACCTTCTATCGCAATAACTCTACTGTAAAAAAAACGCCATCTTCGAACAGTCTAGAAAAGAACAATACATGTAAAAATGATTCCAATTAATTCATCAGTATCCGTTCTGCAATAATATATATTCGTCATAAATTGGTGATTTTTAAAGTAAACTTCTGTACGAGCACTGATCGTTATCATTACTCACAACATTTTTTATAATCCGTATAATTGCATTCGGAGCTATATCCCGTTAAAAGCCGGTGGCTACCACATCCTTTCTCCTTGAATATTATTACAGTCCATCGATCTAGACGATATTACCGATATTCAATTTCAATATGTCGAGTGTACCGCCTACGCGAATGAGCGTTCTAGTAAATTAGTTAGCTCAAAGAAACAACTTATTTGTTTGGTTTTTTTAAATCTTCTTCCAGATTTGCCATAAATGAAAAATTACTCACCAACTAAAATCTTCATAGCACATCGATGTAAAAGAAAAATCTGGTACCCTCCGGAAAAATCAAAGATACGAAACCCTCGAAACACATGATTGATGCCTGTAACTATAATACGAGTGACTCCGATAATTAATCAATATATTAGCCCTATTATACTTTATATATTCGTCTTGATTTGATATTTTTATACTAAACCTCAGTTTCACCCAAGCAATAATCGTTATCATTGCTCACAGCATTGTTCTTAATCCAAATAATATACCATTTAGAGCCATAATACCGTTAAAACCCGGTGGCCACTACATCTATTCGCCTCGAATATTATTGCAGTCCATCGATCTAAACAATATTGCCGATATTAATTTTCATTACATCGTGTGTACCGATCTCGCCTACGCGAATGACCGAGAACCAGTGAATGAGTAGCTCAGCGTAAGAATTAGTAGAGCATCATACACGAAAGCCGAGTAGATAATAACGAGACTGCTATGAACGCCTGCGAGGAAGAATGAAAAGCCAAAGCGAACACGACTTGATGCTCGTGCTTCGGTCGTGTCTTACCATCAGCTACGGCGATGCAGGACGTAGAATAGCCTCGTAGCTACATAAATACAACGGATCTCCTCTCGTGCACTCGCTCTTTTCGTATACGCATTTGTATATAGAATATTATACATCATATGCGCTTATGGGTATATGAGGAACGCACAGCGCGGCTGATATCCTGGCAAAGAAGCCGCGAGCCTTCTGCCAGACGAAGAAGCACGGCTTTCGATACAATATCCAACGCAACATATATACACAGAACGAACAACACAGACCGCAAGCATCCAGTGGAGAAACATGCTTCCCTCTGTGTACATTGTAATTTCGTATACCAAGAGACTGCACACATTTTACACACACATATATGTAGCTTGCTATGTTGAACGGTGCACGCGCTCTCATCATAACGATAATTTCGGCCGCTGTTCACGAAGACATAATTCATGCTTATGGATCGTTAAATGCCCTCAGCTTGCCACGAATCTCTATATATTGTGTAAAGATGAGGCGTCCCTCGTTTTGTTTACGCGCATTTAATCACCGTCGTCGTCTTCTTCTTGATCGTTGTGATTCTTCATGATCCTGGCATTCAACCTCATCAGTGAAAACGTCTTGCTCGGCTGTAATCAACTTCGTGGGTTAATTGGTTCGCATTTTGCTGGTGTATCGCTGTAAACCGGGAAAACGGCATCAGTTTTTGCACACTCGTGAACGATACGCACTGTCAGACGGTCTGACGAATGTTTTAGAATAGAATTATGCCCTATGTATCATGTATACGATCACGGCTTTAACGTACCATAAAGATTTCATTTATTGCGGAATTGTACGTAAGGCTATTTTTCTCTTTGACTTCGTGGGTTACGATTTAAGTTAATAGTGATCAGACTGCGTATTAATCATTGTGTTTGATCGTCGCGCCGCTAATGAATTTACTACTCAGATGAGTATAACTACACCGGTAGAAGCAATGATGAAGCCGAATGCATCCGGTGTAAAGATGCAAAATGATGATCATTTTTTTACTTTGGCCAATGGACAATCAATTCATGTACATGTTGTACTACCTATTTTCTATGCATAATCACGATAATTTAAAGACTTTGTTAAGTTCCGTTATTGTGATGGTGATTTACGATTTTCAAAATATTATTGCACAGAACAAAAAAAATTTGTCCCGTAGACTCAACATTTTTTTTAAAGAAAAAAGAGTAGGATATCTAAAAAACAAGGCTTACTCCAGTCACACAGATAGAATAACTAAAAGAATACCTAATCACATTGAAGAGGGTCATTGTTGAGGATTGACAAATCAGCATGGATTACCCTAAAATGGAATTTGAGCTTTCGGTGGATACTGCTAAAATATATTAATAATGCTTTGATAATGAAACAAACATTTTATAAGCAAATCGAAAAAAAATTAATCCCACTCGTTGCTTATGCTTAAAATTTTCGCATTTCAAATTGGTCTTAAAAATATTTATTAAAAATAAAAGTTGCCACTTTCAGAAATGAAGATTTTTGCACTTTTACACTGAAAGCAATAGGCTTATTTTCTTGACACTAATTTTTTTTTTCTTTTTAACATCTTATGCTGGTTTGCCTTGATTTATGTGGCCGTGGATAAAATATCATTAAGAATACCATATAGTGCAATATTATAGGCAGTATATATTAAGATGACTGAAAGACATAGGGCGCGAATATGGAGGAAGAGGAGTGGATCAGTCGGCGTGATTTGCGCGCGAAAGGTTCGAGCGACCGGTTGGCCTAGCCAGAACGAACGTTGCGTGCACAAGTCGCATTACAGCCTTGAATATTTCATTCATAAGAGCCGCAGCAGTGGGCACGCTCGTATTCCGCCAACACTGCCAGCATGGTGTAGTACAGCTCATATGCAGCATGCAATATAGCATATATGTACTATCCTCGGTATAGTCTTTCTCTCTCTATCTTACTCTCTCCACCTCTTGGGCATCCGCTAGTCGGGACTTGCCGCAATTACGTTCAGCACATGCACCCGAGCCGCCGCCCCCGGAGCTGTGAATGAATCGTTTTTCCGTTATAGTCAACTTCTTTTTTACTCCCGGCATGCCGGAATAATAGCAGTTGCCCCACGATCACTCGGCTGTGTGTTTACGATCTAGTTCTCGAGGACATTTTAAATTTGTGGGATTTAACTTCCGCCAAATGCTTTTTTTTACTTGACGCAGCCGGACGGCCTGAAAATAAGTGTCAGCAGTAAACAAAAAAAAATATATTATTAACGTACTTTACGAAGTTTGCAATTTTTACAACTGATGTGCTTTCACCTTCTAATTAATTTTGCAACTGACACCAACGCTCTCAATATAATTAATGTTAATAATTACATGACTGTTGTATTGATAATAATGTTGACAATCAAAGTGTGAAAGTATTTATTATTCAGGTTGCATAAAAGATAAATTTACTGCAATTACTTTAACAGCTGTCGTAATTACTGAAATTTGTATAAACGGATTTGGGACGAGAGTTACACTGATTGCGAGTAAAGAGTTTCAGTTCGATTAAATCTGGCAGACACCGACTGTGTAAAATAACTGTTCAGTTACAGCAGCGATTTTCTTTTCTGTAATAATTACTTGGTTCAGTAGAAAAACGCAAAAATTTTACTGTGCTAAATAATCATTTATTTGACAGCCTGTATCTACTGGATTTAATGAAACCAATTAGAGATGAACACCTTTCGCTATACTTTAAAAAACACATTTTCTTGTGCATCTACATGTTGGTTATATATGATCGAATATATAATAAACGTGACGAATTCGGTATATAACCGCATATATTAACTTAGATAAATAAATATATAAAATAATACGTTGGGCAGGAAACTTTGATTTAAAACGTAATAACAAATAAATTATATGGCGGATTAATAAAAAGTGCGTATTTGAAAGTATCGAAAGCTGCAAGCAATCTCCTTTCTCATTCCATTAGCGATCGGTTATTGATTGTCATCAAATCTTTTAATTCGTGAGCTGGAGAGATGAATACCTACAACACTGCCTCTCTATAACCGGCAGCAAGAGCAATGTAGCAGACCCCTTTTCCGTGACGACGACGATAAATCAAACGTTGATAATTATACACATTATTTCATCTTTACGACTTCCAATCCTCTATCGCGCGCGCTGACGTGTTCGCCTCTGTTGTCTGTATATACCGATATAATACTGGTACTCGGTCAAATAAAGATAACCCGACACACCTAGTGAAAGGTTGCGAGCGCTCCGTACATGATACTTATTCCACAGAGTATAATATATACATATATATATGTCATATTGCAACGTAAGAGAGGCGAGTCTTGGTCAAGAACATTTCACAAATTGACCTCTGTGTGTTCCTATTCGCACGCGCTCCCGAGACCTGTTTTCAATACATCATTTGTGTCATAAACCTTGCCCACTGCATATTGAAACATTGTACTAATTTCTCTCGTTTCATTTATGTTACAGAATTTTCGAGAGCATCGCATTGACGGTGCTTCGCTACCCCTTCTGTCGGAGGATCATTTGACCGGACCGATGGGAATGAAATTAGGTCCGGCGCTCAAGCTCAGAGCTCTTCTTGCAAGAAAACTCGGAGCTTGCACGGTTTGCCTTCACTGTGCTCACTGTCATCAAACCCCGCTTCCAGCGTTGAGCGCAGCGGCAGCAGCCGCTGCTGCGGCCGCAGCGAATTCGACACAGGCCCCAGGCAGACGGCCCAGCAGCACCGGAAACTGACAAACAATGGCGGAGACTCCAGGACTCGAGGCCGATCCAAATCGAGCCCTGCGAATTGAGCGTCGCGTGTCACGACCCGTGCGGAAGCCGGACGTCGTATTCAAGAAACCGATCAAGCAGTGATCGCGTGTGACGTTGAATCACGCTGTATGTAAGACGCGATCGTATGGATTAATAACACTCGGGCCTGACACAAAGAGGCCACAAAAATATGGATCCTCGAATGACAGAGATAATACGCGTAAGAGAAAATGCAAAATAGACGCGTATTCCACGAGTGGAGACTCCGCCGGAAGATAAAGAAGAAGAAGATAAAAAAAGAACAATAAAAACAGTACCTAAGCTAGTTGATAGTAAGCGCTAATTCAATATAGGGACTCTGAAAGTGCCTAGGCTGTTTTCAGCAGAGAGGGCTAGAAGCACCGCTCTGATCGTTGGTTCTCCAGAATGTACTTACCGACCCAAACGCGAATGAAAGTTGAGATTAGGGTTTCCTCCTGGATATTTACACTGCTAAAAATATTTGGAAGATTAAAATACTTTTATGGGAAGAGTAGAAGGGACATATTGAACTGCAATATTAGAGGCATCTAGATTTTAGATGCGTCTCATTATGCCACAATAGCATTCTCTTAAAAATACCAATGTCTTTTTTCATTTGAAAATAAACCCTGTTTAAACGTTAAAATTAATGTGTTTTCGTGGCGCCCGCATAAAGTTTTTGTTTTTCTTATAATATTACATCCTCTGAGCGCCAGATTCAATTTTCACTCCCGACTGCCCACCGGGCAGAAAGTCTATAGCTATTAGTTTCAAATATAGAAAAAAAAAGTTATGAATAATTTTTTTTCAAGTTTTTCAACTCGATTTTTTCCAATATATTGTCCAAAGTCCCAAGTGTATTGCATAATTTTTGAAAAAATTAATTCGGCCTTATAATTTTGAAATGGCAGCAAATTGAAATGTTTAATGTACCGTTCATTAATTTTAAACCAAACTTGTACATTCAATTCAATATACCAATGT
Source organism: Perithous albicinctus (assembly GCA_964016905.1). Classification (NCBI taxonomy): domain Eukaryota; kingdom Metazoa; phylum Arthropoda; class Insecta; order Hymenoptera; family Ichneumonidae; genus Perithous; species Perithous albicinctus. Next base: position 24,730,119 of record OZ024691.1, on the reverse strand, counting down.
CTGCGTTAGCCACTCCTATTGAAGTATATTAATTTTCGCAAAGAATTTTTTGCAGAGTACAATTTGCGAAACGTTTATCGATGCGTTATTTCCCCCACGGAACTGAAGTATATGCAATATATATTATATATTTGTATATATTGTACAATATACGAAATATATGCAAGTGAAGAATATATCTGGGATATATCCGAAATACACTTATATGAAGTCGAAAAGTTCTATATGTCAGACATTTTTTTGAATATATTTATTTTCCATTGGGGATGTAAGAAAAAGAGATTACGGAAAATTGGCTCGCTGACAACAAATAATGGTGAAATCCAGGGTTGCAGAATAAATTTGTAACCCATATTTATTCGCAAAGAAAATAATTTTGAACTTTCCGGAAAGCCAATTTTGCGAACACTTATTTTTTTCATCTACCGCATCGTCCTAAACGAGGGGTACATTACATTTCGGCGCGGCCGTTTCGATGCGACCGTTTCGGTTCCGAACTTTTTGGCACCAGGACGTTTCGGCGCCAGGATGTCTCAACACCCAGACGGTTCGGCGCCAGGACAATTAGGCGTCAGGATACATACACGCACATATACAATTGGGTTCATTATGTTTCGGCACGGTCCTTTCGGTCCGATCGTTTTTATAAGTAAAAAGAAGAGAACCTAGCCAAAACAAACCTAATATAACCTAACCGAAACATCCTGACGCCGAAACGTCTTGGCGCCAAAGTGACTAGCACCAAAGCGGTCGTGTCGAAACGTCTTGGCGCCAAAGTGACTAGCGCCAAAACGGTTGAACCGAAACGGTCGCGCCGAAAGGTCCTGCTCCCCCGTAAATGGGAGACAACATTGAGAGCCACAAAGAATGAACCGTGTCCTGTCGGCGTGTGAAATTATAGTCCGAGCGAAAGATAGACATCATTAGAGACAATATAACGACTGTATAATACACGCACGAGGTATATAACCTAGCAGAAAATTAATGCGCTTGGTATATCCAACATCGACCTCACGATGTTTTTATGGTCGTCGGAATTGAAACGTCCGAGTTAAGTTTTCTTAATGGCTGCCCGAGCGATCAATGCAATCTCGATAACGAGTCTGTCAACGTGCGAAAGACACAACACCGCAACGCACACAATTTACTCGAATGGTTTCGATCGCGCTTTATGAACTCAACTAAAGCGGTTTATCGCAAAGTCGCGTTATATCGTGATGAAGTGGCAGCAGCGCAAGCATTAAGGAACGGGGCGACGCGGCACCCAGGAATTCACGGGATACACGATTCTCATTCTCGATTACGCGGAACAGTGGTTTTCGTTGTCGACATCGATCGGCAACTGGCCGAGTCTGATCCTGGTCTCAGTTCTCAAAGCGTGCTCCGACTCCTTTCCACCGACTTGCGGCAAATAATGAATATATAGCCAAAAGGGGACGGTCAGACGGAAACCCGATCGTTGTGAGAAAATGTGCGAAAGCGCGAGAGAGATTAAGAGCGAATGAAACATAAGAAGGAAGAATGTATTGCGAGAGAATGAGAGAAGATGAGATGAAAAAAAAAAATAAGAAAAAAACAATGTGCCCTGATTTAATAGCGAGAACCATGTGCAATAACAATAATCTTTCGACTCGATGTAACTTTAACTTTAGCATATACGTATTTGCTCAAATCGTTGTTTCTTTTATATATTTTAACGAAGTTTTATATGGATGACTATAATGATAAATATACTAAATTATATTTTTGCTAATAACGCTCTACGTGAAACAAATGGACAAAAATGCAAAAAATTATCCGACACACAATGGACAATAATGCAATAGAATTGAACGCGATGGTAGTCGCGAGAATTTATTTGTAAAAAAAAAGATAAGATAAAATAAACGTGTAAGCGCGAGCCCACGACGATGCTCGCTCTTTAATAAGATAGAGTTGTACATTTTTCTTTCCAAGCTGTAACATTTATTTATTTAGGATTTAACCGTTGCCTTATTGTATTCACGTAACAAACGTAAGACGTAAACGGCAGTAGGCTGCGCGACTACTATTACTTGTACACACGAGGAAGAACGATAGAGATGAAATCAGTTCGTATGACGAGCAGTATTTTTAGATTTACATTAGCCTGAATTTACTGCAGACTATTCTTAAAATGTATCTAATACACACGTACACAATTGACACGATTAACTCACAACTGCTGGTACGCGTATTTCGAATTGTTGTCAGATTAATCGAATTGATTCACATGGCTTGATGCTCGTGATACTTAGACGCAGATTTTCTGACTGAAAAATTTCAAACACGTGTTGAGATACGTGTTAAGGATTACTGTTGTAAGTTATCCGAGCTTGTGCGACTGGCGCATTGATAACATTGAGTGTTTACGTTCGCATGAACAATTTGTTTTCCGCTAAAACAGGAAAAAAAACGTTGTGGAGATGTTTGTAAAAAAAAAAAAAGAAGAAAAATCGTTTCGTGTAATAAGGTCAGGTGTGCGAAACGAAAACTATGGCTAGTGCGGCTTTTACTTAAAACAAAAATTCGTTTCATTGTATATACCGCTCAGGCATTTATTTATATCGTGCTTTTTACGAGACAAAAATTAACGATAGTATTTTATTCGGCACCGAAGACGAAGACAACGCACAATATTGTCGACGTACTGCGTACATACACGTTTACACCGACACGGACAGAAACACAGACACGAAACCACGTGATTTTGTGGTATAATGTTGAAAATTACGTATAGCAGATAGGTGTTATGAGAAACGATTGCTGGTGAGGAAGAGTGAAAGATAAGGATTTAAAAAGAAGGAAAAAAGCATGCGAGAACTGGCGTTACGGCAATTTTGTGATACTTCAATTTCCACTCCTTCCATCCTCGACTTCCCTGTTCGCTTCACCACCGTCATCTACTTACCGTGCGTTTATCCAACCCCAAACTCCCCTTGATCTCCTCATTTTATGTATTCCTTCATCGCAAGTCTGTCGTGTATTATTTTACGATTAACTGTCATATTATGTATAGCAGAAATTAATGGTGAAAAGAGTAAACAGTACATTGTTTCTGTTAAAATAAAATTGTTAAAAAATAACATTATCGTAATTTATTTGTTCATCACATTGTAGAATACTACAGAAGAAATTAAATGTATTTACAAAGCCCCTATAAATATATTTGTCGTTAACTTGTAGGCAAAGAGCTATAGCAAGTGTGTTCGTTGGAATGTCACTTGCTAAATATTGCACGCGTTGTTGCAGACTTTTAATCACAATTGCTTCATCGCTGACCCAGAAACCAGGTTGTTTCATCGTCTGTCTCATCCAATTATAGTTTCATAGCTTTGCCTGCGAAAAAATAACAACACGTCATTATTAGATACAATCAAAATTCTCAACATTCTTCAATTCGTTCGTGATGTATCTCGATATTACTTACGTTTTGATGAATAGCGAGAACTCCATCTTCTTCGCTTAATAAAATCTCCACGTAAGCATTGCCATTGCTGTCGACGGTGACTGTCTTTCCGGTGCAGGCGCCGTTCACGATATTTCCTGAGATGACATCGCAGTACGTCCCAGATGGAAGCTTGGTTTGTAGAGTAGCTTTCAAATCCGAATTATCAGCGTTTATAGCGATAAATCCACGATCGCCCCGTGAAAAGGCTATTTGATTGTTTCCATTGTCCCACCAGTGACTTTTCGCGGTGCCGTTCACGACGTTTCGAAAACGCACCATGTTGTAGATCTGTCGCCAACGATGCTCGCATACCCAACCAATATCACAGCTCAAGTCTTCTTTAATTACCGGGGTCATTAAATTTTCTTGTTCATCAGCCGGAGGTGCTTGGTCACTGTGATCGAAGGCGTAGGAACTCATCAATTGAGGACTGCCGTAGGGATATGCCAACATAAAGGCAATTGCCATCTAAAAAAAGGAACCGATACCAGCAATTAGTATCTCCATTAAAAAAAAGGATTCTTTCGGTTTAAATAAAATCAATTTGATTAAAATTGATTGCTGTACATGGAATATCGTTTTTTTCAAGCAAATAAAGATTTATTTGATTTAAACAAATTACCATTGTTTCATATATGAATTTATTTAAATCGAATAAATCACTGACTAGAAATATTAGGAACTAATTTTTTGTCTTATGATTTATGAACTACCTTATATAGCTTAGACTGTTTGTGGGTGAGAACACCTCCACTTCCATGACCTCGTTGATTATCATGGTTATCAATGAAAACGAGAGAATCGGTGGAAGGTAGCATATTCCAAGATTCGCCAAAATCGTTGAACCATTTCAAAGGATTATTGCCACGGATTCCGTTGCTAACTTCGAGTCCGTATCGGAACTCTGATACCGCGGCCATATTATTGTATTCGTACTTTGAGACACCACCATCGCCCAAGTCAATGACCTCCTGATACATGTAGGGACGAGAGTTCGCAGGGAAACCATGTTCGGTATTCAAATCATGGAGGCGAGAGTAAATAACTGCAAGATCTTCGGGCCACATGTGTTTTGCGGCGTCAATTCTGTAACCAAAAAACAATTCAATTAGTTTTATCAAAATACATCCTCAAAAAGATACCCTACATATAAGTATAATTCGTTTAATTCAAATAGATTTATTTTTTTCTTCAATAATTCTACTTTATTTAAAAATATAAGGCATTTCGTACCAATTCAACCACAAAAGAAAAAAAATTCTCAAAAGTTAAAAAAAAATCAGCTCTAATTTCAAATAAAAAAACATTTTGCTGGACTATGCCAATTTTCTCATTTGTCATTTAATCTGTAAGAAAAATTTTCATGAAAACAAAGCTTCCTTTGATGAGGAAGCAAAATTCTCATTTTCAATGCAAACGATCTGATAATTGAATGAGCACTAACCGAAAACCAGCAACTCCTGCGTCGATAGCCGCGTTCAAGAAATCAACGATTTTCTCTCTGACGTGTTCAACCCTCTGGTTCAAATCATGAAGACCAACAAGCTCGCAGTCTCTCACTTCCTTCGCGTTATTATAATCATTGATCACACAAAACGGATTGAAATCACTTGGACCATAAGGAACTGCATTGTACACTCGAGCAGTAGTGTTGGCAGTCGATCCACCAGTTCCCACAATTTTTGCATGATCAGCCGACATGTGATTGAGTAGTGCGTCCACGAAGATTCTCACACCCGCGCGATTGCATCGTTGAACCATGTCTCGAAATTCTTTTTCGTTTCCAGACCTGGTGATCCAGCGGTAAGATAATGGCTGATAACGTTCCCACCATGGTCTTCCCGTAACAATCGTATTTTCAGTTATCGGTGACACCTAAAATGGATTTACCCACATATAGTATTTGTTGTCTTTATTTTCCTTGGTATCTCTTATATCTTTACGAAAAGTAGCTGACTCGGGTCTTTATCTACTGTTATATTTTTCGTTGCATTCCGGAGGCGTGTATAATTGAAGACACGCTCATTGGTTGATTTTTTAAAAACTATTTCTCCAGTTTCATAGGCTTCTTTCTATTTCTATAGCGGATCAGATCAATATACTAATTTTTTTTTTGATAACAGAAATCTATTGCCGGTTTAGTTGCTGATTTGATGCATAAGTATTTTGAACAATAACTCATGACATTTTTTTGTATTTTTACTTTTTAAAATTTAACAAAAAATCCATTAAACAAAAACAAGATTCTGGCAAATTTAGAAAAGGATGTTTGTTACTTCGATTCTCACTCCGATTTTACAGAGTAAAATCTTGTAATTGTAATTTATGGTATTATATTATTATATTTGTCTTCATGCTCTATTTAAAATGAGGTCATTATTCAATTTTCTTGTGATTATTTCTTAAGTACTCATAAAAGATGCGTTTTATGATCTCTCTATAAAATCATTGAAGTACGGTGAGTAAATGTCTGTGGATAAAAGAAAAAAAATGTTACCTGAATACCGCCAAAACCCATTGGACCGAGGAATCGCTCGCACTCTTCCGCGATATCATTCCATTTCCACTCCATAAGATGCACCATAGTATCGTGACCAGGCGCGTAATGAGGATTATTTAACGGTGGTGGTACTGCCGCGGGAGCAGCGGCCGCTGCACCGAGCAATAAGCTCGCTACTGTCACTATCGAATACATGCTGAACTGTGCAGTTACTCCGACACAACGCACCACATATATACGCTCCGGTTATCGCTGAAGACACTACAAACTGGAAAGAATCACTGCCGACCACTTCTCCCGCTTTCTACCATCCGGAAATCAGAGGGTATCTCACTTATTGTGGAAGCGAGAGACGCCAGTTTTATCTCGATTTTTAGCGACGAATCTGCTACTATTAATTGCAGCTCATACCCCCGCTTTCCTTATTATTATCAGTTATGACAGAGTATTTTAGACTTTTATATATATATCTACTATTATCTTCTACATTATCCAATTTATCAATTTTGGTAATCTTTAATTGGGACAAATAAGAATGTTTCAGGATTATTTCATTTTCATTAAATACGCATAAATTTATTATTTCGCAAAGAAACAGTGCACTTGTGCAGGATGAAAACAAGCATAATCATGACACTTGTTTTCGAAAATATTTCTCTATTTTAATTATTGGAGAATTCGGGACACTGAACAATTTGTCGATACATTCTTTTTATCGTGACAAAAATGCTCTATCACTGTCGGTAGATTTCTGATAATGGAGTCCATAAATCAAGGCACGCGAATTCAGGTGATCGAAAAATGCGAATATAAATAAAAAATAGTAATACTCTTACAATATTTGTCGAAAATCTTGTTTTACAATAATTATATCAATTGACATCGACACTAGAAACGTTGGTGTCACGTCAAAGCTATTTTAGATGTTGGAGTATAATTGTTGTAATTATTAAACATACAAATTTTTCCATGCATTTAATTGTATTTTCCCCTTCTTGACAATCCACTCGTGTCAACAGATTCATAGTTTCGAAGTGACCTGAAAGAATTTTCCATTATTAAATTGAACAGAAAGAAAAAAATGTTAAATACAGAATTTTACTTACTCCGATGTGAATAGCGATGACACCATCCCAGGCGCTTTGTCCTATGGAGAATGAAGCCTTTCCACTGTCGTCGACAGTTATAAGTTTTCCGGTACACTTTCCTTCTTCAGCCCTTCCAGATATTATATCGCAGTAGTTACCAGCTGGCAGACCAGTCTGTAATTCTTCGTTGAGGTCAGCGTACTCGCCGTTGATAACGATAAATCCGAGTGAACCACGAGAAAAGGCAATTTGGTTCTTTCCATTGGACCACCAATTCTGCAAAGGTTCCTCTTTCGCGACGTTACGGAAAATATTCATTCCAGCGATTTGTGGCCATCGGTGCTCGCAGACCCAACCAGCTTCGCAAACACCATTTTTCACCGGCGAAAGGATATTCTCATTTGCATCCATTGGTGGTCCACGGTCCGTGTTGTTGAAGGCAAAGGAACTCATTACGCGGGTATATCCGTAAGGATGGGCAAGCATAAATGCTGTTGCCATCTGTAACACGAGAACGGATTACAAATACCTAATTATTACTAGGAAATATAAAATATTCATGATACATTTTTGGTTCAAGTGAAAAATATTGTATTTCATCTTACAGCATTCTGGTAAAATGTATATCAAGCAATTTAACTTGCAATAATTTTTTTTTTTTGGTGGTATAAGAACGCGAATTCATTCAACTGTTCATCATTGTACGACATACTACATTTAAGTGTTGTAATATTTTTTTAGAACTCTGCAGAAAACGCTATCGGTAAATGTATACTGTTAAAAGCGTCGCTATTTTGAATCATATACTTATTAAAATGTTGACATTTTTGGTAAATTGTTGCACTCTAATAAATAATATAGTATGTTCTACTAAAAGTTTTTAAAAAATTTAAAAGATTCTTTTGTCAAGCCATCAAGTGCCATTCGAGTTTGGAATTTGATGTATTTTAGTAATATTATTTTTTTTTCTGAAGCACCTTGTATTGTTTAGGAACTTTGTAAGTGAGGATGGAAGCTCCACCAGCTCCATGGCCTCTCTGATTGTCATGATTATCAATCATAACGAGTGCGTCACCAGCCGGCAACAGTCCCCATCCGTTTCCCCAATTTTCGAGTTTTGAAAGATCATCTTGATGACGGAACATCGCACCGAGAACGATGCCATACGTGAATTCGATCACAGTACCGAAGCTCGTGTATTCGCTTTTCTTGACAGCCTCACCACCAAGGTCGATGACTTCCTGATAGATGAAAGGTCGAGAATCCGCCGCAAAACCGTGACTGGTGCTCAAGTTGTTTAATCTGGAGTAAATCGCCTTCAGGTCTTCCGGCCACATGTGCTTTGCCGCGTCGACTCTGAAATGATAAAGATATACAATTGGGAATCCTAGCATTTACCGGATATTAGCGTACGTGTCCGATTGCAATCATAGTCATCGTCGATTAGATAGTCGATATTACACAATTCGGTAATCGAAAGTAGTGGGCGGGTTAGTGATAAAAAAAAATAACGATTTCTTATCGACAACACCTGGTCGCGATTGTTACCAATATACTTATTATTGTATTCTTCAGCTTTTTAAAATATGTCTTTGGTATTCAGCATAACTGAACCCTGATCTTAGTTCATATTCATAATTTTTCTGTTTCATTCAGAATTTTCATGAAATCTAATTTCATTAAATTAAAATGGACCAATCAGTGCAGTTTAATTTTTTTTTATTGATCCAATGAGTGCTCATTTTTGGCTAGTTTTTGTAAAAAAAGCTATGGAGACTCATTTCAATTCTGTCAGCTAATCCGCGATAGCTATGAATTCATTGAGAAACTATCAAAATTACTGTCTTTACGATATAATTCTAAATAATTTTTCGTAAATAGTTATAACAAAAATAAAATAACTCAGAACATTTTTTTTTCTTTTTTTGTTAAATTAAAAGAACATTGTGGATCTTTGAGGACGAAAGCTTTTTGTTCAAAGCCCACATATTTTACATTCTTATTCACTGTATACTCTTCAATTCTATTGGTATCCTAGTGTTCAAGTGGAGCAATCAAAATCATGATTCATATTTACCTGATTCCCGCAGCACCAGCATCAATAATTCTGTTGAGGAAATCGACAATTGGTCCCCTGACGCTTTCTCGGCTCTGATCCAGATCATGAAGTCCACCCAGCTCGCAATCTCGTACTTCCTCTGCATTATTGTAATTGTTTATCTGACAGCTGTTGTGGAAGTCATTGGCGCTGTAAGGAACCGAGGGATATGAGCGTATGCTTGTATTCGCAATCGAGCCACCGGTTCCAATAGCCGGTAATTGATCCGTCGTCATGTGATTGAACACAACGTCAACGTAGATGCGGACATCAACGGCGTTGCATCGTCTAACCATATCGCGGAATTGCTCTTCATTTCCAGAACGAGAAATAATTTTCGTCGATATCGGTTGATAACGCTCCCACCAGGGTCTGCTTTTGATTACCAGATTTTCATGAACTGGTGAAACCTTTAAAGATTAAAAGAAACAGCAACGTTATTCTGGTGATTATTTAAATTGTGTAACATCCACTCACATCGCTATTTACAAATACATTTTCTTAAAATTGGTTGCGGCATTTTGATTTTTATCGAATTTTTAGAATTCGATAAAAATCAAAGATTGGAGTGATAAGAGAATGATTTTTATCACTCTAACTCGAACAATTGTCCAGCTATCAGACTAAAACTTGGCACAAAGCGTTATCACAGTGATGCGACCTTTGGTATTGAATTTCGACGAAATTGATAGACTAGTTCAGATGGTATAGAAATTCGTATTTTTTATTTTTTCAAAAAAATGCTGTAACTTGAGAACGAGTTTTAGTAGCTAATACAATATTTTGCATAAAACTTGAATAGAATGTGTCGTTGTGTAATACTGAATTTCGTGAGCATCCAACAAAGAGTTCATAATTCAGAGAATTATTAATTTTTATAAATCTCATTATGATCCTACCTGAACACCACCGTAACCCATCGGTCCTAAAAAGTTTTCGCACTCCTCGGCAATGTCGCTGAACTTCCATTCGAACAAATGTACCATTGTCGCCCTGTCATCCTTGTAATGTGGATCCTTCTGTGCTTCAGCGATAGCCAGCAGTGCCAGCGGCAATAGAATGTACGACTTCATCGTTGAATGAAGAGTCAATGCAGACTCCGGTACGAGTTTATATCCTAAATGAATTTATATTGAGTGTTTGCGAGAGAACACAGCATAATATGCACAGCTGTTGTTGAAACACACTGCTATAATAGAATGATTATCAACTCGTTGCGACATAATAATGATAATTTGACAATTGCGTTTGTCGGTTGTGCGACAGCGCAATTATTTCGTTTTGTTGGCACAAACTCCACATTGAACTATGTTCTCAGCGCAATAAAAAGCTGCGAACTTAGATAACTATTATAGCAACGGATGCAGGAGCGTCAACACATTCGTAATGGCAAATTAATTTTGAAACAGTTTTAATTATTTTTAAACAGTTTTACTTGAAACTCTTTTTAAAATTTTTATTTTATTTTTATAATCACTTTTCATTGAAGAAAAAGCTTTGTAGTGAAAAAAATCGAAACAACAAATAAAGAAGACAAAACAAGAATAACGATATATGACGTGAGAAATTGAATTTATGGTGTCTTCACCGATTTCAGTCAAAGAAACTTGTTTTATTTATTTTTTTATCAATCAAAAAATCTTATTAAATGTCTTTTGCGATTGACGATTCATGAACGTGTTCTGATAATATTAAAAAAATCTCCAGACCTAAATATAACCAATTGCAGAATGATTTTTAATTTTTCCAACAACATTTTTTTTTTTAAAGTTTCCAAAGGTTATTTCATCTTTGATACACAATCATGGTGAAAGCATTTTAAAAAAATACAGCCTCATGAATAATTCTTGCAGAAGAAATAATAATTATTTGTTGAATGCTCTCCATCGGGCATTCAACGCCACAACAAGCGATAATTGTGCATAAGCAATATGTCTCTCGTGTCAAAGTGCAGGGTTAAGGAAAATGTTCATCGTGTCATCGATTGGTGGCTTCGCGCCTTTTCCTCAATTTTCTTTTATTTATTTTTACTTCATGTTCTTTATTTCAACTGATTTCATTTTCCTTTTTTTTTTTTTTTTTTTTCACTACAGTATATCACAACATTATATAGAGATCGAACTTTAGGTAGAATCATTTCGCTTGGCGAACTGACGGGAAGTCGTATTGTTTTCATTTCGAATGATAAGAATATTACACATAATCGCGACGATTATCGTCGGCGTTGACGGTGTTTTTTCGTTGTTCCTTTGATGCACACTCGTTTTATTACATGTATCGGTTAAAGCATTTTAATCGACGATCGTAATGATGTACAGACGTTAATCATCGTTCATTTTTGGGCATCATAGAGAACTCGAGCGACACGACATCGGAGACGGAGCTTTTTTCTTCTCTCTCGGCGGTATTACAACGAAGACTTGTAATTTTTTTTTAAATTTTACTCGTGTATATATACCGATTATACTTAACAGGCTAAATACTCACCAACAGTCGGAATGTTACAATGCACATCAACAGCGGTTTTTATTTTTTTTCTTTTTTTCTTTAAATCATCGTATGATACTGTCGTTTAATAAAACTGAATAGTGAATCGTACTTTGAAGTATAAGATGATAGACACGATGAATTCGGACGAATAGAGTTCTACGACTCATCGAACACGATAAGCGTGACGAAGATATGACACGGCCTGCAAGATTACATGAATGCACATTTTAAGAGGCAGAGTAACTTCCCCAAAAGCGCTTAACAAAATTTCAAACCTATTTTCTCCCAAATAACTCAACAGATTGGGTTCAAATTTTGAGAAAATGTGCGGGGGCATACTACATTTCGGCTAAACTTCTGGCTTTCCGAAACTCGAAGCAGTTTTTTCAGGAGTACCGAAAAACTCAAAATCGAGGTTCGGTGCGAAAGACAGCCCTATCGGTATTTTTAGCATTGGGCGAAAAAATTCCCACTGCCTCTTAACGCAACTAAGTAAATGTTCGAAGTAAGCCTTATTCAATGGCTCACTTTTACGCAATGCGATCGAATCGCAGCAACTATTGATTTTTTTTTTGTTAATCTACGTAATAATACAATGTGAGTCGTTCGCAAGTGCAGGAAACAACAACGAATGTTAAAAGTGATCGGCGTAGGATGCGAATGAAGAATATATATATACAGTTATAATCTCGATCCGATAGGTATGCGCACTTCTCGATCCAAGAAATTAGTTAACACGCAGTAACGAGGACATCTTGCACGAATGCTGATCAACGACGTTATTTTTTTAATATAGTATATGCACACGTTACGTATATAGACGATAGAATTCTTTTCTCTTTTTTTTTTCACATTCATATAAATACTATACCCCTGACACTTATGCAATCGAGCTGCACATAACATGACATTATAAAATATTACCGACAAAGGCTGTTCCGGTTGGCTTTATTCTTTTCTATGAAAATTAATTATAAGGAGGCTTTAGTGGTGCAGTCAAATCACTCGAGTTACCAAGATTTCAAAAATTGTTTGTACACATTTTCAAAGGGAAACTGGTATTAAAGTAGGTGAAATCGAATTTATGGATTCCTGGTTTAAAAAAAAAAGAGTCTCAGGTTTTTGGTGCAAACTAAATAATTTATGTAGTCATTATTATAATTGATTATAATCATAAAATCGATTTCACCTGCTTTAATAAAAAATTTCCTTTTGAAAATATATACAAAACAATTCTCGATATCTTCGTAGTCGAATGTCCAGACTGTACTATTGAAAATTCCTCAAGGGCGAAATCCACCAATTTCAGGAGAAATAAACGTGTTTCATTTTTTTTACCGGTAAATAACATCGAATAGAAAAATCCCATGCGCTTGATTGTGCGTAATGGTGTTCAGATTGCGTCCGAAAATCCCCAGATCCAAATATGAAAAATTGTGGGATTTACATTTTTTTCAATACCATTTTTTTTATATTTACTATTTTGTAAACATGGAAATCCCATAATATTTAAATATTTTTACTTTCTCATGAAATACAGAGTATGTAAAAGAGAAAGTATTCAGATCAAAAAAAAATTCGACTTCTAGGTTTGGGTGGAAATACATGTTTTGAGTGTCCTAAATTCCAAAAAAGACATTCACTCATTTCTGTCTGTGTGTCTGCCTGTGGTCTGTCTGTGCTGTCCGAATACACAATAAGTTTTGTAAAAACTTGTGGATCGTAGTGAAATTTTATGTGTGTCTTCTATGTATAAAATGTAGTTTTGGTATTGAAATCCACTCTAAAATCTCCACTTCTTCTGACACTTTACCTGAAACATGAAAAAAGAAAAAAAAAACTGACTTTGACATTACAGGCAAAGTACCAAAAGGCCATGGTATGGTGCAAAATTGTTTTCAACTTCATTACTAAAACTATATTTTATTCATCAAAGATCCAGAAAAAATTTTGATCTGATCCACTGTCTCTATCAAAAGTTATTACTTTCTTATCGCATTAAAAATTTCTAAAAGAGAGATTGTCTGAAGATACAAAAACTTCTGAAGAAGTTCCATGGATCACAGAGAAACTTATTGTGTATCTTCTAATAATCATATGCTGTTTTTGTATTAAAACTGAAAACAAAAAACACCAACTCCTTTTAATTATTTTATTATTTTACCTTAGGAATCACTGAAATGAGAGGAAGGAAAGTAAAAATAGCTATGCTTTTAAAAAAAAAGGTTTTCTTGTCAAAAAATATGCATCAAGCAAAATATAAATCTTGTTGCTTAAAAAAATCAATTATTAACACAAAAGGAGTGATTTCAAGTGATTATCAATTAAAAATACACTGATAATTATTCACACTTAACGTTAAACACAAATAAACACAAACTCATAAATGGGATTTAATGTTGAGGTTATAAAGACTTGGCTGAGGTTATGTTCACTTCTAGTTGTTAATCCTGATATGACTTTTTACAACTAGGTCTGCTTAATATTTTCTTTTGAGATTTACCTTTAATTTATACAAATCTTCGACTCAAGACAAGCAAAGAAATTAAAAAATTATTCAAACAGAATAATTCAATAAAATACAAATTGATAAAACTCAAAAATTCTCTACTTCAACTTTGCATCACCCGTGCACGATCGTCACGATCGACAATCGTGATGAGAAAGTCTCGTGTTGCGATCCACGCCAGTAGCGATTTTTTTCTTTCTGGGGATTTTCCTAGATAATCAGTATAAATACAAATAATCAAGCACATGGTATTCTTTTTAAATATACTCTTTTATGATCGATAAAAATAAGTAAATACGCTTTTTCGCCTAAAGTCCGTCAAATTCCCATAACTTTTGGTAAATGCACTATTTCTGGCCATATTTATTGCGTACCTTTGTATTTTTCAGTGATTTTAATTTTCACTTCTGCCTTGTAAACCTTTGTTTTTTTTTAACTTGATTATATTTCAAGTATCTTTCGATTTTAAATGGCCAGATCTGATACATTTATCGCCAAATGAGGATCGTTGTGTATAGGACAGGGTAGTTTTTAAATCATAGAAATATTGCCAGTGCAGATATTTGATTCTGTAGTCCTTTTCGGACGGTTATAAATGAATAGTTATGGTGGATTTGAGTGGATATTAGTGAGTCTGCCCACTATAGACACTACAATTTTTTTGATTGAAAAGCAGAAACCAACCATCATCCTCGTATACCGAACCACAAACATACCGATCAACGGTATATTATACATCTTAATTATCGTTTTCTTTTGTATCTCTTACAGTCAACAAATTGCTTGATACAACCGTGCCCTGTTGCATTGCAATACAGCGAATAATTCGAAATTTGTGTATTCCCAAAATGCAACACAGGCAGTCGGTGTGAGCGTTTAATGCACGAGGAATATTTAATCCATCAAATGAAGTTTCCGGGTGTAATCACATTCGATTTTTCCCCGTATATACATATTTATATTGTGCAAGGACCATTCGTCGTCAGGTTTAGACACCATTCGAATTGATTAAAAATACTTTTAAAATATTAATAATTATGACCAGTTATTGTGCGGAATAAAATAACGTTGCGTTTTTGCAATAATTACTTAGAGAACTCAGAGAAATTATTATTTTACAATAAAAGACAATATTTCCTATCCACTGTGCAAAATATTCGGAAAATTAGTTAGCAATATTGTAGTACATGATTTTTTTTTTAATTGCATATTCTGCACATTAATTTTACACAATATGTATTAAAATGAATATAACTCTCGTTTCTGCAGAAAAACTTTTGATACGAGTGTGCAAATGTCCATATAAAATGTGTACAGTAATTTTACTTAATGATGATGCATCATTATAAAATCAAAATGCTCAAAATACAAATTTATTCGAATGGTGCTCATTCTTGCTGCTCGTGCAGTAAAGTTGAACGAAAAATGATTTTCATAGAAAATTGAAAAGTCGATTCGAGTGCAAATGGATGTCACAATTAAATAAAATGTGAAAAAGTGACCTTCGAATAGCAGTTTTTTTTTTAAGATAATAATAAGATAGATGACATACATGAAAATAATAATTGTAGCGAACGCGAAGGCTATCCTCATAGTCACGATGAAGCGTTTTCGACAATAGCGTCTATAAGTCGAGACACAACCCTTTTGTTATCAATACCTCCCCGGTTCGTTGGGAGACGAGATCGCACCGGCAGTCTAGAATGATGTGATCGGCGGCTCAAACGTATATAGTATCAAATATAGAATTCGAGTATTTGCAGCTACCTGATATAGTAGTATGTAATGTTATGTATATCGTTATTCGTCTCGATGGATATGTCGTAATAAATTTAGTACGTTCAACAATATTAAAACCGTTGCTCCGCCGGCGAATATGCGTTCGCATTATACGTATAGTAAAAGAAGTCTCGCGGGGGTAGGTCTGTCGTATGTAATTGAGAACTGTAAATGTGTATACAGTGTGTTTCACAAATTTCTGAAAATTCAAGAAAAAATGTCGGTAAAAACAAGTAGCAAATAAGATTTTGTCTCCCAACACCAAGTACTATTACAAATATATAACCACTACTTCCTACAAAAGTACAGGACGCTGACGACCAACCTTGAGGAGTGCCTAATTGAAATAAATACGATTTTGCTTTTATTTAATTTAGGGACCCTTTGAAATTGTTCGTCAAACTCCTCTATTTGTAGGAAACAGTAGTTTATTATTTGTAATTATGGTTGGGGATGGGAGTCGAAATTAATTTTTTTTATATGTTTTTAACGACATTTTTTTTTTTTTTAATTTTGAAAAATGTGTGAACCACGCTAATATACAGATCAAGTTATAGTTGTCCACGGTCTTGTACACTCTATGTATCAGCTGTGGCGATCACTGCGCCGCCCTTTCGGTCACCGGGCGCGTAAACGAGGTACCGTCTGGCTGCAGTCGAAGAATGTTTTTTTTTTTAATTGTGGTAGCTCAACATTACCTCTAGCTTTTCTGATGAATCAATCATTTTGTAAAGGACAAAATTTTACTCAATGTAGATTCCATCATCAATGAATCCCTGTCTGTGTAACAAACGGATTCGGACTGGTCTATATGAGTAAAGCCGAACACTGACGACCCTGCCGAGTATCTCGTTAATGTTTGTTTCGACCGCCAGGACAGCATTACCTCAGCTAAGCAAATAGCGTAATAATGTTCGGGTATTTGAGCTAAATAGCCGTGCCGTTGCGGTGGCCACCTATTACAGAATGTTGACGCAACAGACGTTAATATCGATAGAGCGCTATTATGCATGCGCAGTTAGTCGGTTTTTGCAGATAACCTTCAATTTTGATCACAGCTTTGTATTAATAAATTTGTTATGTTTTACTACTCTGGTATTTCATAATGACCGGAAAGTACATCTTCCCTCAGTGTCAAAGTGGTTACCCCATATTTGGAAGAAATCCATAAAAGTCTTTGTATTTAGTAAACTACAATAATTTCAATCCAAATTTTGTAAAGGTATTAATTGCATTCTAAGCATCCTAGATATTCAATTTGATGAAGATCGGTACAAGGATTCATATTTCATACTCGAATATTTTAATTCCTATCCGATTTTCGAAATAATTGATTAAATGAACTAAAATTGGTATTTTATACTTTTGATATGACATTTTAAACAGCAAGAAGAGGGTATAATTGATTTACTGCGCATGCGTAATGCCAGCAGGCTTCTTCGATACTAGCACTTGTGGAAAAAAAATCGGTATTAAACGGCACATTAATGGTTACGATTGGAAGGTTGTGGAGGTATATGGAAGTACCTAAACCTGCATACAAGACCGTGTACTCATTCGAGCAGCATGTTAGGCTTCGATTAACCTTAACCGACATCTGCTTAGATCTCTCGGTTCTATCTATTATAATTTCCGTAATGGCTCACGAATTTTGAGACAAACATTTTTTTAAAAAGGTCAGTGCCGTATATAAAAAAATCTCTTTTCTTTAGATGCCAAAACTCAGATGAAAGAAAACTCCATTTGTGAGTTATTTGCGCGGAAAAGTACGCAACCGTAGTATAAATCTAATAAGCGCCGTTTTTTTACTGGTAATTTGCTTTTATGGAGGATAAATGTAAGTGAGAAAAAACGGTATTTTTGCACATACTTTTTTTCAATGATTATTCTTCAAAAGCTAAATTCTTCTAAAAGCATTTCACAATGTCGAAAGTTTTCATGAGACAATGTTATGAAATGCCATAAAAAAAGTAAATATACTAGTGTTTACTCAAAACAATGAGCAATATGAACAGACACTTTTTTTGTAATTTATGAGTGAGTGCTTAAGAAATTAGTTCTTTTCATAAACAACTCTATCTATTTTTTTCTTTTTCTCTCAGACTGATCGTGAATCATCTCAGAAATCATGGTAAAGAATCCGGGAAGTGAAAGCAGTTTTGGATTCGAGTCTTATCCAAAACCCACGGAGGCAAAGTTTTTTTCGAAGAAAATTATTAGTGTGAAACTAAAATTTGTGTGTCTTGTACAGCCAAACTAAATCCGGGCGACCTTCCTGTCTCAAAACGAATCTTATGTAAAGACCACCCGGTCTCTCGACGGGCTCGATCTGTTGCTCTACGACGAAGTCATCCTCGCGCGTTATTATCGGCAATAGCATTGGCGCCTGTGTCGGTAACTGAGCTGGTGCCTGAGTCGGTGTTTGAGCCGGCGTTTGAGCTGGCGTCTGACACGGTGTCGGAATCGGCGTCGGAATAGGCGTCGGTAACGGCGTCGCTATCGGCGTTCGATTCGGCGTCCGATTTGGCGTCCGATTCGGCGTTCGATTCGGTGTTCGGCTCGGTGTCCGTGTCGGTGTCCGTGTTGGTGTCCGCGTCGGGGTTCGGGATGGCGTCCGTGACGGCGTACGTGACGGCGTTTGACACGGCGTCATCGTGCCGACGTTAATACTTCGTTCCAATGTCACGAAGCTTTCCTCCACTCTTATCTCTGCGGATGTTACGTCCGCAACGGCCGCTATCAAGGCGGCCGGGGCCGGAGGTTAGTTGCTACCAGAATGTTGTTTCTGGTCGGATCCAACATCGCTTCCGCTCGAGCTCAATGTCGTGTTGCTACCATATGGATCCAGCGACGATTGTACAGACATGCTGCGGCCCTGTCCCCTCACTCTGTAGGGTGAGAGCTTCCCGGGGTCGACACTGCTCGGGTCTGCCTGCAACAATCATCTGGTCAAGTCACTTCTGTCCAAAACGAGACGAGGTGGATGAAGACCTTAAAGAGGTCCTGTCAATGGCATACATGGTCAACTATCATATGAATTCTGTAAATGAATAAAAAACCAACTGTATTTTTTTACGAAATTATTCACACGAATAATATGTCTATCTGGCTAATAAACATGTCTAGCTGGCCTTACGGTGGTTCATTTTGAACTTTATTTTTTAATTTTAATCTCCCAACTGCAAAAGCAGTGCCAAATACTAAAAAAAAAATCCTCTTAAAAATGCAGTAAATTCTTTATTTAATTTGTTCAGGGAGATTTATTAGAATTTGGATTTATTTCGAAAACATAAAATCAGCTTTTTTCCAATAGCATCTAATTAGATATAACTATTTTTACGCAACTGTCATTATTATCATAAAAAAAGCGTATTCACGTATTTTCTTTCCATCGGAAGAAGAATTTTAACAGTGCCCATCAGATTAAATCCCCGTAAGGAAACCTATATAAAATACTCAAGAATCTAACGTCGAATTTGTGAAATTTTGCATGTCTGTTAATACTCGACAAAAAGAGCGATCCTCCTTAAGGTCGCAAAATAGTATCCGGCAATTATGGACTCATTGGTCGCGCGTGGACAGTCCATTAATTCTTGATTGAAAAAAAACAAAGTATCGCGGTCAGTTATCGATCCATCGATGACAGCAATAATTCATTAACGATCGTTATTCGGAGCCCGTACGTTGTACCAGCTGTCCAACGCAGCATAAGAAGTCTTGTAGCGCCAGTTGTTAAACGACTTTTACCGAAGCCATTCACATAAGTATAGGTAGATAATTCGCGAGTAAGGAAGAACGAAGCGTCATGCATTCACGAGACAAAAATACACGCAGACTCGAGACACGCACCTGATAGGCCAGGGCGACCACCATTATCTTCTCCGGTACCAGTTTAAGGGGTCTAACTTCCTCCATGAGTACCCGCGTCGGTATCTTGTGAAACTGGATGAACTCCAAGAAATTGCCGAGCACGTCTTTCAGCAGAATGTTCTCGTCGTTGTCGCAAAACTTTTTGCTCCACATCAGAGCAGCCTGTGAAATAAATGCGTATCGAATTAACGATCGGTGGGTAACGTGACTGGCTGGATACACGAACCTCTATATGGAATATTGCTCGTATATGACGTGTAATTTTGCCCATCGTACCGTTAGACTTCAATCTCACCTGGAATTTATTAAACTCATCGGCGCGAAGCTCTTCTCTAGCAAGAATCAATCGAACGACGTGTTGAGGTAACAGAGTAAAGGATCCTAGATTCAAAACTTCGTTACCGTGCTCGTCCACGAACTCCAAAACCTACAACAAATAAATATGGAACATCTAAACAGATGATTATGTCTTATTTTTGTTTAAATTTTCAATGACAGAAAAGTACTGATTACAACTATTGAGGTCATCTGAATTGGTTGGATTTTTTGTAAGGTCAATTTGACAACAACAAAAATTCTTGGATGAGACTAAGAATATATGAAATAGAGGTGAAAATAGTGTCACTCTGTAATATTGTACTGGTGTACCGGTCACACTTTTGTTCTAAATAAGATAAGCCAATTTTTCATAGGTACTCCAATAGGTATTGTATCAAAGATAACATTGGAATTCTCTAAAGATCTACTGGGAGATAATGTCAACTGATAAAATCGGTTCGGACTGTCAACAACGTTCCTATCAGTTTGATGAACTATTCGCGGAATCATCGATCTTAAAAAATAAATCAATGTTTCTCATGGAGATCAAAAAATAGGATCATAAAAATACTTTTTTACCTTTTGTACCAGAGACTTTGTGCACTTATATTGAATATAACGTTCTGCGGATGCCAGGAGAGCGCAAACGGTGTCTACTGTTATGCAGCATTGAACAAATCCAGCACAGGCTCGTCTTAGTTCATCCAATCCGTAATAGTCCGCAGCATTCATGACCCCTGTTGAGATAGATATCAACGTTATATCTCTCACATATGAAACTCTATTTTAACAAAAAATCTCTACTGGAATGTGTCAAGATTAACAAGAAATATGCTGGTTATTTTAACAATTAGTCATTTTGTCACGTACAACTTGTTTTGTTTAACCGTTAGCGACAATCAAGAATTGTCGTACATTTGTTAAATTTATCATTTTTTCTATGTATCATATGTAAATTCTGTAAAGTTGACAATGAAATCTAATTGAGCAAAAAAATAGTTAAATAAAAATTTTCCTAGAAAAAGGCTTTATTGGTTTGTTTAATTAATGGTAGTTATAAATTTCATGATGACATTACCCAACAATGTCCTGGGTTGCAGTGTTACACATCCAGTGTGAATGTATTCGATCAGTTGCCGAAACACATCGGGTTCAAACTCTTCGATGATCAGTGTGTGGTGTTGATTCATCTGTGGCTAACAGACAGGTATGTAAATTAGTGGATGTTCCGTAAAGAAGCAAAAATTATTTACAAATTTTCTAGTAAATCGTGCCAGTAACCCTTTAACTCGCCACGTATCAACTTTTTAATTCACATTGTTACTTTTTATTTATTTATTTATTCGTATATCAGGAAGTAGAAAGCTTATGAGAAACCTCATGAGAAAGCAATGGATACACAAAGATATACGAAAAAAAATATAATACGTATCTGATATACATATATGGGGCTATTCATACCATTTCGACCTAGGTCAGACCCTGCACCTCTCGGATTTGGTCCATGATTTTTTTATATTATTTTTCCACTTCTAAAAATCATTCAGATTTTTTTTTTTCAATTTTTTCTCCCAAATTTGACTTAGTTACGCTTTTTCAAAAATAACATACCGTTAGTCAGAAAATTGGCAAAAATTGAAAATGCAAACATCAGTGGATAAAAGGGTTACAATTAGCAAAAAAAAAAAATGCATGTCTATCTAAATCGCAATCAGCATAGCTCTGGCATATCGATGAATGCAACTTTCTAATGAAAAAAACCATTTAAAGCTTCGACACACAGCTCAGTCCCAGGATATATTCAACAGCCTTGAATTCAAAGCCTAAGCAAAAAAGGAGAAGCGACGTTATATACCTACTATGTGCAAAGCTGTTTGAATTCACGAGCCTTTGTCTTCACTTGCCATGTTTTGCATGCCCGCATCGACAATTAAAACTTCGTATACAAATGCTCGTTAACTGTCGAGAATTAAAACCAGCAGGGTAACAAGGATCGTGCAGAAGTGGAAAAGGCCGTTTGTTGTCAGACGTTTAATCGTGCTGGCGCAGACATTCGATTCATTTCATTCTAAATGCGCCACATATTGGGATATAAGCCTCTCACATAGCGCAGAATATGGAAGAAATACTGCAGGATTGATTCCAATCTTTTATTATAATTGAAATATTGTCGCAACTTTGTCACTTACATTTAGATTTTGGAATGTTATCATTTTAATTTTGTGAAAGATTGTTGAACTCAGAGATTGTATCGATAAGACTTTCTGTTTTTTTTTTGTTTTTTTTTATTAAATTTTCAATAGATTAAAAAAACGTACTGCGGACATCAATATATACAAAATTGATTCCTAAAGTGTTACAAAGATTTTGAGTTCAGAATTGTTGAAAATGGCAAAAAAAAAATTATGATTATTTATTTTTTAAATTTTTGCAATATTTCTACAATATTTTCGAAACATTTCAAAGCGATGTGAGCATTTATCGAATCAGTTGCAAATCTATTTATTCATGCATTATTCGCTATGATAATTAAATTTTCGTTGCCGCAATCGTTTCGTTAAATTATCGACCACTCTATAACTAAAACGCGTGACATGCATCGGACTCGTTGAACTATGACTATTGACTAATTTAGTCCACGTATACATTGGTGTTAGTTTCTTTTTTTATTCTTTTTTTTTCTAAGGGTCATCTACGATTGACATTTTGAATATACCTCGTGGATTGGTGCCAACTGCTGCGTGAACCCTGACCGCTAACCGACACATATAAAACGCACACTTACTATTTCTGTATCAACGCGGCTGACAACGACGATGATTCTCGTGTTAGTGACGCACGCAGGATGATTCGTTTATGTATAAAATGGTTGTTAACCCGTTGACTAGACGATATATAGTATGTATAAACGTGAGGTGAAGTTGACGAAGGGTACGTATATCAATCAGCTGTGGCCACTCTTTAGCTTCAAAGGCTTTCATTTATAAAAATAAATATCACGATATTTATACTTGTATACGGATGAAGATTTATTAACAGCGCAAATAATATTTAAGCTCTTCCGATTTCAGAGCGAAAAGAATTTTTTTTAGGAAATACATTTTTTTTCAAGATTTCCATGTCAGAATACTCAAAATGATATAAAACGTTGAGAAAAGTGATTTAGAAAAATATTTTTTTAAGTTCACGTAAATTGCGATAATTAAAAAATATTAAAAGCAAAAACCAAGGAATAGCCACAGCTGCAGCCACACTCAATATAATTTATAAATCAAGTAAACCTACCATACAGACGTCAAGCTTTATCGCTTAATCGGATTTTTTAATTCAAAATCTAATATCGATCACAGATAGGATTTATTTGTAGCATCACAGCCATAATTGCCATGCATACGAGAGACAATATTTTACTTATATCAAGATATGATCACTTTGAGCGAATGTTCGACCAAATTCTTAACACTTGTAAAAAGAAACGAAAAAAAAGTCCATCATCGATATCACAACTTGACTGATAGTCGATAAAAAGATTTATGACTTATTAACATCTTTCAATTATAGAACCGTAAATATATATATATATATATTGAAGAGTGAAAATTTTAACAAGATTAATACAAAGATTGATGATGAAGTAAAAGTGATTCGTGTTTAAAAGTCAGCGGATAAATTGAAAAGCGCGAGTTAGTTACCTGTTGCGCGGCGTTCTGAAGATTCAACAAAGGCTCGGAGCTTCGCTTGAGAAAGAAGCGCAACTTCTCGCGTGGCGGCGGCTCTTTCTTGCGCTGAGGACTCGGTGTCTGATACAGCATCTTGTGGAACACCCTGTCGCGTGAACGAAGAAAACATGACAGAAGCAACGACGAAAAAAAAGGATTAAAACGTCTTTGGAAGATTTTTGTTTTTTTGTTTTTTTTTTTTTTATATTCGACAAACGAGAGCGGCAAAACGTGTTTGCATAGTCGCTCTTCTTGACGCTGCTGTGTACCGAGTCAGCCGAAAGCTGTTTTCCCGTTTCTTTGTCGGCTCTCGGGTGATTAACACGCCGCTTAATTGCAATTGGATGAACGACAGTTGCACCGACACGTAATAGTAAAAATAAAATTGAACGAGTGTGTAAGTATGCGTGTACACGGACCTGCTTCTCGCGGCGAGAACGGCCTTCACCGCGCACACCGGATCCCTGGTGTCGCCAACGAGGAAGGTCACGTCGCAAAGCTCCGGCATACTTGCCAGGAACTTCATATCCTCAGCGAGGCCGGTCCTGTTCTCGAAGGTCGAGTAATCTGGCTCGTCCGCCACCCCCATCACGCCTAAGCCGATCCCCGACCCCGAAGCCTCCGGCATCGAGCTCGCCTCCCGCTGACGATCACAAAAGCAAACATATGGTAGATGCTGATGGGAGGGTAAATAATTCATTTTGTAAAATTGGAGTGATTGTTCTTGTAAGTAACACATTTTTGGTGAGTATTTTTGTTGTTGTTGATATTAACGAAAAGAATTCAGATAAATTTATACTTTTTGCTTCTTCGTAGATTTTCATGTCACTCTAAATGGTCTAAAACATCGCGAAAAGTCGTTTGGAAAAAGTATCCGGATGGATGTATATATCTCGAGAACTAATCCACTGATTGAACTGAAATTCGTCACATACATCAGAAACCACTGTATTTTTACTATAATTTTCGTAAAAATTCGGCAGAGTGGATAAAATATTATCACAAGTTAAATTTCTAAAGAAAAAGGGCGTGAAGACTCATGGTAGAAAATTCTTACTATCGAGATTAAATGTTTATCATAAATAAATTTATGTTGTAGGACCTTTAAGATTGAATTTGAGCCGAATCTATAAAGAAGTTGGAATTTTACAGGATTTGGAAATTAAAAAAAAATTGAATTGGATATTTGATTACATTAAATCTTATTATTACTTGAGAAATAAAATTTCCGTGACTTGCAGTTTCTGAATTTTTAAAAAAAATTTCTTTCTTATTACTTTTCACTATTTTACAACATGTCCTCTATGAGGACACAACGTGTAAAATTCTACTCTGAATCCTTTATTTAAGGAAACTTAAAAAGAATGTTATATTTATATATAATTTTTTACGCACTTTCTACAATCTTTAAAAATTAAAATACAATTGTGAATACAAACAAAGTAGAGCTTTTATTTATTTTTAATCAAATGTTTACATATCATCTTACCAATATGTAAAGTTATGAAAAACAATTAATATGAAATTATGTTTATAGAATAAATAAACGAATAGAATGTGGTGGAAAGTAATGGTTGTATAACTCTGGGTGAACGGAGCTACGGAAATCCAGGAGCCTAAAAGGGTGTGAAAACATCAGTCCATTCGAATTTCAGGAGATCCACCGAGGGGGATGAAAGCTCATGTACGCAGCTGCGCCTCCAAGGTTCAAGGTCGCTTCAGTCGTTAAATATACCTTGGTCTCCGGGAGAGACAGTTTGCTGATGGCAAATCGACCGTCGGTAAAAAAATAAACAATGTGAAAAAGTCACGATCAGCGATATGATAAATATTACCAATTGATCTCGTCCAATTGTTTCGATGCGATTTCGCTTAATATTCACAATTACCCTTGTATATTATTTCACAGCTGTCAGACACCGAATTAATTTTTCGCTTTTTGATAGCAGTCTTAAATCGATGTCGCTCTACGTTAGTTTTCTAAAAAAAAAAAAAAAAAAAAACTATAAAGCACCGAGTAGACGATGTACAATAATGAA
Source organism: Perithous albicinctus (assembly GCA_964016905.1). Lineage (NCBI taxonomy): Eukaryota > Metazoa > Arthropoda > Insecta > Hymenoptera > Ichneumonidae > Perithous > Perithous albicinctus. The sequence continues at coordinate 24,704,240 of OZ024691.1, read as the reverse complement.
AGAGATTCGTATTGCATAATGTTTCAGACGTTGGCATAAATTATTCGATAGTCAAAGCAACACAATGGTCGGATCTGAGTGTAATTTATCAGCTATTGAATTCGATAATTAACGTCCTCATCGTTTACGTTTTACGATTCAATTCGGTCACAGAAAAGTGCGCGTATGTTCGCCAAAGATATTGGTTGCGAAGTGTTTCCCAGTTGGTCGACTCTCTCGATGTCGAATCTACGTGCACTATCGTTGAAAGGTAAAGTACTCTATTATACAGCACTGCGGGAATACTGAATTATTTTCGTGGGAATCGAGGCTTTCAACGGAAAACAAGTGGGCACCCTATATTTACCAGAAAGACTCGATAAAACTGCATTCATCGATCGTTATCTCTTGTGTAATTAACCCACTTTCGAGCCTATGGCTTATTGGACTTTTCAACATCGTCTTCCTTTTCAAATAGAAACATTTTACGATTAATATCGCTGCCTCAAGCTAATTGATATATCAAATTGACGTCATAGTAAACAAAATATGCATGAAAAAATTCATTAGTAGCAACAAAATTTAAAAAAAAAAGTAACATGTTTATTCAAATTCGAATAATTTTATTTTTAAACAGCCAGGAAAACTGTCAATACAATTTTATGGCCTCTTATAAGTTGCTGGCAAATAATTACATTTTCAACCTGGAAAACTCTTAATAAAATTTTATGTTTCTTTGCAATTCGCTGCAAGATAGTTGATAATTGGCGCTTATCTTTAAATAAACGCCACAGTATGCGAAATATAGATTAAAAAGTTGGAAAGTTTTTAAAAAATCAGAAGAAGATTTAAAAGATTGAATTTTAGTTAATTTCGTTAAAATAAAAAATACAGTAAAGTAAGATTTGATGATTTGAAGACTTATAATTGTTGATAATTGGCGCAAAACTTTAGATGAACTCGGCATAAGAAAATTCTTGAGATATGAAAAAAAAAAAAAAATCAAAAATACATCAGTTAAACTTCTTTAAATTATAATGTACTGTAAAGAAAAATATTTTTTGTAAATATGTGAATAATCTTCCTTGAATAAAAATCATCCAAAAATCTCTATAAATTCATACATTTTCGCGCAAATTCCCGGCAAATAGTTGACGCATGACGGAAATCCCTTAATCCACTCTGTTTCATTAACGAAGAAAATAAAAAGAAAAGAAACAAATTCGAATAAGTGTGGAAGTGCAATATAGGTGTGTCGTGCACGAAAGGGCGGAGAACAAGGAAACTCGAGAAGGGGGTTTGTCGTGTGGAAGTAGCAAATTACCTGTTGCTCCAACCCCGGAGCCTTCTCGCTCGCCGGGCTGCCCTTGCTTCGAAAAAACACTTTTACCCCGCTTCTTATATCCTCGGATTTAATTAAATAAGCGCGCAGCCTCCCACGACGCGCATTTTAGATTGAGGGAATAACGCGCACAGCCACTAGTGACGGCAGTCTTGGAAAGATCGAAAGGATCAATAGAGATACGCCTTCTAAAATAAACCAGCTGGCTCTTGTCCTCCCGATTTTTTTTTTCTATTTTTTTTTTTTAACGTAAGACAATCCCTGAAGATGAAAAGATAACTCGAACCTGGATTAAAAATTATCACAGAATTTAGGATACGTCGTTGACTCGTATCACTGTCACGCAATACGTCTTCATCGAAACCTTCGATAATGACGGGCTTCCACCCTCGAAAAAAAACTACGCTACGACACGTTCACGTAACTCGACACTTGTCTGTGACACAAGTTGAACCATGAATGGATCTCGTGTGCCCCCGAGCATCCACAGGGTGCTCCAAAGCTTCAAGCACTCTGATCTGGAAGATATTCCGCTTCCCCGGCAGTAAAAGCTCCGAACGCAAGCGCATTCTACATCGCCTATCGAGCTTTTGCGCCAGTCGAGAGACGACGAACCGTTCACGACAGATTTCACCCGGCAAACTCAATCTCAATAACGTAACTTTGATTGAAAAATCGAAAAGACGTGGCATTTTGAGCATGTTCCTTGTATTTTTTTCATCTGCACTATCCACAAACCGACTTCCTCTTAGAGAAAATACATTGTTGAATTCTAGTTTGCTCATAGAGGCAGTTTTGTAATACTCCAGAATGAAAAATAAATATTCTGTAAATAATAATCAGTGTAACTGCTGTACTTGGGTGCTTAATTGCATTTCAGTTGCTTGTAAGCTACTTTCTTGACATTTTGGATCATTTCAAGTATCAACATTTTGTAAAAATTTTAAAGACCTATACCAAACCCTTAGGAACTACTTCGACTATCGAGAAACACTTCAAGCTTCTTCAAATTTAATATTAAATCCCGATAAATTTTTTGTCTGTTCTTGCCCTTTCACGCAACCCTTATCGATTGAAAAGCTATAACGTGCAAAAACTTGGAGGAACATATTGGAAGGGAATATCCAGTGACACTGCTTTGAAATGTTTTTCCTATAAACATTAAATTGGGTCGTTCGATTGACCCAACACTGTTCCAATTACTTCTCTTTTTTTTTTCTCTTCTTGCACACCAGTCACCGTATTCAGTGAGAGGCATTTTACTGCTGTATCGCGTGTCCTTGGCGAAAGGGCGATGTTTGAAGCACTGTCGCGGTGTAGCGATGAATCTAGGTCAAGCGCAAAATCAGGCTCTCTAGGCCGCGGTACCATTCATGTTTCTACGTAGCTTCCACCAGCCCCATCGTCGCTATCTTTCTCCACAAATCGATACCAGCCGGCTACGCAACAAGTAAAACACCACGTTTGTGGTCCGGAATTCAAGCTATTCGAACTCTTAAGTACCAGACGTTTTGAATTTTATTGTAAAAGCTTTCGCACTATAATTTCTGCAAAAAACTGAGTTTAAAGGAAGCATCGAATTCATTTATCAAGATACATTAAAGTTATAGGAGAGACAGAAAAAAAAAGGTGGGGTTGAAATTACTTCGTGTATTCAACAAATATATGGGATGTTCCACGGAAAGTGGTACAGATTTTGGCCGAAGATCCACGAATCTGACGCCTATTGAGAATCTCGCTTCTTAATATTATACAAAGAGTCTCTCATAGTCGTGGGTAGTTTTTCTATCCCTCTTCAAACCCGAGTAAATTTTTTTGGAAAATCTATGTTCCACAACTTCAACTCCATATATCTCAGGTATCGATCGGGCAGTACCAAAATCTGACTAGTGCCTTATAGCTATAAAAATGCGCTCTTTTCAACGAAGTAACCAGAATAAAAATTATATTTACCGGTTATTTCAATAATTGTAAAAAAAAAATAATTTTGATCAAACATTGGGGGAAATCGTGGAAAAAATGCACGCGCACGGTCCTTCGTTACTTTCTCAATACATTAACTAAATTTTTCCATTTTTTTTTCGAAAAGTTTACCGTAAAATTCAATAAAAAGTTTATATTTTTTGCAGCTATTTAAACGTTTAAATTTCGTATTATAGTCGCTGCATATTATTATTATGAAATCACAATCACAATTATTAAGCGAATTTACAACTTTGTATTAATGACAGTGCAATCCGTCGCCGATTTCACAAATGCCCGTATGAATCGGTAAAGAAACCGCCTATTCGAGAAACATTTTCAACCCCCGAGCGAGTGGAGTATCTTCGTTCACCAAGGCGTTTTCCCCAAGGGTGGGGATTCAGATCCGCATGCGCGAGAATAACGAGCGATTTCATTCTCGCTCGGGCGATACAACCAGCTGCTAAGGGTGATTGATATAGATTCATCCCATTTTCCTGTAGAAATCCCTTCATCAATTTTCACTTCCTTTTTTTTATATTCAATTGCAGTAGATGAATGAAAAGTAAATAGCTCGTTTTAAATAATTAGTATGAGATTCTGTTCATGAGTTAGTATAAGAGTCGTATTCCACATTTTTTATTCATGCTATTGCACTGAATATGGATAGTAAATTTTAATATTCTCTCGTTGTGGAAAATTGGCAATTATCGTTTCCAACCAGTCAAACTAAAAGTAATAATTAAAATAGTATCGATTTTCAATGAAGCATTATTCATATCGATCGAGTGTTCGTTCTCATTTAATTTAATCAGACGTTATCGATGATCGGATTGCAGGATATAATTATTATTTATTCAAGAAGCCTGTCGAATACTGTATTTTGTTCGCTTCTCTAATGTGCAACAGAAGGAAAATAAATGCAATCGTTTTGTGCTGAGTTTGTGGTAAACGAATTATTGCTGTACCGATTTCGTATTTTCAGGCGAAAGTTTTTGTCGGAACCTTAAAAATACATGATTTTCGTGTTCATTGATAAAACATCTATAAAGTAACATAGGGAATTAAAAAGCATGGAAATTAACATTCTTATTCTTACTTGAAAAACCCGAAGTTAAAATAATTATTATCACGAATGAGTTATCGTATAAAAATAAAAGGTGTGCTACTTTTTGTATACATTTTATCAATAAACTAGAAAATCATGATTTTTTAATTTCACACAAATCATGGCCTCAAAGTTCAGCTTAAGGTGATGTGAAACCTCAACGAGTGAGAGAACGTCGTCCTGCAGAATTATTAGGCGGAGAACAACATTCTCGGTTTTTATCCGAAACCGTGGCGGAAAAATTCGAATTACAGCTTTCCTTACCAACCGAGTAGTCTCGCATTGTCTTAAAGTCAAATACAATGTTCGCACGCGTAGGTTTTCGGTACAATCCATAATTCATCCAACAAAAAATATTTTTGTACTATTTTCAAACAATATGTTAATTAATGTATATCCTAATCACAGGTAATGTATATTTTTCTTTCCATTAAATAGTGTTGTAAAAAAATCGTAAATTCAACATTAATCCAAACACCCAAATGTTACCACTTAAAGCAATAAGTTTCTTAAAAACAGGAGAGAATTAAGTCGAATAGCATTTAACATAAAACAACATCGATTTATTTAACACAAATGCTTGCACGTTATCATAGAGGTTCATAATAATGACGATAATGATAATCATATTCACATATACATGAAATAAGGCACGTCTGATATTATATTAATTATCGCCGGACGTCGCCGAATAAACGGTTAGCGCGACGATTCATATGTCACTTTCTCTTACGATATGCTACATCCTTACCAAATGTAGAAAATGTCATATGTATATGTATGTGGATATATACATATATATGAATATTCATTTTATATAAATGTCTTTTTCATGTTTCTTTTACTTGTCCATACCTCCCTTTTTTCTCTCTCTCACGCACACTCCTCGCTCGATCGGGCTTATCTTATGTCCCAACAGATTCGCATTTAATCACACATCGCCCAATCTGACATTCTCACGACAGTGATAATCCGACGATATTAGTTTAATCTCTCAGTTACATAATTATACTCGAAATCACTATTTTTATAGTACCTAGTTAAGCACTCGCCTTTCCGTACACACCTATCGCTATCTTCACGAAGGTTTTTTTTTGTTTTTTGTTATATCTTACGTAATTACATTAACGCGTATTCTCTTATTTATATTATAAAAATGCATCGAGTTTAAAGCTATTGGCACACGTGAATTCGTAGATTCGGGCGATCGCGTTCGACACGCGAATATCGGGTGTGAGCGATTAAATTCGCGTGTCGAACTGTCTGATGCAGACAGAATTTGCGAATTCATTCAGGTGCTAATTGGCTGCGCGATGCGTCGTCAAACACATTTATTATCCAAAATTGTAACCATCCCATTACTTTTTAACTCTATCTTTTTTTATATTTCATGAATAATTTGATTTAAATTATTTTTTTATAAACATTATATAAAAAATAAAAATAAAATATCTTAGAATACAGATTTATTAAAAAGTGTCACGAGAATAAAATTAATGAAGTAACAAATCGGTCATTATTTTCTCCATCCCGCAGTATCCATTATTTTTTTATTTTATGCCTTTTTTTAATCGAATCTACATAAAAAATCATATTTTCATTTTCCCTAAGAATGTCTATACGTATTCTTACAAATAGTGTAAGGCATTGCAGAGAAAATGATTAAGATACAATTATTTATTGGCATTAACAAATAAATAGTGTGAGTTCGAAAGTAATGTGTTGGTTACGATTCTGTGTACTATATAGGTCGCTTTGCTCCGGCCATCGTTTCGTTAATCCCGAGAGATTTCACTAGAGGCCATTTATAAATTTGCTTCCCCCGGTTGAATATATAAATAAGAATAAATTCAAACGCATCGCGCGGGTCATCTTAGAACATTAGTTAGTTCGATCTTGTATTACTTATGTTTTAAGGATATCTAATGAAACTGGCGCCAAGGTATTATTATATTATAGTATTTTACACGAATGTACAAAATCTGGCTTCGGAATGCAACGCTCCCTTTCTTCACATTTTCCATTTGTTTTTTCCTTGTTTCGTTATATTCTAATAACTAGAGTAAAAAAAAGCACTCTTTCCTTAGCGATAACGTTCGCGTAGGTTCTAGGATATTATGATGATATAATTTATTCAACGTTCCAAAACCGCGGAATGCAAAATCACTTCGCGATCTACTGAAATGTACGTTCATAAATTCCAGTGAATATCGCGTAGGATAAAATATTTTCATAGACGAAAAGTCTCATGTTAGAACCATTTGAGGTAACGTCGAAACATGGAATGTATCTCGTAATGGGGAAACACTTTCGGAGATAAGGGCCTATATATATTTATATAAAAACGAAAACATGGAAGATAATACGCGCAACAATATTCGCGCTTCGTATTTACAATTAATTCTGCAGTCGACGGTTCATTCGCCCCGTGAATTTGGCATTTCGAATTCTCACGTGCTACATGAAATAATTCGATCGTCACGATTTAAAGAACCTACGACTTTTAGAGTGAGCGACAAAAATATGTAACGCACAAATCTAACTAATCTACATATCTCAGAGTGAATGAATTAGTTGAGTACAAATTCCGACGAACGGAAAAATCATTATTTCGACTTAACGCTCTCGGTGTCGATGAATCGTACGTACGGACATTAAGCGAACAAAAAGTAAAACAAACTGTCCAGTTACTGAATTTCTAAAAAAAATATATATAATATATTTTTTTTAGAAATTAACATATCATTACGATAGCAAATTTTTATTCATAATTACGCTTTGTCAATTGGCATTTTGTGAAATTCGATTTTACAGTCTGAATTATTAACCGAACTTAATGAGTATTATAACTTTAGTAACATACATTTTTGGAGTGACATAGCTTTAATTTGAGCTCATCATTAAAAAAAAAAACATTCCGAAACGAAATACAAAAATACACATTTTTATATTCCGTTCAAAATGTTGATACGTCTTTTAAAAATGAGGACCATAATTTTTATTGATTCAATCGGTGTATCTTGCGTTGCTTACGGTGATGTAACACACCTTACGAAACAGCAATCGGTAACGGAAACTGTAATCCAATTTATTCAAAGTCAGTTAATATTTTAGACAAATGCAACTTGAGTTTTACATTGTTTTACTACTCTACAGTGAAACTGAAGTTGCTTTCTCCTTAAACATGAATCGTGTCTGAGTTAACTGAATTACAGTTTCTGAAAGTGTGCATAGAAATACTCAATATTACCGACGTATTCGCGGTCTGGCAAATTTAATATAAGAGCATTTTTCGTTATGCCGTGTCAATCAATTAGTCGACAGTTTGTCTTATTTTCTGCATTCAAGTGCTCTACAGTTGATTCTAAACGACAGCTATGATCAATACGAAAGTAACGGTCGTCGACACCGAATAGTCGTAAACGCAGATTATAATCTCTCGATGTATTCGCCACTTGAAGGGAAGTGTACCGGCAGCTTAGAAAATTTACGGCTGACATTCGTATAACATATAGAAATGAATACTACGTAGAAATTTAGGATCGAGTGATGCGCACAGAGCCCGATGAAACGAAGTCTTGAGCGAAATGTCAAAGCTTTGAAATTGGGTAATATTCGCAACGTGTCGAAGGGTTTTCTCGCTGACTCGACAATTTCTCGATTCGAATACCAAGAGCTGCGAGGCTAAGATCCTTACGAGAAAATCTGAACGAAAACGGGATGACGACACTCGAATATTATTGGTTTCCGGTTGAATATCCCGATGTGACAGGCGATTCCGCACCAGTAATATTTTATCAATCGGCAGTCTCGAGTGCTTTCTATTCACTCCATTCGTGAATTCTCCCTCGATTTCTCTACGTGTATCTATTACGAATATTTGCCTAGCGAAACCCCGGTACTTCGGGCAATACCGCAGGAAGTAGTCTATCTTGCTTCTAGCGATCTCCCGAAACGGTCGTTTGCGGAGTAATAGCGTTGGTCGTTTAGCCACCATGCTTCGCTATCGGAGCCCCGATTGTGGTTCATTTGATGACTGGAGAAGGCGCTATATCACAGCTTCGATGGATCGTAATTCTCGAAGGACCATCTTTGTCTCGCTCCAGACGGTGAGCATTCTTCCATCAGGAGTCGTTGCTTGCTCTCCGTGATGGCCAAACACTTGTCGCTACTTCCGTGCCTGATTTGCTTGCTCTGAAATTAAATGAAAACTCATTTAAAAAATCGTTTATCTGGCTATCGAGTATAAAAGAGAAGAAAAAGGATGCAAAGTAGAACGTTGCACATTGGTTCCTCATTATTTTACGTGCTTCATACAACCTCTATGAGGGTGTAAGTTAATTGAGTTTGACTTTCTCATAGAGAAATTTGTGAACATTTTTTAACTATGAGGAAACAATGTGCAAATTTCTACATTAAATAGTTGTTAAAAAAATATCAGTCATCGCATTATTATATGTATGTGTGCAAAGTTTTAGCTGAATTTTTTAAACTTTTTCCGAGTCATAGCAGTGACAAATTTGAAAATCCGAAACCTCACAAAATCCAAATATACCAATCGTATAAAATTATGAATTGTTCAAGGTTCACAAAACAATGCCGGTTCAAAAGTATTTTTCTAAAACTTTAAAGATCCATAAAATCCTCTTTGCAGATTCAGTGCAAATATCCAACATACTTGAACATTACTTTATTTATGAACAACAAAAATATCATGATAACAAGGGCTTTCCTTAGGAAAGCAGAATAGTACCTGAGGATTATAGATCCATTGCTGATTTCCCTTACTGCCGTGGCAAGGATACAGAATGACGTCAGTGCCGCTATAATCCAGGCAGGATTCGTCTCTGCGTATTTCGCCAGTTTTGCTGAGCATCCAATACTGCGAAAAATGCAAAATATTTTTTTAAATATACCGCCCTGCACAACATACAAAAAGTTGCCTAAATAGCTAGAGGCGTTTCTGGCGAGTGATCACAAGTTGCAAAAACGCGATTAATATTCCCCCGCGCAGTTGCTTGGGACGAAAAATACTTGTGTCCAATAAAAGTGGGGCCAAGCCTCGAAAGCATAGTGATGCAACGAACGTTGGACTTTTTCCAATGAAATAGTTGCGAGCTTTAAAAAAAAAAATATCCCGAAACTACTCGATGTGACGTTACGAATATACGATATGGATAATAGAGAGTTAATTGGGTCATCGTAGCGTAGAAAAGTGTTTTCAATGCAACGCTGAAACGATTCAAAGCTCCAGATAGAGTAGGCGATATTCGAGACTCTACATCGATGAGGAGGAAGCTGGTAACGAGCATTCGGGCATCAAATAATTGAGTCCAGTCGTCCTCGAAATTGAGTTCATTTCTGGTGTCGTCAAAGCACGGGTAGAACTACTGTAACTCCAATTTCACGCGGCTCTCTCTCTCTCTCTCTCCCTCTGTACATCACCGATGAGAAAAATGTATATCACAAATCACTGCCAGAAACGTCGTTGTATAATAAATCGAATTGGCGATACGTAAAATTATAAGCTATGGATTGTCAGCATAACCAGAAGCGTGTGTGAGAGGATTCATGCCAAATAAAATAGCGTTATTATTCCAAGCATAGGCTACAAGCTGATTACACTATAAATTTATTATTTAAGTATATTATTTCCTTTTGTTTTCGTTACCTCTCATGCTATTTTAATTTTAAGAATTTATTTTGAACCACCCTGCATATTGACATTTATTAAAGCCTGCGTACCAGTTACTTCCTTTTTTAACAGAAGAGAAAAATGCCAGCACAATGTAAATAAATTGGTTTAAAAAAATATACTTAATTTCCGTATAAAGCTCATTTGTATATTTACTCTCCGTTGCAATTTAAAAAAAAAAATTATAGGAAGACACACATTATGAAATCGCGACAGTAAAGGTGGTCGGTTAAGAGTCATAGGAGCTAGAAATTTTCCCGAGCAATGAAATAGCTTACTATTTTCAAGAGGAAAGGACATGAGCAGTACCTGAAAGCGTTATAGTGGTACTCGTCTACTCGTCTCTTAGCGAGTGGCGAATGTCGAGACTACATTCATTTGCCCCGTTCAAGCCATGTCCAAAAGAGTAATTACCGTGAACCGCGGCTTAATTGCGAGAGTAAATACCTAAATTAAAGTGGTGCTTTGCGAGAATCAGGCGGGCGGGCACGCACACAGAACGCGTACCGGCTAACCAAAGTACAGAACGCTCCACACATGAGGACTGATTGTGTTTTTGTACGTAACTAGTTGCCTACAATTATAGTAAACGCGAGCACCTGAATGTGTAGACTCAAAGCTCACAATTGTCCTCTATATGCGTCCCCTAATGAGAGACTGCATAATCACATACGTGCTGGTCAACGTAAACTACACGCTAGTTCATTACGCGTTCGAGACAAAGAGTAATTTTATTTTTTTCCTTCGGGTGATACCCCAGTGGAAAGCGAAGCATGTGTAATATGTTTGGAAAATATATATTAGATATGTGGAATATATTTAGGACAAAGAATTCTAAAATATATTTAAGAGTCTTTAATCTAAAATGTAATTTAGGATATATTTAATATTCTCTGTCAATTTTGTCACTTTTTTTTACCATTAGATATTTCTTATAATTAGCTCGATTTTTCTACTAGGTGACAATACTTCGTGCGTATTTTTTAAGATATTTTTAGGCCAAATGCATGTCCTACGCATTAAAAAAAGAACTATATTTTGGAAGAAAAATAATAGCACAAGTTAAATACGAGGTAAACAAATTCCATTTCTATCATCTTTTGAATGCTCCAATAGTTTCACTTTTTATTTTCGACTACAGAAATTAACTTTTTTCGACGATGCAAACAAATCGATTTTTGGCACTTTTTTTTCACTTTTTCTTTTGGCACTTTCGATTTCTCTTAAAATGTTACAGAATTTACAGGATTGTGTATGGAATCAACCAGAAATTTCGCAGTAGAGAAATCAAATATTTGAGCAGTCAAAAAATAGGGAGTAAACGATATCTCGCAATTTCGAATAAAACGGATACCTCGGTTTTTTTACTGCTTAAAAATTCGATTTCCAAATTGCCGATTTTATATAATTTGGCCCGAATTAAAAACATACTTTGAGAAAACAATTTATTTAAAGTTCATTAGAAGACTTGGAGAACGGTCTAAAATATCTAAAATATATGAGAATATAAATGTATCTGTTCGTCATAATAACAAAAAAAAATCTATACGTTGGGTATGTATATTTTAGGACATATTTATTTTCCACAAGGATTAAATTATTCAGCGCTTTTTTCTATGCAATTTAACTTTATAATTTGGCCCGAATTAATGACGTACTTTGAGAAAACAATTTATTTAACGTTCATTAGAAGACTTGGGGTACGATCAATAACTGGGACATTCACTTTATTTTTAATAGCACGTCACCTGTCGCACTGCCTTGTATAATATTGCAATTAATCATAAGCGCGTGATATTTTCTCAACGCGGTCAACGCGTTTTCACATGTAGGGGGTTGTATAGAACCATCGTTCACTAAGTCCACGTTATACGTTGGCAGGAAGTCTCGACCGTCAGACTCGCCGGACGATTAATTCGACGAAGTTGCTCGCCGATTAAGAATAACGGCTGGAGATAGCACGAAGAGCTTTGGGTTAGAGTAGTCGTCTGCGTCAGGAAGAGAACGACGTGCACTGTTAGTACAGTTTAACGTTGCGGACGCAGTACGTTGACGATTGATGAGAAAACCACGTCAGATTAACCGAGTTACCGATTACGAGAAAATAGACTGCCATCAGCGAGAAACCGCACTGCAACATTTGCTCGACTACTCCAATGTTAGAGCTTCGCCCACGCTAAAAACATTTGTCAAATTAAGACTCATGAATTGATCCCGAAAATTCGACGATAATTTCAGTTGACAGTAATCTGTTTCACGATAATTTGAGGAGGGGACTTTCGTTCTTCGACCTCGTTGTAATAGACAAGAGAGTTGCGATCGACAACGAAAGATAACCGGCAACAGAACGACTTGCCACCACGCCACGTTAACCACTACCGCGAATTTTAATCAGTGATCATTAGTCGTTGCTTGTTAAGAAGATGTTCGCCGATGCGAGCGCTTTGAAACTCACGCGAATAAATTTGTTTTGTTCGCGTGCCAAGTACCGAAAGAATGTGTCAGTGTAAAGTTATTGGAAATTTCCCGAAACCTTGTAATCAATTAGAAAGAGTATAAAAAAAGATTTAAGAAAAAAATACTTCTACCAGATGCCCCTTATATTATTCTCTGTTTTAATGAACTCATATTATTTTTGTTGTTTTATGTCTTTTCTTTTTCGACAGGAACGTGCAACAGTGTGTGTGTGTGTACCTGATTGCCGCCCTGGCGGTGACAAGGCCACAGACCCACCGGTTGGTGCAGGTCTTCCGGTTTTCCTGACGAGTCTATACACACGTCGCTATCGAGCTGTCTTATCTGCATTAAAATTCAACCAGGGTTTACCGTTTGAAAGAAGACGACGCGTGGTGTGTTTTTTTTTTTCAATAAAGATATGAATACGATCACAAAATTCGTTGTTTTTCGCTCCCTCGCAGATTTGCTTTTGATTTCCCAATAGACGAACACAGACATAGAAAAAAAAGCTTGGCGACATAACACAAAGGTACAAGACTGGTTATGCTTAGGATTTAGGTGTTAGGCTAAATACTAGGTACAAAAGCTAAGACAGTTACATTATTTAATGGAAAAATTGTGAACTTACCATCCTATAAAAAAATACATGTTCTCATGCTTGCGAAGCCTGTGATAAAAATTTGGCAATAATTCGGATAAAGCTGAAGCGATTAGGTAGGGAAATTCACAATTTCTCGGATACAAAAAAAAACATCGATCGAAAATGGTAGCGGGTATCGTCGGGCCAGCCTAAAACTTTGGATCAGCTGTGTTTTTTTTTTTTTTATAATCTACCTGGTTGCCGCCCTGTCGATGGCAGGGGTAGAGTCCGGCTGGTTTGTGCAAGTCAGCCTTACGAGCCGGCGAATCCAGACAGGTGTTTCCGCCCTCACCAAGATTACGAACCTGTCGTGGTTAGTTTTATTGTTCGTGGTTAGTCACGACTTAGCAAATAATAATTACTGTGAAAGGAGTTACAACAACAACGATATAGATCAATGATTCTCGTGCGAGGAAATGTTTGCTGAGTCGTGCTTGCTGCGTCATGTTGCTTTTCCATCTCGCGTTCAACTCGTATGACCTGAAATGTAAGCTAGACAAGTCTCTAAGATATGGTTATTAGAAATAACTCCCCCTTTTGTTCGTGATATAACGCTTCTATACTGTTCCCGCTAGAGCGATATGAAAGAATGTACGGATACACGAGAAACGAGCTTTTATGCATGTAACTATGTGCGCTATGTGCACAACAGCGTAAAACTCGCTGTCAACGATTGTGACGGCAGCTCCCAAGATTTTCTAATAAGACTATTTTACGATACCATATATTTGTGTATTTTGACAGGCATTTTTACTAAAATTAGATTAAAATTACATATAGAATGATGGATGCTACGATATAAGGTTGTGCCTTGTGAATTGTAAGACGCTAGGGTAGTATTTTTTAATACCTTCTTCTCTGTGTAACACTAACAAATAATAAAGATGTGGACGTTTGTGGTGAAAACGGTCAAATCTACTAAAATCTAAGTTCTGCTTTTACTGCATATGGTTTAGCTCTTAGGTAATATTGTTGGGAGCCGCCGTGGCAGAACCGGCGTTTCTCGCACACATAGCGTACTATAGTTCGATCATGCATTGGGTCCAATTTGTTCAGTTCCCCGCGCGTATCGGCTAGCTCAAACAATGAGAATTCCGCCCACGGGGTTTCTACCGCTGTCACGCTGTCTCGAATATTTTCCCGGAAGCCACTGCGGGAAGCCACCTCCCTCACCCACAAATCCCTCGCGGCGATTTCATCGTACCGAAGATTAGAACCTTTATTTGTGACTCTAGCTTTTTGCGCGAAAAAGGATCGATAGAGTCAACTTAAATCGGATCAAGAGTTTCTGAAAATTTGTATACTCCGTTCTGAAACGCGAGGAGAACCTTACGAATCATAGGCAAACTTTGCGCTTGATGCGTGATATCTTTGCGTATCCAGTTCGAGAAGTTCGTGTGCTCGTTTAACGATGTACCCGTCAAAGTCATGCGAAGTTAGGTCAGCAATCGCGATTTCTCGGCTTGCACGAAATTTGCCGTCGCTGCAGTTCGAGAGGTTAAACCTTGCGAGGGGTTTTCACCTGCTCGAAACCCGAACATCAGCAGCAGACTCAGAGGCGAAGGAGTTTCCTCCTCGTTGTCTGCATCGTCGGACAGTCCCCTGGAATAAAAACTTGTGATTCATGACCTGACGTTCTTGGCCTCGATAAACTTCCATGCAGTCTGGGTGCTGGCTCTTGCATTATTATTAGCTGTGCGGAACTTACCGGAAAAAAAGTACATTAGAAAATATGGCAAATTAAGGCGACACGAATGCTTTCATTTTCAGGCTGATATACGACATAAGTATATGCATGAAAAACCAAGAAATTATAATCCGCTAATGCAGAAATTTGCTTAACTTTATGAATTGTGCGATGTAGTAAATTATCACTATTTTGTTCGAATCCATTTAACGTTTAAATAAAATAATAAATAATCAATGATTAGCGTTTTTCCGAACTGTACATTAATTAATTAAGAACAATAGTTCTTTAGTCTTTAATAATTTCGACAAGACTTTATTAAGCCACCAAAAGTATTCGAATATAATTTCCATTTCTGTCCACGACTGCTACATTTATTTCAAAGTATGATTTATCGTTCTGTCGGCATGGCTTGAATGTGAGAGAAAGAGTGATCCGGAAATTGTGCAAATCGTACAAGCTCGATGTCCGCAGACGTAACCGGTCTCTGGGATTATTCATATTCAGGATTATTCGAGTGCGCAAGATGCGCTTTAAAACGGCTAGAGCACGGTTGGCATACCGGGAGCTTTCAGCGCTGTACTAACTATAAATTCTCGTGAGTATATCGCCTACGTGATTTAGTCGGTAGCTGGAGAGAACCAGAGGGTTCTTCCAAATGCTGGATTATAACCATTGTGCAGAAATGGAGATGGACAGGAAGAGAGAAATTGTAGGGAGAAAGAAGGATCATGTGGAAACGGGGATGGTAAAAACATAAGTTTAGAGGAACCAGCGATGCGTGGTAAAATTGTTACTTTACATGCGGCACTGCATGTCGTACCGTTTGTGCGCAACGTTACCTGGATAAATACTACCTCGCACTCACTCTCTGTTCGTTTTTCTCTCCAGCTTATTACGGGAATATATTTACAAAAAACATAAACGAATGTGAACATATGCGGAGTAACGACGAATGTAAATTTTCAGAAAGCACAAGCTATTCGGATTCGTAAAATCATTTTTTAATCTGTGAACATTGTGCAGACGCTTTAAAATAAGTACGGATATGAATATCCAGAATTAATTGAAAATGTGGAAAGAAGATAAATAGCCTAAAACTGTATTAATATTAGTAGGATTCACACATTATTAAAAATTCGGAATATCTTGCAAAGATTTAAAAAACGTACGAAATTTGGAATGTCGAAAATTAGCTCTAAAATGCATATTAATTAACTACTGCCGTTGATAAAATCATTTTTTTAATCTAAGTATATCACAGAGGCTTTAAAATAAGTGCGAATGTAAATCTTCAGGTGCACGAAATTTAGAACTCAGGGAATAATTAGTAAAACTCAGCCCGATAATTAATCAATATCAATGATCTGTTAAGATGCAGAAAATCATTAAGAAACTAAATCTCAAACAGAGGATTTAAAATATACAATATGGAAATTTCAATTTTTTAATATGTACAAATCAATCAAGTCTAACACGTTGAACCGCGTGAGGTCGTGAAAGAGAGACCATCAACTCTGAGAGGGCTCGAGATTACCGTCTTCGTTTCCAATTACCATACTCCGTCATATCATAAGTATGAATGCTACACCAGCAACAGTTTCAAGCGTATCAATCAATTTGTGATTTATCGTCCGGACAGCTTCCGACCGCTCAAATTAATGCATTATCAAATCGTGGCAGCGGCCGGGTTTGCGTTCGCTATATCAGCGGCGTTCTCTCAACAACGGCCAAACGTCGAAACACGGTTTGATGCATCTACACGTTTAATTGTCAGCACACCTATATGCGTAATTGTATTGATTGAAACGATTCTATTTTGAATTAGCCAAATTGATGTTATCAATGCAACATACGAAATTACTGTGAATGCAAGAAAAGGGACGAAAGAAACGCAGGTCACATGTATATCTGACAAATCTAATTATCGCTCCATGGAATTTTCCTCTTTCGGCTTGTTTTATCTCAGTACGATTGCATGGCTCGGATCGTTTGGCCAACCTACGAGATGAAAGCTTTCGTTTCGCCAACCTACAAGATGAAAGCTTTCGTTTCGCCAGTAATTCAACACTTTGATGGATCAAAGTCATGTGTGTTGCTAGATATAGAATTCTCTGATTTGAAGAGTCTCGTTCCATCCGACATCCCCATTTGCTTCGAATTCGACATTGGTGAAATTGTATCTGTAACATAGGTAAAAGTGGTCCAGGTATAAAAGAAGTATTTGCTCTTACCTCGCCGGAAGCCACCGCTTCGCCGGGTATGAAGAGCTCGGGATAAACGTTGTCGAGATACCACTTGAACGACTTGCAACCGAGCTTTTTCCTCAGAATCTTTCGATCCGATACGTCACCGTAGTTGCCCTTTAAAAAGTAATGAACATATTTTTAATAGGTCGAATATTTGTAAAATCAACAAATGCCGCTATTTGCCGTCGCATGTCTGGTGAAAAACCGTACAAAAGTTACCTTACTTTGCCTGCTGAAACCAACTGTACCGTATGATAAATTAATCAATAAAACTTCTAACTAACCAAGGTTAAAAACATTTGTAACGTCTTTTTTGAAAATCGTAATGGAAGTTCATTTTTTTAAATTAAATATAATCAGTGGACTTACGAAGCAATTTTTCTTTTACAGAATTTATATATATGCCACTTGTTACCAGTACGAAATTTTTTAATGTAAATGTATCTTAATTCTTCACAGTTTTTTTTCGCTTGAACCTTTTATCTCGATCTTCTTTAAATTACCGGTGCACGGTCGTATACCAGAACCTTACTAAGATAACCGCTATGTAGATATACTCACCTTGTCGTGACCTATTCTCTGATAGTAGTACTTGGCGTACTCGTCCAGCCACACTTCGCTCAGCCTTATGCTGTTCCTCTTGAGCACGTTCACTCCGCTGCGCCACTTGTACGGCGAGCGCTTTCTGAAGATGTGTCCCACGTGTGAGCAAGGCACGATTTCGAGAGTACCTGTGTCAGGGGAAAGGCAAGAGAGTCGAGGGATGAGAAGACTTGGCGCGACGGTGCAGTTGCTTGTGAATAATAAGCTCTCAAAGAGTTTTCCCAAGCCCGAGCATCGACCGCGAATTTCAACGTACAAATATGTCGAGCAGATATTTGTATAAGCGCGTTATTGCACGAGCTACGATGTTGGTTCACATTTTTTTTCCTTTTTCATCGTAAAAACGATGCTTTCGTGTTATGAAAGAGTGAAGAATAATTCTACTCACCACCGCACATCCAAGTTTTGAAGGAAAGCTCGAGATTCTCGCCACCCCAAATATCGAAGCCACTGTCATAAGTTCCTAGTCGCTCGAAGAATAAACGATCAATCGAGAAAAGACCGCCAGCCATCGTTGGCGACCAAACTGGCTCTGCTGGATTACTGTGCCTCTTCTTCTCACGCTCCGGTACCGCGTGCCAGTTGAACTGTTGAAAAAAGATTTTCGTCATGTAATCAGAAATGAAGTTAGTAGTTGTTAGTGTAATCGGTGTCTCCTTTAATTTTTTTTCTATAACACCCAAATCTGTGAATACGTGGTATTGCTGCTGCAAGACAGTCTGACAGATTTATAAACGCGCCACGCGAATGCAAAAAAGACGGTCTTAAAAATTTCCCGCCGTTTTATTTAAACAACTTTCTTGGAAGTTCCACACTATTTTAAATATCCTATCATGAAAATCTTGAAAAAAAAATCATGAAAATTTAACGTTTTTGGAGGAAGAAAGATAAGCAGCTTTTACAGGAAAAATCTTAATTTTACCTGAAGATTCCAGTCAAAACCACCAACATTAACGCCACCAGAATCACGCCAGTGATACTCCAGTGTGGTGTCATCGATCACGTCTATCACCGGACAGACAACCGTTGTCGGGTTCTGCGCTATTCGGTCGAGAAGAGGCTCGAGCCAGCCCTTGGTGCACTCGCAATGACTATCCAGATAAGTGAGTACCGGTGCCTTTGCAGCTTCAGCACCCAAAAGACGAGCTCTGATTAGACCCTCGCGTTTAGCAGCTCTAATTATCTTCACTTTCGGATAATTCATCATGTAGTCCTCGAGTTGTCGCTTGAGATGAGCTGTAAATCAGTTTATTATTTCAAATATATGTTATACAGAATACGCGAGTAGTTAATATAATGGTAGAAAGATCCTTCGGGAAAGAATGTCAAAATCTTCATCGTCGTTGGACACTTAGTATGCGAAAGCCATAATGAGGCTATTTCAATATCCGGTTACGTCGAGAATGATAAGAATTTTTCAAGGAGATACTGCTCGGCTCGTCTCGAAAGACGCGTATTTACGTCAACAGTGTTGTTATCAACGCTAATAATTTTTAACGACATAATAAAAAAGTGGCCTTCACGAAAGCGCTGGTAGTTGAGTACAGGAAATGGGTAGATAAATGCACCCAAGGATACAACTTTTCAGAAAGATTATCCGAACGCGTTTGGTAGATAGAAAGAACAAAGTATGAAAGGAATTGGGCTGGAATTTAATAGCAACGATGATAGCGAGGATGAAAAGAGATTCCATTCTAATTCTCCTCGTCGTGAGCAAATTTTTTTATGGCAGTACATCAACATCCTACACCAGTAAAAATTTTTCTTTATTGCAAAAAATAATGCCTTTACCCGTGATTCCTCTCAAACGAGAAATCCGTTGTTGTATCTGGAATGTATTGCAGAAAATAAAAGCGATAATCAAGAAATTTCGTCTTCCTCGCTTTTTATCTTGTACTTTCATGAACAAAAAGTGTGATAAAATGTACTTTTCCTATTTATTTATTGCCGAAGTGACTTTGAGTTTCGCACAGGAGAAAGTAAACAAGAAGATCGCATTGCGAGTAGCTTTGTTCATTGTAACAATTCGGAAGATAGAAAGGATGAAGTTATGAAAGGAATCGTGAAAAAATTTAACTAAGGGATCATAGCGAAGGCGAGAAGAGATTCCATTATAATGCTCTACGCCGTGAACAAATTTTTTATGTCAGTACATCAACATCCTACACCAGTGAAACATTTTCTTTATCGCAAAAAATAATCCTTTACTCATCATTCCTCTCCGACGAAAATTCCCGTCATTTCATCCGGAATGTAATGCATAAAAAAAATGCGATAATCAAGAAATTTCATTTTCCTCGCTTTTTGTCTCGTAATTTCATGAACAAAAAGTGTAATAAAATGTGCTTTTCCAATTTAGTTATTGCCGAAAATGGCTTTGAGTTTCACATACGAGGAAGTTAAAAAAATAAGCCACATTGCGAGGAGCTTTGTCCATTGTAATCCGACATGAATATTCGTATGAAATTCTGGTAACGACTGTACGTGACTGTGGCGAAGCGATCGAGGATCAGCGGCTGGAGGAACAGAGCCGGAGAACAATGAAAGCCTCGGGTTCCTCTTCCCTCGCTATCATGGTGTTCTATTACCCAGTCATGTATTGTTATCTATCCGTAACATGCCGTTCGCTCCGACTATTCGATCCTCATACCATTCGTATATACACATGTATATATACATACCAAAGGTACGGTAGGCGCTGCTGTCTCCTGTCAGTCGCAAACCCTTCCGGGCAAGCTATGAAGTAACGGTAACAGCACGAAATGAAAACCATTCTTTATTCAGGCAGACCGGGCCCCATTCGGAAGCCGGATATATAGACGTGGTACTATTGCGTATACTCGCTGTATATACATATTAAAAAGGCAGTTTTGGGGACATTTATTACATGTAAATGCTGTTTTGGGGCCTGCCCCCGAAAAAACTTGAAATTTCTTTTTGTTATAAGTACAAAAAAGAACAGAACCTAACTTAACGTAATCTAACCTTACCTAAAGAACGCAAGGGCTTTTAAGATCCAATTAGTAGTTTTAAAACCAACGATTGAATCTTAAAACCCCTTAGGTTCCTTTGGGTTCTGTTATTTTTTACATATGAAAGAAAAAAAATCCAAGAGTTTTCGGGGACAGTACCCAAAATTGCCTTTCCATGTAAATGACATTCAGTGAACGGATAAACGAAGAATATATAGGTGGAAGGTGAACTTTAATATTACACGCTTGTATTATGATAAAACAATCGGTCTCATCTTGTTCTCCTCGAGCCAGTTACTGTAATGGGACACGCCACGTGTTGGAAGTTTACAGAGAATGGAAGCCGAAGAAGCTCCGAGACGCGAGAACCACAACCGGTAAGACGTGAACATGTTTATGTGCCTCCTTTCCCTCGGCTGTAATATACATACGAACGACGTCGGCTTATCTCCAGCTTTTGAGGGGTTGTGTGTATACTATAGCGGGTTCCGCGCAACAACCCTCTCGCATTTCCCGTCGCGCACTCAAACCCGCTTGTGCTTCCCTTAATATAGACGGCTTAATCTTCGCACTTATTCTTTACATGCACGTTCTACACGTGCCGAGGACTCGGAACTTGATTGGCTTGTCTGGCAGGCAACACTTCGGTTCGCACATATCCATCGTTCAGACGTAATTGCTCAATAGACAGTAAACTTATGTTTGTTACGGTAAATTTGTAGTTTGGAATGAGACGTTGATGGCGTGCGTTCGACGGGGAATGATTTTGAAAAGGCTTTGTTTATTATAGAGGACGGTTCATAAACTTTATGGATGTATTTTACATAAATTACCAACTAAAAGATTTATTTTAGTGTAATTTGAGGACGGTAAACTCAGCGATGAGTAATCGGTTAAGTGCAATCACTTCTTTATCACAGGTTGTCAATAAAAAAAAGCTGTGAAATCAGGTTTTGGTGCCAAATTGACAATCAAATGTCAAGAATTCAACAAATTTATTAGACAATTAGTTTAATAAATTTATTAGAAAAATTGGATTTAAATAACCAACGAACGAGATCAGAACCTGCAATTTTTTTTCTAATCTTATTTTAGGTTTTTATTACGAAATCGGATTTCCGAATGAAATATTGACAACGAGAGATGAACAAGGATTTGAGATATTTTTTTTTTCTCATCGAAAAGGCTGGTGCGCGAACCATCAGTCCGTCATCCCTACTCCATCGTCCGGACGTACGGGTAATGCTGCAGCAAGTAGGTCGTACAGGAGCGCGTGATAGATCGCGATTAATCGATAACACACGGAGGGGTGGAGACCGCCTGGTGTAACAAATCACCGAGACGGATAGGTGGCCCCGGCAAAGGCCGCCATGTCCAGAAAGAGAGCGAATAAAGAGTGACGAAACAGTAGCTGTGAAGTATATTATACGCTAGCTGCTTCTCAGCTCTGAACATACTTCAAATCCCTATTCCAGTAATTTATAACAGCTTTTCGGGAGATCAAAATCTCTACTCGTATTCTCAATTTGACAATATTCTACAGTAATCACGGTACTTACGCATGTCAGAAAAGTCATCGACGAGAATAATCTCTTGAATTAGGTGATCTGGTGATCTGTCGAGAACCGAATGCACCGTTCTCAGGAGTACCGACCATGCCTCGTTGTGGAAACATATTATGACTGCTGTTGCTGGAAGCTCATCTCGATAACGGTGAGGCTCTTTACACCTGTAAAAAAATAATTGAAATTGGTTTATTATGCTGTGAATTAATATTGTTACAGGCGTTTATATACGAATTTAAATAAATTATGAATAATATAACATATAAGAAGTTATTCAGAAAACACTTCCATGCTTTTCGTGATCATCATACGTGATATGTTTATTTTTTACATGTCGGGTTTTTAAATCGTATTAGAAAAGGGAAAAGTTTGTAAAAAATGAAATATTTACTTCAAAGCTCCTATTAAGGAAACAGTTGATTTGAATAAGTGGGTGATTGAAAGGTCTTTGAAAAAAATGGAGCCCTGGGGAGTCTATTATGTTTACATATCATTAATCCATTATTTCAGTGAGCATAAATTAAAATAAGTGCTCGAAATATAAATTTCATTTCTATATTCTAAAGATGCTTTTGATACGATATGAATCCATTCAGCAAGGATATATCCAAGTATATAAGTCGGTAGATATGCTACGGCGCCTATATTAGACAGTCTCGTTACTATTACCAATGGATGACAGGCGGAGATCTCGAACAGAGAATTTCCTTGCTCATCTGAGTGCGCCACTCTGATCCAGATATTGCTTTATACGCTTCACATCTCAAACCCGAACACAGTATATACCTTTATCGAGGATACAGCGCGCCCTCAAGCTCGCGTTGATTATCATCGAAACGCCATTCATCACTGCTCAATTCCCAACAGAGCAGGTGCGGACGTTATCTTCTGAGCAGAGATTCACGATAAACAGATAATTACTCGATAATGCGTGGAATTGCGCGCTTCGGACATTGTGCCGAAATTCTGATCAGCACCGTTGTATCTCGTATCTCTATATTCCCGAAATCTTGCAATTATAGTCAAATGTATCGGAGATGAACTGGTTCAGTAATAGAAAGGTGGGGACGCATTGCAAGCGAACTATAGTAGTAATTCGCTAATGGCAATCGATCAATCAGTACAAGGGTTGCAATTCAACAGCTGAAACACATTTTACGTTAATGAGATTTTCATTCAGCGTAATGATAAATTTCTACCGTTGAGATACTGTTGCGGTCCATGTGTGTATAGAAAAAAAATTGAGAAAAAGTGATACAAGACGGTTATCGTCAGGCTAGATTCAACAGTGGTTAACAGTTATTTGAAATATATGTACGAAATGGAGAACGCAATGGCTGAAGTTGGAACAAGCTATGAGACTTAATCTAGTAATTGCAAATTTTGATCATAGAAACCCAATTAACATCCATATAAGAAACACTGAAAACGAGTAAGTGGTACGAGGCCGTTATGGTCAGACCAGATGCAACGTTGTGCATACTTACATATTTCAGCTACGCTTCTATCAAATTACAAGACTATCAGATTTTACAGCAAATTAAAACTCTACCAAAAAGAAATAACGAGTAGACTTCATGTACATCATGAGTACATGAATAATATAGTATAATAGGACAGGCGGTCATAGAATGGTAACAAATAAAAACAAGGTTCGTAAGACTTTTTTAGGACACTTTGCACCAATTCACTCAATTTCTTGAAGACTTAAAACATCGCGAAGACAAAGTTAAGTTACGAAATGGTTGAAATGTTCTCGGTGGTCTAAATGTTGGTAGAGTTGTATCTGTGCTACTTGATCTAGTAGAGTTTGATTCTGATGAAATTACAATTAAGTAGATTTGTAAATGCGCCAATTGACAGCCAATGTAATGAATGGGGCCTAAGTGCTTGTGACCTTTTTCTTAGCTAAGGACTAATGTCGAAGCAATTTTGTTTTGTCGACGCTACTTCAACTTTAGCTCGCGTAAATGCCTGAAAGTGGCAGTAGTGCAATGTCGTGAAACTTGCCACTGTGGCAACGCCGCGAAAACGTACTCAAACGTAACCGTTGAAGAGTGTCAGATAGTACGAGTCGTGTAAATGACACCGTCTATTGTGGCCAACGAGGTGCGTAAACAAGATATTATATACACGACTCAACCAAATACTCATAAGGTAGGTTGAAAAAGGTGGGGTTTCTGCGGTGGCAACGTGAAGTGACACGAAAATCGAGAAAATTCAACAGACACGAGGATGAAGTAATACGCCGGTAGTGCGCAATCGTTGCAAAGATCAGTCATCCGATATCCGTGTCTGATTTCGATACCCGCTACTCACGCCTCCGGGTTTCCTTTGTTGCCGGGGGAAGTGGATATCGTTGTCGAACGCCAATCTACCGGAAACGATTGGAACCGTTCACCGGAGTTTAATCTAGCTGTGAGCGGGGCTGCTTTTATGGCTGCGGTCGACTCTCGTTGTAGCGTCAAAACCGCGCGCGATACGCTCATTCACTTCACTGTACTCTTGCGTACACCGATCATCCCTTGTGTTAAACGAGACATCAATTGCTTCTTTTAACAATGGGCACATGTTTTGTTGACGTTTCGATGATTTTGACTACTTCAGTATAGAAGAAATAATTCATTTATACGAAATTTTCAATACATTAATTCTTCGGTGAAAGTGCCATAATTGGACAAATTTTAAACAAAAAAAAAAAAATGGAAGAAAAATTGTTTGAAGTGCATTCTAAACGAAAAAATTGTTGTACTAATCTCAATAGATTTTTATAGTAACCGGTATACCATTTTTTGTGACTTCCCAAAAATATCTCTGACTGTTCCAGATCAAAGACTTTTATATTTTATGATTTTTCAGCTACCCAGCTTGAATGGTCGCTCTATCTTGAAAGAAATTCAAATATAATTTAAAACAAGTCTAATGTTGATAGTAATTAACTATCTGAAAGCTATTCTCTAGTAATATCATAATTGTAGTTTTCTCTTACTACGCAGAGTACAAAGGATAGAAGAATTTGTTTGTTTCTGTACTATTTACATAAGATATTCTCGAATTTGCACCAGGCCTGTATTTTTCGGAATAACAAAGAATTACGAGCAATGGGAGAAATGTAAATATATGTGAGCGCGTGAAAAAAGATGTATACTCCAGGCGATATCTTCCGGAAGCTCCGGTACATTTGGCACCCTCCACGGCCTGGTATAACTTGAACAAAAGGCGCCTCCTCACTCGTTTCTTCTTCTTCTACTTCTTCGTTCCTGCACCTCCCTCGCTTTCGAGAGTTACTATAGAGTACTGTCACCGTTATATCTAGCTTCTCGTTTTTTGTCATCATAACCGAGGAGCTTGATAAAGCCCGTTTCTTACGAGTCTTACCTTCCGTGTTGGTTTCGCTGTCTCCGTTTCTCTCGCTCGATTCTTTCCGAAGAAAAGCGACACTTCTTGCCTTATATTGTCGTGTGCGAAACACCGTAGCTGGGTGGTGCTATAGATTTTTCGTGGGCAGAGGAAATTTCACGAGGCTGAGAACGTTGGATATTCCTCCGCAACGGGAGCCTCATTTGTTCCTTCAACCTGGTTTATCATAGCGCACCAGCTGGCCAATGGCTCGTTGAAAATAAGCCCATCAGTTCAATTAGCCAGTTTGGGAGCTCCGCGTGCCTGCGGCCGATGAATTCATGCTGCGAAAGCTGCTACCGTGCAATACTTATGCCCCGTCCCGACATTCCGTTTATTCCGCTGTTCCTGTGTTACACCGTGAGAAACGATAAAGGTCTGGTATTTACCGCAGCGGTATAACGAGGATTCACCGACTAACCCTGTTCTATATACACCTCTAGCGCGATCTATCGCAGGGCTTCATCCTCTTTCCAACGTTATGAGAGCGCATCTGCTGCTATCCGGCTGTGCGGCTCTGCTTCTGACCCCGAAAAGTTTAACGCTATTGCCGGGGCCAGTCACGCATTCAGAATTTTCACGAGGAAATAAGAAGCCACGTGGATTTTTATCCGAGAATCGTGGATTGAATATGGAAAACATTATTGCAAAATACTCCGGAGTATCAGGGTCGGGACTTTTCGGTACTGGGAAAATTATTTTCTTATTATGCGCCTCCTGCTTCCCCATGAGCCACGCGGGGCGTCACACTCGTACATCCTCGCTCCTCTCTTCGAGGCATGATAGCCGGGGATTAACTAGTTACAAAACTTTCCGCGTATACTTTTACCGCTTCGCTTTCTCGCCAACTGAAAACTTTCGGCCGAGTTGTCAGAATGGATTTTACTCGAGGGGATCACCACATTAGTTTTCAATCTGCCATCGGCAACAAACTCGAACGTAAAGTCCGCGTATGCCTTCTCCATTTGAGTTTACAAAAAGTTTATGCGCCCTGCCATGGCACGTACTTCTAGGGTTGATAGAATCGAAGGAAAGATCTTACCGAGTTCATTTCATTCGACGGTTTCGTCTGTCACAGTTGAATTGTTATAAAGTACAGATTTTCTTATATGCAACTTGACGTGTGATGACTTATTTCTTTGAAGATTATAATTAATGCAATCAGCGAACTGTGAATCAAAAATTATATGGGAATCTATAAAAATTGTACATGACAAATTGAAAGGATTAATATGAGATTTTTTTTAAAAGTAAAAAACTATCTACAAATTGAGAAGGACTTCTTTGATTAAGAATAATTAATCAAACTTCGACTCGAACTTCCATGTGGTGACTATTACTCAGTAAGTTCGACGATTGTGTCAAGACAATTGTGAGTAATGGGACATTTCAACAAGAAACAATATTGCCAGCATCTGAAATATTTTCGACATCTTCAAGAACGTAAAAATATCATATGCATGTAATAAATTCTCGATAGTCATAGAAGGTTCGTGGTAGCAATATCTTTTGCGACCGTCTCTGTATGATATCAGCCAATGGTACACCACCGTTACTCGCTATTTTATGCAAAATAACGTCGTCTGTTTTACTCGTAACACGTCGAACATAGCCGCGGTCGACCTGTGCAACGATCCAAAGAAACTAGTCCTGAAAAACGACATGTTCTTATCGTCAAACGGCTCTTTCTACAGTCAAAGGTATACTTTATTGAGACGGTCTCCAACATTGATCTCGGTTCATGTATCGCCGTTTCCGACATACGGAATTCAACATATGATCGCTGAGCATATTGAAGTGCAATTTCTTTGAAGATCATTTCAATTTCTGAGTGATTTTCTAGTTCCCTAGGTATATGGAACACAATATAGCTTGTATCATTAGCTAAACGAGTAATAGTGCGAAGAACTTGAGAAAGGAGAAAGTGGAGTATGAAAGGCATCGCGTTTGTCCATTTATAAGACGTAATGCTTGGAAGTCCTGGTAGTTGACGGCCTCATACAACCGGATGATGGATTGTGTTTGGCCGGAATGAGTAAACATCTTCCTTGCGCCTTTGCTTTAGTCGCTCCTCTCATCTTCTCGTATTCTCCAAACTAGTGCTAAGACGGGGTTCTCGCAAACTCTGCTATTCACAGGGCCAAGTTTCAGTTCCTTACCAAATGGATGTAATGGTTGCTAGAAGGATGATATTATCTCGGTAACGTTCGCCAATTTACCGAGCGGAATACAGACGACATCCTTTGCGACTATTTGGTTGTAACAAAGAAGGGAGCACCGAGCTTTTAATGTGCAAAGAGATGAAGCGTCTGAGTTTCTTTTTTTTTTTGTTAGCCCATTTGTCTTCAAGACAATGCGGAGACTATTGATGTCCGAAAATTGTAGATGCCTCGTCACGCTGCATTCTTGCGTTTCCCTTTCCATGGGGTTTTTCACTAAGAGCTGCCATAATTATCGGCACCCGTAGACAATGGAGCTCGTTAGCCGTTGAGAAACTATTACACCGTGGATGCGCATAGACAGGCAGAAAGCCAGGAATATGGCACGGGTTTGCGGAAGACGCTAGCGCATGCATCCGCGACTCCTTCCCAACCCATAGGACCGGTATTACTTCCTGTTTGGACCGCAGCCAAGTTTCAAGCTGCTTATTGGGCAACTGTCTTCCGACCGGCAGGAACACCAGCATCAATGGTAACCGTGGCTGCCTTGGTCGTGCTTTTCCCAGTTTTCCGAGACGTCACGGTAGATACTCCGTCCTGAAATCTTGGTCGGTATAACCATCTCGAATTTTCATCATTTTCTCTCTAATAACTTCCGTCTCCTCATGTTTTTCCTATTCGCATTCGTACTCCAGGAATTTTGTTGGATTTCCCAGTACCAAAATATCTCCAGTCTTTTTGGCAGACGTCGGGCGTTCACTAGACTTATGCGACAAGAATTTGCTATCAGTGGCGCATGATAGGAAGCATTAAATTGATTACCTTTTACTGATGTTTATGGGAAAACATAAGTATTTATGCGTTAACATAAATAACAACCGCCTTGGCGACACCTACTTGAATTTCTTGAATTTTCAATATTTTCACTCTAATAAATTATCCCCTCATTGTTTCATTCTAATTCACCATCGGAGGTCGAGATTTTTCTGCTGTTTTCAATCCTAAAATGTCTTCGGTCTTTTTGGTAAAATGCGAGTGTTCACTATAAGCGACAGGAAATTGCAATCAGTGGGGCATGATAGGAGGCGATAAGTCGATTACCGTTCGCTGATGTTTATGGGAAAGCATGAATATTATGGGAGCACAGGTGGCGTCACGCGTTGACATAAATAAGAACCACCTTGGCTGCGGTCACTTATAATAGGCAGCGCGGTCTATAATTACAGACTACTCGAGTATTATAGTTGGCCACCCCTCGTAAACTAACTTGCTATACGTTCACACTCAGGCATGTACTCATGCTACTACCATAAAAAACGTATTAGAATTATCAAGGGTAGATGTATCATATATGGCGACTTTAAGCTATTACCTTACGAAAATTCGTGTCATTATAATACACATTTTTTTGTAAAACATCATAAAAAGTTGAAACGTTGATCGAAATCGTTCCTGAATTAATGGATTTATAATGAATTGCAATTTGTACCGATCGTATTTAACCGATGGAAAATGAAATAATGAGTTAACATCTGTTTTTATCATTGACGTACTATTTCTGGCCATCCGAGTTGCTATATATGGCCACTGGAATTAAAAATATTCTTTTCATACATGGTTTCAACTGAAAAAAATTTAATATCTAGAATTTTTTGACAGTGACAGCAATCGGTACAGTTCATCTACCACAATTCACTAGACTCTCGCAATATTTTTTATTTTCAGTATATATTTACATAGAGTAGTTGCGCATCTTTTACCCCAGGTAACGCACACACAGTCCATGAATTAATTGGTCTCGCCTTGTGATTAGTTGAGTCCCCCGCGCGGAATTATGGCGATCCGACACGGGGTAACGTGATTAATAACCCCGACGTTGCCAACTTTTGCGAGCACAAGATTAATTTCGTGAAGTCCTTGAGAGATAGAGCAACCCGTTGGGTGTAACGTTGGAATGAGACATTACGAGCGCCAAGAGAGTACGGCCATGAGTTTTAATACATCGGGGACAACGGTTTGTCTCCAGGCGGTCCGACGTGAAGGTACAAAATTCTCGCTGGGCCGGGAGTGCTGCTTTCTAGCGTGATCTCCAACAGTGGAAGCTTCCTCCTTGTCTAGCTACGGTTCACGGTAGCACCAGCTGTGACTGCAGCGACTGCTGCCGTTGCTCCGAGTCCAGAGCCCTTCATCTCCCGTCGCAGAGCAGCTTTACAGCGAGGTCAACCAATGTGCGGTTTCAATAACGTCGTTCCCTTTCGAACGGAAGTACAACATTGAATTCTCTCTCGGGCGATACAAAGATAGAACTATCGGACGCGATAAAATTTACGATACCTTTACGCGTACCCCTTGGGATTTGTGTATCCACAGCGGGTTCGCGGTATCAACGAGTTTCATTTCAATGTCCACCACCGATGCATACGCGACTGTTTGCTAAATTGTGTATCCGCCAGCGGTACGATAGAATTCCAACGTTCCATGGTCCGTCGAGGTGAATTATTTCACACTCTTGACGCATACCGTGTTGCCCACGATGACGTTGTGTATTCGAGTGACACGAGGAACAAGCGACAAATGTGGTATGCGCTACAACACATTGTTGCTGCTACGACATTTAATTAGCATACGCATCACAAGGTACATTGATCGTGCTTCGCTGCTATCGCTTTAATCATGAAGATCTGGTGGATGTAATTAATAAAGCACAGTACATAGGAATAACAGAGCCCAACCAGCAGCAAATTACGTATTCTGGGCTGATTTTGCCAGAGGTTAATATTATTGTTAGATATTGAGCTCCCATTTGTAGCCTGATGTGTAATTGAAATTTCGATATACGCTGGGTGCAATTTGGATTGCTAATGTATATCCCAGGCTTCACATCATGTGAAGTGAATATACTGGAGGGAAAATTGTTGGATATAAATTGGACAAGGAGAAATGTAAGGGTGTATACGTGATATCTTTGCACGAGAAAGAACGTCACAGTAATGTTATTTATGGTCTCCCTAGAGACATATAAAAGTATTAGTTTCAGTTTAGAGATCTTTGACCATATTTCGATCTTTTTTATTACCTCAGTTTCGAGTAAAACAGCCATTTTAAAAACCAGCAGCGGTATATCCTCGCTCGCGTAATATCAATATTATAATGTTTTAATGTTCAACGGTCGACCACACATGCGGTAGGATCGCAGTGAAGGGGGGCGGTGATGCAGGAGTTTTGGCCAAGTCTAACTTTCGAGCTAACGGTAAGTTTTCAGTTTACTCTGGGGAGCAGGAGAACTCGGTTTGGATGTACACATATGTAACACGTTTACATATTCCTACGTAGAACCTGCTTGAAAATCTATGTGAAAAGGAGAAAATATAGCTAGAATTAGAATTTAAATACACGCTAACGACCTGCCCTGCATGATTTAGCGAGAGTTTGACATCATCTGGAACTTATAGAGCTGTTGAGTTTTGAAATTCAGTCGTAAGCGAATTTTCAATAGATATAATCAAGGTCCTATAACGTACTATAATTGGAAATCAGATGGAACGCAAAAATTCTCTCGATTAATGCTGCTATGAAAACTTCGTGATCAACCGCGTCTATTGGGAATCAAAACGAGTTGGTTTAATATGAAATTCTCGGAATATATGCGAACTAGAAGAGCATTCATATATAATCCTCGGAAGAGAACATCTGCCCAGCAATGAAATTCCTCTATACATGTACCGTCCACAGTCCATGAATATTATTATTTCGATGCTACGCATGGAAATTCCTTTCTGACAAATATTTGTCTCGTTTCGCAACGCGAATTCCAATGGCGCATTGGCTATGACGTACTCTGCAAAAATCTTTTCTGTCGTGTGAACGCGTATGCAACTATGATGATTTTACTGTATGAAAATAAAACAATTGACTATATCTGGGGATGTAACAAGAAAAAAAAGTGTGCTTTATAACTACACGAAGATTAGAATACGTGTATTTGCTTTTCATTCGATATATGGTATTTCATTAAATTATTTTATTTTTTGCATTAACGGAAAAGACAGCCACTTTTTGATTTCCTTATTTAGTTATGTTTGCCCGTCATTATTTATTTATTAATAAAATTAAGATAATTTAATTGCATCAGTACCAACATGTTCACAAAACTCAAACATGTAAACAAAAAAAAAAGTTTTGATATACATTGGGAATCATGGAAGTTATGCGACGTCAAAGTTCGTAGAGTTCTTACTGACTCATAGAAGTAAGCAGAAGTACATGATGTTACATTAGCAAGTTAGGATTAAGAATTTGTTTGTTGTTTTGCAACTGTGGAATGCTGCTTTCGCTGGAATGAGGAAACAGTCTAGCCGTCGTCACGCGAAATCGCGATTTATTTCCTACCTGACATGGAAATCTGAAAGCGAAAAAGCTTAATAAAACGTCTAAATAAGAAAGTCGAGCAGGCAAAGGACACGAGAACCAAGGCCTCCCCAAAAGAGGTCAACGTAGCAACAGCGAAATGACTCGTTTTATTCCGTCTTTAGGAGCTTCCATCTCCATAAGAATCTCTATTGATTTATCTTGCAGACAATCAAGTGACGGATGGTAGAGCAATATTTTGACTATTTTCACTACATTGCTCTAACATAATTACGAACTGCTGAAAACTTTTAATTAAATTCAAAGCTGACGTGCATTAAATGTTATTAAGTAAAACTTTTACATTTTACATGACAAACACATTAAAATTAAATGCGTTACAAAACTTCGATAGTAGTAAAAACAATAATGTGTTACTGCCTCATAAATAAACATCATTTTCAATATCGAACATTTTGTAGTATCGAAATATTGTATTCTTCCTCGATTTTCTGGTAGGGTTTATCTGAATAAAAGATATATCTTGCCATCAATAAAATGTGAATAAATCAGAACTCTAAAAAATATTTTATTATTTAGGCACTAGTATTGCTCTTAATATTTAAGACTCTAAATACGTTGGAACCTACCACAAAATCAAAGAGCAACTGAATAAATAAATATTTAAAAGATTTTTTATCTATGGGTACCTCGCTCTGCAATAGATTGAATTAAGGAAAAACTTCAAAAATGCCTGCTGTCTAAAACGCATCTCAAATTTCACAAATGCCATTCATTCAAGAAAAGGAAACTCGATGAGCATTAATTTCCTGAACTTAAATATCTCAACGAAGTCGCAAAGTTCCATAATCTTTGATCCAGTACTAAATATCATCCCACAACTGATGGTTTTCAGTTGAAACATTTATGTTCCTCCCAGAGTTTCAAATTTGAATTAACACAATAACGCTAAACCACCCTAATCAATGTATTCAATTTCCAGCACAAACATCAGTTTGTATATGTTTAATATTCACCAGTTGAAGCATAGTGAGGTCAATTTATTAAATGTATCAACAGTTAGCGGCCATATCACCTCACTAAATTAGGGATAATTAATTATACAAATGGGTTATCCCAGGTTTAGGCAGCTTGATTTGTTTGTTTACATACCATTACTATGATTATTATCCGCATGTGTATTGTAGCCATAACTGTATGGGAGGGAGATTCCCCACCTCATTGACCCGGTCTCTAATGAGCGCACACACGAGTGTCCCCAAGACAAGTGGATCTTCACTTACAACCGCGGGTACTCGCATACGCCCCTTTTCAAGGTAAACCAAAAGAGTCAGGTGACGGCACTAGGTACAGTTTGAGACACAACTAATTCTGGTCACATCTAAATAACAATTTTCCTCCAAAATATTTTGTGTAATGTCAATTCGTAAGGCATCGAATATATTGTCCCTTGATAGCAGTTTTACGTGCCTGAAAACATTCAACATTTAAGCTGCAATGTAAGGATGTAGCTGCAATACTTTATGTTGCAATTTCTTGTGCCGTTTGTACCCAGAGTACTTGTCGAGGTACACGTGAAGAAGTTGTTCTCGCACGGAGTCTCGCGGGCGCTGGATATAAGGGTCGCCAAGGAGAAATCTCATTCCCCGCTCACTTGAAAGTATGCAACGTCGTTGAACACAGCATGGCAGTGGTAGCGGTAGCAGTAGCAGTAGCAGTAGCAGCAACCCTTTCATAGGGTCTGCTCGCGTTAGATTACTCGTGTACTCTCCCTTCGTGTTCCTCATATCACCTCCTACGTGTGGCTACGTGTGTCTCGTAATTAGAGCGAGGCGTGTTCAAAGAAACGAGTAACCTCTCCGCATACAAGAGTGTAAGACATCCTTTTGCCCACTGGTACGTGTACGTATTCATAAAGAGGAATGTCAAGTCACACAAAATTCCCACGAAATTTCATTGGATCTACTGCACGTGACCTCGAAGAATTGTTATTCCCTGCAGTTAAAAAGATGTTCACATACTTCAGACAGAGCACATTTCCTGCCGCCATTTTATGAACCCATTCCACGTCTACTTCTGTCCGTTTCAAGATCTCTCCCTCAAGATACTAAAGAATTTTCTAACGGAAAATTTCTCTCAATCCTGAAATACCCCGGAGGCCATTCTGTCTTTGATATTACAAATGCACAAAAGCCTAGCACGAAACTGCTGTTGTCGTCTTCCAGCCACGCTCGCGTGGATTCTCGAGCAGTTTCGCAAAACGAAAGCACACACCGCGAGACAGTTGGTAGAAAATTCTGGGAGCGTGGAGTCGTTGGTTCGACTTGCACGTAGGCGAAAGCTCGTTCTAGTCTTTGAATAGACAAGTACAACCGCGCTGTTCGTACCTAACTGTTCGATAGAAATTCTCGAGGTAAGCAAAAAGTTACAGTTTTTTGTTTCACTTTTGCGAACGCTGTCGAGGGAAATGTCGCGGCAACGGGCGAAGGGGATGTAGGAAGAACGACACTTTGGACTGAACTTTTCCGCGAATGCAAACGTAAGCAGTCTTCGAGAAACTGGGTAATTACGTAATTAGATGCCACTCTGGAATATTGTTCTTGTTCTTTCTGTCTGCATTGGGGTGAAACCAGAAAAGACGAGTAGGCAGGGAAAACGAGACAGTTGATTATTTCTTAAAGTAATTGGAATGCTCTTTACAGAATTTCTTATACTTAACCGGAGTTTACAGTGACTTTTAAACATTTTACCTTTTTATGGAGCATTTTCGATCAAACGTGTTCTTCTTAGTTTGTTTTGCCATAAAAACTTCGAAAATTTAAAAGTATTTGATGAAATCCTTGATTTCATATCCAGACGTCGTCCCGTACAAAGTTCATGGGTGAAGATATATTTCTCGATTGTGTATCGAATACACTGGACGCGCGATTGTACCCATTGTTGCCGGCTTATCACCGAAAGATAATACCGAAGGTATTCTGCGAATTTTGGAAATCAATCCCCATCTCTCCTGGTACCACCCAATTTTCATTTTCACTCGAGAACAGCCGATAGAACGAGTCGCCTTTCCGAGCTTTCAAGCTCAGGCGAGGGAAAAAAATAGCTCCATACTGTTTTATACAGGTAAACAGATTCCGCGTCGGAAACTTGACCCATGCTCGGGTACTCAGAATTTTCCTTTTTTTTTGTTTTGTTTTGCATGTCGAGTAAGAAAATGCTTTAAAGTAGCTGCTACTCTATTCTTACAAAGATTGTATTATCTCACAGTAAATTTATTATTCAGTACTTCAAACAATTGCCTCAACGAATTGAACATTCTCAAAAGTTCTTACAAATCCACAAACTTTTTAATTAAGGAATACGGAAATATTTGATATAATTTCTCCTTCATACTCTTCATCCTATTCTCTACACAAAAGTAGTTTTTTCCCGATAGATGTTTTTACGAGATACGATGCGGAGTTACAGTTGTACTTTGAGGCAGGCGAGTCATCCTTATGTATGGGAGACAAGAATTACGATTACTACCACGAACCGTAATGTACGCGTCGTAAAACCTAATCGACGCCAACATTTTCTTCGAGTTTAGTGCGGTGAGAGCGAAAAACGTGGATGCTACCCGGTTCTCTGAGCAAGGAGGAACACTCGGTCGGAATAACACACGGACCGGATGTCGAGGTAAGAGGGTTGCAAGCTCTCGGTGAAACGAGCCCGGGACATTACGAGTTGAACTCCCGTTCGTGTGCCAACTTTTCGAGACTCTTGTTAGCCAAACGAAAATTAAGAAAACGCCAAGGGACTTCCAGTGACTCTACTTCACCCCACCGTTGTCCCGCTGCCCCTGCGAGAGGACTTTCTTTAATTTCTTCTATTTTCTCTTCTCGCCGTTGCTCTCACAACTGCAGTCTGCGCCGACCCAGCACGCACACTCCATTGTCTCGCAGCATCGATATTCCCGAGAGTTTGCTACTCTCGTCTGCTACAATGCCAACAATCGGACTGAAAGTGGGGGAGTGTCAATATGCTGCTGTATCGCTGCACTATGTAGCTTGAATTGAAAAATTTTAATCGTTATACAAATTCTATATAAAATAATTAAGCTTAACGTAGATTTACGTTGTGTTTATAACTTTTACAATGCGCAAATTGACGAGTGAGTGAATATATTGTTTTGTGTTATAATAATAATATTAATTGCAATTCAATCAACTGAAACGATCAATATTGTCGTTATAAATTAGTATGAATTACTAAATTTACAATTAGTAAAATCATCTAAATATGCAGTTGTGGGTGGCGGATTAAGTATGTAGATTGTCTGGTAAGCCAGAAAACATTTCTCCTTCATTTGACACTACTTATCTAACTGTGACACTGATACCTATGTCATTAGTTAATTTTTTTCTTAACTTCAATCACAAAACCATTTATCTGCGACAAATGGCTTTTTTCTATTTAAGATTGAAGCGATTTCGTCGATTCACAAAAAAAAAAAAAAAATAGTTGCGACTAAAATAGTCGAAAAATACCATCTGACAAACATAAAAAATTGAACAAGTTTTCGCTTGCGAAAAAGTTTTTTATGCTTTCCGAGTGATACATTTTTTTTTATCAAGTTCCAAGATTCAATATATGTCATTGAAGCAAAATTTTATTTTCATGATTTCCCGATAGTTCAGCGCTCTTAATCACTAATCCATTGAAATATTCAAGATCCTCAGGAGTATTTCGTCGTTGCGAACGCACAGAAACACAAAGCAGCAAAGTGCTTTAAGAAAAGCAGCGGGAATCTTTTCAAGAAAAAAGGGGGAAGTATATAAAAAATTTAGGAACCGATACCGGTGGGAGTAACTCGGACGCGTTGGTATACGTGCTGTGCTGAGTGATTTTTTTTCCCTCGAGCATAGCTCTCAAGCTCTATGGAGTCTTGGAGTGAAAATATTAATGAGCCTCTCGTCGTTTCCGGGATACGTACTTCACTACTTCACTTATTCATGAAAATTCAACTTGCACTGTTGATTTTTTTTTCCAGGGCTAGACTTTTCACGATAGTAGTGCATACTCTGGTGCAAAGAGAAAAAAGTTCATGATTATGAATTTATACTATTTGGTGGACTTTTTAATTTTATTTTAGGCGAACATATGTGGTTGTCAAAAAAAAAAAAGTCCAGCACAGGGCGAACCACTGTGAAGTAGGTGCTCCGAGGGGCCGGCAAGATTGCATACACATGCAGTTTATGTTCCGGTGTCGACGGTGTTGGGTTACGAACACCGTTGCTGCTGCTGTTGCTTGTGGTGCTGATTCTCTTACTCCTGGTTAATTCCCGCTAGTGCACAAGATTTCACGACTGCTCAGCTCCATTGTCGCATGCACGAGCTTAATTGGACGTACCGGCAATGTAAATCTCGGGTCCGCTCCACAAGATAATACTAATTAGACGTGGGTGAATTAATATTATGAAGTCAAGCCTTGAGTGGGTAGACGTACATCGTACTTTGGCGCCCGTACGACTTAATGCAAATACTGTCTTCACGGCACTCTATACGTGATCATTAATTAAGGAATAAAAGTCGAGAGACTGTCATTAAAAGTCTGAGGATCATCTTGAACTTCAGCGTAGTCCGAGCTTTTAACGCTAAAATCCTCGACAAAGAAGCCATTTTAGGTTCCTGTTACGTTTCTGAACTACAGGAATCTAAAATTAGGACCTTTCTTTTATGCCAAACACTCTATTGCAAACAGAAAAATTTGACTAATTCGTACGTGCTCGACACTACGTAATCTGGTATTTTAATATTGCGTCGTGTATTGAACGCAGAAAAGCACGGAAGAGCAACCGAAGGGATGACATAGCTTTCTCGAGTACCCTAAATCCTCGACCCTCAGGAGACCTGTTCCCCTTGCTGGACGCTCTCACTCTTTGCTTACACAGTGTGTGTTAGACACCCTTAAATTCTGTTGGTGGACATCCCTCTCTGTTTGATCAGGAAATAATTTCATCCGATACATATCGACGGCGTTTGTTCCCAATCACGGAATTATTTTTTTTTGATAAAAGACTTATGTTATCACTTATCTTTCTTAAATCCTTATGTAACAGACTGGTGAAAAATTTGCTTTGGTGCTAATGGGTTCTTAATTCATATTTCAAAGCGTGAATGAATAAAAAGAATGTTCACCAAAGCAGTGGATTGTGCTAAAACGTTATATTCAGTCACTCGTCAATTTGCGCATTAAAATGTAATTACGTAAAATCAGAGTACTATATTTCGTAGAAAATAATATTGTTAGAAAATCGCTAACAAATAAAAATAAAAAATAATTCTTGTTAAACTAATAAAGTGTTTAAAAAACATTTGTAAACCTCTGTTAAACTTCGATTTATTTTATAACAGAAATTGTAATGTCTATTAAACTTAGAAATGAAAATATGATTTATTAGGTCAATTATGTATAACTGATTAAAATTTCTTATTTAAATTTACGCTTAAATATTTCTGTATATAATTTTCTTTCAAAGATTCAAAACAGCGGAAAAACTGTACATTTTATTTTTACATTCATCAAAGCTAGCAAAAAAATGTCTAAATGAATTTAAAGGAAGACTCCCAAAGCCAGTTACAAGTTCGTCAGAACAAATAGTATTTAGTATTGAAGATTCGCCCTTCATTTTCGTGTCTTAAACTGCATCATCGTCGTAAGTTCGAAGCACTCGTGCCAGCATTGAGGCACGAACGCGCATAGATCGAGAACGTGCTGACTCTGTGTCTGTAGCTAACGACTCGGCGACACCTTGTCCTTCATTGCTGCTGGTGGCACTTCTACTATATCTCGTGAACTC
Source organism: Perithous albicinctus (assembly GCA_964016905.1). Classification (NCBI taxonomy): domain Eukaryota; kingdom Metazoa; phylum Arthropoda; class Insecta; order Hymenoptera; family Ichneumonidae; genus Perithous; species Perithous albicinctus. The sequence goes on along the minus strand of OZ024691.1, from coordinate 24,665,213 downwards.
GTTTCCCGAAGTCGTTAACGTATAACGATCGGTTCGAACGAATTCGCGACGACCACTCGACTCCCCATTCTTGAGCTTGCTCTTACTTAATTTCTTCCACTTCGGAAAGTGTCGCACCGAATATCTCGATTGGAACGAGAATTGCAATCGTGGGATGTTTTATTTCCCCCTTTGATTCTTCACCGCCAAGGCTACTGATACTCAGCAGTATTTCCATTTTTTAAATACCTTAACCCTTCATTGAGTTAAAGTGAAGGGCAGCTCGACGATTAATAAAACTTTCTGAAAATCTAATGTGTATTGGTATTTCACAATAAAATACACACTAACAGACTAAACATATGAGTTTTGGATCCACATGGAGGAAGCATTATTTTGTCGTGAAACTTGTTCATCAATCTTAGCAATAATTTTCAAAAGAATTGAAACATCTGCTTAGATTTGAGCAATTTGAATTTTTTATATTTCAACCGCTTCTACTTTCGAAACACAAAACGGACTAAAACTTCAGACACGTGCGGAATAACATAATGAGATATTTTGTACCAAATTTGGTGAATATTGTCAACGTGGTCTGAATTTTATATAATTTATTTTTTCAAAAAGGTTCTGAAGAGTGAGCAAGAAATTATATACAACATAATTTTTTTGTCAGGATTCTGCAGAAAAAGAAAGTTATACAAATTTGACAAAAAAAAATCAGTTATAATCCGGTCGAAGATGATGAAGCTGACAAGTGGATAATTAAAAAAAATTAGTTACTAATTAGTTTAGGAACAGTAGCTACGAATTGTACTCGTACACTGATCCGATCAATCGGTTCAAAGGCTGAATAATAATCGGTCATAGTTAATACGCTCAAAGGAACAGCTTTACCTATCGAACAAAACTGTGTAATAATCCAACATTGCCGCTACCTTATCACCTGATGAAACTACAAGCTTAATCCTCTTTTGAATACAAAGGATTAAAGTTAACTTCAGCATCAGTAGAGATCGTCGTAGGATACCGCGGAGTTAAAAACACCATCATCAGGGTTTAAGCTTTCACTGCTGTATTAAATAGAGAAGGGCAAAACAGCGAGTAAGCTACTTATGAGTAAAAATCTGGTAGATATTATACAGCCAACACTCCAATGTGTATTGCATAAATGTACGAAGCTAGCTGCACAAAATTCAGCCATTCTCTCGACTCGGTGACCAACAGCGTTGTTAGAGCTGCATATTAACATGAAGCTCAAGAGTATAACTTCGCCAACCAATTCTGGAAAGCAAAAGAAGAACTTGAGCTTTTTGCAAGATAAGCTGTGACTGTGGCCGTGGCTATACAGAAACTTCTGCTTTTCTTCTGCAAATGCACACGGACAGATTCTCTGAATCCGGGAATAAATTCGCGGGCTCCACCTATATCCATTGCATTCTTTTCATCTCTGACCCTAAAGAAACTCGTATATTTTTCAATGTTATTCAGTTAAAATTATGCTTACATTTTTGTACTTTTAACAAAAATATTTTGTAACTATTTGCCAAAAAAAAAGAAAAAAAATGCTATCTTTTCCTGTTATATACGTTTGGTCAAATTTATTTGAAAAATTGCAAATTTGAAATACTTTTTCGTAATGTTTGTAGAATTTAGAGAAAAAAGCGTCTCAATGCCAAGTAATAAACAAAATTTAAGTGAGAATCTCCTTATTACACTGTTGTAAAAATCTGACTAAGTAGTAATTACCCGTTGTAGTCAGACTGAAATTATTTTGTTTACATCTGACAGAAAAACAACTGGTTTCTCGTACATATGGAAACCTGCATTTTCAAGTTCCATTCCATCGTCATTTATTTATTACGAAAATAAATGGTTCTAAATTGTTGAGGTAGCTGGCGGATAACTTTAGCGCTCTCGCTTATGTGAATTTGACACTGAGAAAAGTATTTCTCTTCAGTACCATATTCCAGTCAACACTGGTTACGGTCTTTTCGATGAATAGACGTTTATTGTCTTTACTTTGAAGATATTACCTAAAATATGCTGTAACACAGAATTTCACTGAGCAACACATGAAACGATTTCATCTCATGCCTGCAACTGTATGAGTATAAACACAGGATCGTTACAAAGCGCAGTGTTCTGCAAACAAGAGCATCCTCACGGAGCATTATCGCATATCTGTATTTGAATTAAATCGTTTGTTTGCATCAGCCATCCCAACATCGTCGGAATTCCCGTTGTTGAGCACTTCTCGCGTTGAGGAGTTGCAACCCTCGCGGCTATGGTGTGCCGTATGACACTTGAATTTTCGTCGGAGTGTGCAGTAACGTGATAATTGGCTCTGCAAGGACGAACGTGAAGCGGCACGTGAAAGAGCACCTTATTAAACCAAGCGTTCGAGAATTTACATATTTAAATTTGCATTCCCATGCTGTGAATACCCTAGAAACTCTATATAGACCATTTCCCGGTTCCGCAGGGTAGTTTGCAATCGTATTCTCGCGACTTAAGTTTCAAGCGAGGTTTGTTCACGATTATTGAAGTAGATACCTAGCTTACGCCTCCAGACAATAAGACCACTCGTGAGCTTCGTCGATATTTAACGAGGATCGATGAACCGAATTTGGTGCTTAATTTTAGACCAACGTAGAACTTTCACGAGTTCGGCGCGAGTTGTCTCAGGAAGCCACAAATGTACCAAGGAAACACTGGGTGTTACATGCGTGACACATGCATAAGCGCCCACCAACCCTCTGTAACCATCGCTATATATAGTATAGTCAGTGTCATAGGAAGTCAACCGTAGCATCCGTGTCAGCGACAACAGGCTCCCGCGAACTTCGCCCACCTGTCCTGATAATGTCGGTTAATATCATGTAAATTGTAATTAATATTCATGGGCTTAATTCCGGCGCCGTGCCGGTGGTCCGCCTGGCATGCCACCTCGCTCTCTGCCGCAAAACTTTCAGACCCGAAATTTACGATCACACGGGGGCAAAACATATATTTCAAACGTAGAAGCAACCAACAACACTTACACGCATGTAGACTACGTAACATGTGCATGTAGCAGGGTTGTTACGCATTTACACTGTACCGGAGATCATGGTGTGTTGTTTCAGGGAAGAGAGCAATGAAGCTGAATGTAAAAGCAGCGATATTTTTCAGACAACTGCAGTACTAAATTAAATACTTCGCGTGTTTCGAGTTTCTTTTTTGTACATCCATTGGCATGTACGGTATGAAAAAATAAATAATGAAGTCTGTATACGGCCGGTGGGCATTTAGATTTTTTAGAGGCTATTGATTTGCGTTCTCTAACGGGGAATGTACTTTATAATTTTTATCTGCACGCGTCAGAATTATTATGGTATACACAGTAGTTATACGTTTGTAATAATTCTAATATGTACCCGTAGAAATTACGATTTACATAATAAAATTGGCACAAACTATGTGCTCACGGTAGTGGAATAAAGCCCACAGTTATTACAGTAACTGATCCAAATTATTCTGTTGGCAATCTGAATTATTTCTGATAATTTTTCTGTGTGCAGCAAGATACAGTGTTACAATATTCTAATTAATAGTAATAAAGAACAATTTGCATTGAAGCATTATCATTAACCTTATGAAACATTAATAACGATGGATTTCCAAAGACATAAGCAGATATATGAAAACTTACATAGAGGTATCTTTTGTGAGATTGTTCAGAAGAATTATAATCTGTAAAAAAATACTGATTTTTTACACCAAGACTCAGTCCGTTTCTTGGAACACGCTCTACGAATATACAACATAAATATTTCGTACTGTTGATCGTATGAATATTACAGCATTTTTTTTTATAAGTATTTTTCCCCCGGATAAACGGTGGGATTAAAAGTTTCATTTTTATATGATCAACACTATAAAAAATCTACGTGGTGAATTCATAGAGCAACTTTTAGGAAATAGAATGAGTCGAGATGCAATAAAATTGGTAAAAAATGGTAGACCGTTCGTTAAAAAAAAACTCAACGAAACAAAAATGTGCATTGTTTATTTTATGATTTTGCAACGCTAATGATTTTAATGTTTCTTTAGATTATACCTACACTACAATACAAATTGTTTCCCACTACGGCGAATTGAAGCACTAAACTTGATATAAGTCATTGTGAAAGTTTAGTACTTACGTGACTAGTGGGAAGTGCTGTAGCAACCTTAATAACATATCATTACACAGAAATCTAGGAGAATTATGTGTCGAATCCGAAATGAAACAAGGGTACAAGCACGCTTCTTTTCTTCACAAAAAATACAGTTGACTCTGCATTTTAGTGATCGCTTACAACATATTAGGTACAAACCCAACTTGTATAAAGTAAAGATAAAGAACGTACCATTGATCGCGTGGATCTGGAAGAGTCCTGTGCACGGAAATAAGATCACTAGCGTATTGATTGAACGCGTTATTGAGCCATCCATCATCGAGGAGTTTCTTCGTTTCAGCTGTAAGATTCGCGGGAATGATGACAGGTCTTCCCATTTCGCCGGGTGCTGCAGCATCCTGTTCTCTTGGTGCAGCAAGAACTCCACCACCTTAAAAAACAATACAATCATCACATTATTTTTCTTCACCTTAAAGTCATCGACGAAAAAAAAAATTAATATCCAAAGAACTTCTTGACGTACCTTGTTCAGGCCCAGCCTGATTAATCTTCGGTTTGCTCTGACCATTTCCAGGCGTTTCTCGTCTAAGAGCCAAAGCCGGTGGTACGAAACCATTAGCTACTTGAGGCGCAGCAGCAATGCCGGAGGGTGCCAAACCAGCTTGCACGTCGACAGCGCTTCCGCGATCCTCCGTGTAAAGTAGAAAGCATACGGTGACCCAAACAGCAGCAGCCAACACTGCGACCTTCAGCCACAGCGACCTTCTTCGTGGAAAACCCATAATCATACTGATGCGACTACCGCGACGTTTCGCCGCAACAGGTTAAGGTGAACGATCGCCAGGAATGACGTAAATATTTCGATTGTCGCTTTGCCGTTACGCGGTTTGAGGGACACGCGAAAACTCTGCGTTACCTCAACAACATTTTTTTATTCAACTTGCAGCTTCTTCAAGGATTCTGTTTTCTTTCCTTTTAAGTTAACGCGATTTTATGTCCGTATCAGAACATTTGAGTTATCAATCCATGGGTGATATGAATCCCAAAAAAAAAAGGTATTGTTCTCGGACTCTCGCTGGCAGTTTAGCCGGATATGTCGATTATCACATTAATAAATGTGGTCCAAGTGTCGTTTCGACAAATATCTAAGCTCAACGATTCTTTGTGTGGTATCTTAACACAACTGCTTTCTCTTAGTTTAGTTGTGGAAGACCATCTTCACAAGATGTGTGTAAAATGATATGGAATGATCTTTATCAATTGGATACCTTCTCGCTTGATCGATATGTGTCACTTTCCGTCAGATCTTCGATTCTTTTCTCTGCTCAACGCTTACGAAGTTTCTGCAACAGAAAAGGAAAAAAAGAACATGAATTATACGGGAAAAAATCTGGTATCGCATGAAGGATTTAAGCAAAACATTGACATCCGCCACGGGAACTGCAGTGATCGTGTTTTATCCTGTTTTATCACTTTGTCAGGGATTATATGAACGCGAGATGGGCCTCACCGTTCGTATCTTTCGCTGTGTTTCGGCCGGCTGAATACTCATTACAGTTCGTCGCCCTGTGGGCACGCGAAAGGTAGAATTTTAATGACGATCGATCGTACTTGCTCCCTCCCAACTAAATGAATATGGAGAAATGCACGAGGCTTCAACTATGCGCGGTGCTGGATTTAACGGTATACTAGTTGGCTATGCATTGACGAACGCTATGCTCGAGGGTATCTAAAATGATTTTGTGATAGCCTCGTCGCGCTAGATAATGCATGGTTTACGCGGTACAATTGTCGACCAGTCAGTGATGTCATCGTAAATTTATTGGAATCGTGATTGCACGGAAATTTCAATACAAGCTAAGCTGATTATTCATTTAAAAATAAAAAATGAAGTCATTTTATAACTTAGTAAATTTATGCACTGCATCAGTAGAAACGGTTTCTATCGAATTTGTAAAACAAGTTTTTTCAGTAACTCATTACCTTCTTTGTATTATTATTATTATTACTCAAAATCAATCTTTTGGTTAGGAATGCGAATGTGTAATGCGTCCTGAAAGCAACATTCAGGCACTTAATTTACCAACATAATCTGTATAGTGTTATGACCTCATGTTAATGTGTGGAATAAGTACTTAAAATTAGTGAAGTAGTAGACGCGCCGTCTACTTTAACAGACCAATAAAGGACTTGAAATGTTCATGAGTGAATTTTGTGTCGCCGCAGTGGTAGGAGTTGAGTGCTAATGAGAGGAAAGTGCATTAACATGTATGGTCGTGGACACAAGATATATATTCATACCTACAGTATGCAAGAACCGTACTCAATGTATTGGGACCAACATTACACAACTCGCCAACTTTGACCACTTTGCGCTTGTCTATTACAACCAAAAGCCGGAAGTTTGTCTAGGGTAAAATGATAGAGGTTTCATAATAACCAAAGGAAAATCCTTCGCGTGGTATAGATATTAATAATACGTGTTGCATACTCGTATATAACGATGTATAAATACCGCAGTAGAGCAATATAGAGCAATATATCTCGCTTATTTTCTTCACTATTATCCCCACACTGTATTCCCAGCAGTCGCCTTAACCGCAAGTATCGAAGAAAAATTCAATCGTCTCTTACAAAAGACTCTCTTCTGCGTAAGTGTTTTGTTGAGTACTCACCGAAGGTACTTTTACAAAGAGGTCAGAAACGTTGACTTGGTGGATACTCGTCGAGGAATAGAATCTGAAAAGTCTCTCCGATTCAGTGAGCGAGAGAGAGATAGAGAGGGACGAGTCAGTTGAAAGAACGAAACGCGGTGCGGAAAAGAGAAGCGCCTCTGTAGACCAAGTAAAATCCCATCTGTTGGCAAAACACACGTATGCGGTCTATGTGGCTTTGCGCGAAGCACTCTAATCGTGAAAAGGATTGAGGTAAAGCCTTCCCTGGAAGTGGAGAACGCGTCGACTCCGAGTAACTGCGCCACCAAACCTGTACGTACGTACGTACGTACGTACATTTGTGTTTATAGCGGAAAGCATATAGGACGTACATATACGAGTACCTTCGCAGCGGAGCATTAACGTACCCACTCGAGGCCTTCGTGGTGAATTGCCAAAGCTAAACGTCCGCTTGGAACTCTCTCCAATCCTGGCGGCTGCCGCTGCTATGTTGCTCTTGGTTTTAGAGAAATGCAGTTCGGGGGTAAACTACCCTTTAGCAATGCTCCACAGTGCCCACCACCTGCTATCCCTCGTAGAACCGCCACCAGTAGCATCGCGCAAATTCAGTGACTGCAAGCGTAACTTCCGCCAGAAGTGCTCTTCTAACGCTATCTTGCGCTGTTTCACACGCGTTATAGCACACAATATAGCATAATATATCGCTGCGTTTTAGTAACAGTCTCGCACCGTCCGTCCGAAGGTTTCCATTTTCCGGATGGTGGAGACCGCACACAAAGCCATGTGTCCTCAGAAGTGTCCTGTCTCCGGTGCATCTATGTTTTCTAGAGTTTCTGCAGGAAAGGCCGGGGCTTGTTGGTTCAGGAGCAAGTTAAGCTCAGACCGTTTACTCTTTTGCACCACGGTGGGCACCTACGGAGTCCCATCTTGTTTCATTTGATTTTTTATAAATTTTTTTTTCGGGATTTCCATGTCAGTATAATCAAAATGTTCTAAAATGTCGACAAAACCGGTTTAGGAAAAATTTACGGATGCATGTGTGAGCTACGCAACCGAATCAACTCAAACTTTCGTGCCGCATGCAGTCCAATGTTTCTTCGCTATACATTTTATAAAAATCGGTTGAAATACTTTGATTTTATGGGACTTTTAAGGTTTTGAAAAATGTTTGTTATCACTCGAATATTTTTCCAGCTATCGGGCTAAAACTTTGACATAAAATATTATCGCGGTGATGCAACCTTTGATATCGCTCTTGAAAAAAATCATTTGGTAAAATATCTCGCATTTTCCATATAAGTATTGTTGTTAGGTTTTTCGTTCTCTGGTTGGCTGTCGGGTTGTCTGCATCCCGTTGCTAATCAACGAGCAGTTTTAGCCGTGTTATTGTATTTATTATATTTCCAGAGAAAGAAAAATCATTTTTCGCGTTTTTCTCGCCGAATTTTCTATTTTTCGAGCGAACAACGGCGCTTTTCGAAATCAGCGGGAAATTTCCCATCGGATAGGGGTTTCAAAGTTTATGAAATCGAAAATTTTTTTTTCGCGAAAAACGCAAGGGGTGGGTATGGAAAAATTTGCAATTTCTGAGGTTCCGGCTTTAAAATTCTGTGAAAAATTCAGAAATCATGGTATCGCGTTCCGCCTTGCGGCATTCTCTTCGTTATTGAGTCTTCTATCGAACGAAAGAAGAAAATCGAGGTTCGGTCGATCGAACAAAAAGTAATCTCAATTTTAGTGAAGTGACGAAAATTCGCGAAAAGTGCGGAAACACTTTATTTAAAAAAATTTTTTTTAACATCTTATTTCCATGTATTTTTGCCCGTACACAACGAATTCACCATTAGTTTTTTTCTAAACACAATACTTTTCACGAAAAAAAATTAAAAACTTGATTATTTTCGATGTTTTTAGTTACGTTTTTCGCGTTTTTCTCACTGAGCTTTCTATTTTTCGAGCGAACAACCGTGTTTTTCGGAATCAGCGGGAAATTTCCCATCGGATAGGGGTTTCAAACTTTATGAAATCGAAAATTTTTTTTTTGCGAAAAACGCAAGGGGTATGTATGTATGGAAAATTTTGCGATTTCTGAGGTTCCGGCTTTAAAATTCTGTGAAAAATTAAGAAATCATGGTATCGCGTTCCGCCTTGCGGCATTCTCTTCGTTATTGAGTTTTCTATCGAACGCAAGAAGAAAATCGAGGTTCGATCTATCGAACAAAAAGTAATCTCAATTTTAGTGAAGTGACGAAAATTCGCGAAAAGTGCGGAAACACTTTATTTTTTTTTATTTTTTTTAACATCTTATTTCGATGTATTTTTGCCCGTACACAACGAATTCACCATTAGTTTTTTTCTAAACACAATACTTTTCACGAAAAAAAATTAAAAACTTGATTATTTTCGATGTTTTTAGTTAAGTTTTTCGCGTTTTTCTCACTGAGCTTTCTATTTTTCGAGCGAACAACCGTGTTTTTCGGAATCAGCGGGAAATTTCCGATCGGATAGGGGTTTCAAACTTTATGAAATCGAAAATTTTTTTTTTGCGAAAAACGCAAGGGGTATGTATGGAAAAATTTGCGATTTCTGAGGTTCCGGCTTTAAAATTCTGTGAAAAATTAAGAAATCATGGTATCGCGTTCCGCCTTGCGGCATTCTCTTCGTTATTGAGTTTTCTATCGAACGCAAAAAGAAAATCGAGGTTCGATCTATCGAACAAAAAGTAATCTCAATTTTAGTGAAGTGACGAAAATTCGCGAAAAGTGCGGAAACACTTTATTTTTTTTAATTTTTTTTAACATCTTATTTCGATGTATTTTTGCCCGTACACAACGAATTCACCATTAGTTTTTTTCTAAACACAATAGTTTTCACGAAAAAAATTAAAAACTTGATTATTTTCGATGTTTTTATTTACGTTTTTCGCGTTTTTCTCACTGAGTTTTCTATTTTTCGAGCGAATAACCGTGTTTTTCGGAATCAGCGGGAAATTTCCCATCGGATAGGGGTTTCAAAGTTTATGAAATCGAAAATTTTTTTTTCGCGAAAAACGCAAGGGGTATGTATGGAAAAATTTGCGATTTCTGAGGTTCCGGCTTTAAAATTCTGTGAAAAATTCAGAAATCATGGTATCGCGTTCCGCCTTGCGGCATTCTCTTCGTTATTGAGTTTTCTATCGAACGCAAGAAGAAAATCGAGGTTCGATCTATCGAACAAAAAGTAATCTCAATTTTAGTGAAGTGACGAAAATTCGCGAAAAGTGCGGAAACACTTTATTTTTTTTTATTTTTTTTAACATCTTATTTCGATGTATTTTTGCCCGTACACAACGAATTCACCATTAGTTTTTTTCTAAACACAATAGTTTTCACGAAAAAAATTAAAAACTTGATTATTTTCGATGTTTTTATTTACGTTTTTCGCGTTTTTCTCGCCGAATTTTCTATTTTTCGAACGAACAACGGTGTTTTTCGAAATCAGCGGGAAATTTCCCATCGGATAGGGGTTTCAAAGTTTATGAAATCGAAAATTTTTTTTTCGCGAAAAACGCAAGGGGTATGTATGGAAAAATTTGCGATTTCTGAGGTTCCGGCTTTAAAATTCTGTGAAAAATTCAGAAATCATGGTATCGCGTTCCGCCTTGCGGCATTCTCTTCGTTATTGAGTTTTCTATCGAACGAAAGAAGAAATTCGGGTAAAAGAAAAAGATGATAAAATCGACGCAGAGAAGTTGAATTCATAGCCGAAATCTAAGATCAGTGCGTACCCGAATTGTACAGTAATGATACGTTTTAGACCATTTGTGCTATAAGGCAAAATTATTCTTTTTACTGCTTTTGATGAGAATGTAACTGACGATAATGCAGGCCTTCAAATAAAGTTCAAGTATTACTACGTAACTGATATAGCTTCATCAAAATATGCTACCACACCTTTGGTTCGTCACCCTTTTGACTCGCCACGCCATATTTACCGAATTCGTGGATAACATCTGCGTTGCGTGTCCATCACGTTTATTCAGGTTAAGTTCTATTTCCGTGTCTTTACGGGTGGGCTTTTACCTTACTCATTTATCCGAACGAAGCCAAAGCGCTACCAGCAACAGTGAAGCATTAGTGCCTATATTTCGTCTCTTTGGAGTTCACCGTGCTGTAAACACTACTGGCAGATCACGCGTTCTCGATAAAACGAAGAAAACATCGCTGATGTTGATCCAATCGTGTCGCATGTAACTGCAGCGCGAAGCATGGAGGGAACAAAAAATTATACAGAAATACCGACATACGAAAGTCATATATTTTCAAGTTTATTTTTGGGTTTGACCAGCCCTGGCCCAACGATAGCAGAGAGATGTGACAGCTGTCAGTGCGAGGCAAATCTCTCAACCTGACGCGGAATTTTCGTTATGATTAAATTCATATCTCTGGGACATAGCGGATCCTCCAGTGCTACTCGAACCTCGGATTGTCGACAAACCGCACTATTTTTTCATTAGCCAGCATAGGAAGAGTGGAATAAAGAAAAAAGAAGCGAAAAAGGAATGTAGATTTCCCGGTTTTATTTTTAGCGGTAGCATATGTCGTTAATGCGTCCGAACTAAAGCTTTCTTCGTTGAGGCTCATTTTTCCAGAATTATGGATGTTAGTACTAGTACTTGACGGGTAAATACGAGAGTTAAAGTGGGAGATGCTCGGATGATATTTATACAGGGAAGGATTGATTTTCTTCAGCAGTTGAATTCAAACGGCTTTAAGAAAGATCCTTTGAGTACCTACTACTTTTCGTATCGACTTCTGAAAGGATGGTGCAACGAGATTTATCGATTTAGTAACAAAAAAAAGTATCGAAATGCGATCATGCCGTCGTTTTATTTGTGCTGAGATGGTACGATGGAAAAATCCTCCGACAAAATATCCCATGTTAAAGTGTCAAAAGTTGTTATCCTGTAAATAAAATATAATAGTAAGAAGATCCCGTCATAAAAGTATACTTCTAGGATAATAAATAACCTCGAAAAATTCGGCTAAAATGTGTTGGCTCGAGAAAGACAGTCTGTGGTAGCGTCTCGAAGTAAATATACTTGTCTCGAGATGCTACCGCGTCTCTTGATACCGCAGGATTGTAAATAACGTCTGTCTATATATAGACAGATGTCATTTACCTGTGATTAAATGGGCGATTGAATATAGTGATAAAAATATATAAAACCCTTTCTGGTATCAATATAAGAAATGTATATTTAGGAATTAAAATTGATGATATTTGTGGAATATTTTCCTCGAAATTAGTCGTGCATTTTTTTTGTTAACCCTACATAGCGGAACAAAAAACTAATCATCATTACATTTTTTGCATAATTTAGAGAAAAAATAAAATGCTCAGCATCATCCCTCTCATGCCTCTCTTTTGGTACTCGTAAACTGCATTTTTATGAGCATTTAATTTTTTATTCAGTGAACTCGATTCGTCTTCATTAACGTCACATTCGCTTTTAAAACGGATACACTCATCAAACGATGGTTCTGACACTTTACGTGACAAACTGCACGTGTCTAAATATTTTCTGTTTGCTGGTCATATAAATCACATAAATGCGAATTTTTCTGTATTCTGAGTTGTAAGCCTCTGACTAAATACCTGAAATAAAGCTTTCTTGTGAGAGACCCGTGGTCCCAGAATTATGTATGTTTACGGTAATACTCGACAATGAATTATACGAGACCGAAAGTAGGAGATGCTCGGATGCCGTTTGCATAGTGAAGGATTTTCAGATCTGTTGGAGCTGTTGGACGGTTGAGAGAGTGACGTGGTGAGCCAGGGTGAAATAGGAGCAACCACAGGACGAGATAGAAAAGGTTTACTGTACAGAGATGGCGAGATTGGAAAAACAATTAGAAGAGAGACGCAGACTGAGGACGATTGTCGGGTAGCAGTAGCGGTACCAGCAGCAGCGTCATAAAATATATGAAGAGAAGAAATAAACGACGAGTCGCGTGAGCACGGTGGACGATTCTAATTTTCTTTTTTTTTTTCCCACTCGTTCTATTTTATATTCTCGCTACTCTGAGCATTTTTTTTCCACTCTCGTGCACTCTCTGCTATTTTTAGTACCAGCTTTCTGCTTTTTTATTTTCATTCTTCCGCCTCTGCTTCCATTTCTTGCCGTCTTTACTCTTCTCTCTTTTTAGTCTCTCCTAATTCGACTCAAGACGAAAACCGCCAACTGAAAGACAATATTATTTCTACAGAAACGGGGCGACATTTTTCCTTCTCGAGTGCCTCCGTTTCGTTTTCCTTTAACGACGTCTCGAGTATTCGATCTTGAGCTTCTGCAATTTGAGTCCTTTTCACTGCTACGACGAAAAAAAATGGTCCTTTAACAACACTGCTTAGCGACTTTGCTAAGGAAAAAACCAATAAGCGACTGTTTCTTCTCAAATTGGCCAATCATAATAAAAAGATTGGGCGGAATGAAATGTTTGAAAATTATGAAGAAAATCTAGTACATTTGCATTTTTTGCCCTTATGTATGTGTGGCGTATATGCAGGGCTCTGAAAATTTTATGACTTATAACGCGAAAACCATTCAAGTGATTGAGCTCAAATTTGGCGCAAAAGTAAAGTAGTTGCTGCGCTTTGACTATTATGATTTTTTAATAAATGCAGGCATTTAGATTTTACGTCTTTTCAAATTTAAAAAAAGGGCGTGGTTGCTCTAAATTTCGTGAAATGTTGGCTGTTGTAAAAAAAAATAGTTTGCTACATCAGATTGAAACCGCAACGAAACAAAACGAAAAGTCTTCGATATCATTATTATGAATTCCCATTCGCATCGTCTGCATATTCTACTACAGTTTCAATACCCATGAAATATGATCGTTTTTTTTTTTTCTATTTCCATATTTCTCGAAAGCGTGATCGTCCGTTGTGCGACAGATGCGAAGCTTGTTTTTTAAAACATAGCAATCGATACCAAGTGGAAGAGAGCTTTCAGAAATGTAAGTGAAAAGCTTTTAGATTCCAGTGTATGGGATATGTAGGATATGGTGGATAAGTACTCAATGGCGATGGAGTGTCAAACGTCATTCGACTTGGAAGCCAGGAGTTATAGAAACTGTAGAAACGAACGTATAAAAGCGTTTCATTGGACTTGTCGTATAGCAACAGCACGCGGAAGACGAGCATTAAGCTCGGACAATGGTAAGGACCAGCAACCTCATAGAGGGAAAGACGAGGCAATAGAGCGTTAACATGGTGACCGCTAATGGAGTAATGGACATTCCAGGGGAACAGAGGGGCAGACCTGGCATCGCCCCCGTTGTTACTGGACTCTGGCCAAATAAGTACCCAACTAATGGTATACATATACCAACATCCCGAGTTTCATACTCTTTACAACTCTTGAGGAGTGAGATAGAAAAACGTGGCATAAGAAATATGAGAGGTGAAGGCAGAAAAAAAGCTACGTACAGCAAAAACAAGATCTTAAGAATGTTTAGCAGATAATTTAATATCGAAAGAAAAAAAGACGACCACTTGAGCCAAATTATAGAAAATTTTCGTGCAGTGATATGTGCATAAAATTTAATTATTCAAGACTTCGTAATAGATTAAACGCAATATTAGCGTGGTATGAATAAAATATCAATTAACTTAACATAAGAGATTGCTTTAAATTACACACTGTTCGCAGATACGGCCTTAAAAATGAATTATAATGCTGCGGTTATTGAGTCCATACTGACAACCGATGTCAATGGCCGGTAATGGTATCAATTTACATTATAACCTCAGAAGTTTGACGACATTTTACTTGAAAGTAGGTGAATGAAATTGGCTTACGTTTATGGATCTTACTTGTGCCTCCATCCTTCATTGGCTGTTAACAATTTAGGCATCTTTGACTTTATATCACGAATGTAAATGCATTAAAAGTTTTGACGCGGGTCCAAGAATTTTTTTTTTTTTTATGCGATTCAATTCTTTAGATAGTTGACATTGAATTACTCCCGCGAGTGTTGAATACACTCGTTTTTGTGAATTTAATACTGTAAAAAGTATTACTATTAATAACAATATTAATACAAATATTGGTAAAATGAATAATGTAATAAAATAAATTAAACTCGATAGATTATTATAATTACCAGAAAATATTCGGTTCCCAAGAGTTGATAAATCACGAAATCAAATTAGCTCGGACAAAGTTCGGAACCGAATTGACCTTTAATATAGTCGTCGGTGTGGCTGTCGGAATTCCCGACGGGAATCGAAAGAATAAATAACTGAGCTATCGCAAGAACGAAGTTCGGGGTAATTTCGTGAAGGATTAATTGAGTGACGTATTCGCGAAGGGCAATTACAGGCACCAGAGGCAGCACGAGCGGGCCATAAGACGCGCGCCCAGCAGCAGGCTAACGTCGTGTTCGATAAGTAATGCTCGGCTATCACGACTTGCCCAAGGGGGCTGCTCCACGGCCTCCTAAAATCAGCAGAGCAGAACAACCTTCGCTGGTGTCAGAGCGTGCCGCGTAAATCTTACTCTCTGCTTTCTCACCTATACTACAACTACAACACCTCTGTACAACGTACCCAGACGATGAACGGTATTGTGTTAAAGCAATGTGGAAGATCCATGTCCGTCATAAGAAAACGATTAAGATTTCAGAAAAAAAAGGTTTGAGTATGAAAAATTGAAAGTCGTAGATCCTAAAAGCTTTACTTACGTTCAAATATAAATCCTATTTATTTTCAAATATCTCAATCTTTGAAAACAGAAAGGAGACACAGAAACGTCAGCATTTACATTGATTCAAATTAATGGCAAAAATGGATAGTTTATGCTTTCAAGACTGTTATCTTTAGAGCATTGCACAAACATTGCACATGTTAGATATTCACAAATACCATCAAGGATTCCTTTTTGCACTATTAACTCAATGGTGCACTACCAAATTATTCCTACACACACGATAGTTACCCCAGTAAATATGTCAACTACATTGTCCAGTGCGCATTGTAATAGAGTGTACACTAATTTCTGTATGCGTGTCCACGTAGCGACTGAACAGGTACAACTGTTCAAACCGGCCATGAGGGTCATGAGGACAGTTCCCACGACCAACGTGTACACCAATAGGTTATTCCTTGTCCAACCCTCAAAACAAACATGGCCTTTAATGCTCTCAGCAAATCATCCATCAACATAGACCACTGTTAGTAACGCGCTCCATTGGATACATTTGCTTTGCCGCTAAATTAACGGTGTGGAATTAAAGAGAGAGATCCACCTGCATTCTTGCCGAGAACACTCGCGGTCACGATGGTCGGAAACTCCTGGGTAGAACGGAGAATCGGACAACCGCAGTCTGAGTCGGTTCCCGTTGAAGCTGCTGTTCCTGGCAGGGTTGCGCGCACCACCGCCTTCTCGGTAAAGGTTCTCGACCACAACTATTCCTACGTACCCGGACGGTCAGCGAGTCTCAGATTAGACACCCAAAACCGCTTAGAGGACTTCTATAGAATTCCGAATCAGTGCAAGGAGGAAACACGCGATAGACTCCACTATATTCTTCTTCCTATATTTGCGTATCCAGTACACAGCGTCACGGCTATGAAACTTAGACATACTCTTCAGTTAAAGTTCAACACCACAAAGGTCCCCCGGTGGCCGTACTGCGAGGACTCGGAAGACCGCAATCAATACGATACCATGGTGTCAAAGGTATTAATTGGGTTACTGGTACACTCTGCACACGACAATCCATTTTCAGAAGTTAATGTGGTCGTCTTACTATATGTTAGTTTGGATGAGATACGGAGTTTCATAAATTGAATTACGAATAAACTTCTATGTATCGACTGTATAGATTTCCCAGATTAAGTGGATTTATAGAAATTAAGCGAAATTCGTGATTGATTGGAATCACGCTGATTTATCGATTCTGCAGCGATTTCTGCAAGGATTTCCTATTATGTTTCATCGTCCGTTAAAATTTTCGTTCGAAATATTCGGTACGCCACATTTTTCAGTTTTTGGTGAAATCTTCATTATCTGACCTACAAGTTGCATTTTTTTAACAAAGCGCAAAGCTCCTGTCTTATTAATAGCTATACAATTTTATAGTTTATATTTGATACCTGATGGAAAATACATCTGCCTTAAGGCAGTCGGCACATCCTAAAAAATGAAGATATTTATTGATATTTTCGTAACGATCTTGCCCGATTCGTCACCAGTGGAAAATTTCTGATTTGTTGACCCTGAGAACATGATAACGTCAGAATTAAAAAACGCCAGATAAGACCTGTAACCCAAAGATACGTGTACAGCGGGAAGCGCGTCCCTAACTACTGTTCGAAGTGAATTAATAATTACGTTTACCTGCTATCTTTTTATATGGAACGTATAAAACATTGACTTGCGTCGAGGCAAAGTGATGAATTCTTTATATATCTGGCTTTGTACCCAAACATAGAGTTTCGCATAGTCAAACCGTGTACGAAAATTCGTCCTTGTGTAAATAGAGACCATGGGTTAGTTGTTCAGCCGGACCTTTGAATCGTCGTGGAAGCTCTATATCCCACAGCAGTTATGTTCCACGAAAGCAAAGTGTCGAGTGCTGAGCAAATCAAAAGTCATGAACGCATAGCGAAACGAGCCTCGACGCGAGAGACTCGAACCGGGTAGAACACGACGAAGGCGGAATATTTACAGAATTGGTCGAGAAACTCCAGATAGCAAAGCAGCGGGAATATTTGAGAGTCTCGTCGTCGCTTCAACGTTGGTTTGTCTCGTCGCGGTTAACTTTTCAGTGAAGGATCAAACACTCCTTGTGCACTTCTGCAGAGTTTCCCCGAGTGTTGTGCTACTGCTTAACAAGATTGTAGTTGAAACGTGAAAAGAAAGAAAAAAACAGGTAGCCGAATTGTAAAGTTATCATGCAGCCAGAACAACCGCACTTCTTTTTTCGCAACACTACGTACTTTTGAGAATTTTCCCTATTCACGGAGGACACGATGTCGTTCGAGAGATTTTTCGTGATATTTCTAGTAATTCAATATTGCCGGAGTGACGTTTTCTACCGAGCCGTTCAGAGGGAACAGAGAATTCAGATTCCCTTTTCACTTTTCCGTCGTTATATAAAGAGTCTTGACTTCAAGTTTCTTTTACGACGATAACAAAATAAAAAGCGGAATTAGACACACATTTATAGTTTGTGCTTTAAAAAAATAATATAGCAAGTCTGCTATTTGGCTGTTGATGTCACAAAGCAGACGGTAGTACCGAAAGTAAATTTAAAAAAAAATGGGTGAAAGGGAAAAGTAGCAATAAAAAGGTCTTTCCTCCGCGGAAAAACGAGACTTTTCTAGAGGTGGTTATATGCACGGACGTCCATTCGACGTGCGAACGACATGCCTCGGGTGTGTATACGCTTTTGCTTTTGTCCCATTGATATGAAATCTTGACAAAGCCATAGTGGATGCACCGTCGGTAAAATCGTCGAGAGGTGTTGATGAAGATCTTGACGTTCACACGAGTGAATGTCCATTCACGCAATTGCCAAGGCAATGCTTTTGCTTGGCAAACACTTGCTGTGGAGCAATATTACAGTGAGAACATTATGATGTTGAGCTCGCACTACGTCTGATTCGAGTAGCTTTCGAGCTTCCAGCGTTTCTTTATGAATTAATATTAGCTTTGCGTATCGTGAAACAGCAATGTGCGAATAAACGAGTATTTAGTATTTTCCGAGGCATTACATTATTTCTTGAGATATACATTAGAAAAAGAGTACTTCTCTATTATGGTATCTAAAGTCATAATAGAGGCTAATCATTATAGAACCCCATTTAAATGGGTATTTTTTGGGTTGCTGTTTAGTCTATTTTTCTACAGTTTAGTGCTAATTTTACGGGTTATTTCACAATAGAAGTGTATTAAAATGAATGTCTGAATCTGTTACCATTACCCAATTTCGTCCAATTAACTCAACCTCTGCATTTTTACATTATGAACTTATTTAGTACTATAAAGTAGCAGATATTCAATAGAAATATATAATGCGAACTCAGGTGCGGGAAGTTAGCCCCCCATTTTTCGAATATGCATATTCTGACGGTTGTTCTGTATTGTTCTACACTTGTTCTATAATGTTCCAAAAGAATAAATTTCTAAAGCGAACCCCATAACGGTAACCCAAAAAAAAGCCGTTTTTTGCCTGAGCCCCCCACTTTTGGAAAATCCAATTTTTCTCGGTTGTTCCAGGCTGTTCTAATTGTTCTAAATATTGTTCCAAATTAGTGTTGTCGTCGAACGCATAATACGCGCATCAGAACAAAAAAACATTTTTACAAGTTAGCCCCCCATTTTTCGAATATGCATGTTCTGATGGTTGATCTATGTTGTTCTTCACTTGTTCTATAATGTTCCATAAAAAGAAATTTCCAAAGCAAAACCCACAACAGTAAACAAAAAAATCGCCTTTTTTTTGCAACCTGGTACAGCTTAGAACAAAGTTGTTCCAGGTTGTTCTGATGAAATTGAATATTGTTCTATATTGTACTATCTTCAATTTCATCAGAACAACCTGGAACAAATTAGAACAATATAGAACAATCTCAAATTTCATCAGAACTACCTTGAACAACCTTGTTCTATATTGAACTAAGTTGTTCCAGGTTGTTCTGATGAAATTGAAGATAGTACAATATAGAACAATATTCAATTTCAATTTTCAAACTAGAACAATATAGAACACTTTAATTTTATCTGAACAACTTGGTACAAACTAGTACAATAAAGAGCCATATCCAATTTCATCAGAACAACTTGGAACAAACTAGAACAAGATAGAACAATCTCAGATTTCATCAGAACAACTTGGAACAAACTAGAACAAGATAGAACAATCTCAGATTTCATCAAAACAACGTAGTACAAATGATTACAGTATAGAACAATCTTCAATTTCATAAGAACAACCTATAACAACCTTGTTCTATATTGTAACAAGTTGTTCCAGGTTGTTCTGATGAAATTGAATATTGTTCTATATTGTACTAACTTCAATTTCATCAGAACAACCTGGAACAAACTAGAACAATACAGAACAATCTTCAATTTTATCAGAACAACTTGGAACAAGCTAGAACAAGATAGAACAATCTCAAATTTCATCAGAACAACCTGGAACAACTTAGTACAATATAGAACAAAGTTGATCTAGGTTGTTCTGATGAAATGGAATATCGTTCTATATTGTACTGTCTTCAATTTCACCAGGACAACCTGGAACAACTTAGTTCAATATAGAAGAAGGTTGTTCAGGGTAGTTCTGATGAAATTTGACATTGTTCTATCTTGTTCTAGTTTGTTCCAAGTTGTTCTGATAAAATTGAAGATTGTTCTGTATTGTTCTAGTTTGTTCCAGGTTGATCTGATAAAATTGAATATTGTTCTATATTGTTCTAGTTTGTTCCAGGTTGTTCTGATGAAATTGAAGATAGTACGATATAGAAAAATATTCAATTTCATCAGAACAACCTGGAACAACTTTGTTCTAAGTTGTACCAGGTTGTTCTGATGAAATTGAATATTGTTCTATATTGTACTATCTTAAATTTCATCAGAACAACTTGGAACAAATTAGAACAATATAGAACAATCTCAAATTTCATCAGAACAACCTAGAACAACTTTGTTCTATATTGTACTAAGTTGTTCCAGGTTGTTCTGATGAAATTTGAGATTATTCTATCTTGTTCTAGTTTGTTCCAAGTTGTTCTGATAAAATTGAAGATTGTTCTGTATTGTTCTAGTTTGTTCCAGGTTGTTCTGATGAAATTGAAGATAGTACGATATAGAAAAATATTCAATTTCATCAGAACAACCTGGAACAACTTTGTTCTAAGTTGTACCAGGTTGTTCTGATGAAATTGAATATTGTTCTATATTGTACTATCTTAAATTTCATCAGAACAACTTGGAACAAATTAGAACAATATAGAACAATCTCAAATTTCATCAGAACAACCTAGAACAACTTTGTTCTATATTGTACTAAGTTGTTCCAGGTTGTTCTGATGAAATTTGAGATTATTCTATCTTGTTCTAGTTTGTTCCAAGTTGTTCTGATAAAATTAAAGATTGTTCTGTATTGTTCTAGTTTGTTCCAGGTTGTTCTGATGAAATTGAAGTTTGTAGAATATAAAAGAATATTCAATTCCATCAGAACAACCTTGAACAACTTAGTTCAATATAGAACAAAGTTGTTCTAGGTTGTTCTGATGAAATTGAAGATTGTTCTATACTGTACTCGTTTGTACTAAGTTGTTCTGATGAAATCTGAGATTGTTCTATCTTGTTCTAGTTTGTTCCAAGTTGTTCTGATGAAATTGGATATGGTTCTATATTGTACTAGTTTGTACCAAGTTGTTCTGATAAAATTGAAGATAGTTCTGTATTGTTCTAGTTTGTTCCAGGTTGTTCTGATGAAATTGGATATGGTTCTATATTGTTCTAGTTTGTTCCAGGTTGTTCTGATTAAATTGAAGATTGTACAATATAGAACAATATTAAATTCCATCAGAACAACCTGGAAAAACCTTGTTCTCTATTGTACTAAGTTGTTCTAAGTTATTCTGCTGAAATTGAATATTGTTCTTGTTTGTTCCAAGTTGTTCCGGTGAAATTGAACATTGTTCTAGTTTGTTCCAGGTTGTTCTGATGAAATTGAAGATTGTACAATGTAATAGAACATTCAATCCCATCAGAACAACCTGGGACAACCTTGTTCTCCATTGTGCTAAGTTGTTCCAAGTTGTTCTGATAACATTGAATATTGTTCTATATTGTTCTAGTTTGTTCCAGGTTGTTCTGATGAAATTGAAGATAGTGCGATATAGAAAAATATTCAATTTCATTAGAACAACCTGGAACAACTTAGTACAATATAGAACAAAGTTGTTCTAGGTTGTTCTGATGAAATTGAAGATTGTTCTGTACTGTACTCGTTTGCACTAAGTTGTTCTGATGAGATAGAAAATTGTTCTGTATTGTTCTAGTTTGTTGCAGGTGGTTCTAATGAAATTGAATATTCTATATTGTTCTAGGTTATTCCCAGTTCTGATGAAATTGGAGATTGTTCTGTCTTGTTCTAGTTTGTTCCAAGTTGTTCTGATGAAATTGAATACTGTTCTATAATGTACTAGTTTGTTCGAAGTTTTTCTGATCAAATTGAAAACAGTTCTGCATGTTTCTAGTTTGTATCAAATTGTTGTGATGAAATTGAAGATTGTTCTATACTACACTGTTTGTACCAAGTGGTTTTGATGAAATTTAAAATTTATCCACATTCGCGAAACTGTTTTGTATGCGAAATTGTTGCACGCATTACAGAAGAATTCACGTTTTTGTCCTGCATCATCCATGGTCTGTCAATGATATCCATACCCATTTTAATTACCTTCCGCGTTTTTTATAGCGTACTAAGTAATAGCGATTGTCGATACATCTCAGTAGAACTCTCTTGGCATCGCATCGCTAGAAAAATGTTTTTTTGTTTTCATGCGCGTATTATGCGTTTGACAACAACACTAATTTCGAACAATGTTTAAAACAACTAGAACAGCCTGAGACAACCGAGAAAAATTGGACTTTCCAAAAGTGGCGGGCTCTGGCAAAAAACGGCGATTTTTTTGTTTCCTGTTGTGGGTTTCGCTTTAGAAATTTCTTTTTATGGAACATTATAGAACAAGTGAAGAAGAATATAGATCAACCATCAGAACATGTATATTCGAAACATGGGGGGCTAACTTGTAAAAATGTTTTTTTGTTCTGATGCGCGTATTATGCGTTTGACGACAACACTAATTTGGAACAATATTTAGAACAATTAGAACAGCCTGGAACAACCGAGAAAAATTGGATTTTTCAAAAGTGGGGGGCTCAGGCAAAAAACGGCTTTTTTTGGTTTACCGTTATGGAGTTCGCTTTAGAAATCTATTCTTTTGGAACATTATAGAACAAGAGTAGAACAATACAGAACAACCGTCAGAATATGCATATTCGAAAAATGGGGGGCTAACTTCCCGCACCTTGCGAACTCACAGATTATGTTACCAGGCAAGACAAATGCATTATTCATCTCATCAATTCATGAAGATCATGATTATGGCGCAAACCGAAATAACTTGCTAGAATAAATTGAAGTTTCATAAAGATTGTTTGAGCAGTATTGAATGACGTTTTATTATGCAGTAGCAAAAAAAGTTTCATTTTCCATTATATCTCAGATTGAAATGTCCACGGTATTGCCCCAACAATGTCACATTTGCCTACTTTAGGAGTATTCACTATCCAAACTAGGCCATTGGATCCAATCATTACTTTGGGTCGCTGTAATTAATAGGACGCAATCGTAAGATCACACTGTAAAAAAAAGCGGTATTGAATTTTTAATTAAAAGAATGAACCAATTGTTCATGCATTTCTTTCGTGTAAATTGTAACACCGCATTTGTAACAGTGTATATGAGTCTAGAAAACATTATCACAGTAACCCGAATCGAGTCGCAAATGAGAATGTCCCGCGAATTGAACGTGACAATGGATCTTTTATATCGTCAGCACTGTCTCTCATTGCAATAGGAATATTTTCGTTCGAAATGAAATGCATAGCATCTGGAAGGTACCTCAGGTGCAACGCGAATAGCGTGAAAATGTATATAACTGTAAGCAGTAGGTATATACATATAGGTGTCCGCTTGAGGACGACGCCGCGACCGAACCATCCTGTACGTCATCCTCGAGGGGAAACTTATGCATCGGTGAATGCATTGTACCGATTCGCTGGCAATGCGCTTGCAACCAGACGGGCCAGACTCTCGACCCATTTGTTAGATGAGAGGGGCGATTCGAAAAAGCTCTCGCTGCACACGCCCCACGAGTACCGACAATCCCGTACTCTATAAGTACCCTCTCATACCCTCGTCCCAAGCGTTATACTGCGAATGCAATGAAAATTGCGACTCCTCTAGCGATGCTAGTGTGAAACGCGCGTTGCGCATTCTATTCTGACACCGATTTTCAATGACACCGACATATCAATATAGTTGAACGAATGAGGTATGAAACAGATTATGAAATATATATATATATTTTTTTATTCAAAAGGGTTTCGTTTTATCCTCTTTGTAGAAAATTTAAAACAATCGTCAGAGTTATCGTCCTAATAAAAAAATTCACGCAACACACATACATATACAGAAATTTTTTCTACACCACTTTTCTCGACGTTTTACACCATTTTGAGTACTGGCATAAAAATCTCAACAATTTCTTTCATTGTTTTTTTTTTTTTTTTTTTTTTTTTTTTAATAAAGCATCTTTATTTAAAAAAACGAGGAAGCAAAATGAAATCAACTAGGTCACCTTTAAATTGGGAGACAGATCATCATCAAACTAACTTAAATCGCAGCAAACTCTGGAAAAGCCAGGCTATCGATAAGGCGGACAGCGGTAGCATCAAAGTATAGTAAAGCCGAATAAGTTTCACGTTCCACCAGGGATCGCATCGTCTCGCGAAACAATGGAGACTGCACCGAGCGAAGAGCCCCTTCGGAGACTCGAGAATCCTTGACTATTCTCGGGTATAATGAAGCGTCGGCGTCGGTGACGCGGCGAATTTGCATGGAAGAAGTGAGACTCCTCGAAATGACATGAGCTCTTTCATTTGTTAGACGAGACGTCAGATACAGGCCTCGTAGTATATAGAAAGGCGACGAAGACTCCGAGTTCCTTTAGTTCGATAGTCGTTTTCCCATAGGACAACGCGGTTTCCGTTTCAACGAATCAATCGGTTCTTCAATGTTACGATGGAACAATCGATCGTCACGGGATGTCTACCTTTTGCAATTAAGCGAACTCTCGACAAACCGAATCTCAGGAATTTGAAATTACTCATCTTCATCGCTGTTCGTTTCCTACCTAAAGAAAAGCGCCAGTGCTGCATTTGCAATGAGATAATTACAAAATTGACCATGTTTCAAGTTATAATAATGGCTCATTTATGTATTATCTGTCAAACAATATTATTGAAATAATACAAGCACTTATGTCATCTGATGATTGGAATCTGCATATATTTAAAGCTTATTGAAAAGAAATAGCATTTTTTTTTTCAAGGTTCTAGAATTTAATGTGAAAATACTTGTAATAGATTTGGGTTTAAAGTGTTTAATATTTGGCTAAAGAGTTTTAACGTTACGATTTTTCAGCTACAGAATAACGATTTATTCATCCGGTAATTATTCTTATGCATTTCCCGAGAAAATTGAGAAACCCTTTTTTTTAGCCAATTGCAGCCATTTTATTCCTTTCAACTGCCAGAATACTGTCTATTGCTTTGGACATTCTCTTCCACAAAACATTATATCCGTCTATAATAATTTTAATGACTTCAACATAGACTAACCTTTATGCAATAGGTTTGCCAGAGTGAATGTTTCGATATTCACGGGACAAAGTGCGAACAACACTATAAATCAGGTCGCGAAATTTTACGAATCATTGAAGCAGACCGAATACGCAATATAAACCGCGGGAGTGGTAACCAGAAAAATACATATTGTCGTGTCGCCAGACCACTTCAATCTTATCGTGTGACATGTTGGAGTATGGCATGTGCAAACAGGCCAATTTGCATTTTAAAACGACAAGGAAAACACATTTTACCATCTATTTGATGAGCGATGTCATTATCAACCTGTTTTATAAGAATAACAATCTTATCATTTTATTTTGAAGCATCAAAAAAAAAAAGTACCAAATAAATGGTTGTGGAGAAGCGATAACAAGTCGGGGCAGATTATGTCGTTTTTTATTTGGCTACTGATAAAAACAGAGTTTTCCAACTAATTATCTTTTCGGAGATTGCAATAACGTTAATTTTCTTTTTACACCAACCTCCTCTAATTAATCCTAATTCTGACGACAACAACTTGACATCCCATTTAAAAATATGAAAGTAAAAAAAAATTAGTATTACAAAAAAATGTTAAGGATAAAAAAATTAATAAATTCAGGGATCTTCGATTTGTCTGGAATGCTATAGTTATAAAGCAATAAAATATCTACCTAAGAGTTTACAATGCAATTTACCCGAACCAGTGTAACGAGAACAACGACGTCTTTCTTCCGCTGACATGAAACACTTGAAGAAATACGTACACAACAGTACCGATACTTGGATATATTTACATAGTAAATAGTCTCTTCACAATTCTATGAAACGTTCGGCATCAGACACAAAAACAAATAATACATTTGTTGCACTCGAAAAATATTAACGAATCGTTCGCGTTATAACGACGAGATACTAAGTTCTATAACTGAGAGAACGTTGTCTCTCGAGGACTCTCATCATGAAAGTATTTCCTCGACAGAGGAAAATACAAATAATGCCGATACTTCACACACAAGACAAAAAGTTCGTCAATTGGTATACCACGATCGACTACCGAGATTTATACGTAACCAACACAGTTCAACACGTAAATGGTGTACACTGGACGGAGAACGATCGCAAACTAATTACACGGTACCTTAACGTCACTGGTGAGCGGATAAGCTCATACCGCGCGATATCGTCTGGCATGAGCGATAATAACTCACTCCCGACCAAATCGGTCTGTCGATACCAGAACGCGTTATCGCGGTAGAATCTTTATATCTCGGACCTCGGAACAACTGGATCGATAAACCGTGAGTCTGATGCTCGCGCGACATATACATATATATATATATATGTATCGATGAATAGCGAACCAATACAAAGCGGTAATGTCATTTTGCCTAAATCTATCGGTTTTATCAAACATATTGAAATAAATTTCTAGCAGAATCAGAAATCGTGGGAAGTCGTTGAGTACTTCGCTGGATGTCGTTGTTGAACTGCATTCCATGACCAGATATAAAGTGTCGTCAGATCGTTCCGGAATATGATGCGATCAGAAGCAGTCGTCCAAGTTTAGCTCCATGCACTTCACTACCCAATCGGTATTCGATTTCCGATTCGCAACGATGCTTCCTTGGCTCATCCGGGCGGGAGGTCTCATTGCTCTTGAACAGTTATCGAGCTTGCTACTGCTGTTCGACGATATTTCTCTCTCACTCTCTCTCTCTTTCGAGTGTTGTTCACAAGACAAACTTTTTGAACAACTTCCTACGCCTACAAAGACGCATTGTTTCATGGAGCAGGTAGACATACCTTTGTAGTCTGGATAAATCATGGTATACTCGGAAACTACGAGAGAGAGAGGAGGGGCGAGAAAGGCTTTTTCCTATCGCAATCTGAGCGAAATAGTCGTGAAGGAAGCGCTCGAGCGTTACCAACAAGTTGGTAACGACAGCAGTAGACCAGAGAGAAAATAGGAGGAATAGTATCACGATGGCTCTTTGCAGAGCGCCTGTTCAGTTACGCTGATGCTCGTTATAGCTATGCGGTTTTGTCAGTGTGAGTGAACGGTGGGCGTTTGAGGCATCTGTGGCAGGCGACATTAAAGCAGAACACTCGATCGGCATTGATCTTTGGTTCAGTGATCAATGGCAATGTCAATGAGGGTCGAGTCACGTAAAAAGATATATTACTATATTAAAAGGCAGTTTTGGGGACTGTCCAACATATAAAACTGTGTATAAAAAAAATAACAGAATCTGACGTAAATGAACCTAAAGATTTATAAGATCCAATCATTGGTTTCAAAACTATTAATACGATCTTAGTAATCCAAAGGTTCTTTAAGTTCCTTTACGTTATATCACAAAAATATATATTCGACAGATGAATTCAGTTATATGTAATCTATGCATATGTGTAAAGTTTTAAAATTTCTAATTAATAACTAGAAATTTAAAAATAATATCTAAATTTCAATATACTATCATGCAAATTAAAGCGTGAATAAATTCTACAATGCACGATAATTATTAGAAGTGCAAATGGTGCTCTTCAAAATTGCACGTGATGTCTGTTAGATATGAATAATATAAATCTCGTAACATGTGCCATAGATTTTCATTATGGATTGTGGGCAATAACTAGTTTCTGGAATAATACTGCCTGTTTTATGGATTACAAATAATTGTTATACTATAAATAATAAGTATTCATAATAATAACTACAGATAGTGAAATAATAATGCATATGACTTTCAGTAACCGCTTTAATAGGAGCATAAATCTACCCAATCACATTAATAATATTGAAATGTAATATTGAAAAAAATGACTGCTAATTTTTCAAGATCATCGAAGAAAAAAAGCTAAAAGTAACTACCATCGAATAATCTAAAAACGAAAAAAAAATTCAAACCTAGAAATAAATTATTTGAACGCATGGTTACAAAGTAATGGCTGGCATAAGTATCAAATTTGCAAATGCAGAATGCAAATTTTCGGGGTCATAATTTATACAGAGATTAATGTGATTTCATATCCAATCGAATATTCGTCACACAAGACAGAGCAAAGTAGCGTGAGGACGAATATATTATTCGTTGGGACATATACATATTGTCACTCAGGTAGAAAATATTCATGAATAATATTATAATATGATATCGCGAATCGCGGGTTGAAACGACGATGCAGTTTTGCACGAGAGAGTTGCTTTTGTTACGGATATATGAGCGCTTAAAAAGCTCACCCACAGCCGGAACACCACCAGGAATCGATTAAAAATTAATGAGTCCCTCGGCTCGTTGGCAGCGACAAGATTAGTCAGTGAGGGACGACGGGATGTCGGTCAACGCTAGGCGACGTGAACGAAAAACATATATGCACAAACTGCAACGAAAGACTTTTCAGAAACGACGACGCCTGTGTGGGTCGACACGGTGAATGTTGAATTTTCCGAGCCACGAGGTCGGGATACGCCCACATCATTTTATTTTTTGCTCGACGTCTGACCGACGAGCGGAATTAAACGAGAGGGACTTGGGGCCACTGACGGTAAAAAAAGAATGGAAACATTTTGGGTTCTTTCAATTTAATAACCTATCTGTCATGTAAGATTGATTCCATCGTATTATTTTGAATGAGAGGCTCGAAACAACAATAAAAAAAAATGTCAACGATAACGATAAAAGTGATGATATATACATTGCACGACATTTTCATGGACATTTCATTTCATTGATGTAATCCTCACATATAAAAAAAAATTCATCACAATTTTTCATTTTAAATTCATTCATTGATCAGACTTTCTTTTCGAAAATTCGTTTAAATAAAATTACAAAAAATTATAGTTAGTTAAAAAAAAACTACGGCATCGACTCCTACAAAAATATTCGCAGTAACATGCTTTGTGAATTAATTTGATTTTCGTCTGATTGGAAGATAAACGTGATAGTGTAGAAGCAAAAAAAAATATAAGGAATAGGAACTGTTTCCAATTTTCAAGTTTCGTAGTCGATATGAAAAGTTACTAGGGTAGGACTAAAAAAAAATACCTTCTTAATCTTTTTTTGCTGTATCTAAAATAGCCACTTTTCGATGGTTCAGACCATTTAGTGTGTGATGACATAAAAATTTCAAGAAAAAAATATGATGAAAAACAAAGGTTCCTCTATAAGGAGGCAAAAAGACGCAAAAATGCAGTAAAACTATCTGTCAACTGTAATGAAATCATATTCAAGTCAAACTTAATGTTATTACAAAAAATCAAAATCAAGCCTCGTCGGTCCCTGAAAAAAAAGTCATATCTCATCTGTACAATTTTTTAACGTTTCCTCCACCTAACCCTTTATCCACATCGCAACGTAAAAAACCACCCGGTAATCATAAAGTTTCAAACAAAATAAAAAACCACATAATTCCTCGACTAGAAAACCATGGAAAGCGTATTGGAAAGCAGATGGTTTTATTTCATTCTTTAAGCGTCCACCAGACTCCAAGTAAATTACCATCCTAAATTGACCGAATGTCGAACTATCAAACGCAATTAAACGTGAAATATCGTGATTTCCTGTTATTTCCCTTTTTTTCTTATTGCGAAACCCGGGAAAATGTCGGAGATTGGACGGTGACGCATTACCCCGGTATCGAACTAGAGATTCCATGAAAGTCAGATATCCCGAAAGTTCTGAATTTGTACGCGAGCTAGTCTGGAAAACGAGATAGAGCGAGAGCGGGGTCCGTCGGGTCCAATATCGGGTAGGCTTTGCATGACGAGCAAACGAAAGAGAGTTGAAGTGCCGGAAATTCGTTTCCTCCTGGTAGCGCGTAGCACAGAGTAGGATAGTATATATGGTCGTATAAGCGACGGGGTTACCGATAAAACTCGAGAGAGAGAGAGAGAGAGAGAGGGAGAGAGAAAATGAATGGCAAGAGAGGCGGTGAAGGATGGAGGAAAGAGAAGAGGTGCAAGCAGAAAGGAGGATGGTCGTGGGCGACCTGCCGCGCTACGAACTCTTCTGCACCGACGGCGAGGAGTGTCGCACAAAACGTGGAACGGAGAGTGAGAAAGAACGTAAAACTGAAGCTACCACTACCAGCAGCAGCAGCAGCACAGCAAGGCACGAGTCGCGTTCAATTAAAGCGTCACCTACCGCGGAAAACTTTTATATGAATGGGTTTCATTACGCGGTGCACTTATTAAAGCTGCTGGGCTGGCGGTAACGCCGCACGAGGCTCCACCCAGCACATTTTGCCAGCCGTCGCGTCGTCGACATAAATGTTTCAAGAAGCCCGCCAGCCAGCCAACAAGGGTTTTGTTATCAACCTTGCCAGCATTCAGGGATCAACTATGACAAATATAAAGTCAACGGAGTTTTCACGCCACAATATATAACTCTTCGTGCGCCATCTTAAAATGCATGACAAGCTTTAAAACACAGCTTGCGGGCTTTTATGAATCGAACGCCGAAGCACCAAAAAATTCGCTTTGCATTGAAATTTTTTCATTTTTTTTTTTTACCTTTCAACCAAAGTGCAGATTGACTCTTTTAGTTTCCTGGCAGTGGTAATCTGCAATCAAAAAAGAATATTGAATTAATACGATGTTTAAGCTGCGAAGGGTAATAGTTAATTAATTAATGTGCGGCGAAATGGTTGGATCGTGAAACGATCATATTTGATGTTTTATGCTTGGGAATATTAACTGAGAGTGGTATCGCAGAAACATCGGTAGTAAAATCGTATATAATCGTGTACCGGGGCTATCTGGGACACTTTTTGCTTCTGAATTGTTTTTCGGGTTTAAAACAACACCACTTTTTCATACATATATATATATATATTTTTTTTATTCTCTCCAATAGTCAATACAAGAGTATATTTGTATATTATTGAGCAAATGCGATTGAACTAATCTTTCAGATAAGAAAAAGTTTCAACTGCGCAGGCTTAATAGTCGCTTCTTGAGAAATCTTTTATTAGCAAGATAGCAAGAATTAGTTCTAGACGTACTCTTAAAATTGTAATCGCTCATAGATAACTTTACTGACACTTGTAGATTTGTGATATTTAATGTGGCCACTCTGAGGGGACAGTCTTAAAAATTTATATTTGTTTTAAGGATTCCGCTTGAGGCAAAAGGATCATGACTACCGATTAAGCAATACACTCTTTAAAATTATCTGTTTTTCGTAAACAGCTAGTCCACTTCGTGCGAAACCTCTTGCAGCAAGATAAAATTGGATTGAAACAAATAGGCCGGGTCTTGATTCAAGAACCTACGCTTCTTGCGTCTAGTAGAACAGAATTATATCCGAAAATTAATTCTGCTTGCCGCAAGCAGGACGATTCCGATAAAAAATAACGTCGTCGTGCAAGACGCCGAATGCAAATGTTTTTTTTTTTTTTTATCGGGTTTAACTCTACTTATCCTTGACCTAACTAACCCCGGTCTCCGCTAACGTACACATTTGGTGCGGAAAACTGTGCACGGCGCTCTTATCCCTCCTAAATCGCATTTTTATCTGGCTTGCAATATTGTCTTGTTAACCGCGAGCAATAGCCGCGTGCACAGTATCCGCGACTACAACTCTCCTCTGCTGTAATACACCTCGTGAATCACGAGCAGTTATATTTCCTATACGAAAAGCCGCACATATATATATATAGATATGCAGCCACGTGCGGCCCTGCTGGGCGTACATCGTTTTTTATATTCCTATAATATTACCTCGTTAGGTATTACACGCGCCGTGGTCTATAATATTTCGTGTAAATTATAATGACAACGTTATTGTTCGTGTTGGCGAATAAGTTCGGGCGCGCACAGTGTTGTGTAATTTAAAATGTGAAGAAATATTAGTTGGTATTACATTGAAACTGCTGCCGGAATTCAGGAAGCAAGACATTGAGAATAATACAAAATCAATAGAATTATTTAAACACCGGGAATGCAGCTTTTTTGCTAGATAATAATGTACATTCCGAACTAAAAGTTTCATTCGATTTAAACTAATGACTTTAAAGCTAACTTTTAAAAAATTAGTGTCATTAAATATAATGAGAATATTTATTTTGAGTAGTAATAATAATAATAGTGCTAAATAATTATTAATAAATGATTTTTTTAAATCTTTGACATTGCAGACAACTAATTTTTCAAATAATATTAATATTCCCGTTTACAAGAATTTCTTAAGGCTGCTTTTATGAAACCTTAATCTACGATATAATATCCAAAAGTCGCGACTTTTTGGCCAAATCTAAAGATGAATTTCAGATGTTGAAAAATTATTTAAAAAATCGTATGTTCTTGGACAAACCTTCAAGTTTATTTTATAAGAAGAAAAAAATTGTTTTCTAACGATATGTTAAGCTATTCTTTATTTAACTAATTTATGAAAATTAACGATGACTTTTTTTTCCAGATTTCTCCCTTATCGCGAAGTAACCAAATTCTAATTGCATGAAACTATTGGTTTGGACTGTAACAATGCATACGTCTCTCCTAATACCACTGATGATGTCAAGAGGCATCCACGCTGATGCTGTAATACCCGAAAGTACTAGGTAAGTATGTAAATAATGTAACGTCAAAATACACTACATTTCAATCTCACGGGAGGAAAAATGTGCAGATAAGCCAGGGTGAATGACAGGCTGTACGAGTTCGTTCGTATATTCACTCATTTCTCCGTAGTTTCCATGAAGCCTGATACAGACACGTTTATCACTCATTCAAGAAGGCACGAGGATGTGGTAAACTTTCCATCGAATTGTAAATGGAGATTTTCGGTGAACAAGGCTCAGGGTGTATACCCACTTATAGAATAGCCCGCCAGCGGCAATGACACCGTTAACTGTCACCGAAGTGTAGTTCCACGGTATATAGAAAAGCTGTTATACAGCACCTAGTACGGTAGATGTACAGAAGAGACAAGTTATACGAAAGTCGCGAAAAAGGGGTTGACACGTTTCTGAAATAGAAAGACCAGCAAGACGTGCCCCCTGTGCACACACATTCATACCAACAGTAGGAGGAGAGGAGCAGGGAGAAGCACTCACTCATGGCTTTCGTATATAACGCATTCTTTGTCAACTCAACCACTTGTTTTTTTTTCGGATCCTCTTAAAGTGTAAAAAATGCGGGATTGAATTTTACAGCAAAGAAATCGACCTATTGCGACTACACACTAGTGTTGAAATTAATTGTTGTATTTGTTCCATAATTGGGCACATTTTTTTAAATCACTCGATTCGGAAGTAGGTTTTATTTTTCAAAGCTATATATCATGGAAAATTAACGCCGGGGAAAAAAAATATGAACACCAAAACATTAGGTTTTTCCATGAACAATTTAATGCGATATATGTTATATTTTTGGTGGCATCAAAAAGCCTATTTCCAGCGGGAAGAAAGAACGGAAAATATTTTTTCTCAAATAATACTGAAATCTGTCTAATTTTGAGCCATCTGAGGTGGTCAGAAAACAGTGGCTTTATTGACAGAGAATGCCTCGTATGAGACTTAAAAAAATTCCCGCCTCTGTTGCACAACATATACTCGGTACACTATATCCCACTACTTCGGGTTGTTAAGAACCGTCGGAATGAAAATTCGTGTCATTCCGGCTCGTAATTTAATTTAACGCGGTAACGCCGTGGCAAACTTTCTCGTCTGGCGAATCCGCCTCCTTCATCCTCGTCCACCTCACTTCTGTCGTTCCACCTTGAGGTAAAGCAAGCGGTACTGAAGTTGAAACCCGACGAACCGTTTGCCGAGACAATTCTCGCTAAGATAGAAGTAAGAAAAGCTCGTTTCCGAGGAAACAAGCCAGTGGTATAGGAGCGAAACCGACTAGATGGATTTTTACCGTTTACTCCGCCAACCGCGTATCCACAATCCACATTCGCATGCAGTACGGGCACAACATTCCTACTGCACGCAATCGCAATTACATCTCGGGCGCGCGGTGAAGAGAGGCTGATAAAACCAAAGCCGCTTCTGCAACCCCCATTCGCCAATGACAGCGGTAAGCCATAGTTCGAAGTGCTACATATACGGACGATTTGGAACGTGTGGATCCATTTGTGGTTGGATAGCGCGTGAATGGTTTTCGGTTAAATAGTGTTCGATAGCAATCCGTATGGTATAGGATTTACTGAGGCTTATGCACAGCTCTCTAGGCAACTCGCATCAACAAAACAGGCCCTCTTAACGAGTCGACGACGGGAGTCCAAAACAAATTGTCGGGAGAATGTTCGCCTCGCTTGGCCCCACTGACCGGTTTTGCTAACGGTGCGCTGACCCGCAATTTTTTTTTTTTTTAATTTTTCTTTCGATCGGGCTTCCAATACGCGAAAGAGGAAAGGGAACTTTGGACATCGTAATATTTGGTGCGTTCTAAACTGCAGTTAATCTTTTTTATTTTAACACAATAATATGTGTGTTTCTCGCAATAGCTCGGTAAGAACTTCAAACGGAAAAGTTTCTTTGACCATCCAGTCATGAAATCATAATTCATTGGTCCACTAGAGTACATTTTCACCGCATTTAATTAATAGAGCAGATGTACTTGATGGTACGTAGTTTGGACCTGTTCAACTAATTTCTTGACTTTTTGTGAACAGCATTATTTATCTAAATCTCAGTCTGTAAATCTCGGTTCGGATTTCGTTTTCTATTTTTTTTCTATTTTGGTAGTTATTATTTTTTTTTTTACACGTTTGTACATTTAGGTCACGGTCCAGTAAATACAGCGTACTATACTCATCCGACCGATGAACTTCGACTGCTTTTAGACCACTGAAATACAAATGCAAATAGTTGTGCAATGTGCTGTTGAATATACACATCAGTGGAGCGATGATTTCACAGAGTCAAGGGTTAGAACCAGTCTTCCGTAGATATGTCCATCTACGTTTGCAATGAACGGCATTGCGCGAATGGTTTTCCTATTCCCGAGTAAAGAGCATTTCCAATACAAGACTCTGCTCACCTATCTTTGGCCATTTCATTCGAAAGTTTCTTTTTTTTTCGTCTTCCTTCATCAACATCGATTTGAGTAAAAATAAAAAGTGTCGATGACTGGTTGTCTTATTTTCGCGTTCAACTATTTTATCGGAGGCTGAGCTTTTTGTTCGGAATAAATGAGCAGAAAAAGAAATCGTTCGGGCAGAAAAAAACGGAAATGAGTATCCGCCGTATCCGTGGTATCCCACATCAGCCTTGTGTGGTTCGCAGAAACGAATGAGACGGTACGTTCGGGATATCCGGAGGGATGAAGGTATCTTGAATGGTAGAAGCGAATAAAGGAAGATCAGCTCCACCACCATTTCTATGCTTCTGATGGTGAAAATAACGTAAGCCTTCTTTTGCCCTCTGCGGTGGCTTCTCTGTCACACATATTTTTCGCAAGTTCGCAAGTCCATTGCGAAATCCTGCGGAGCAGTGAATGGGTTAGACTTTCCTACCACTGCTCACATATACTGCACTTGCTTTTCCGCGACCCATGACGTGGATAATGGAAGAGGAAGAGCTAGCCAACCCGTGCTTTATCGTCGACCACCACCTATTTTCTCATGGCGCCCCCGGTAGTACGGGCTACACTGGTATGCCGTTAGGGTAATCCTGCATTTGTACACGCCTGAAGAGACGACACGATCGACTAATCGTCGAACAGCAACAGAGGCCCTGGAATATCTAATTTCCTCGAACACAGTTCGAGCTCCCTTTTGAACATTCGTTCACTGTCGACTTGAATAAATGAACCTATAATGGCTCATTGCGCTCCTGCAGTAGGGACGCCTGAAATTTAAAAATCTGTTTCGCTTTGTTTTATTAAATAAATTGGTTTTTAGTTAAAATTAAATAAAGTTGGTCTTAGATCAATAATACAAGCATACCAACGGAATAAGGCAAATGTAATAAAATCCGGATTTGGCACATTTCCAGCAGAATCGGTTTGGATGACAGCAATCATTTTGTCTGTTATCTCAACTAAACTGAAGCAATTAATTTATACGCGGTAACCTATTGAAGCCAGTCCAAATGCGTTAAGCGGATTGATAACAAAAGCTTTAGTGAAACGAAAGTTTATTAATATTATATTTTTCCATAAATTGTAGGATATTGAATGATATCGTGCATGAATTATCTGCTAATTGCTTTGTGTTCAGTCTGCTTTGTAGTATTGAAAAAGAAAAAGAGGCTTCCGTTATCCTCCTTGCTTTCCATATAACGGTGTATATGTAAGCGCGCGCAGGAGACAACTGTGCACAGTAACATGGGAGAGCTTGTTCAGGCAACCGAGAATCTCCCTTCGACAGGAGAACTTAATCCTCAACCGTCGACATGAGATAATGGCTCCGCGCCGCATAGACTGCATTGTAATCACGTTTCCGTGCTGTAATGCAGAATCCGTCTAGTTTGGGTATCGAAGATACCATGCGAGAGCACAGAGTTGGTAAGCTCCCGCGAAGATCCTTCATTGTTGACGAAAATAGTAAGTATATCGCATCTTAAATCCATCGCGCGACGTTGGATTCAGGACGTGAGGTAGAAATTCGATAGATTACCGTTTCTATAATACACAAAGTAATTCTACACACCACTGGTTCTGCAAAACCTTCGATTAATAAAGAAACACACAATTCCACCGACTTATCGATTCATCGTCTAAGCTTTTCTTTCGATCTGCCAAATATTTTGTTAATGATGCAGGATCATGTTTGCGTAGTATTTAACATGTGTAGAACTGGGTTTGCTTAAATAGGTTGTGTAGAACAACCTCGCTTGACCATAATCGGTTTGTTTTCTGTAAAAATGAGCTATCAGAAATTCTCATGTGAGATTTGTTTTACGACTTCTTAAGGAAAAATCACAAAGCATTGCCCTCTCGTCCAAGTTAATTGTGAGCGATAAACTTGAAATCGAAACGCAGAAAAAAAAACACGGTATTGTCGTAGTTCGCCAATAAAATGGGTGATTGACGTTTTACACAGGTGATCGTAAAGGAGTTTAAACGTGAAGAGAAGCACGTCGGAGCTGTCGAACGAGAGTGCCAGAGATCATTAACCGTACGAAAACGGACGTGCGGCGTCGATAAACGAAGTTTTTCCAGATTCGCAACTGACCCGGCATCAGGCATTAACGGTGAGCTGGGGTAAAAAGCTTCTCGAGAGAGATGCTCTTAGTCAGCGATTCCAGAGCTGTCCAAACAATGAGAAGCGACTTACTGACCAAGTGCCTTCGACGAGATAAGCTCTCTCGCTTTCCACCTGATCCTATGTGTATAAAATCCTGAGGTACGATACCATAAAAATCTAGTACTACTAAAAATCCAGGAGCAAAGCTGAACGTTTATTCAACGATGTCAAATAATTGTCTCCGTTCTAAATCTTGCGATTTATTAGAATTTCAAGTACCTTACGAAGAACCTATTAAGATATCATGGTGTGATCCCGAGAATGAAGGTACGGGAAAATGAAAGATGTTTCTCACGTGGCTCGTTTAATATAAGAGCCAGTGCATCGCAACTGCTGAGTAGAAGCGGGAAGATGTGAAACAGGTGGAAAAAGACAGGGAAGTTGAGCGGTGACAAGAAGCGTATCTCACCCGGCGAAAGATCCGAGGAACGTTCCACGCAGAACCGAGCGATAACGCTTTCAGTGCCCAGGGAGCAATCTTACCAAGAGAAAACCACGTGCGATAAAACTGAGAAAATACCTGCCTACGTCAATCGTTGGACGACGTAATAAGCTAAGGTATGTAAAGGGACACCCGAAATAGAAGACGGAGGAAGTTGTTCGAGGGAAAAGAAACAGAAAAGTGTTGAAAGTGGAGCATAACACAAGACTCGAGAAAACTCGGCAGAAGAGGCCATCTTGGTTCTCCGGGGAGTAATTTTCAAGGGGTTCGGCTTTTTATCGTTTCTCTTTAGTCACACTATAATTCACAAAGTTGAGGGGCCAGTACGATGGGAAGACCGAGTTTAAAGAACAATGAGATAGAGCAAAAAGTTATTAAAAAAAAAAAAATAAGTCCGCGTGGAAAGCGGTGGTTGGTGGAGCTCATCGTTTTATCGGAATGGAGGAAAATGCAAATTTAATCGTATTTGCTCTCATTTCATTCTCAATCCGATAATACCCAGATAAATTCACGACAAATTGAAATAAAAATATGCCACATTTTCAGGCTCTTCTCTATCTATAAATATCCAATAAATATGGTCTTTACGAGATATATCGAATCAATTAAATGATAAATAGAGTTCCCAATTGCGATGCAATTCAGATGCAGATTAGCTTAATTCTCTCATAAATATTTACAAAAATATGATGCGGTAAAAACTATCATACAGATCTTAATTCATAGAATTTTATTCTCGCGAATGTATATTAGATAAGTGAGATGAGTTATATTTGTATGTACGTATATATATAGAGTTTTATGGATGGTGGTTGCTCGCAGAAGTGTCGACTTGGGTATTTCGAGATCGTGTTGGGACACCCGGAAGACGTTGAGCACGTGAGAATCAGGAGAAAAGTCCGGAGCTCGATGGAGGAAGTGATTTATCGTTGACCACTGAAGCGTGGATGGTCCGCAGCTCGCCAGTTTCCGTGTGAACCCTCGAGTTTCGCTCACGGAGACGAAGAAAAGGGTTGACGGCTTGTCGCTTTGATATGGCTCACCGTACGTACACCGTATATACTACAGTTCTCTGCGTTTGTACAATGTGTTCTTTTCTTTAGCTCGACAACGTGGAAAACTTATTGTTTTTCTCTGTTGTTTAGCGAATGCTCGGATGCGAGCACAGACCGAAGAATAAGTTTACTGTACTACAAGCGCATATTGCAACGGGGCTATATTAAGGTATATATGGAACATGTAACATGGTTTCATTCGCGAAACAAATGCCTCCGCGAGTTGGTACATAGACAGGTAGGTAGATGCACGGACACGGAACAGTAGCCACAGTTTCACGTGTTGCTAAAGGCGCGGCTCATCAAGCTCCGCTGGCGAAAAACGTATATGCCAACGTTGCTTGAGTTAATATGAAGGAAGAAGGCTACTAACCCGGCGTACCGGGTAAAACCGATGGTATGGAATTCTTTAACGAGATCCTTGATATACGCTGGTTAAATAATGAGGAAAGCCACGAGTAAAAAAATGTACACGAAAACGTTGCATCGGATGATTATCAAATAATGAAGATTAAAATAACCGAAAATAAACAATTAATCAGCCATTTAAAGACAACAACATTCATGAAGAATTTTTAAAAAATTGTTTGAGATTACTCCGACAGCTATGATAAACAATTCTATTTGAATAATTATTTCGAGACATATGACATGTTAATCATGCTTTATAAAACTTCAGTACATGGATAAATATGAATGCAAAACACCTTTTCAGTAGATTTAATAGCAGATTTACTAAAAATCACCTTTAGGAAGGGACGCCTACACTAGATTATCCTCTCTTAAAATAGATAGCGCCACGAAATTTTCATCACGCCGAAGAAAATACTTGACATAGTAATCCTAAAGACATTGGCGCATAAAGATTGTGTCACCTTTTTCCCTCATCTTCCACTACTCCCGCGAATCTTTTTACAAACTAGCTGCCTCGACGAGCTAAAAACCGTACTCACGTGTAGTATAAAGCCATGGCGCGTCGACATCACGACGATATCCTTAGGAAAGAAGCTTCCCGATAAAAACGTGACGGGACTGCGACATCGTACCACAGACACAGTTCCACGTGGATAAAACCAATTTCTCGATTACGCGTTCTACGTGATAACGGTCTGGTGATAGCCGTTATATCCTACGTTATATGTTATGAATTCTCCAATCTCCTTGCGCTGACAGAAATTGTTTTCGCTGTCAAGTTCGATAAACCAACGCACACGACGATATATTTTGACTAATCAACCGAAGCGACCGTAATTGACGTTCGACGTCATATCATTAAGGGCAAATTGGTCGACCGAAATGATGTAGATAATTACACAACCTATACAGTTATGACACTTTGTGTCGTAACGCTATAAATAGTAACATGAAATCCCATCTGACAGGAAGTACACAATATCAGCCGGTATTGCATCTCATTAGATGGTGATACGCTTGTATCTCCGATGGGAGGAAGTGCACTGAGTATAATTCCCTTCCATAGAATTTGGTGCTGTGGGGAGGGGGGTGGGATATTCTCGCTGGATCGGACGTACTCGGAGAATCATTCATTGAAACGTGTTTGAAGTTTGATGTTGTCCTGGAAATGAAGAGCCTCGAGAATACCCAGAGAATTCGAACGCATCACCGCGTTGTAAGGATTCTCACTCGTAATTACGATGACAGCATGAGGGATATAGTCCCCCCGGTTCCAACTTCAGGACGTCTAATAAACGTGTATTTGCGTTACGCCAAAGGCATCTTGGCACTCTGTAAGCCGGGAAACAGAAATAGCTCGGAGAATGCGCGTTGCCGGTAAGACGGATATACGGGAACAATGCGGGCTACGCAGTGAAGTTACACGGTAACCAATAGTGCATTCGTGCGAATGAGCATGGAAATTGGTATAGAATTCAATAAAACGTTACGTATTAATAAAGTCTTGTATAAGAGACGCTTATTGCGTTTGGCATTTGTATTCGAAACATTGAACCATGTGGATATTGTTGATGTTAAAAGTATTGGAATGGGTGAAGTTTGCCAATGGAAGGAGCAGCGATTTAAAAGCTTACTTCATTTTGAGGTGTTTATTTACAGAACTGTCATACAGACGTTTTTAAATGTGTTATAATTTACCTAAAAATCTCCACGTAACGGTTTCTGAAAATTGCAATTTTCAGAGTACTTATGAATTAAAACACCATAAAGAACATACCAGATACTGTTAGCCAGCGAGAATGCGAACGAGCAAACAACCCTATTTAATAAGTGTCTGAATAATGTACCGACAATTAATTATTATACTCAGCAACTGCACACTCAATTGAAAAAAAAAAATGTTTGCGAGATTCAAGGCCTCCATTACATTTCACGCTATGTGTACTTGCAATACGAGCAGCAAAATGACCATGATGATCGTTGAATAAATCAAAGGACATCAAGAGGCCCTACAGCAGAGTGCATATGGATATAAATGAATGGAACCGGCAGTGAGTACATACTGAATGCGGATTTCATAACTTGCCGATCTGCACGTATACAAGTTATCGATCGGTCTATCGATATCTCGAGTGCTTACGTACGCAGCAGCCTGGTTGGTGCTGGCGGTTTGCATGCCTGCAGTCGTTACGCGCAAACCCTGCCATTCCATTCGGTTCCGACTGAGCGTGACCGTCGATTTTCCCGCACCCCAGGCTGAGGGTGCTCCCAAGCAGCTAGACCACTTTGGCTTTTACCTCAGTTGAATATATTATCGAGCGTGAGCTGAGCCAGAGTGCGCATATACCCTCATTTCTATGGAACGATCTCGCAAAGTGCGGGGGCGACACCCTACTGTAAATGTGTATGTGTGTGTGTGTGTGTGTGTGTGTGTTTATGTGTGCAAGAAGGTAAGCGTACGGAGAGAAATATAGAG
This sequence comes from Perithous albicinctus, assembly GCA_964016905.1. NCBI lineage: Eukaryota > Metazoa > Arthropoda > Insecta > Hymenoptera > Ichneumonidae > Perithous > Perithous albicinctus. The sequence goes on along the minus strand of OZ024691.1, from coordinate 24,623,343 downwards.
AGATACTTGGGGAGAATCAGCGGCTGTGACTTTCTACTCGCAATTTCAACGAAGATTTGTCGCTCTATCGGTCAAGAACCCCCTCGGGCTGCGAGATATTGCTCACCTTGATCGCGATCGGCACCCAAAGGAGAAAAAAAACAGAGGGGATAGGGATGAAACAACGGTACCTCTCGGGTAATCTCGATAGTTTTGTCTTGTTCTGTCAGTCGAGATAAGAACTGGAGGAGCGAGAGCTTACGGATAATGGCACGCGATTTGTCGATATGTATACTGCAATATACGAAGGCAGAAAACCTTAAAGAAAATTGGAATTTGAAGATCATCTTATTTGTTCGAGCGGAAATGTAAAGAACTGCAAAGAAATGGAAAACAAATTTGTTTTCTAAAGCTCTGGGCTACATTAAACTGAAGTTGTTGGAAACAATTTGCCTGACAACCTATCACAGCAAAAATAAATCTCTAAAAATGCTTGTGTGTAAATGGTAAAGTTTATGCGTTAAACATAAACTTTTTACGAGAGTAATTTTGTTGTATAAACAATAATTTAGAGGTAATTTAATGTTTTTCAATGAGTCTAAGATCAGCTATATTGGATAAGCCATTCTCGAGATATATCAGCTAAATAGATATTTTCTAACGCAAAGAAAAATGGTCTAGCGTCAGTTAGTTAGGGAAAGCAACTAAACAAATATTTGGCGCTAATTTAGTGATATCGAGTGACATTAGGATCTGCCAGATCGAAGCAGTTATTCCTAAGATATCTAGCTTAATCATTATTTAACCAAAACCACAAAACAAAAATAAACGAATGCAAACTAGAATATCTCTCTTTCGCGTTTTCTAATTATCCTCCACTTTTCGGAACGTAATCTCTATGAGGAACTATGTTGATCAATTTGATCAGGCTTGCAAGTGGTTCGATATTTACAAATCTAAAGCGGTTGATCTTCTCAATTGTAATTTACCGTTTAGATACCTGAAAATTACGTTACCTGATGTTGCCAAATCCAAAAGTATTTTAATAAAAAAGAAAAGTCTATAACAACTTCCATTAAGGATATTAAACTGCGCAAATATATAACGATCGCTACACTGTAGAAAATTCCATTAGCGATATTACGAATGTTCATTAAATAAAAATAACGACCCACATAGACGAGCCCAGAGGATTATAAGAAGAATCGAGTTTTCTTTTTCCATCGCCTCGGGTCATTGAACGCCTGAAGCGATAATTCTCGGATGTCTTGTGAGGACGGGATGAGACGTCGCTCGAACCGGGAAACCGATCAGAAGAAGCTCGCTCACGAGCAAGCCGCTCGACCGTATTCTTGGAAGCCTCGATCATATGAGGTACACGTCTCTCGGACGTCGTGTACGGGAAGTCGTGCGTCGATAGGAGCATCGCATCGAGATCAGACGGGACCAGACGGGACGAGTGAAGCCCATGAGTCGATACACCGACCTCGGATATGGCGAGTGTATCCAGTGTATATATGTAGAGCCAAGTGTAAGTACACATACAATACACCCATAGCAGAAAGCCAATGGAACGGGACACGCTTTTTTTACGACGATAGCCTCGTTTACCCGGCGACCCTGCATTAACTGAGGATCGAGGGTTCAACGGGAATATGTAGGCCGTTGCTGGTCGAAGTGCTTGCGCTTCTCTCCTGGCTCAATACGATCCGTGTCCGGATCTAACACAAGCTTTAGTCTGTACCTACATATAGTAACTCTCCGGTGGCTCACGACGTCGTAAGATCCCAGCTGAGTGCACCCACGAACCATCGCAACGACGATGACGTTGACTGTGCAGACGGAGACGACGAATAAGCGCCTGAAATGAGCCCTCCGATAACACCCCGGATTCGAAATTCTGTCTGTAGAGAGGATTGCCATGATCGCAAGACTAGATCTCCATGCAATGCTACGAGCTGGGTTCGGGCTAATGGGATCCAGCAGCTCGAGAATCGTCGGGTCGCCCCGAGCAACACGACAAAGGCTTGATCTTCTTCTAATCGGGTTAGCATTGTACCTCAACACATCGATGTAATTACAGATTTGTATGTAGTGCTGTGTTTAAGGCCCTGAACATGCGAAGCTTCGACATGGTACTAGGGCAGGAAAGACTGGACTTTCTGTTGCAACGGGGGACTATGTGGCAGTGCAGGTTTTCGGTGTACTCTTGTGAAATGATGAATTAAAGTATAAAAAATTTAATATTTCGAAGCAATGCATTTTTATCCGACAACCATATCGATAAAAGTTTGAAACGGATAAACCAATTGCGCGTGTGTGTAAACTGTGCTCGGAGCGGGGGGTGGGGGGGGGGGGGGGGGGGGGGGGGTGGATGGGGGGGGGGGTAAACCGGATTACGCGATATAGCCTAAATATGTTCCATAAAATAATTTGTTCTTTTAACTTACTCTAGTGTAATACCGGATATTGAAAGAGGAGATAATCCAACGACATTTTATACCTCCAACGTATAATCTGACTAGTAGTCTCGTTTGGATGAATAGCACTGGTGTTACCAGAATTTTATCGGCACTCGGAACAGAAGTATCTATCGCGCGTTGATTTACTATTATAAATGATTCTCGTTCGGTTTTATATCTGTAATCCTACACCCGACAAATCGGAAAATCATTTATATCTGCTGATAATATTACAACGTGTAATCGAGGGACGAATTTACGATAATCTAATAATAGTAGTTGCATAAATTTCCCATTGCAGAATATTCATTGCCAAGGGATAATACCGGCGAAAAACGGCTGGCATTTAGACATTCGAGGACCGAATAACAGATTATACGGTGCTCGAATAGTATTAACCTGTGAAAGCGAGAATAAAATATCCATTTGTGTACTAAAAATCCACTTGAACCGCTCGACCAGTGTGTCGCTCGAACGTTCGTTCGGACAACTGTGAACAACTCATGCATTTGCCATATATGCGCGCGAAAGTACCCTCGTCGTGTCGTGTTCTATATTTTTTCAATGACGAGAGGAATCCGAGGGGAGTGTCGCGCATCCCTCCGGACTGGTACACTCGCGGGAATTTGCTGGAGGGTTCTAGTTGACGAATCAATTCGAGCTGAGCGCTGCAGAACTCTGTTGACGAGGGGACGACGTGAATAATTTCGAATTCGCCAACACCACCGGCCAGCTGCTGAATATTCCGTTCATGCGTACGCACTATGACTTCCGTTGAATTTTTATTTCTTTTTATTTTTTTAACAGTTCGGTTTTCAGGGCGTGGAAGCTTGATATCGCTATCGCCAGTAAAGTGATAGCTAACGCACCTAGCAGTTTGAATGAATTTCTTTTCAGGTGCATATTAAGCGGATATGATATAACAAAAAGTAACTTCCTCGTATTTCGAATTTCCAAATTTGTCAAAATAAAATAGTTAAAAATGAATTGTGAGCAGTTGAAAGGCAACACATTTTACTTACTCAATAAGTTAGATGAGGATACAAACTAATATTAAAAACTTAAAAGCAATCAAACAAATTAACCAATTCATTTTCTAACAGCATTTTCACCTTGTATGTTAATTGACAATTTATAGCAGAGAAGAGCGGAGTGATATAACTTTCGCTTCGTTCGTTTCGCTTCTGTACATTATGACAGTAATTAGAAATAAATACTGCTTGCAAATACCAAAACGTTGTTACTAAATTCGTTGTTTTTTTTTATTAATTATTACGCAATAAAAAAATGGTATCTATTTATCCAATATTTTCAGGAATTGCGACATTATCGTCACATTGGTATATTATGAAAATATCTCGCCGCCACTGTCGTATACGATGCGCCCAGGAAGGTTCAGGCCCCGCTAGTATTTATAAAAAGTATTAACTATCTCTCACTTTTATCAAATTATTAGTACTTAATTCTACAAACTTATATAACTCATACTATATGCTATATTATATACATGTACACACGAATCACGCTATAAAGTCATAATAAAAATGCATGATGCCAAAGCATACCTCTCGGAGGGAGAAAAACTGAGAAAGAAAATGTGTAAAACATATTTTTCACCTTTCACAAAGCTACCTCAATAACGAAATATGCTAATTAATTATGGTTTCTGTAGGGTGTTAACTTTATGAAGGGTTAAAAATAATGAGTCTTAACTATGCTAACATGTTTTTAAAAAATGTGCGAAAGCATATGAATGAACGAGAAATTTGAAAAAAAAAATCGAAATACACTGCAATTTCATTGATTCAATATAATGAACATTGTAATCATTAAAGAGAACCTACCGAAAACAGATCTTCCTCTATGACTAAACAAAAGTATCATTTCTCAACGCAAATACGGAATTATTTGGATTCTCGTTTATCCGACTAACGAACGCGTATGGAGTATCGAAACAAGTGCGTGTTTGATGAATCTATCATACACGATGTATATGGAATACGAGTGGCTGCAGCATACAGGTCTCTCGTCAACTTTTCAGGCGTCGGATTACATCGCCTCTGTCTCGTGATATTCAGTCCACCAAACATCGATGCATGATGCACGAACAAGGAATAAAAATCGACAAACTCACTCGTTAAAGCCTTCGTGCGTTGGATTTTCGAGAGAACGAGAGTGAACGGTCTGAAAGAGGGACAGGTGGCCGCGAGTGTATTCGATTGCAGCCGCCGTTGCAATACAATGCTGTATTGCTGGCGTTACGGCGATGGTGATGATGCCGCCGTTGGATAGACATCGGTTATTCGCACGTGGAATATTTGTCACGACTCAATTTGTTTTTCCCGAAATCTACATACCGGATCCTCCAAAATTATATCGATGAAGCCCCCGAACTATATACGCGTACCATATCACAGCCAATGCAAAGTGAGACGAGTTATATCTATGTATATAGTCGCGAACAATTTTCAATCGGATATCGAGACAGATTGCATTTCCAATCGTGATCCTGGCTAATGTACACAATGCATACTGAAGCCGTATAGCTCATTTCATTACTCGTCGACCTATTAGTCCGTATCTAGGCTTAGTACAATTAAATAAACAATTCATAGTTATAGGTATACATGTATTTGCTTGAATTAGTTGAATAATATATCAAGGACTACGTATAGACATACAGATAGACTGCAAGTGCAGATAGATATCGATCAAGCGTGATGTTTCCATTCACGTAGCAGACTGATTTCAAAAATAATTATAGGACGCAATGCATTACCACGACGTGCTGCACTAGAGCGTCCGACGTTAAATCCGTAATGTTGTTTCGACCGTACGGGAATCGCACCGATAAATTATGCGAAACCGGCGCGTACAGCGTGTATGCGGTGGTTGTGCCGCCAATGAATTTCCAAAATCAGTGCCGGAACGATAGGTTCGAGAGGAGAAACGGGAGAGGTGCGCAGTAACGGTTGAGAGTAACGAGGCCGCGGGCCCGTGAAATGAAAATGCGCACCCGATGTCCGTGACGTATCGTCACAACACCAGCATGAGAAGCAGTACCACCAGTAGCACGTTGGTTCAACTCACTCGGATTTCACATGGTTCAATGATTTCGCGTTATTAATTGTCACCTTTCATCGTGAAGAGGATTTATTCGTACGCCTGATTTATTACTTTTCATTTGGTTTAACAATGGAAAATTTATATATTTTCAATAACTTCGCTCTCACAATCTTGATACCTCATTCCACCTGATATATCGGCTCATCATGCTAAACATAATAAAAATACTACATTATGTTTGGTAAATGGTAAAGGCAAAACAATGATAAAAATAAACGTCCTGTTACTCATATATGCAATATTAATGTACGAGACACTACTAGATTTAGATAAACTTGATTCTTTAAGTAATTCCTCACCGCAACCAGTGATAAAACTCCCTTTATTCACTGTGTTGCCTTTTTCTCTTCTGTATAAAATCATGTGCTAAATTCACTCAGAATAGTCACTTGACATTCTGCTTGCGCTCTACGACTGGAAACATCAAAGACTAGACCATAAAGGGACGCGTTACCGTATGGGTCGACTCTTTATTTCCGAGTATATCCTATCTCTCCTCCATTCACAGACTCAAATGTAGTGCATCGACGATTGTGAAATTTATTGCCTCTCAGGAAGCTTTAAACTTTTGTCAGTTCGAAATTTTTTTCTAATATCAAAAGTTTATTTTACTTCTAAGATGGATATTACGCGTCATTTCACAGCGAAACAACTTGAATGAACTACGATAATAATTGATGAAAAGTATTATCGAAAAAGTAGAAAGAAAATCCATTCGTCCTTCTATTCGTGGCGTATTACGCGAGATTCCAGGGTAAGCGAGATCAGGCGCTTTGTGATTTTTCCCTCTTTTCTTTTAAAATTCTTCGAAGAGCTTGTTCCTTGATGCGCGAAACTTGGACCGGACAGTGGATGGGGTAAAATGTTCGGCGTGCCGCCGCCTCTTATACCAGCCGAGAATCGCTCACGCCCCAGTGAATTCGTAGAAACGAAATCCACACAGAGAAGTTGAGAAGTTTTCTCAGCCATCGAACGAATCGAGCTTTTTCTACTATTCTGGCAGGTTACCACTCTCACGCGAGTAATCCTACTAAGGAACTTTGTAATGCGAGGAGCACCGATGCGGCTATGAATAACGCTTGGATAACGGACGACGTTAGGATTGCCGAGAGTCAAGAGGTTTTTGGTTACTTTGGCTCTTAGCAGATCGCGAGATATAGCCAGTACAGGGCCGAAAGGTAATGCAAAAGTCGAGAGACGAACAACGAAAAAGACGTACGGAGAAGAAGAGGAAATCGACAAGAACTATAAAAAGTTGAACGAACGAACTTCGATTTCCGTGCCAGTTGTAAAGACGCTTTTCCGAAGACAAGAGCTCAAGAATGGTAAACTTCCCTGTTGAATCCGCATCTCAACTTCCCAAAGATGTGTGCGCTATCGCTAAGTCTGGAAAGTTAAAAATGACGAATTAGACGGCTATGTTCCTAGATGCTGTACGCGACATTTTGCCAACTCTACACAAACTTTTGAAAATACGCACGAGATAAGAGATAACAGAAGTAAAACTTCAGGTCGCACTTTAGCAAACTTTGCCGGAAGGTGGTAACGGGTTTTGCGAGAATTGACGTCACTCAGCTCAGAAATTTACACCAAGACATAATTTTGTTTTCAGGTTCTGACAAAGAAGCTGAAAACAATTAATAAGCAATCAAAGATCTAATATATTTCGTAACATTCTTGAAACCGGTACTAATAGACATGACTAAGTCGTAGTTTGATTTGGAAACAAAATACAATAAATAAAAATTCGATCTTTTCATGGGCAGAAAAAAAATGCCAACAAAATAAACGGGGCCAACGGTAGGCGCCCACTTTCTGGAATGTGGACTTCCTTGAGATGAGACATCAGCCTGTGTGTGAGAATGGAGAACCTGTTTGGAGGAAACCTTCTTCATCTCAATAAACGCCAATGTCCCAGTCTCGTACAACGATGGCAGTAACATTCTCTGAACTTCGAACTCTCGCGTCGTGATGAGAGACGATCGCGACGGTGACTCTACGATTACCATATTATTATGTTCCCACATAAGGTCTATCGGCTCGCATCTTTCCTTGACGGCCCTGACTAATCGACTATTTACTTTCGCTTTTGTCTCGCCTCGTGAAAAGACTGTGTAATACCAATCTTTATCTTGATTCATGAATAAGATGCTGATTGCCACGGGGCGAATAAGAAAGATGAGAGAATCGAAGGAACGATTGTCGATAAGATCACTGTGGTTTACGGTAAAATGGGGCATTATGGACGTCATTTTTTTCAAACCTTCGAATATCTGATCAATTTTGTGAAACTGGAGCGATCATTCGACAAAATCATTTTTATGGGTTGAAAGTTCAATAATTCATAAGAAAATGGTTTTCGAGAATTCATTATTTCTTTATTTCTCTGTACCGCAGAATTTCAATCTACCGGGTTCGATAAACCGTGATTTTAGGTACTCGTGGATAGTGTCAGAAAACAAGATGTTAGGAATGGCCACATTTAAAAGCTGGCCATATTGCCCGTTTTCCCCTACAACGAAAGTAGAAGCGAGCGAAAAGATGAGCCCTTAGGGATATCCGCGACGGGAAAACACAAAGTTAGATATAAGTGCGGGTTTGCATTGCGTCCCGGCGAGATTTTCTCTCGAGTGAAATAAATCTCGTGCACAAAGCTTTAATAACATCCGATAATCGCGATTATTTCAGCAAACGGTGGATGAAACGTATCGCGTTTTCACTCGCGTAAAACTTGGCTATCGTCGCATTTGAAATGGCGAATAAGCAAGATAAGTGGAGTGAAAGAAAGACAGACATAGAGCGAGAAGGGATTAAATTTAGGGGGATGAAAGAGTCGTTTTGAAACGGGACAGCGGTTTCTAGATGTGGGTTTGAGATGGTACCAAAGAGGCTCTTTGTCAATTCTCGTCATTGTGACCATCGTGAAGCTGCCGAGTGAACGAGAGGAATGAAATTGTACAGGCGGATAAGAGAAACTTGGTTTGCTTTCACGTGAAAGCAACGAAACACGGGATTCTATCGAGAAACTCTTAGTTTCTACACTCTCGTATAAGCCGTCCTTGAGAAGCGGGCTTGTCGTTCTTCTTACTTGTAAAGTAAGCGCAGCCCTTTGTCGAGGAAGTACAAAGGGTTAGAGGTCGGTAACACCGGCACAACGACTACAATATGTTATCATATCGTTGTCGTATACCAAAGTCTTTATATGAAATACACATAGGTGTACATGATGGTACGCTCTATATATAAATCTTAGCGATGTGAGAGCATGTTGATGGCATTCTGCAGATATAATCTCTTCGCATCGTCGCTGATAATAATTCACTGTTTTTATAGTGTATCATATAATCGTCTTATCTCAATATGACGCCATGTTAACGAACGTGTAACATTCCTATTAATAGTCGAGCTGATGTAATGTAACTTTCAACGAGATTATTCAAACAACCGTCTTCTTAACAAAAGTTCGACTTTCACAGCTTTTGTATAAATCTTTTATTTGTATTTTTTCCGTATATGTGATGTAGATGGAAAGATCTAATGGCCTGACTCTCCTGTCAATTTTAAAATCCATGGAACTAGTATTCACCGCGGATACAGATGCGTGATACCGAATGCTCTCGGTGCTTGTATCCAATTGGTTACGAGGTAGATACGGAATTAAATTTTGAACGGTACCCAACTTCAGGCACATTGTCTCAGATAGACATTGTCTCAGTTGAGTCGACGATCGATACTGTATTCTAAAGTAAGCTTCGACGTAAGCCCGGGAGTCTGCTGTGGACGAAGCGAATCAACGGTTGACCGATTACCAATAGCTGAATGTACTGCAGACAGGTTTGGGAGGCTCTTAGCGCTGTAAACGATTGAACTCAATTGGGAAGGCTTATGGAACCAGCCTCAAGATAAGATAATGTTTTATTAAATCCTCAGATCATACTTATAAGGCATAAACTTTTATATAAATAGTTTAACACAAAAAAATATAGTCACATAGATTTTGATTCAATTTTTTAATTTTTAAACGTATTTAAGATATATGTATATGCAGAAAAATTTGGTGAGTTTATACAATAAACAAATCTTTTTTAACACATTTTAAATATTATAATTTAATGACCATTACTGAATTAACACACGAAACTATTTTTTACGTTACGACGAATATTTTCACAAATGTATACATTTGTGTAGGATGAAAAATGATGAATATAAATCCGAATACAGAAGAAGTTTAGAGTGAATTCTCTATTTTCTAGGACATTGGCATTGGCCGAAGCCCCAACGTTTTGGCCCAGAGGATTAAGAGCTCCATAGGATATGGCTAAAGAGAGCGAGTCGCATTCGCACAGGTTTGGATTCATATTCGTCAACTGCAACGACAATGACAGAGTGCTACGAGGTACCCGCTCGATGTTTCTCTCTCGGATCAAAATTGAAAAAATGAAGCGTCCCAGTTTCCGGGCTAAACCATGTACCCGTTGGCGGTCGACGGGATGACCTGTACAATTTGATTCACTGCACACGATTCTCTTCGTACATTGTCGCAGAGCTTCGCGACTCTGTGCACAATTTAAATTCCGCATTGTTCTGTCTGACAAATAAATATTCTTCACTGCAAAAGGAATTTCACTCCGTGTTTTCATACGGCAGAAGAAAAAAAAAATTGTGTCCTACAAAGCCTTCCACAGACCTCAAGAGTAATGATCACGTGAAGCATGAATTGTGGTAGGTTAGAACACGAGTTAAGGAACATCTTAGGAATTCTTCGCCCTACCCGTCAGCCAGCTCCTAATGCTGCTATGAGTTCAGAGAGCATTTTCTGGCTCTCTGTCCGCCTCAGCAATGCGAGATTCTACTTTCGGATAACGATGTCGTAAAACCGCGCGACACTGGTGTACACACACGGCGCAATGCATTAAAGACTCGAGTTTCATAGCCACGACCTGAAAGAAATTCCTCGGTGCGAGAGAGGTGCCGACGAATAATCACTAAGCGCCTTTCCTCCCGGAAAGAAAGGGAGGTTAAGCGAATGCAACGCAACAAATCCGCGATTTATGTTCGTCGTGCACATGAGCATACACGCCCTAAACTCAACATGAAGGCTTAAGTCTGAGTTGCTCCTTCGTTACCTTATATGTGCTCGTTAACACACGCTAGACACGAAGCTACAAAGCGAATATGATTGGTCCTGATGAGGCAGAAATGTTATATTGAATTAAAAGAGAAAAAAAGTACTTGTAGAATACAGAGTTCTCGTTGCGCAACTTAGCAATTCAACTTTACCAAAGAAATGATGATTTAACGACGGGGTTGCTCTCACGAGTTCTGTTCTATCTGCTCGTGTGATTGCATGGCGCATTCTGTTGCCTCTTTGCTGTCTCTTCACGAGGTTCAAAGATCGCGCGATCCTGTGGTTCATAGCGAACGCGAACGCGCGCGACCGCTTCTGGTTTAAGGACCGCAACGTTGAGGTTTTCACGAAGAGGGTTGCTAGTTGATGTACGTGCTGTTTCGTAACAAAGGTACACTACCTCCGTGCCGCGCGTCACGAGAGTTACCGTGAAGTTGTTTCACGTGCGAGTACGACGAAGTTAGTTACGACAGAATCACCGGTGCAACGCGTACCAGACTGCGCTTACTCGTCGCCCCACCTATAGGAAAACTACCCTGTATCGTTACTCGTCGGCTTGTGTACTGATGCCAATTGTCGGTTTCCAATGGAAAGAACGCTTCGCGACGAGAGAAAAAAGAAGTGAGACAGTATTGTGAACGTGACAAGCATCGTGCTATTTTACGACACTGGAACCTCTACCGTGACCACTCTTTAGCTCTGTTCTTAAACCATTCTTTACTCTATTTGTTCTTTTATTCTCTTCGACCACGCGGGCGGTTAATGGATTTACCGGGTGTGCGGTGAGGCGCACAAGCGACCAACGAAAATCTCTGTGCTACTGTTTTCTTTTTTCTCAGTGGCTATGAGAATGGGTGGAAAAGACGCAGAGATATAAGAGGGATTTATAACGGTGGTAAGAGGGATAAAGGCGCCAGCGGAGCGCTCAACGCCTGCGGGTAAATCGTAACTGTATACCCCCGTGCTTCTGCTCCGCGCCAGCCAACCAAGTTAATTAAGACCCTCGCCCCTTCGCACGCACGAACTGAATCATTGAAACCATCCGGACGGGTTTTTCGCTGTGGCGAACGGTAAACTTTTCTGACTTAATACTTTTGCAGTTTCATTTGAAACTTGCGAATTCGCAGAACAAAATTCGAGTCAGCTCGAGTGTACTGAAGAATTACATGCTTTTTTTAGAGGTTGTCTTTCGTAATTCCGAAAAAACTTTTCTAAACCACGTTTCTCGACGTTTTGGACCATTCTGACTGTCCCAACATGAAAATTCTCGTTAAAACTGCATAGATTTCAATGTAGTTTTCATTACGATTAGAAAGTTACATTTCAACACAAGAACACGTTCTGGACGTGCAAGTTTGTATTGTTACCAAGACGTGAATTGTGTACTCCCACATTGTGACAAATATGCTAACCCAACAAGCCCCGGTCTTCCGTATAATTGAGACTCTGGTGTTTCTACGAGAGAATGGTTGAACCGATATCTTTTCAAGTGGTTGGTGTGTATAAACACGGTATAGTTTGAACGATGTACAGACACGTATTCTACACACTGGTGCTGTAGAACTCTTTCACCGATCGATACTCAATCCTTTCTCCACTATTTACCCTCTATTGTGTTTCGAATTTTATGCTTGGATGACTCCTAGTTTCTCGGTCCTCTGGTGCCCTCTCTTGCTTTACAACTCTGAAATGGTTCACCGTATACATTCCACCATTCTGCTGCTCCCAGAGTCCAACACACCGAAAAGCAGAATGATGGAAACGCGAAGGAAAATCGACTTTGCACAGGGTGTGCGGTGGCTCAATAGTCTCTCTGCTCCCAAAAGATTGTAAGTCATAAAATAAAAGTGTGTAACCGCTCTGTGATGCGAGCGAGATAGCGAGAGAGCGAAAAACGAATTGCACCAACGTTGTATAAACGACGGAGTGTTATATAGAACGACGCTGATAAAGTGAAGTCGAGAACAGACTAGAGTGGAACAGACACATATCGACTATCATATCGTTTCACGTTCGGTTAAAAGTATTCGGCAGAAGGCATAATTCCACTTTGCGTTCGTTAAAAGTGTGGCAAATGTAATTTTTCGACAGGAGAATAGCTTAAAACTCTTAACTTCTAAATTCAGTTTGTTTTTTGTAAAATGCAAGTAAATCCACAATTTTTCATATATATGACACTTATTGTCGCAAATTCCATGTTTTTAACATATAAATAAACATCTGATAGTTATTCTCAGAAAAGGAATGAGTATCAAATGTTTATGTTACATTTTCAAAAAAAAATCTTGTACAGATCAGAGTGTTTCTTTCAGCAGGTATAATAACAAAAAATATTCGTATACATCAGAAAGGGTCAGGGTCAAAGGTTTATCGAGTTAGCCAAGAATCCCTCATAAACTTTGAAAGACGGTCAAGAGCTTCAAAACATTTCGTTCTATATCTCTTCCCACCTTTCGCAATACGTCACTGAGCAGCATCAAGGCGGCATGTATGAATCAGAGCGTGCCGTCCTGCAGGATGTTTTACGAGCGTTATCGCCCTGGTCCAGGGCAATGCATCTCCCGTCTCGTGCCATAACTTGTGATACTAACTCACTTGAGGTACCAATCCCTCCGTTACGTGGCTGTGAGCAAGGTTTACAAGGGCATCGGACCAACCCAGCACTACCATACGTAGGATCAGAATATTGAACCCAGTCGTCATCACCGTGACCACCATTAGCTGCTTATATCTTCAATTTCTCATATCTTTTGGCTCCCAAGAGCGTCTTTGCGAAAGTAAAGACTTAACTAGAGATTCGTATTAAGAATATAGATATAATACAGACAAGGGTATCTATATAGACTGCGAAACTTGGCTCTGAAGAACACGCGAAGTGAATATTAGGAGTTGAGACCCCGTGTGTCGAACTTTAACCAGGAGGGTCGCGTACGTGTCGCTCGTTCAAAACCTACCCGTGATATCCACTTTGGAGATTCCATTCCAGGCAGTGGAAACTTTAGTTACTTAATTAAATCGATGGTCTTCTTCCAGGTAACTTTATTAATTGATAAGCCGCCAAAAGATTCCAAACTACAGACCTAATTTCTCTTGCATATGTTAAATTATATTAGTGTCATTACCACTATGAAAAAAAAAGTTGAGGTCGACTGGAGAAAGAGGCTACGGTCACGTTATTGCATTCTCTGCACACGTAATCATTTTATCCTCTCATCGCTGTGTATCTCGCGTGTGTTTGAATTATGATAATATCACGAAGAAGACTATGCGAAGGCCGTCCGGTCTTCTTCGCGGTTGGCACACACGTTTTGTTCCCAGCGAAATAGCTAAGAGTTTGCGGTTCTTCTGTCGAGAAAAGTGCATGAGGCGCTGGATAAATCTGACGACAACGACGAGTCATGTTTATCACGTTTATCACACGGGGAAAGTGAAGCGCGAGGTGTCGAGCGACATGTCCTCCGTGTTTGTGGTATCGTCGTTCGTGCCTGCATATTACGGTGTGCTCTGTAGCATACACAAGACTGTTGTTTTACTGTAACCGCACACCTGACGACAATTGACACTAAGCTCATTTGGACTATATTTTCTTACTCGTATCTCTTGGGACGCTTAAAGTGTTTCAAGGATTCTTACGATTTATACAATGAAGTTTTAACTCGACACTGTTTTGGCCTTCCTGAGAATTAGCTGAGGAAGCGCCTGGGTGGCGATGTTACTGATGTATAATGTAAAAGTATCGAGCGATTTGTCCTTCAAGTGATGTAGCCGATTATACGGATCAAGTCGGTAAGCATGTAATACGTTGACACTAAGTTACTTAAGAAGCAAAGGTGAGTAGATTTTACGAGTTCGAAAATCATTTTATCTTGACCTTCATGTACATTAACAGAATACGATAATATCAGATCGTACTGTTTAAAAACCATGAAAGGACATGAAATACCTTTTGTGACTGAAATTGTACACTTGTCGAATCTAGTTGAGTCGAATTTTTCCACTAAGAAAAAAACAATTTGAGTGTAAATTGAACTTTATGAAACGAATCTTAACGTAAGAGCTTATCCAATATTAAGTGTTCCATTCTTAATTCCATGTACTTATTAAATTATTAATAAACTTGTATCGTAACGTGATCATCGCAAATTGCTGATGATATTAAAATTATGGTAGTTTAATAGAGTTTGTAACATTTATTTAATTTCCGCTACGATGGGAGGATACAAGTTGTGCAATTGCTCGGTCAGACGGTGACAAAAGCTCCTTGCTCAATTCGCTCGTTCCATTTCCGTGGAGCAAGACGTACTCTCGAGTAGAGGGACGAACTAGGCGAGATAGAGGACTGAGAAGAGTCGCAACGTTCAGAAGGCGGATGGTTTCAGCCTCTTCCTTATCCCTTTCTGTTCTCACCTTAATTCACCGCCGTCGCGAAATTCATTCAGCCACTCGCTCTTTCTCTATCTCTCTCTCTCTCTCTCTCTCTCTTTCTCCAGTCGGCGATAACTTTTGCGACCGCATAATTAGACTAATTGCGCGCGTGCTAGAGTGGGAAGGTACTCGCGCAATTCTCGTAGTCACGTTGCCGCGTTGTTACTGTTGTCGACGCGCGTTATGCACTGTCGTAGAGCGCATCTTCGTCGCCGTTACCGCGAGATGCAAACGCGCCCGAAATGACTTCGCGTCTCGTGGTGGTTTAACTGTGTTGAAATATCGGACGCCTTGTAACCACACAATTTGGTTAAATTGGCCAACTTCATTAGCTCAACGCAGCAGTCGTTCATGTACACGCGCTGGATTGAGAATAAAATTGTAATTCGCCTGTTACAATTTGTGTGAACGCGACGAGAGACTGACTGCGCTTGAAATTGCTGGATATAATGCAATGATTGCGGTTCATGTGGTCTACTCGTATTTTACAAATTTTATTAGGTCTTCTCTTGTCTCGTTATACTTTTAAGGAATACATTTCATATACAATAAATATACTCAGAAAAATCGTAATGATCCTGGAAAATAAAAGTGACTAACATTAATTATTAGTCCATGCAATTATTTTTACAGTTACAGTATAACTCAAGTAAAATATGAAGATCTTCTGAGCGCTATATATATTTTTTTTTTCAGGAAATTGAAAAATATTATTAAAAGCTCAATAACTGAGGATTGGAATCAGAAATTGTTGTGCCAGTTTCAGAACCAATTTTGTCAATGAATTCTCGCGTATGACGCTCAAATCTACATATGATTCTGAACAAACCACTCGATGGATTATATTTTACGAGGTCTCATTTCCCTTGCAAAAATATTGTCCAATTATTAAACGCAGAATTTTTTTTAAGTCCAGTAATAAGCCAAACACTACAATTGTATTGAATGTTTTTAGATCAGTCGACAGTATTAATCTCGGAGCCTAAAAAAGGACATTCCACTGTTTTAACACGTATAGAAATGTTATTGCGAAAATTATCAGACGTCGCAGAGTGTGCGCCGATGTGTTATGAATCATGGACAGAGTTGGAAATTACCAAAACTGATCAAATTAATGATGACGTTCACATATAAAATTCATCTGGTTGTTTATTTCTATTTGATTGGCTAAAAAACAAAATATAACACATATAATCATTTTTAGCTAAATCGGATCCACTAAATCGTTACTGTAAGACTAAGCAGTTATACAATAACTATTGTAACTCGATTAATATAACGGAGAATTCTTAAATTTTATTATTTACAGCTAATCAACACTAGATTTTTCTCATTGGGAAAATTCACCGCTGCTACTAGAATTCGGAATTTATTGACATTATCAAATTGATGACAAGACTTTCAATATTATTGACGATTTTAACACCCCAGTAAATTATATAAATGTCAGCACGTCAACGATGTCCCGAGGGTATTATAAATTGCAAATAAACATATATAGCAAAATCAAAACAGCTACTCGGTTTCCTGGCACTATTTTAATACGTTTTCGAAACTCGACGCGTGGATCGAAAACGTGATCGGAGATGACAATTTTATACTCTTGTTTTCACTGATAGCCCAAATAATGCTTTTGGCCTACGTTCCAAGCAATGATGAAGGAACATTCGATCGTGGATCGCAGACTTTTGGCAAGTGGCCAGGGTTCTCTCGAGAAAATGCGCGAAGTTACGTGCACGGTATACACGTATTATGTCCTCATTGTAGGTAATTTGAGAGGATCGAGTAACCGGGAAAAAAGTCCCACTACAAATTACAGAAAAATAAATACGATCGGAGTTGCAACTTTTCCATTACCTTCAAACTCCCATTTGCTTATTTCATCCATCAACTATTTTATGCTAACAATCTTTTTTAACTTCTTCCCCTACAGACAGTAAAATATAAAAATATTTGATTGAAATTAAAAACAAAAAAGTTTCTATATAAATTCAATTAAAAAGTAGTGAAAATTTAATCAATGAAAGAATTTTTTAATTTAATCACTAAATACAAAAAAGTACTCAATAGAATAGAGGGCGCATAATTGAAAGGTTTTATTTTTAATTACGAACGAAACCAATAAACAAGTAGAGCGAGTATATAAAAGTTTCGGAATTCCGAATTAACGAAGTTTTAATAAATTACGTTCGACCGAAAATTTGTATCCTCTCGAGAAATTGATCAGTTTGCTTCCTCATAGAGGAAGCGTTGTTTTCATGACAAAATTTTTTTTGTTGAGATTTTCATGTCAGTATACTCAGTATCCTGAAAGAGGAAGCAATTTGCAAAGTTCGACTTTGCAGCCTTTTTTACAATATAATTATTCATTATCTACTCCCATTTTCATTACTATAACTAACTCGGGTTAAATTTGATCTTAACTCATGAATTATGTAACTGACTTTGCCTGTGAGTGCAGAGACAACGTCTAATTCACGTGATAGTAACGTAGCTCGACCCCCTTAAATGGAAGTCTCAGGTCGCTACTGCAACTGCACATTCATTGAACCCACAGTCAACCTCTGCTCCAAAGACTCGATTGACTTCAATGGCCGCTAATCCATTCCCTATTCCCAGTGTATGGAGGCCACGAAGCGAGCTCGACGAGAAGATGAGAAGGTTAGAGATCGAGTTGCCGTGAGCACGACACACAACCGGTTTTTGCGGGAATGAAAAAAAAGAGAAGAAAAGAAAAGAGTAAGACAGAAAAGGCACGAGAGAATTATGTCTAGTCGAGATGAGAGGGTTGAGTGCCGGTCATCTTCTGCTCGAGTAGACGCTCGATCCTTCGATCTCATGACGATGCGAGTTATGGCCTTTTGTATCGAATACACTGTATGCATGGAAACTTCACTTTGGTAAAGTGTGAAACAACTCGAACATGCGGACAGGGATCAATGCGGAGAATATAGAGAAGGCAATCAGATAGAGCACAGCAATTTTGTTGCATATTGCGCTTCCGACGTAGCTGGAAAATAGCTCACGTGCCTTTTCTACTTCTCCATTTCTTGTGGATCTTTCACCGTCACTTTGTGTCGATAGATAAACTGCTGCGATTTGATCCTGTTGCGTATTATCACGTCATTGGAGATCGCAAAAGCCTCTTACTCGTTCTACTACTTTGCTCTGAGTTCTTATATTTATTTTCTCCCAATTTTATTATAAGCCTAGTCGTGAAGTTTGTCATTTGTTTAAAAAAATCTATAGTTCTAATAATTTACATGATTTCAATGAAGAAGTATTTCAAAATACTTTTTTCACTGATTGATTGCGGACTATTATGCAGACGAAATATTATAATGCATTGGCAAATAATTAATTACTCTGAGGAAATTATAGTTGTATTGAAAAGGCGTGGGAATTTTTATTTTTTAACAACAATTAGTCATAGTTGGACTTCCGGCTTAGAATTGATACGGTAAACATGAATTTGAAAGGAGAGAAAGTTTTTTGCGTGAATTTAATCGAAAGTGTTGAAGTAAGAAAGTACGGTAATTAACTACAGTTCAAGTTTATATGTTTTTTTTTTAAATTTCTCACTCTCACTGGATCTCCTATGTCAGATAACATAACTCCACTCTTAGAAATACCAATTTAAAATAACGCTTATTCCTGGAATTTTACTGTGAACTGTTTATCAAATATCGAGAATTCTCGCATCCTTATTACATTCCGTTACGGTAAAGTATGCTGCAACATAAAAATTCGTCATTATTTTAAAAAGGTATGAATTAATATTTTGTTATGCAAAGCTTAGATAATTCTCCAAATGAACATTTAAATTATTAAAAAAGCAACATACATTTTTTTTCTATCTTTGCTAAGTCCTGATGGTTATAATTTTTGCCAAATTTTAATAAAGCCAAAAACATTTAATCTTATTATTTTGACATCCTCCAATTGTTGCCCAACTACCTTTATTAGTCAAATATACTTATTTCTTTTTATTTTATATTATTTTCTCAGCACTTCTACAAATATTAGCTACATTGAATAATTAGTTTACGTGAGCTCTAAATTTGTTCAACAAGAAAAAAAAGATTCTTTGACAAAAATTTGGAAAATGAAGATTGTGAATAATTTCGAGTATGAGGACGCTTCTAACGTCTTCGATTCAGCAGCAACGGCGCCATATATACGAACGGTGACCTTTCCACGGCACACTTTCCCGATGGCAGCGACCTTAGTTACGACCTCTTGCTGCCCGTTGCCGGCAGGAGGTATCCTGTGTGCTGACAAGATGCGCTCTTCTATAAAGTTCTCGATTGCGATCGCATCGTCGCCTACTTCGTCCTCCTTGTGGCCGACATATTACAGAGGAACTTCAGAAGGCAAGAGGTACATAGCGAGGTTGAAAGGAGACCACGAAGCACGGAACACTGTTCGTGGTTTCTCGGAGGTTCCTCTATCGAAGATGGGCACTCGTCACCTGATCGCTGGTAGCATCACATACCCAAGGCATTCCTGGAAGTCTCTTGGCTCTTCGTAGTTGCGGGAAAACGAGATAGAGGCCAATCGATAAATGCCTCTTCTCTGCTCGCAGAGAGAGAGGGAGAGAGAGAGTGTAGAACAGGCCACGCGGAATATAGGCACCGTTTCGCATCCTCCGAACTTATCTGACAGTCCATGCGACTACTTGTACCGTAACTTTTTCTAACTGTTGTATTAGTCACGGTAACGATGGTAACTTGACCCTTCAACTGAGGAAGGATATTTTTCACCCTAAACAAAATTGTCAGTACCTGAGTCAATTTTATCTATAAAATTTTGGTCAGGATTTATGTATTTCATCAGAAAATTATTGAGGGAAGAGAGTTAGAAATAAAACTAAGATTTTTTATTTCATTTTTCCAGTTCGCTAATAATAAGTAAAAGAAAAAAATGTATCATTTCAAGACTACAATTTTTGCAATGCTATTAGAACTGATATTTAGACTAAAAAAAAAAAAAAGATTCACACAACGGATAATTTGGCACAAAATGTCCCATATATAAAGGGCAAAGGGTGCTTTGCGGAAGTGGATGCATGAACCCGAACGACCAGCGCGTGTGTCGTGTCGGGTGCTGTGAGCAGTGAAGCAGTTTTTTCTTTACCGGAGTTCTCTGGAAATAGGGGAAATCGATATCGAGAAGGAAAAACTCAGTTACTGCAGCTTGGCGTGTCAGCCAAGAGAGTCCATTGGAGGTTTCTTTTTTTAAATATTTAGAAATCGCACTCGAAGCTGATGTGTGTAGGTGCAGAAACGGACATTTAGGACGAAACCACCGACGCTGTGAAACGTGTGGTCGAACTCTCGTTAAGAAATTTAAATCGGTACCCGCAGTCGGGATCAATATTATTAATCTTACAAATGAACAGGGAGATTAAATCTCTTTTTTTTTGTTTCATCTTGCAGACGCTCGCAGACAATTATCAATTTTTATTTTAATAATAGTTATTCCCAGCACCGTGGGATATTTTTTGTATACTTTCGCTGCTCACAGCGAGCGTAATTGCCTCGGGCAATGGCTTGGAACGTGGCATACATATATTTCCAAAGGAATTCGACTCTCGCACCAAGTGAGCTTCGAAGAAATTTGTGAAATTTGGTCATACATACTTCCTCTATTTATCCAAGTGCATCAAAGTGAAAAGATTTTCTTAAATATTTGTAAAAGGCTAAAAAGAAAAAGTGTACGATTTTCAGATCAAAACTATTGTCAACATTTATATTTTTATATAAAAAATGTTATTTTTGTTAATTTAAAGATTATTTAAATTTACAAATTTTACACATTGGAGGATATAACATTTCCTGTTAAAAAGTCCTCAAATTATATACTTTATCTGCTCACGAAAAAAATTAAAAACTCGATTATTTTCGATTTTTTTATTTACGTTTTTCGCGTTTTTCTCACTGAGTTTTCTATTTTTCGAGCGAACAACCGTGTTTTTCGGAATCAGCGGGAAATTTCCCATCGGATAGGGGTTTCAAACTTTATGAAATCGAAAATTTTTTTTTCGCGAAAAACGCAAGGGGTATGTATGGAAAAAATTGCAATTTCTGAGGTTCCGGCTTTAAAATTCTGTAAAAAATTCAGAAATCATGGTATCGCGTTCCGCCTTGCGGCATTCTCTTCGTTATTGAGTTTTCTATCGAACGAAAGAAGAAAATCGAGGTTCGGTCGATCGAACAAAAAGTAATCTCAAGTTTAGTGAAGTGACGAAAATTCGCGGAAAGTGCGGAAACACTTTATTTTTTTTTATTTTTTTTAACACCTTATTTCGATGTATTTTTGCCCGAAAACAACGAATTCACCATTAGTTTTTTTCTAAACACAATAGTTTTCACGAAAAAAAATTTAAAACTTGATTATTTTCGATGTTTTTATTTACGTTTTTCGCGTTTTTCTCACTGAGTTTTCTATTTTTCGAGCGAACAACCGTGTTTTTCGGAATCAGCGGGAAATTTCCCATCGGATAGGGGTTTCAAACTTTATGAAATCGAAAATTTTTTTTTCGCGAAAAACGCAAGGGGTATGTATGGGAAAATTTGCGATTTTTGAGGTTCCGGCTATAAAATTCTGTGAAAAATTCAGAAATCAAGGTATCGCGTTCCGCCTTGCGGCATTCTCTTCGTTATTGACTTTTCTATCGAACGGAAGAAGAAAATCGAGGTTCGGTCGATCGAACAAAAAGTAATCTCAATTTTAGTGAAGTGACGAAAATTCGCGAAAAGTGCGGAAACACTTTATTTTTTTTAATTTTTTTTAACACCTTATTTCGATGTATTTTTGCCCGAAAACAACGAATTCACCATTAGTTTTTTTCTAAACATAATAGTTTTAGAATAGCAAGTTACAATTCTTATTATTTTCAACCATGCGTATCTTTAATTATAGATGTGTAAACCAGAAATTCTCGAAATACAGCAGAACCTTCGTTATTTGAAAATCGTGGAATATTCTGGTCATCAAATATATTCCAGCACTCAAAATGTAATTGGCAATCAAAAATTATCGTCGGTCGGCCACGATGTAATATCACTGGATAATAATTACGGCTGTGCAATTACGGGACTTTTCCAGTGGACATATGAATATTAAATCAATCAATGCAAATAAAATGAAGTTGAATGATTGCGTGTTTATTATTAATCGTGATTTAAATTGAATTGTAAGGCTTTTATTTATCCCGTTTTCATATGCGCATACACAGCTGCTGTGCGATTAATTCACGAGAAAATGATTGTAATTTATACAACGAATCTTGAATCATCGGTGAGTTAGAAATAAGCTGAACACACTTATACAGCAAAGGTCTCGAGCATCTCGCGGAAGATCCTCACGAGTAGAAAATACCCAGACAACCGGTTTTCAACGTCTCTCATCATCGTTCAAATGGTTTCCAATTGTGAAAGTCTCGTTCTTTTTTTTCACGAGAAGCGCACGAGCGCGCCCCGAATAACGAGATGTGAATACATCGGTAA
Organism: Perithous albicinctus; assembly: GCA_964016905.1. Lineage (NCBI taxonomy): Eukaryota > Metazoa > Arthropoda > Insecta > Hymenoptera > Ichneumonidae > Perithous > Perithous albicinctus. The sequence continues at coordinate 24,600,709 of OZ024691.1, read as the reverse complement.
TGACCGGTCTGGTGTATGGTTGAGATTCCTTTTCGAGCAGTAGCTCAAAAAAATTCGTCCGGCTCTTCTTTCAGAAATTTAAGAGGTATTTATGAAAGTGATGAACACACGTTTCCATCGATATAATTAAATACATGACTATTAAAGTTACCTCGGTCTCCGAATAAATCTGTTTCGCCAGTTCGATTTTTCCCAGTAAATAAAAACAAAATCATTTACATTTGTTCTCAGTTTGAAAACAAACATTGTTTCAATTTACTGAATGGATCGTTACGGGCGATGAACAAAATATTTGGTTTTTATTGAAGTGGCATCGAGACAAAAATTTATTCGATTTAATTAAATGGAAACATTGACATTTTTTAAAATTGGTTCAATTAAATATTCACTTGAATTAAATAATTGCTGCAGTCATGGATTATATTATTGAATTTTTTGTGTGGCCACATATTGCGTATGAATAATGCATATCTATAGTTTACATGTACCGTTACAGAGTAAAACATATTTGTGTACTTTTGTTAACGTAGCACTCCGGTTTTACAATCTCAACAAATTGTCACTTACTAGTTCTCATAAAAAATGGTACAAACCCACCAAATTTGTTATTTATTTTTTGTTAAATATATTTTAACAGTAATAAAAAATATGATAAAAATGTCATTGATTTAAAGAGAATCGGTTAGTTGATCGTCATGAAATAAAAATGAATTCAACTACTATTTATCTGCTGGAATATTTTCGTAATCGCAAAATTCCACCGATATCTTTTACCTCAATGCAACTCTCTAGAACTAATGAAGTATAACATCAATGCAACTAGCACACGAAACATCGGTTGATACTTTACCACGAGGGAATTCACGGATTGGGAAAGAATTTTATTTTTTTATTTATTTTTTTCCTTCGAAGGAATTTCTCTAGTAGCAGGAGAAGAGTGAGAACTTGGTAGCTTAGTGCTGTCGGTGGTGCGAGGATTACGGCAACATCACGGTAGAGATATAGGAGCAACCATCATTCGAGAGGGTATATCGCGAGTAGCGCAACGGGCTTTCGCAATTAACGTCGCGGCCGCGTAATTGACAGCGAAACTCTCGGGCTACCCTGCTATCAGTTACCCAATTTCATTTGACACCCGCAACAACACTAGCGGAGCGCCAGGAGAGAACGCATCAGCCGAGAGTGAAGTAAAGAACAATGCGGTGCTGGCGGCCCGAGGTTGATGCACCATTGGTGCATCATTTGACCCCCCCCCCTCCCCCCTCCCCCATACCCCCTTGGAATCTCATGAATCATCGCGCTAAAATAAAGATAGTTTTTTTTATTTTAGCGCGATGTTATCTCGTACGGCAATTTTCGCTGAGACGATGAATAGTGCTGCTAGAGAGCGAACTATTGACACAGTGAACGGCGAGATAGATGTATTGAAATACCTTGGCGATCTAGCTTCTGGCTGATCGAAGAAGCAGAAGGCGCACAAATAAAACTCGTGCTTGGAAGCAGCGGGATACTCGGGCTGGCAGACTCTCGTACATAAATCACTACAAGACGAGAGAGAGTACCAGTCTCTCGCAATGTCTCTCTTAGTGCATAAAGCGTCGGATTTTTTGGATTGCTGCCAAAAAACGGTAGCATGAACGCGGAGGAGGAAAGGAGTAACGAGCTGGTAAAGAGAAACAAAAATATATGTTGGAGAAATCTGTGCAGTCTGTGAGACACTCTTCATCGCACTTTCAATTGAGATTGTCAGCATCAAAGGAATGAAAAAAAAAAACGGATTTAGAAAATGTCAATACGATGCTCGTGCATAACTTTAAAGTAACGCAGGTAAAAAAGGTATGTAGCCCATTAAGGACAGACGTACCTTTGGTAGGAGAAACAAATGATTTTCCTAGTGAGTACATAGGAAGCCGTTCTGGAAATAGCAATCGATAAGAAATGTTAGATTCACCCATTTTTAGAATCAGTTTCACGACCATCCACAAATTTATTCGACTTAATATTAAAAAAAAAATGATTGTAGATTTAAAAAAAAATGATAAGACACAAATCATTCATGTTAAAGTATTTTTTTTTCCGTTGTTCTGATGAAAAATGTTTTTTTTCTTCTTCTCGAAGTAATTTCGTATTGTTATCGGTAATCCGTAGAATTCACCGGACACTATTTCTTTCAAAAGGTCAAAATATAATTAAAAAATATTTCGCATAATCGCTAACGACCGGTAAACTAGTTTAACGGTCCTTTACAGATCCGTTATTATTACAGCGAATATAAATAGATTTTTTTTTCTCGGTTGCAATGAAAGTAATATATTGAGATTGCTCGAATTTCATTTTTCCGAAACACATCGAAATTCCAGACAGTTGTAAATGCCCAAACGTACCTGAAACTTCGATCGAGAGCGATGCAACGCTCTTATCCCGGGGGAAGGCCATCCCGAATCGCAAATGTTTACATACAGTATTCACGAGGCGAGCTCAACATTGGGCTTTACTCGCGGCTAGACTTAGAGAGTGACCCTGCTCTACAAGATTTTTATATCTCCATCTCTAGTTCTCGTCTGAGACCTCTGGGAATATAATACGACTGGAATATATACCGACAGGAGCACGTTTCTGGAGCGCGGATCGATGCTCGTTGGTAATAATGCAAAGCAACCCGGAATCGTGACATTTTCATGCACCACCATCAGAAATTATGTTACAGAACTATTCGAACGTGAGAATACCTTGAAATACGTGACATTCGAGTTTTTGGTATCATAGATTCGCTGAGGTACAAGCAGATACCCTTTGGAATTAGCATAGTAAATGTATAGTCGAGCGATTGTACATTTTGCCAAAGAGTGATACATAATTTATTTCATACGATCAAAATATTAAACCCAAGAGAAAAAGGGAGAGCTCGGTTTATTTGAATCAAGTATGGAAATTTATTTAAATCGATTAAAATACAGATGAATTAAATGAATCCTATTAGGAGGGCATTTTAAAAAGTAATTTTATTTAAATAGAGTTAATACATTTATTTAATGGACGACCTAATAGGATTTATATGATTCGAATAAATTTTATTGGATTCGAATAAATGTCCATATTTCATTCAAATAACCCCCCCCCCCCCCCTTCACTATGTGTATTGGAGCATTTTTATCTTGTGAATGGAACAAAACTATTATTAGTCCTATTTCTCTTCCTTGTAAATCATTTTGCCAAATAAATGTCCAGTAAATCTCAAAGTGCCTCGTGCCTCGTATTATATTTTGAATGTAACGACATCGTACTAAAAATATATAACTATTTTTATGGAAATAGCACAAAGGGTTCGCGAAATGTATTAAATTTACAACGTCGTTACATTTGAGTTGAACTATAAACGCTATGTACAGGCACAGTTCGAGTGTGCGGCATGGAGTAAAATGTATAAAAGTGAGTTGTGGAAATGCTGAAGGGTTTAAGAAATTCAGCTCTCTGCGAATGGACCGCTCGAGATATTCGACTGTGGCGACCTACTGAACGACCATACAACGTTGTGGTGAACATGTATACACTGAACCGCGCTTCTACACCCGACTATTACCTATAGAACATACGACGCAGGCAACGGGTCACGAAAACGGGCGCAGCATGGTACGGTGACTTCTTTTTTTTTTTTTTTCTCAAGGTTTTTCTTACTGACAGTATGTATACATATTATTAGCGTACTTCAAGAAAGAGCTTTTTTATCGCGGTTTTCGTATACTTTTTTTTACTTCAAGTCTCCTTTACACGCATCAGAAGTCGAGGTAGGGAAAAAAAAATTCAATAGGTGCCTCATGCATATTAAGATTTTTGAAAAAAGATCTATTTCGGGAACTCCGAAATGAAATTATCGTTAATTCACTCATCGTGTCTATTTTCCGTAACCAAACAAAAGCTTTGGTGAAGCCTCATACTTGCGCGACAGAAAAAAAATCGTTGAATGGTCATTTAAAAATCCATTCTGCCAATCTGACCCAATTTGGCATTTGGTATATGTGTCTGTGTATCTCTCTAATTTCCATAAGCGCGACGGAAGTAGCTGAATCTTCCGAAAGCAAATTTCTCCGCCACGCTTGAGGTTACGGATAAATTATGAGAACGGCTGACTGAAGAATTTAACGACGCACTAAAGCATCATCTTCTTTTATTCGAAAGATCAATTGCAACCGAGAAAAATGCTTTACTGTTTCTGTTGCCGACTGAACACATCATCTTAACAAAAAAAACCTGCAATGGCACTGTCGTTTTCCTTATCTGTGCTAGATGTAACGCGGCAAAATTTCTATTTGTATATCTTTCGCATCAATCTTTCATGAATAATACTAAAGCATCTTCTTGGAGTTATATTCACTTGTTACATACCCCAAGGACATTCACCTAATTAATTAAATGACTCGCGATAATCTTGAGAAGTTGAAGTGTTCTTGAGACTGTCATTAATAAAAATAAATAAATGACTAGACGACGCGAATTTACACCGAGTCTCTGTCTACGCTACAAGCATATAGTCTTCACCTTCGCGCTTTCGACACCTGTGTATCGCGCACGCAGCATCAAGCGAGGAGGACGATCTATCCGGTAGGAGATTGCGCGTTTTATTCTACACTAAATGCAGCTACTTTGTAGCACGCGAGAATAAAAGACACATTGCCAAACGTCTATCATGGACGTCAGCTAATTTGCAAACTCCTCTTTGCACGCAAACCTACAATGCTGATACATGTAACGAGGCATGAATGCGAATCCTGGACATTCACATGCTATAAACAATCCGCTTACGCATCGGCTATAATACCGCCAAGTAATTGTATTTATCTAGCCATTCACCATGCATTCTTCTTCGACTATATCGCGACGAGCGAGAGCGAAAATCCGCTGGTTGTTCTCCGTCAGCAGCAACGGAGAGAAACTTGGCGTACTTACAAGGTTTTTTTCCCCGAGTATTTATTGACTAGGCTCGCTGTTCTTACTTTATCTCGCTACTTACTGAAAAAAATAGTAGCGAAATCAGAACATTCCACATCACTTCCTTCATCCAGAGAAAGGGGCGAGATTTATTTGAATCGAATAAAATTTTATTGAAATAAAATAAAGTTTATATGAATGTAGTTGAATTAATAAAATAAAATTTAAATCAATTCAAATAAATGTCTATATTTGATTCAAACGAAACCATTCTCTCCCTTTCTCTGAGTATTGTTTGATTAACCTGTCGTACTCACACTGAGTAAAGAGATATTGGTTCGTGTATAAATCTAAATGACTCAACTCTATGCTCAAATATCTCAGAAACCATGTTGACAAAATATTCATGAAAAATTGGTAAAATAATCGTTAATGATTATTCTATAACATCTAGGATTTTCAGTCGCAAAAGTCCAAAACTATGTTGCAGTGAGGAAGAGTGAAAACCTGTGGTTGTTCTCGCGTCACTAGCAACGAAGAGAGACTTGGCGCGCACTTACAAAGTTTCCTCTTCGCTGGACCTCGACATAATATTGATTTCTAAGCTTCCGTGTCTTTGCGCATAGAATACACAGCTGGTATCGTGTAGCGAGAGCACTGAAGTGAGATTGCAAAGCAAAACGCCGACAAGAATTCCGAAAGCCGCCACGTACCGATGGTCACGGAGGCTGTGCGTTTCAAAACTTTATATACTTTCTATATGGGTACTCTGCAACCTTTCGCTGTATGCAACATTTTGTACAAGTTTGTTCGTCTGTAAACGAGAGTTCATAGAGTCTCTGGGTCCTCGTAGACGTGTTTAACAAAAATACTACAATACTACTTCGTCATTTCCAACTTTAATGTTACTTCTTTGTCCAGAAAAGGAGTAGCTGTTAAAACAAGTCTTCTTAATTCATTGTAGGCAATGTGGGGGTGTATTTAATTTAACTTTCTGAGAAAATGACAGCTATAAACAATTGTAAAGTATGTTTATCGATAATGTGAATTAAAAATGAACTTCATATATTTAAAGGCTAAACATCCGGTGTATTATGAAAGAAAAAAGTCTTCCGAAAAAGAAAACTAGGTCAGTTTCACTTAGAATTGATAATCCAGAGTCAATTTCAAAATTACTTGTTTTATGAATATACCAACGCAATTGCCACCTTTTGACTGGATACAGAGATTGATTAAACTACATCCGGCGTACTCATTATGTTAAATAAAAATTCTGAATCAAATTACTGTTGAAGAAACCTAAACATTAATTTCTATAACTAAACGTTCATTTGGCAGCCCATATATTCGCCAGATTTAGTTCAACTAATTGATGACCTGTTTTCTCACCGTACCAAATTATATATCTGTCTGGTGTTTCAAGATTAAAACATAGCGGGCTTTGGCTATAACTTTGTTTGTTGGTTCCTTTGATCTTTCACAACTTACGAGAAAATACCACAGGGAAAAGAAATCGTGAAAAATAACAATCTCTATCGTGCCATACATAGGTGGTGGAGACAAACCTCCCCTCCCAAACCGCTCTTCCTGTCCCCGTGGCCGTTCAGCGGTCGCGTATGGCTTCCGGTGCATCACGTGAGATAATCCACACAGTAGCCTTCCACCTCCATCTCCACTACTACTTCTACTTGGTGGCTTTGGCCCCGTTAAGCTCGGACGTTAACGCGATATTCTTCCTTGCTTTTGCTTCCTCTGCAAACCCTCCACACCGCGCACTCACGGATAAGCTATCCTGTAAGCTTTCCGTAGTGCCGGAAGTCGCAGAGGATCTACGAAGACGATATCGGAGTATCGTTCCTTGCTTTACCTTGCTGAAACATTGTTCAAGTTTTTTTTTCCCTCTCACGAGTATTTATTGACTAGGCACTTTATCTCACTATTTACCGAAGAAAAAGGTAGCAAAGTCAGAACCTTACACATTGCTTCCTTGTTTCCTTGAAACCCGGTATTCATACTGAGAATAGAGATTAGTTGGTTCAACTAATTTCAGCAAACGCGGTCTGTCAAATGAATTTTTTAGATAAGGCAACGGTATTTTTGGTTGGTCTATCAGGTGTTGATAATTAATAATAGTGGACTTAAAAGAGGATTCAAAAAAGAGGATTCATTGCATATTGCTTCCTCATTAGTTTTAATTTTTTACAAAGCTAGCTCTGTGAGAAAGTATGTTTACCGATTTTGGCTGCTTCGCAGAGAAAAATAGAATATTCAGAATTTTTTTTATTCACCATCTAAAAAATATATATAAAATATATTATATTTAAAAAAACCTAACCTTATATCGAGTTATGTGTATAATTTTTTTTTCCAATCAGTGGGATAATCGTGCGAAATGTCTCTGATAATTATTTCTGCTTATCTAAATTGTTCATTAGTTACAACTATATATTTGAATGTCACGACTATTATATATTTGGAAAAACTTAATGTAACTATAAATATAGAAATACGCACTAAGAATTAATATTTGTCACTAATAATTGCCAGAACTGAAGAGATTTGTCGTAGTGCATGTATCAGATGAAAAAAAAAGTATGCTTCATTGTAACGTCCTCATAGTAAAAGCTTTTTGACTAAATAAATAAGAAAGCCACTTCTATTTTGCAATATTTTTTTAAATGTTTCAAAATACATAGTTCTTGAGTACATTCTACACACTTCAGCCTGAAGTCTAATATATACCAGCTAATTAAGTGAGTCGTATTCACTATAATATTACTTTTCTGTTTTCTTTTCCACCGGAATAAATAAGAAATACTAGAGAAAATATAACCAGCGGTGTACAAAAAATATTCTGAAGCTCAAGTTACGCTCGACTGAGAATAAGAAAAGTGCGTCCGAGGTAGAATTTTAAGCAAAGTACCACTGACGTTTCCTCATTCCCTTTGCATCATCAGATATATATATATTTTCTTAGCGAACCTCAAGAATACGGAAATTTTAGGCACATGGTCCAAGTATTATGTAAAGTATATACCTACCCTTAATTTGGCTTACAAAAGCGAATTCCACGGGCGAGTCAGTGGCAGGAAGGAAGAAGAGGATTTCTGAGACTTCTCGAGACCTTCGCCAAATTGCACGGTGGCTCTCGAAATGACTGGTGAACATCAACGAAGCTATTCGCTCTCACACCGCATTCGCCACTCACCTCTTCCCGTATAATCCTTGTAATCTCCACGTACACTTATTTCCCACTCGTGGAAGAGGAGTCACAGAATGCACGGTTGACGTTAAAGCTCCGGTGAAAAGCACTGCCGTCTATACTAGCGGTTGAAACACTATATGCGCACTGCCAGGGAATATCCTGAACGTGCAATTGCTTCTCACAGACACCGCAACGACAGCTCATATATTACTGGGAAACACATGTGTATAAGTTTAATGTCTCAGGCATTGACATATCAAAGAGTTTTATCGCCCATCGTAACAACGGTAATTCCGAGTGGACGTCAAATCGCCGCTTTTATGCGAGTTACGTAATCGACGAATCAATAAGTTTAATTAAACTGAACTCCAAAATTTAAACGCTTAGTTGAAATAATTTGTTCAACTCTTTATACAGATGAAACTGTTCTCCGTAAACATATTATTCAATAGTTTAGTATTCATTAGTTTCATTAGGATAATTTAGTATTCATATATTTCAAAGATACTCATATAATTGTATTCAAAGGTATTCAAGTATTCATAATTGTTGCCTTCATCAACGACAATGGGCGTTCTTAATTTTAATAATACGCGTATTTCTTTTATTTCATTGGAATTTTTATAATGAAAAGCCCAATTTTGATTTATTAAGGTCCCACTTAACGAGATTGGTTTTGGACACCTACAGAAAAATTCTTCATTCCAGTTCTCGAATTATTGATATATTTCATTTCATTTTTTATAAGAATCGCAAAGATGTCAGAATACAATGACACACTTAACGAAAAAAGGTTCTACTTGTTTTCGGTGTCGAAGTTTAATAATGCTTGACACCTTAATTAACAACATTCAAGATTTCACGTACATACTTTACAAAAGCGGAAAATACCGACAGAAACATTATTCGTTTCAGTTTTTTAAATTAATGATATATTTCTTATTTATCAGATGACCCGAAATACATATATTCATAAAACTCTGAATATAATTTTTTTTCAGTCTCGGCGCCCTTAACAATTTTCTGGGCAGTGCATTAAAATTCTCATAAAAATTTAAAAGAAATTGCACGACGACCCAATTAACGAAGTAAATTCAACTCCTATTCGTCGACACAATTATATTCTGTCATGTTAATTAACACCTTTCAAAATTTCCAACATCCCTTTATGAAAGCAGGAGAGGAACATTATTTTTTATCACAAAAGAAATATTGCCATTTTAATACAAAATTGCAATACGGCCAATAACTGAGACATTCAACTCACAAGATTCTAGTATGCGTTTAACTACACGTACACTTTGGTTGGCGAAGCCGGTAAGAGGCGCTTGAGCTCAACGAACGCGAAGGCGGAGGAAGAGAGGCAAGGATTGGCGAGCTTGGACTGAGTTCACGGTCACGCTTCCGGTTCACGGTGACCCCCGTCGACTATATATATATATATATATATATATATATACATATCCCTCGGCAAACATCGCCGAGTTCGAACGAAACAATTTATGTGTATAACAAGTTTTCCTCTTGCGCCTCTTATGCCCCTCGCGATTATACTACTTCTACAACTACACACTGTATGTAATATAATTGTAGTGGATAGCGGTACGCCTAGTAGAGATGACTGGTACCGTATATTACCGATGATTCTCTCGCTCGTGCCCCAAGTCTAATCGTTGATAGATTAGTAGAGGAGATCGCGCGCGCGCGCGAGCCCAGGCTCCGGAGAAAGCGTGTGCACGACGAGGTTCGGCTAGCAACTGAGCAAGCTGCTTATTCCTCAAGAGTTCCCTCGGTCTGGCTGGTTCACGGGGAGAAAGACAGAAAGGGAAAGAGACGCCGATAGGGGATTCTCGAGGACGAATGAAACCGGTGTGTTGCTGCTGCTTGGATATATAAACCCGCAGTTCGTTTCGTCTTTGGTGCGCGGCGATCTGACGATGTGCCTTTTCTTTCTTTCCTTTTCTTTTTTTTTTTTTTTTTACCTGCGATGCTGCGCGCGACCTGTGCACAGGTTCGTGAGGCGATCGGAGAAGGTGGATGACGATGCGCGACCGTCGGTTCATCAGGGAGTAGTTCTTAAGTGTATAGTAGGTAGGTATATAAGTACCGAGTACCAACGTGGTGGAATGGCGCGCGCCGTTCTTGCGGTAGGAGCTGGATGCCATCGATGGCCTTTGCGCGAAAGCCACTTTGCTGTACTATACTGGATATACGGTGTGACTCGACTCGACTTGACTCGACTCGGCGAGTATAGCTAACGCAGTCCGCCTCTCTCGCTTACTTCGGATTGAAAATCGGTAGTCGAGTCTCCCGTATATTCCTACCTCGAGCTCATTTAATGGATTCCTCTTGGCCGCATTTTCAACCCGCGTTCTCTGCATTCAAACTATCGGTTAAGCAATGTACGAGCCTTCTTTCTTTTATTTTCTTCCTTATAGCGGAACCTTTGTTTTCGTGAATTTTTTCTTTTGGTTAGATGTTCATGTCAGATAGTTAAAATTGTCTGAAGCGTCGAGAAAAGTGGTCTAGAAAAAAATGTTAGGATGTATGTGCGTCCGTGTGAATTAGATCCGAAAAATTCAAACTCTGCTATGACTCGAGAGCATCGTCTCACTCTAATGAAATAAATGGGATATAAATTGGAGATATACATGCAATATTCATATAATTTATCGTCATAAAATATATTTCCAGAATGTAAAGTTAAACCAAAGTTTCTCCTTTGTTTTTGAGACCTTCACTTCTCAGGAAAATAAATTACGTCCTATTTATCCTATAATCGGTAGCATGGTAATTATCGATATATAAGGAAACCTTTTTAGTTGCACGGCAATATCACTCGGATATCACAGGGTAATTGGTTTAGGGGAAAGGGCTTTGTGCGCTCTTTAGAGAAGGTGCACCATCGCAGGCTTTGCTTTGTCCAGTAGTTTTGCTACTAAGAAGCCCGCCGTCTGTTTCATATCCTATCAGGGAAACTAGGTAGAAACTAGCAGACTCTATGATGTATAGTGTAGTAGTGCTATGTGCCCTTTGCCATGTACGCGCACATAGATAACTATCCTGCTGCATACAGGATTTCGTAATTAATTTTGTCCCACAGCCGGACTTCAATTTCCCCTTCGGTTTTCCGGCGAACTAATTAATATATCATTAAAGTGGTGCTCATGGGCCCGCGAAGTCGATGCTCAGCCTTTGTGCAGTTTCATATTGCACCTGAGAGATGAGAAGCCGTATAAATCTTCTTTTCTGTATAGTATTAAAAAGATGTATAGGATCTGGTGAAATAGAAAGCACGTTTATTTAATCATTCAGATTGCCTGATTGTACCGTTCCGCACGTTCATATTGTTTCTCATATTCCGTAGTGTGTATTTTACAACTCATACTTTCGGATATATTTTGTTCGATTTTCTTTTCGTTTGCTTTTAACGAAATCAAATGGAGTTTTGTATGAAACCACCACCGACTATATTTATTTTCGTTTACGAAAGTTGTGGATTTTTCTTCTGGACTTTCAATGGCTGTCAAAATAATAATTTTTATGCGAATCTTATTTACTGTAATTTATTCTTTACTTTTGTGAAAGATGATAATTTTTTCTTATACGCAGCAATGCCCCGCATAAGTTAAACGATTTCAAAAATAAATTCTCCCGGATTTTATCCGTAGAATTTTAACGATATCAAAGTATCAAATTTTATATTGGACAGCTATTTAAATTCTTATATAGTACAAATCCTATAAAATACTTAAGTTTATATATAGCACCATAATTCAAACCGACAACGGTTTTTTTTTTTATTTTATTTTTTTCAAAGATTCATACTCTTTTAAATGGGTTTGAAAAATATACATATAAATCTTGTACTGCAAGATCAACTTATATTTTGACACAAGAATATTTTTCTTTTTAGTTTTCTTTAAAACATATTTGGAGACCATCAGAGGTATGAAATGTCTCATAAATAGACTGCAGTGTCTATTAGAATAAAGTGATAAATTTGCCTACGTATTATGAATAACAAAACCGTTCGGTAAGTAAGTGTATGGTAAAAATAAAATCACACCTAGAAGAAGATTTGCTTCATGAATGTTTGCGAAACACACATATATCCTTCATTTGTTCATGTCTGCTTTGACAGAGCTCAATTTCTTGCTAGCCCGCTTTCCAGCAGCGTTTACCGGAGGCTACAAGGTCCAGCGGAGGAGCACTATAAAAAGTAGAGGACGAAAAAGCAGAAGGGAAAGAAGAAGCTGATAGAGGAATCGCAATGAAAATTCAAAGGATCTCATCGGACGCCTCGGGCAGCGTTCGAGCCCGGACCCCACGTTCACGATCGATAGTGAAAACCTCTTTCTCTCTGCGAAAGAAATAAGCGGGCGACCCGCACTTGCAGCAGCAACAGAGAAGCGAGCATTAACTTCTTCATTCTCCTTTACCTACTGGCAATTTTCCCCTGCAGGCAAAGCGCCCGCGATCGGTGCAACGAAATGGCTCTCAACGATTATACTTTGAAGACCTCTAAATAAAATGGCAAGGCTATAGGGGTGCAATAGCCTCATCCAAACGGATATAGATAGCGAGGAAAGGAAAAACGTGGTGCAAGCGTATACGTGCTCGCTTCTTCTTCGTACTGGCTTCATCGTTATTGGATTTATAAAGCCGATAAATATATCGACGCCTTGAGTATGATCATCCTTTTGCCGACCTGCATCGAAAGCTTTGCTAAAGGCGCGAAGACCTGCACATCATCGCTTGCTCCTGTGTGAGAGACTCTGCTTTGCTATCGTGTTGCGAATAACTGCGTATAAAGCACTCTTCTTTTTTTTTTCTTTCTAAAGTTGCAGTAGAGTAGAGCTATATCGGGACGACGTCGTAACGATTGTGCAAGAGTTAGCGGCATTGCTAGTGCTTCACGTCATTTCATCACCAACTCTACTTCCTCAAAGCATCATACACACACACGATCACTGAGCCATCTAGAAATAAACGAAAGACTCGAAGGAATAGGAGGAAAATTACTAGAATCTTGAAAATTTGCAAATAAACCGGCTTCGTATAATGTCAAATGTGAGTTTGCATCACCCTATAAGATACAGAACAACCCTATTTTCTAGATAATATTTAGTGCGGACTTTAAGAATCACATTAAAGTCGATTAGAATTTATTACTAAATAATTTGACATTAATATTTTTATGTCAGATTTGATCGCTTGTGGAAACTGTACGTTTGGGTTTCTCGTGTCAAACGACCGCACGCTCTGATCGCATCGAATGAGAGTTCGTGGCCCTTGTTGTGACTGAGCGATCATATAACGCTCGAGCTGCGCGATGAACGCTTGAGCTTGTTAGCGCTCAAGCACACTCTTAATTAGTATACCCAGTAAAATCTTCGGAGCAGCTGATTGAAAACACCATCCATCCAATTGATAATTCCAACAAACGGAAGATGGTTGAAGGAAACAAATGTAGGTACACTTCCGCTACAGTGGCTAACATGCCGCAACTTACATACTCTAAGCATTTTAAAGTTTGTTCTCTGAACTAACCATTTTTCTGCACGCACAGTTTCAAGTTTAAAGTGCTGCTTTTCCAATCCAAAATCCCTACAGACTAAACTTCGCCGGAACTTCGTAAGGTTGAAAGAAACTGATGTCCATGAAAGAAATACATCGAAGCCCCAACATTCCAATCCAGGATTCCCTCGCCGACTAGTCAATGCAACGAATTTGCATTATTCAAACTCAATTCGGTACAAACACTGAAACCCTCGTCATCCAACGAACAACGTTTATAGAATGCTCTCCTTTACGTGCGTCACGATTGTATTACTCTTTTATCCTTTCACGAAATGCGATCCATCTCAACTGCAGTAACACCGAAACTCGTCAGGAATGCGCACGCCATATCCCTCTCCCTGGAATGGAGAACTCTTGCTCTTTAATTATTCAGAAGCAAATGTAGCACGCACGAAGACAGCTCGTCTTCGCGAAGCAAATAGAAGGGGTAATAAAAAAAAATCGAGAAGTCTCGAATATTCTTGTAAATCCCTAAGCGAAAAGATAAAGCGCAATGTTGAAATGAAAATTCTTTGATGTAAGTATGAATAACGCGAGCAAGTAGGAAAGCGATAATGAAAATCTTAAGAAAAATGGAGAAAATATTGATGTCTGGAGAATACAACGGTAGCGACTTGGGAGAAGGATTTGCTCTGGAAAAGGATAACGAGCCAGAAGCATAAGGCAACCTTCGTCATTGCAGAAACACACGCACAGCAGCTTGTACGGAGTTTGTAGGCGTCGCGGGGAATCCGCCAACTGGCAATAAGAAAGACATATCGCCTCGTGACGCCGAACAAAACAGCGAGCAGTTCACTTGCATCAGCGAGCCACCGGGAACGCCAAGCAACGACCACCATCGAGTCGCTGCTACCCTTTTCTTCTTGAGTTCCAACACCTGACAGCTAAATAATTGAGGGGCGTTGCGAAGGGAACTAGGTGATCAATGTCGTCATCGTCCAAGCGAACGCGATGCTTTCACTATCTTTCTCCATCTCTCGTTTCGTTTACTCTTCTCTCGCTCGCACCATTCCTGTACGGCTATCCTGTATCTTTTGTTCAGGATACTTTACAGAGCTGCGTCCGACTGCAGAAACACTATGAGACTTCTGCTCTGAAGTCCGGACCTGGTTTTCAAAGCATTCTGTCTTGTGTCTCGAAACTATAAATAGTTTCCTGCTGTATTAAAAAATTGTTCTTATGTGAAAAGTCAATCTCCCAGCTTCGAACGGAACTGGAATTAATTTACCGCTGGTTCTTAAGAAAAGCGGGATTCGCGAATAAAAATTTGGGGGCGCCACTGTAAACCCTAATTGAATTTTAAGATATTTTGCGATTTTATAAACATTTCCGAAAATTCAAAACAAATTGTGCCCCATTTATAAGATCCACAAAATCACCAACGAACATTAAAGAATTAATATTCTAAGTGTGAAACCTTTACCGTATCAGTAGTTGCACAAAATATGTCGCAATGCCTGTAATAATCACAATAAAAAAACTTCCGAATTGCCATCACGTAATTTTATCTTTAATGTCATAAATTATTGAAGTACTCCGTGTTCCGCAATGTCATTCAAGGACTTGGAAACAGATCCGTTTCGTATAATGAAGCAAATCTAGCGATATGCGTTTAACCGTCGAGCCACGTTCAGTATTCCCCAAGATGATAAGTCATTCCTCCTCAGACGATTCAGGAAATCAGATTTCCCAAACCAGGAAACTAATTGTACCAACGTGTTTTCGAGCAAGAGACCCAGAAGTGTCGGTGAAACGGCGAAGAAACTCTTCCCCAGATTCGACTCAAGTTCTCCGTATAACTTGTTGGAAATTGGTTTTAGCCAAGAGGAAAACTGTACGTTCACCAATGGTGGGTATATTCTAACGTCGTATGAAGGTACATCCCGAACCGATGAGTTTTCCGTGAGTATGGCACTCGTGGAAGCCGTCGAGAAGAAGAGAAGGTCACGATTGGCCGAACAGTGGAAGCCGTCGAGGACTTCCGCGCTAGATAAGTCCTCGAAAATTATCGACATTCCCGTTCGCTTCTCTTCCATTCTGCCCGACTTCTCCAGCTCTTCTCTTGCCGAGATCGAACCACTTGCTTCGGGAAAGTGCCCGAGTCAAAAAGGGAAAAGTCCCAGAGGAGCGAGATGGGAAACATATTGCCATATATAGAACAAGAATGGAATTGAGTCGCTAGTGACTCGAGAACTACAGTGCTGGAAACGTACGTGATAGCAATGAAGATATCAAGACCGAGAGAAACGGAATAACATATCGGATAATTTGGAAAAGCAGTGAGCGTGAGAATTATACGATTCAGGAATTTGTTAGATACTTATTGGATACTCGAGCTGATGAGACTTACCGTAAAGAAGTCGTCACTAGTCCATAAAGTGGATCAATATAAGGATATGTAACTGCAAATAGAAAAAATAGAAAAGGTTAGATAAGATTTATTGCAATATTCTTGTAGAGCATTTCTTATAAATATCAATATCTCTATATTATAAAAATATCTCGCCGCCGCTGCTGCCGACGTCGTGTAGGACAATTTTGGTAGGAGGAGAGGGAGAGGCTGCCCAAGGTCAGGTCCGAATTTTTCTAAATCCCTCAAGGGCCTGTCAAGCCCGGATATTTTATAAGGTGGGTTGGCGCGCGGAGAAGCAGAATACATATATATTTAAAAAAATTATAAGCCGTATACCGAAAAATTATAAGCCGTATATGAAACTTTAAAAAACGTCTTGATTTTGATGATAAAAAAAAAAAGAAGATAAAACCGTAATGGTATCGATAAAAAAAAACAATCACGAATATCGTTAACACTTTGTAAATCCTGTTTATCGACCGAAAATAGAATAGTTCATCTATATATTATTCCAAGTAAGGAAGTAGCAACGCAAGTTTTTTTTTCTGACACAGATATCGCTAAAAAGGGTCCTTTTAAGCCAGTGCCGCTTTGGGAGTTGACTGCTGTCCCGTATTCCGGACTGGTACACTTTCTCGAGACAGAACGAGCGAGACAGAGAGAATTCGAAGGCGACTTTCTCACCCCCGCACTGCCTCTAGCGAAACTGTCACTCGTCTCTAAGGTCTCTAAGATGTTTTTTCTCTCGTTTTATCGTTGGAACCGACCAAAAGACGCCCGTATCTACGGCTTTTCCTTGGTCGTGAGGGTTTTAGATGAAAGAAAAAGGATGTCCGCTGGGAGATGCACGTAGAGATCAAGCCTCTGGAATACTTGGCGGTCTGCGAAAAGGATGAGGGTCGTGCACCAAACAGCCTTCAATCTGCGGTTACGTTTGCCGAAGATCGATTTCGAATTTCCTCGTTCGACGGGTGAGCTTTGTAAACGTGAGTGAATTGGACGAGCGTTTTTTCGAAGCTTTTAAAAAAAAATAGAAATAAAAATAAAAATCAGGGCACACTCGTCGAGCATTATAATATATACAAATAAATCTTTCATATTTCCAGAAGTTCAACCACGTGAAGTATGCGAATAGTCATCGTAAAGTATATCTGCATAACTTCGTAGGATATGATTTTTGAGGAAGAGAAATTCATTTGCATACGATAGAGCCATTAAAGGGAATTAGCGAAGTGACTGTGAAATGGGAAGAAGGACTTGAGGGTGAGACGTTCTCATTTCTTCCTCTCTTAGTTGAGTTCAATTGCCTGGTACGAATCCTGAACCACCGCCGTCTTGAGATTTTCATTCGATGCCATTTTTAAAGGCAGCCGCATATTACCCGCTTACCACTTAGTTCCGTAGACGTTCTATTCTCTTCCGCGGGGAGAAAGTAAGCACAGCTCCCAGTTCAGCAGTTAAGGGTCGGTAAACCACGCGGTAAAGAAATTAGAATGAAGAATGAACTATATATTCACAAGTACACAACTAATTTCAGAGTGAAATCGATTTCGCATTATTTCATAAACGATTTCAGCTATATCGTGAATAATTTAATTAATTTCAAATATATTATTTTATAGAATGTACATAGACGAACTTTTTACCCGGGTAGTCATGTCTCCGATATGTTTGACAAAAAATTCATTGCATGCTATTTTTATGTATATATTCATGTTAATGTAACGATATATTACTGTGAATCATTGACGTTCTATTGAATGGATACCAAACTGATCGGAATTAATACCGTTTCATATACCAATTATAAACAACTCGCTGGCGGCTACCTGCTAAACACCTGATGCTTCGTCGCTTGAAAAGGCGTTACCCGAGGTGTTAGAGTTGTACCAATGTACTACCTCAACTAAAAGTTTCGCCCCATGTACATATCTAAAAGATCACTAATATCGAATATATTCACGAGATTTCACTTAGATTTCACGACAAATTCCGATGATTTCGTTTGCTTTGGCATGACAAATTTTTCGTAATTTCATTTCCGATTTCAACATGAAGTTTTTTAAAAATTTGAAAAGTGAGTAAACCCTCTGATCTGTGTGTATAGAGCAGCATCACTGCATGCCAAGCTTTAGAAAATAGAAGATATCCTGCCCGGACGTTTTTTTTTTCTAGAATAATTCGATTCCTCATCGAGCTTCTGCTATCGCTCTTTACGTCAGATGATATCCCGTGACCATGCCAATAGAGATTCGACGAAGAGAAACGACGGCATTACGCTGACCCAAAGGATTCCTTCACTTTCCTTTCTTTGTCACGTATATGGCAGAACTACTGCCAGCAGGATCATATATCTCTTCAGAGTGAGAAAGTATACCGCTTGGGCCTATATAGCTACATCCATTTATCGTCAAAACTTTTCTTTTCTCTTTTTTTATTTCACCCATGAGAAATATGGACCCTCAGCCTGTTTCGCCATAGAAGCCTCCTGTTCTGTGCGCCAACATCAATATCCATCGAGATACATAAGAGATTCTACATATCTTGGAGAATCTTGTATTGTCCATTGAATGGAATGCATTTATCAAGATTCTTGCAAATACGACAATATTGGGATAATGATGTTAAGATCATAAATTGTATGGGCAGAAATTTTGTGGTTTACATCTTATACTGGCAGATTATTTCGGTTGGAGCACTTCACATAAATTTGTTAAACAATTAAAGGTTATATTAACATCTTCATCAGTGTAAATGAGGATACAATCGTATAGAATTTCTTCATTTTTATATGAAATGTTTTTATATGAAAATGTAGAGTCGTTTATTATCTGACGCAGTAAATTTTTTCCCTGTATGGATAAACAACTCATTAGCGCCAAACCTTTTTTTTTATCCACCCTTCTCATGTATACTTGTTCCCCACGGATGAAGCGTCGGGTGTAGCTTTTGTGAAAACCATAGATATCGATTACAGATACACGTTGAACGGTAGCACGGTGTCCAAGTTTCATAGTGAGTCGTTAATAGCTCATGAAAAATGCACGAGAAAATTAAAGTTCGCCGTTTTGAAGTTTCGTAATTAAAAAGCCACTGGCAGCTTCTGCAGTTTTATTACCACCGATTAAGATCCCATTGGAGTCTTGACTAGGAGAAACGGAAATTAAATGGCGCTACGAATAACTATCTGGAAAAGTTGGCCATACGATGGAAGCTCTTTTACCGCTCGTTTTGCTTTCATTGATCTTGGAGCATATCTTCACTTTCCAGTAAATTATACGTAATCATGAGTATATAGTGAGGCAGGTCGTTGGAAACGCGCCTCATCATCGAATATATTCCCTTACGACGCACTATTGCACCCCCCACCACCCTCGATAAAATATTAAACGAGCTATACGCAAGCGAAAGTGGCATGCACGGCTTGCATTCATAAAATTCTGCGTAACAGCCTATTTCGCATAATGCGCATATTGTAACAAGCACGTATATGTAGACATTTATGATTCCTGTAGATACCATCAAAGAAAGTTATGTTACCGAATGCGAATAACTATATTTCTGAAAGTATGAAAAGTAGACAAGTTTTGAAAGGGGCAATAATCGCAGAATTGGTGATTCGAAGAAGTTTTGTTATTCTCACTTGTAACAACAGTTACTGTGAAGTGCTTCGAGAGTGAGAAGTCGTTAAGTCCGCTCATCGTTGAAAAGTTGTTCATTATACGCGCTTGAATCGAGGAGGAAGAAAACGAGAGAGGAACTAATAAGCCATGCGGAAGATGCGAATAAACGGGTGAAAAATGTCTTGCAAGCTGTTCGTGAAGACACCATCGTAAAAGGATCGAGCAAAGATGAACAATAATGAGATAATTATTGTGATTGAAAGCACGAGGAAAATCGTATATTAACGATACGTAATAAGAGAAAATGAATTTTCAAAGGAAATTAATGTATTATACATTTATATTATTTATACGGAAACAGCTAAGTCGTTTTGATAAACGAACATAATTATCATGCAACTTGACTTGGTGGCTAATGTGTACCATCAGTATCAGCAATGCTAACTGCCAATCATAACGAGATAGAGGTGTATAAAATGCGGATAATGAACCGGAAGATGTATATAAAAAAAGAGAGCCCTAGTGATTCTTCTATACGTTGGTTGAAGTACGTATACGACGACTGTAAATGGTCGCACGGATCTGAAAAATGCATGAATGGTCTACACTGATCGAAGTCAACAATTTGTCTGTCTTTCTCACAGCTATGCTGCGAAAGATAAAACGATGAGGCGCGGCTATACACCGGTATATGCCTTGAATTACTGTCTAGCAGTCATGAAAAATGTTTATGAAAGGTTTATGAAAATATAAATTGATCACACTCAATAAAGTTCGTAATTAAACTTTCCATAAAGGAGATTTTTTATAACAGCAATAAAAATATGAAGAAAACAAGATTGTGTGAATGTTTGTAGAAAAAAATATTTCGTTGAGTATACAAAAACCTTACGTTTATTTTTAATGTGCATCCGGGTTACATCATTATAACGGGTTACATAATATAAGAAAACAAATAGTTGGCAGCACTATCAGCTTATTATCATGTCCTATCTGAACAGCTTAACTAAACCCAGATTATAACAATTGTCTACGAATTCAGTTCAACACGCGGAAGAGCCGTCCGAGATATTCCAACTGCAACATTATATAGTACACCTACTTTAGCGCCGTATAATAGAACTTGGAACAATGATTATACTCTAACTAAAGTCATAGAGGAGTGGCAGTCAAGCCCAGAGGCGATGCAATTCACGCGATCATCTTCCCGTGGAAGATGAACAAGAACACCGAGGATTCCGCGTCAGTATTCGGGCGTTTGGACTCATTCAGAAATCTCAATGTCTGCAATATTAATTGCAGAATAACTACGGAGAGATGACTCGCGGAAGCAATTGAATCTTTTAAGCAAGTGTCACGTTTGCAATAACACAATCCACGAATGTATAGTGACATTTCGTTGAAACAGTAATTACTTGTCATTCGTAACGTGGAAATAATGGATACAGACGGTCACGTATGCAAACAGCGATCACATTAATCAATAACCGGTACACGTTATTATTTTTCGATGAAGCAATTTATTCGTTAAAACCACAACAATATTTTACGAGGCCACTGCTACGTATGCCTCTGCTGTAATAACGACCAATATTTGAAACTCCGACCGATGCATTCCAACCGCTGCAACGAGAATCTTTATTATTTCCAATGTTATACAATTCCGTACACATATTTGTCCATGAAACTTTTGTAAACACTGCGACACTTCGCAGCGAATATGAAATTTAAAAAACTTTTTACATTATGCTTCCTTATTATTCTTGAATTTTTACAAAGCTACTTCTATGACGAAGTATTGTTATCGATTTTGGCTTTCTCGTAGAGGAAGTTTTATAAAAATCTAAAAATAATCAGGAAGCATTGATATTTCGATGCTGAGAACATACATACACATGGACATTTTTCTAAACCCCTCTTATCGACATTTTGGGTAACTTTGACTATGCTGACATGAAAATCTCGAAAAAAAAAAAAGAAAATTTGATGAAAACAAAGCTTCCTCTATGAGAAAGCAAAAATCATATTGTCTGTATAAACTCGCTAATGAGGAAATGTTATAATTATTAACGGAGCATTCGTTGGATAAAGTTGTGACTATATTCTAGATTCGAGATACAATCACAACTTTATAAACTTTTTCATACATTTCATACGTCGCGAGACAAAAGATTGTTCAGCTGTAGTTAGTGAATTACTTTAATCCGATGAGTTGGCGCTTCTGAATTATCAACGAAGCGGTTTTAGCTTGTGTAGGTTTTTTGTGTAATAAAAGCATATGTTTCAGTGAAACTTGTATAAATGTATCGTTCGTGCGGATCTCTCTTGTACAAACGTTCGTTGCAAAAAGATATACCAGAAAGGACTGAATCGCTGGGGGCTTTGGAAACAGCCGGAAGGACAGACCGTCCGGGAGAGACCGCTGCACGATATAGGGAGCTGCGACGGAAGAGGAAGCTCGTATATAGTGGACGCTAACGATCGTCAGAACTAAAGCCCGTGCTCTCGTTGTACCTCTCTGTCTCTCTCTTTCGCTACATTAATCGATCCCTTGTGCTCCACTCGTCAGAGATTTACAAGCTACCAGACCGCTGCGCCTACTACGTACAGCCAAAAGTGTTCCCTTGACTCTACCGAGACACCCGAGCAAATACTCGTTCATACTCATCTATAGTAAAGGTAAAAACTGTAAGTAAAGTCTACAAAAGTATAGGCTATAATCATCGAATACAATATATTAACGTTCCTTCCACGTCAAATTATTAAGACCACTGTAGAAGCATTCCATGCGAAGTACGCCGTTCCCGTGTCGAGATGTCACAAAAAAAAAAGTGTATGATTTATTTGAAAGTGGTGTAGAATATCTTGAAATGAAAAAAATTGAACAAAAATCGACTTGTACGAAATCATTTTTTTAAGCCGAAAAAAATCATTCGTTTCGAATCTTTACTGATAAGTCGAGCATATTCTGACGAACATTTTGCGAAATTATTTTTACGTATTAATTTTTTTGGTAAAGAAAAAAATACTGTAACTTCATTTTTTTTTTTTTAACTTTTTGTTCGATCTATGAAGAAAGGCTTTAATAACTCGTCTATCATATATGTTTTGAGCGATAACGTCTGTCGTGACACTATCTACCGGAAAATGCTCTAACCGGAAACCGATTGCCTCGTATTTATACGAACGGCTATTCAACTCTTATGCCGGAGTTATTTAGGTCACTCCACAAATTATCGACCTAATCTGACGACTGATATTTAATTTGCCAGAAAATGTTCAGTGTAATTATCAAGAGACGCGGTAGAGTCTCGGCGTCAAGTATAAATAGTCAGTATTGATATATGTACTATTAGGTACCAATCTTTCTATCTATCTATACTCTTGATTATTTTTAGTTCTCGATAAAACTATTTTAATTCTCAGGGGATAAAAATATAAGTAGCATTCGGTCTGCAAATAAAATGTAATTAATATTTCCGTAGTTTTATTCGATTTAAATTTGATACGAGTGATTTTCTAAAAACTTAAGAAATCCCATAAGATTAAAATGCTTCAACCGATTTTTATGTAATTCCTCGAATTGCTCAAAGAATCGAATTGAGCGCTAACGTCGAGAAAACGAAATTTAAATTGTCTCTTACACAATCCTGTGAAATGTTCAGGCAAATTAAAAATTAAGCGCCAAATTTAAAGCGATAATTGGCGAAATGACCCATTTACAACTACAAAAAGCTACAATTCACCAAGTTTAAACCTAGTTAAATATTAAGTTAATAGGTTGTGCCTCGCAAAGACGAAAACTTTATGAAAACTTTCTCAATTCACACTCAGTCACCGCGACACTTTAGAGTACAAAAATAAATATACAAAAGAAGTAAAGTAGACATATTCCAGGATGGTCGTTGCACCAGGATATCACGAAATATAGTCTGAAGAATTATAACGCGTATCTGCGAAGAAGTGATGGCCCATGGCGGTACTCATGGCATTGGTATATATACTGGAGCACACTAGCTAAATCGAGAAACTTTTCCCTCTCGTTGTCTGGTGCTATCGGCCATCGCCCGTGGAAGTAGAAAACGCACCCACGACAGGATGAAAGAAATGGTGCAAAGTTCGTGAGAGTCTCGCGAAAAACTAGGCGATGGTCCTGGTACGCTCTGCTGATGTACCGACGGTACACCGTATATCTCTGAAGCAACGCAGTTTCACCAGAGAAACGAAATATTTCCACGGCAAGCCATGAAAATATGGTGTTCAAAGGTGGTTAAAATACGCTTTTTTAAGGATACTCGAATAAGATAATATTACGAAATAGATGGGAACGTAGGATGGGCGCAACTAAACGAGCAACGGTGGCTCGCCTATACCAACATCCCTCTTTGTATAGCCGACGAAAAGCAATTTTCAAGCTCCTTGATAGTCACGTCACGGATCGCGTGCCATGATTCGAAGCTCGGTACAACGTGGAGTGTACCCGGCTCCATATAACGTTGTAGTTGCCGGTGTGGTCCAAGGGGATTGAACGAAACAAAGGTTCCAACAGGAACAGCGAGCAGCATGCGCTGGCCCTCGAAAACTGGAAGGATATGATGCACGTATTTCGCGAGCCGGTTATAAATCAACAGAGAGGAAAAAGGGTAGGACGAGAGAAGAGAAGAGACAACGGCGAACAGAAAGGTACTCGGGTACGTGCTTGACGTCATATTTCTAAAAGGTCTTTATCAAATTTTGTTTACGTACTCTCATTACGAAGATTCGGTCGCTATAATCTGGTGTGAATTTAAGGTCTCCAATAGATTATCAGTCATTTCAGTTTTCATACATTATTGTATTCATTTTATCGAACTGGAATCATTTTGATTTAATCATAGAATTCATTAAATTTACTTTTGTGATGGAAAATTTTCATCATATATTAACGTTGTTGGTAATTGGTTTGATGCCTAATAAAATATTAGTTGCTATTTCTGATTCATAGTAGTACCAACTGTTGTGGTAAATTAGTAGGAAGTTTTTGGTCATTAACTGGTGTCTTCACCCCACTTGTCCCTGAACCAACAAACCTTGGTCTTTCCTACTACACGCTTCACGCATTATATAGAAGCCATAAATTATGTAGAAACATAATAAACGAAGGGATTTTGGAATGCTACTTGAGTCGAAGTCAACGCTCGTAGAGTTACCATCCCTAGGGTACAATGAGCTCGAGTAAGTCTTCGAAGCTACCGGTTACTAGATGCCTTTCCGTTCCTACCTCCGTACAACGCGGATTAACTAATTAGAACGACGGATATTCCACGCTCGCGATTAAGACTGGGTCTTGTATAAGGAAACACTGTTTCTAGGTGCAGTGTCGAGGCTCCTCTCCCTTACCCAAGAACTTCGGGAGTACGTAATCGTCTTATAGGTTGCCGACGGTAATGGCCATCGGTGCAAGACGTGCATTAATCTCGGGGTCCAGTGCTCTCAGCTAAGGGAAACGAGCGAGGCTGCTTTATATGCAGCGCATGGCCAAGTCCTGCAAGAATCTTGCGCGGCCCTGTCTCGCCAACGTGCCAACGTCGGGAATAAGATGAGGAAGCCGCTTCTCGCGACAACGTACCTAATATCCTCGTTTCCTGCAAAATTAAACAAGCCACACGCCCGTAAAATATATTAAGCCATCACCATACATGAAGTAATGGGATATACGAGTGGTATTAGTCGATGGGGGATTTAACGAGGCTAAAGAAAAATGTCTATAGCTGTTCAACGGCTCATCGACCCAAGAGAACAATCCTAACCTCATGGTTATTTTATCGCGAATTTATGATTGACTAAGATACATTCGAAACTAGGGCGCTTTTACGAACTTATGAACCTATGAAAATTGAAGATTTTAATGAATTAAGTAAATAAACTTAAAACTCAAGAAAACTCCAAGTTCATATTGCGAAAACTAATTTGGCTTGTTACAACAGCAAAAATTTTTATCAACAGCGACAACAAAACTGACTTCGTTACTGTAATAAAATACTTTATTGTTGCAATAAAATAAATGGCCGCAGTAACAAATTACCCCCAGGGAATAGAATCTTTGTTGGAGAAACAAAGTTTATTGCTGCGCAAAACTTATTTCCTCAGCATAAGAAAACCATTTTTCTTCGTGAAATAGAACGGTCATCGACCTTCAAAAACGAATCCCAAAACTAATATCTACAGTATAAGCCGTTGGTTGCAATGTATATATACAATGTATATATATATATATGTATATATACTGTCATTCTGACGCTGCAACGAAGCGGGATGCTCGTTGGGATGCAGCTCGTTGAGCTGCCCGGGTACGCGTTTCCTTTTTAGTTCCGGTAGTGAATAGTCGTTGGTGCGAGCGAGCGAGACGAAAAGAACGAGCCGATTCGAGTGTAGATATATATCTATACGTATACACAAGTAGTATAGTATAGATAGGCTGCGCTTGCTGCATCGTAAGCGATAAATCCTGGAGTTCTGGCTCTATTAGGGACCAGAGAGGGTTCGCTCCAGAGTCAACCCCGCAAGGCACACCATCGACGCGTTAGACCTGATCCTCCACGAGCACGATCGCTCGGGAACACCAGAAACTGCCATCTCCTGAAGACGTACGGAATTTGAAAATGCCATTAGCAGTTCCAGATCGTCGGGTTTGATCGATTCCGGATTACCCAGGAGAAGAAGAATCTCCGGGGCGTCGATGAAAAAAAAAAAAAAAAAAATAGCGAAAAAGGATAAGCGCGCGAAAGGATCAGCGTTAGCGTATCTAAATTAATTCGATTAGTCGAGAGAATAAAAAGAGGTGATGGTAAAAAACATGAATTCCCCCCCTTCTCTCGAAACCTGGCTGAGCATAAATTTTACTACTGGAAATTGCGCCACTCGCGTTATAACCTCTTTTTTTTCAGCAGCTCATCATCCACGCTCTACTAATACTGGTACACAAAGGAAATATATTCTTCAGAATTCTCGTGTTCCACCCAACAACTGTACATTCGTTTGTTTGATTCTCATTATTATATGGTTTTGATTATAATGTTACTTCCTCACTTTCGCTCTTTCTCGCTGCATGAATAATAATAAAAGAGGATACAGACATATACAAACGGAATACAACACACAATAGATCACCCAAGCCGAGTAACAATGATATTTTTACATTACACTTCTCTGAATTCTCATTTTTCTTTTTTCTTTTTTTTTTTTTAATTTCTTTTAAAAATCCTGACGATAATCGGTGAACGCACGTTGACCCATTTGATGTCATAAGGGAAACATAACTTTATGAAAACAACAATGCGGAATTACAGCACTAATAAAAACTAACGAATCAATAAATCGACGAACGAAGACCCAATGTGTAATTCATATTATTTTTGTAGATACGTGGGTATGCGAGAGTATAAAAATACTGGTATATTGAAGCAATACAATATGTATTGTAATACTCATATACGCAAGTATATGAAATTTAATCTACTGTTGATGAATTGTACAAAAATGTAACATGCAATATGACTGTAGTCTATTAGTTTTTAAATATATCGAGTGATTTTTCAGACACATATTGGAAGGTAGAAATAAAAATGATTGTACTGCAGAGTATCAAATTTACGCTCAATAGATAAATTTCCTAAACCCAATTTTTGAATTAACGTATTCTACTAAATTACGGCCATTGATTATTGAAAACTGAATTAGATGATAATTCTTGAAAATAATTTGATAGCAATAAGTACACATTATTGGCTATTATTTCCATTAAAACATATGGAAACAATAGGATTGTTGAGCACTAATGATTGTTTCTATTTCTTGCCCACTCAACACTCTTTTACTCAAGTTTGTAAGGAAAAAAATCTTCCATTGATCATTCCAAAGAAAATAACGAGCAAGCAATGTCCATTGATCCATGAAAAATAACGAGAGCGCAAGGTAGAACATTCTACTTTGCATTCATTTTAATAGTGTTGACGCTCCATACGATTTCCCCTATTGTTATTGACAATGTCGTGGATCTCGACGTTTTTTCCTTCATTCTTTTTCCCTCGTTTATAACATTGAAGCGAAGAGTGAACGAAAGCCTATGGAAGCGCAAAATGGTTATTATCTCAGGCACCGCAAACGTGGCTTGCGCTGAGCTCGTGATTTATGAGCTCTCGGTGTCAGCGACGTCGGGTGTAACCATCCGCGCCCGTAGCTCTCAGAACTTAATCCGCCATCGACGACTCGTTTCCGGCCTAGAACGAGGAAATTGCGGTCTTCGCTAATGCGAGCGAAGAACCACGATCGGTATGGTATTACCCGACGACGACGTTATAACTGGAACCACTTATGCATATTTGATGGATTCATTTATTCACGATCGACAGAAACTTTGATAGAGCCAAGGTACTTCTGATTTCCTCCGTCTAACAGCACTTCAGACGTTATTCATCTCGAGGGGTATCACGGATATATATATATACATATATATAATTGTACTACGTTTATCGAATCAGTCGATCACCAAAATTCTATTTTACTGTAGTCTAGTCTAGTAGCACAGTTAATGTATTCGAATGTATATAATCCCAAATGTGGAAGGTATGATGATAATTTGACACCAAAAGTGTCATTATATTAACGACGAAATTATCCTAAAACGAATAAATATGCATCGTAATTGAGTAAGGAAGCACATCGGCCAAATTTAACGAAAATGTGACAAGGAACCCATTTTCTTAAAATAGAGTTAAATGAAATAAGCTTTGAATCATGAGTAGAATTTGTAGTGAAATTTGGTACTAATTTTAAGCCAGAGAATAGACTAGACATGAGACTAGTATGGTCGGTTTACTTCTTCCTGAAATTCTGCACTCTAAATACCAAGCGTATTACAAAGTGATCCTTTATCTTTACCACACTTTTTTCCACGTATCTTTTTTCACACTTAAAGCGTGTGTTCTTTTATATGGTAAAGATAAGGAAAACCGTGACTCGTCTGAGTAACATGAATAAAAAAATGGCACACGTCAGAATAACACAGTTCATTAACTATTCCACATTAACTGTGTTCAACACTCTTATAGATTCAATGGTAACTCAAATGATCCATAATATTTCATGGCGTTTGTATCTTACTGTTATTTTTACATTGTCTTTATTGACTAATGTTATTTTAACGTGAATTCTCCTGATGTGTTATTTTGACGTTCTGTTATTTGAACATGTTACCATGATTTTAGGGTGTAGCTTCTGAAATAATAAATCAGGGCAACCGAGCCTCAAAATCATTACGAAATAAATGTCCATTAATACAGAATATGAAGAGAATTTGCGGCTATGGATCGCAAATTTCTACCGTGGAATTGGTTCGTCATCAGAAATATATTAAGACAGGGAGCATGTAGCTGATATATTTTAATAATTCATCAATTATTCCCATAATAAATTATATTAAGCGTAATATTTAATGAGCTACGCTCTCGGGTTGGGTTGCAGGAAAATTAAATTACGTAGCTTAACGACACTTTGATGTGTGAGATATTTTTTATGGTACGAAATGATTTATTTAAAAAGAGCTTTGGCATGCTAGCTACATTTCGTTGCTGATATATATCCATTGTCTATGCAATAGCTATGACCGCATTACTGGACAAAAAATACGTCAGGATAAAGAGCTACTAACTACCTCGCCGATATGATAAAATATAGCACAATCTTTAAGTTATCCGCTGTTGAATCTTGAAACAGGATTTTTATTATCTATCTGTTTTTATTATCTTAGACATCACACCGATACCCACCGACACTCACACAGACACTTCACTTACTCACAGTCCTGGTGGGTCTAATAGCGTGAATTAGAAAAATTATGGCCCGAGGAGTCCATCAGGGGGACTTAGAAAAATTAGGCCTGGGAGCAGTTACGGATGATTTGCAATAAAATGCGGTGTGTTTCCTTGAACACTCACAGAGACACGCACACGCACAGGCCTGGGGGGTTTTATGAGAAACTTAGAAAAATTGGAGCCCAGGGGTGTCTATTAAGGGGACATAAAAATCGAAGCCTGGGAAAGATCACGAGGGTGCTAAGCGCCCGAGCCAAAATAATCAAATAGATATTAGTATAATTCGTGGGTGCATGCAGAATATGCAGATTTGATTAAACCGATTCCATTTATTTTCCGAAAATAATGTACTTTTTATGATAAGTTCAATAGAACAGTTTCGACGTACTATAATTTTTTTTTTTTTTTTTTTTTTTCATAAATGTTCCATTTTATGGGGACTTGAAATTCTTCAAACCTTTCGTAGCTCTCGGAGATAGTTGTCATGCCAACCGGAACATTTAAATGAATTTGTTCTACTGAGTTAAAACTTTTTCTCGATGTTTGTCGCCCTTCAACTTTTTACATCTCGGAAAAGATGCAGACTGTCGTCTTACGCCATAATTTATTGTGTTTCCTTAAAGCTGAAAGGATCAGTGTACCAGCACTCTCGGTTGAGCTGATGCGCGAGTTGAGCTGGAGACAACTGAGAAAATCTTCACTGTGGGTCCGCCTGTTGTCAAGGTTAGCCCGAGTGCCATGGCGAACGTGCTTTGAATTTAAAAGATGGTAACAACCACAGTGGGAAGAACACTTGAGTTTCTTTCATTCCATATTTTATCTCCAATCCAATCAGCAACGGCGAAGGAAAATTATAAATTTTCACGACTGTTTAGTCATACTTTCATATTTGATCAAATTTTACTCAGAAGCTTCTCGCACATCGGTATACAAAGTTTGGGCAGAATGCATGTAATGGACATTTTCTTTATCAGTGACTCATTGTTTCGTGCTCAAGTTAAGCTGAGATATGACTAGTCAATGATATTGGTTAAGCTGATATAAGATAAAATGAGTATACTTTTTACTTATCATTCAATGCAGAAGATATTCTGTTTCTAAGATCAAAAAACAAACGCCAGCCACATTGTTTCACTACGAAATTATAAGTTGTTTCAATAGGCTATTTAAATATAAAATAAAAATAGTTTAACACATTCTGAATTTTCATGTAATTAAAAATAAATGGTTACTAAAAACCATTGAAAAATGTCCAACAACAAAAATTTCACAGTTGCCAGGAAATTCTATTAAAAAATCATATGTATTTGGAAAAACCATAATATTGATGTCATATTTATTACTAATTTTATGGCTCTATTATTATTCAAAACCAATATTCTTGGTATCTCAGTCACATCAATTTTTTTTTTTTCAATTTTTTATGTAGCATCGGTAACATTTTACTTTATTTTTATTTTTTGAATCCTTGCTCTTCGATTGTTCCTTCCCGGAGGTGTTTCCCGAGGTCGTTTTATGGTGTGTAAAACAAACTGCCCAATTTGTGGTTTGGCAGGCCAACGAATAGCCGAACCATGGGAGTACGAGAATTTCGACGAAAGGGCTCAAGAGCTGCCAGGGGTTTTACGTAGATACATACTATGGATTCGAAACTTGGGCGTTTTATACACAGGGCCAGCGCGTTATTCGTGAGCTGTGTACGGTAGATCGTAAATAATTTTATGAGTCAATTATTATTCAAAACCAATGTTATTGGTATCTCAATCACCGTTCATTTTTTTTTTTTGTTTTTTTTTATGCAGCATCGATTACACTTCATTTTATTTTTCGAAACCTTGCTCTTCGATTATTCTTTCCCGGAGGTGTTTCCCAACGTAGTTTTATGGTGTGTAAAACAAACTGCTCAATTTGTGGTTGCGCCAGCCAGCGAATAGCCGAACCATGAGAGTACGAGAATTTCGACGAAAGGGCTCGAGAGCTACCAGGGCTTTTACGTATACATGCCATGGATTCGAATCTTGGCCGGTTTAATCCACGGTGCCAGCGCGTTGTTCGTGAGCTGTGTACGGTAAATCGTAAATCCCGTCATTTATCACGGGGGTTTGAGTTTAGGGGGGGCACAACGCCTGGTGTCAACGGATAATAACACCAGCGGAAAACACGGTCTCGCTCTCTCGGTTGCGCAATATCGCGAAACGTGCTTGCGACGATTTACGTTTTCAGCCGCCAGTCTCGCGGGGATACTCGTCCGTGAGCAGTACTTTCTCTGAACAAGGGTACACTCGATAGCTATGTGCGTATGTGTGTTCATCGAGGCTGCGACGACGACGTGTACGTGATCGACGTTTCCGGCACGAAGTTGTCATAACTCGATTCGCCTGAATAAATATACAGATCCCATAAGGAAATTGGTTCATCCCTCTTTTAGATTACTTTTCGATTTCTTTATCGTCGGAGCGTTCAATAAAGAAACTATAGAAAATCGTACGATTTATACCGAAAGAAAAATATTTTGAAAAACTATCGTTCATTTAATTTCACGATAGACTCCTCGAAATTGGGAAATGAAATTCGGAAACATCAATGAACACCAAGAATTTCATTGATCGTTATATATCATTTCGTCAACATTCTAAACTACTCTTCTAGTCGTTTTAGACCATTTTTCGTATAATGACATGCAAATCTCGAAAAAAAAAAGTGAAAACAAAGCTTCCTCAATGAGAAAAGAAAAGTTAACTAAATTATGGAATAAACGATCACAACATATCTATTTCAATGGACCATTTTTTCGTTTCCTCTAATACATTTCATACAAAAAATGCAATCTACGGCAGTGACATTTGTCAGCGCTGCAATGGTCAGAAAATAAATGAAAAGTTCAATGCGATATTGAAGAAGTACTTGGAAATGGATATAGAAAAAGAGATAGAATTCCCCATTAGAACGTGGAAAATGAGGTGAACTTGCGGTTATCTTGTAGCCAGAAGAAAAGCCAGTTGCAATTTAAGATCTTGTAGCTTCAAGTCGACTTGCGAATCGAAGAATGAACGAGCAATCGCTACAGACTTAGAAATCTCTTGAGTTCATACGTTTGCTTGTGCGATAGGATAGAGAAAGGAAGACAAGAAGATCGAGCAGCTGCAGCTAAATCTCTTTTTCCCGTATAATACGACAGGAGCGGTATCAGCAACAGAACCAGAAGCGGTATCCTCGAGTAGCTGATCGGTAAGGAATGCCCTTAACTGCTCGCGAACTCCTTGTTCAGCTGCAACGTATGTACATGTACTGCGATACACTCGAGAGTCACTTGCATCTAGCGCAGCAGAATCGCGATTCGGACATGTACCTACATTTAGCTATACATACATATCAGAGTATATATATATATATCTATATATGTGCGGCTGTATATGTACATAGGTAGGTGTATCGACACAATGTTCGACCTCGAGAGATCGATGGACGCTCTCGAGGAGCTAGAGGAGGAAGTGAAGCTCGCGCGCGTCCTATCTTGGCGCCGGGGCTGGCCTCGCGGCATTGCATTGCTGCAACACTGCGCCTGCACCTACGTTCTCGTCGGATCGGAATGCAATCTTCGCATCCCAACTGCTGTTGATACGCTACCACCGCCGTCGCCTGCACGACCACGGCAACGAGTCCTCCTCCTGGGATTCTTCGAATTGTCCCAGTATGAAGGAGCATCGGGAACAACGAGTCTTCTATATCTATATCTAACTATATCTAACGAATAACATATCACTTCTGAGATTAACTCTTTCGTTCGAGGCTCAAATTGAGATTTGAGATATTGAAGTTTTTGATCTGAAGAGTTAAACCATAGGACAGAATAGATCGAATGGACAGATTTTTTCGAAAAAATAAACTAATATCATTTTGTACCCACAAATGCTCATTGACAAGCATTACAATCAAATTATGCAAACTTATCAAGTCAATCAACCTAAATGCAACATCTTATTCACAAAGCAGAGGAAAAAAGGCATGTTCCCTTCGCTATAACCAACTTGTAATATACTTATACTTTAAAGACTACTATATACCAGAGTTTTATAACAAGTCGGGTAACTCCGAGCTACTTAAAATGTTGCGTAAAAGTAAATGTCTATAAAGCAGTAATTCACTGCGGCGGAGGTAAATATAGAAGCAACAGCAGTAACTAATATATACTGTACGTGTAACAGGGTTCTAATCAGAGTCTCGTGAATGCGATACTTAAGTTTCCTCGCAGCTTTTAGCTGGGCCTAAAGTTGTGTTAGGGGGCCAAGGGTACTTATCGAGTTTAATTTCGAGCAATCGTATTTCAGTGAAGGCAGCCACGGGGCTTTCGGTTCGCGCGATGTAGTGGAGTACCATATTATACCTTTAAACTAGAGAGGTATATGGCAAAGGTACTTTGCAGACGCGACGCTGGGCCTATACGTGACTCCTACGCTACGACGCGTGGGACTTCATAACGAGCGCACCGAGTGTTATCGATCTTGTCGCGGGCGAGCACAGAGTCGAAAGAGAAGACGAAACTGCCGCCACCAGAGCACAGAACTCTCTGGCTGTGCAGCAAACGGCAGCCACAGAACCCGGAGATACGTCGACTACGACGATGACACGCTGAACGTTAATTTGCGAGTCTGCGATAGCTACGGTATAAATTCAAGAGCACAGTGAAACGAGCCGTGGTGTATATGCATCATCAAACGCGTGCGAGAACGAGCGAATTCAACCTTTGCCGCCGTAGCATTTTCCTCTCTTTCTCTCTATCTTTCTCCCTCTCTCTCTCTCGCTATACGCGATGCAAGGCTCCCGATTCAACAGGACCAGCTTTCATGAGATATGTAGACTACGTGATCTTCGTTAGACGTCAAAACTGACGCGAAACTGGAATGATTAAGCGACGCACAGGCTCATATGAAAACGAAGCACCTCGGGCTACCAACGGAATAGCACACTGCAGATATAGAAGGGTGGGGGGATGGGGGGGGGAAGGACTTGTCAGTTTTTGTTCTGATTAAACCTTCGAGCTACGTGTACAATATGATAATATTATTTTCTCTTAAAATATTTCGGATGAGAAACTATATTTAATAGACTTGCGAATTATTTTTGTATGCATTTCCTGGCATATGATACAAAAAACTAAAACGTTGATGTCCCGAATTGGTGGAGTGCTTAAGAGTTGGATTGAAACTCTTACTACAAAATTGCGCACTAAGCCGGCTGAAAACTTTTAGTTGAACTGCGTATTTGCAGAGAAAGAGGGGGATGGCAAAAAAAATACATATTAGAGAGGTTATCTTCATATGGATCATTAAAAATATAAGTCATCTCGCTGATTTTTGTCGATGGGCCTTCATTTTTTATTTGCCTATACTTTTAAGATGATGTTCTGTACGATAAAGATTTAGAATTCACCGAATATTAAACCTCTATAAATTTATTTCGAATAAATACGTATTCATTAATTTTTCCATTTTCATTAAATTATATTTTTTACGTATACAAACGAGTGTACAAAAATACATTTTCTAACAAAAGAAAATAATATCTCCTAATACGAAAATAAAATAGTGATAAAAATAATATCTGCTGAAAAATAAATAATATATTTTTTTGAGTATATATTTTTCATTGATATTCATAAATTCGTAATCTCTTCCATTACAGCACATTGCTATAAGTAATTGTTCTACACAGGAAACCGAGGCATATTCGGAAATTGAAATCAGAAATTGAATCATTGCACGTAACGCATTTATCGAACCGCATGATGAGATCAATGAACCAACGCCATAGCAAGAAAAAAAAAATGAAATAAGACTTTGTTCTCAAAGGACTAAGTCACGTACGCGGTTAATCGAACAATTTGATTCAGGGATCGCAAAAATGATGCATATCCGTCGAGACTGCTGCGGTTAGACGAGGGAGGAGACAGGCCAGTGACATGGGTATACGAGAATAGAAAAGTCGAGGAATCGTGATGTGGACGAGGATTGGTGGATGAGGGCGATCGGCGAAGGTCTGAAGCACATCTGATGGACGTCTGCGGTTAGAACACCTCGGTCGTTGCATGATGCCTGCCATCCTGGATCCATGGCTGCCGTCAGGGTTAATAATTGAATGACATCATCCAGGAGGACGTTCACCGCTGGACGCGCTCATGGTAACCAAAAGCAGCAACAGCAGCAGCAGCAGCATATCAATCTTCACCCTCTATTATAACAGCAAGGCTAGACACGCTATTCGATAAAATCGATTTAAATAAATTGATCAGATTCTATATTAATACAGAAGAATAGGAAATACACACTCAACTCGCCACAATCCGAATACCGCAAAAACAAATGGCATTCACCAAGCTTTTATATTCACAGATCGTTATTAGCAGCAAGAAAAAAAAAGTGATGCAGCCCAAAAAAAAAAAAAAAAACACTTGGGAGTCCAACTGTAAAACGCGATCACCAACGAAGCGTTCGTGTGCGATTGAACGAGCTCCGCAGAACAGTCGAATAAATCAGATATAAATTGGGGGGAGTGGCGGTTGCTCGCGTTGTTCTACTTGTGTACCTATAGGTAATCGATCGTTGAGCGATTGAGGTCGAGTGTTCGTGGAAAAAAAAAGCTACCGATATATGTATATGTATTTTTTTTTTTTTTTTTTTTTGCGTGTATGCCTCGCGATGCAAGGACACACACAGCGGAGAGGGTTTCTGGTCGGTGAACAACAGCGCACGATAGATGTACGTATGCGATAGCGTCTATCTGGGAATAGCTGGCATATACAAGTCGAACCCGAAAGCGACATAACGATCGAAGAACGATATTTGCTTGATGATTTTTTGATAGGCACTCTAGACAGAATAAAAGGCTCTTTTTTCGTCGATACGCATATTGGTTCATGTGTCTCTTTTGGATCGTCGCGACATTCCAAATGGAAAACAATTGGGAATTGATAGGTCGAAATTGATCATGGAGAAAACTGTCCAAATAGGCATTTAAAACATTGTACGAGAATTTCTATTTTTTCTTTAAATCATTTCATGTGCATTCGTTATTTTTCAAAAATTCTTACATCGAGATTTAAGGATTTTTTTTACGTAATCAGAACAAATGAAATCAAACAATGTTTTTGCTAGATTATTATATGCTCCTAACGTTCTTCAATGATGCACGTAGACATTCATTAGTATAAATTACAGAAAGTGTCTCAATAAATTCAACATCGACGTGTCGGAAAAAAAAGTGTCACAAGGTAGCTCTTACTAGATTTTTTTCAAGTCCTTCGTCTATCACTGGAAATAACTTAAGAGCGATATTTGCTTCATGATTTTTTGATGGGCTATCTACTCGAGATAAAATGTTTTTACGTCGATACGCGTATTGACATGTGCATCTATTTTCCTTTATTGCGACATTCCAAATGGAGAACAATTGAAAATTGAAATGGTTCGCAGGCGAATTGAAACGAGGGTATATAGCCTTTTTGTTAGCTATTGCGCGTAAGAGCGAGAAGGAGGAAGCGAATGAATGGAATTCCGGCAAAAGAGTGAGGCGAGTGAGCGCATCGTCGCGCGATATATACACCGGTGTGCTCGCTCGTCCCGACTTGGCGTTCTCAGTAAACCAAGATTTATGCTCGAGTTACACGGCATAAATCTACACTCCACGTAGCAGCGCGCGCGTCCTTCCCGCCCCGTGCGTTATACAGAGTGTGCATACCTACATGCAACAGTGGCAGTCTTCGGGGGCATTACTGCTGGGCGCACGCTCTCGGCACTAAAGGGAGAAGGCGTCAGGAATTTTTTTTTTACGGAACTCTCTGGGGCGCACGACACTTTTGTCGCCGTGACGCTGTCGTATAGTCGTTCACGTTCCAAGCTATACGCCCAGGCAGTCTCGAAAAATATATTCAGTCTGTTAACACCTCGGGACAAGATCGACGGGCACACTGTCCCAGATTGTGCTACGGCAAACACACTCGCTAACATTAATCAGAGATTTGTTGCGAAGTCAGATTTTTTATAGGATCGGTTTCAGGATGAGTCACTGAAAACAGAACAAAAATGTTTGTACTTAAAAAAAAAAAGTTGTACACAATTTTGTTGGTTAATTCCTTCGGTAAAAAGTTCATGAGCGACAAATGCAAAATTCATTGTTAGCGATCTATTCGTGCTCTGATTGGTCGCCGACTCGTGCATTCAAATGTTTTGTTTATGTCAAATTTGACATTAAGAAGGCTGACGCTAAATACCATAAAAAAGGATTGGTAATTTTTGAGTTTTCAAAAAATTGCCAAACATTTGTGGTTTTATTTGACTAAAAACTTATTGTCATTTTCAACAACAAAAAAGAAGCAAAGACAAAAAATTGTGAAATATTTAAATAAACATCGGCATATTATAGTCGAGAGATTTGTTTGTCTTTTCATTAGATAATTTATGTTGATATGTTAACAGGTGGTCGTGTCTCGTCCAGTGAAGTAAATCAGAATCATTGATTAATCACAACAGGAAAGACAAATCCCTGTACCTATTAAATTATCGCGATTTCTCCTACTTCGAAAATAATCGGAGCATTACATGTTGTAATGCACCGATATGTACGATACACGTTTTGCAATATAGTGCACACCTGCCTATTGAATGAGTTTCATTCAGCTCAAATAAAAACAAGTATAATCTCGTATCTTTAATCGCCTAACAAGCAATATATAATGCATAACGAACTATGAATTATAATTTATCATCTCGCCACCTCACATTCAATACGTATTAGCTACCGGTATTTTCCATGCGTTTTGATCCAGCGTGCAATATGCAGCTATTAGAACGTATACCATATTGTATGCATCGTTACAATCCATAAGTAATCGGTCGTAAATGTCGGAGTATTATAATTCAGGGTATTCTGGCGAGCAGACCGGCGGTATCAAGCCCAGTAATTTTGCGAGTTTCCTCGACCTCGAGACGTCGACACGAGAGACACCCAATACGATACACTTGCCCTGAGGATGCCCACACGTTGTCGAAGCTTGTTATCCGCTTGTCCATTACGCTAAAGTGAAATAGAAAGATACTGCAGCAAGCAATTGTGATGTCAATTTCAACGACCACGTCGACAACTCCCCTATTCGGATGGCGGCTCGAAATATCCGGTTATTATGGTATACTATATACTATATCGTGTACGAGTCTGTGTACAACTTATCATCGTGGAGCACGTAACATTCGCGAAGGGAATGAATAAACGCCGCTTCACGACGTTTCCCCAGTCACCTCGGGAGAGTTTCAGCGTGCTGACAACGGCCTTGAGGTGAGCCTTGACAGCGAGCCCGGCTAAGAAGAAACTGATGCTCCGGGGGTGAGTTGATGGTCGAGTGCTGTGGGAACAAATGATATATCCTGTTCGATTTACGTGTTAAAAGATCACTGCCATCGATCACCGATGAGAGAGATCTTCGATGACTCTTTTTACATGGGATATGTTACGAGCTGTAAGGGAGATCAGGTTACCTTGTCACACTTTTTTTCCCCGATTCGTTAATTTTCAATTTATCGATACGTTTTCCATAATTTATACTGACAAATGTCTATGTGCATCATTCAAAAATATTACGAGCATATAATAATGTGTCAAAAACATTATTTGGTTAGTAAAAAAAAAATCAACTGTGCAATTTTCATCAAAATATATTGAAACAAGACTTTCGAGCAGTTGAAATTTTATTAATTTTTTATTGACACAAATTTCGTCGAACAGTTTCAGCTTTTTTTTTACAAGCATGCAAACTAGACAACATTACTTTTTTATTATTATCCATTTTTTAAAACAGCTTAATCAATGAAATTTCTTTCAACTACAGGTGACTGAAAAATGATAAGCAACGTGTAACGTTCTGCGTTCCATCCTTTTTTTTTTCAACTCATATTCCATGAACTCGTTCGATCTTCGTTTTTACGGTGTCATTCGTGAGGTTTTTCACTTCTCCCATAGCAGTATACAGTGAGAACACCGTTACTTCGTCACTCTCTGAACTCTAAATCGTCGAAAGCACGAAATATCTTAGCAGCAAGTTATTCTACAGTATAGTAGTACCAGCAGGGGCATTCGGAGTAGTCGGAGGAAGGTGGAAGAAGGAGGCGGGAGTGTCTCGGAAGCTATCGTTTTTCGTCGCGAAGGAATTCGGCCTCGTAACCTAGCTGCACTGGCTGGCTGGCACCACCGACGCTTTACGACCAACAATTTATCGGTTTGGTCTCTCGCAGGTTGCTCTTGCCCTCGCCATATAACCTCTACCGTCCACAGTCCCATGTTGTACATGTATGCATACCTACATACCAGTATGTACGTGGATGCTAGTGTACGAGTCAATAAATTGCAGCTATGTAGCGGAAGAAACAGGATGATGTGCGAGGAACAAGGCGAAAAGGAAAGAAAAATTCGGCGGCAAAGATACGCAGACAGGTGCAGAAGAACGCGAATGAGTTCAGGATCTGCTTCTATACGAATGTTTGAGTGAATTGTATGCGATTATTTAATTTCGAGGTAAACTCTGAAGAAAATGTTCAAGCATACATTTACGAAGGTCGAAACTGTCAAGAGTCTCAATTGCCAGGTCTGATATGGAAACTCCTGCTTCCTTTTTGTCTACGTCAATTTTGTAAAATTGGAGTGTTAACAAAAAAGAAATTTGCAGCGATGAAAAAGGGTAGCAATGGCTACTTTAGCTTGCCAAATTTCAGACAGATTGTTCAAGCCATTTGCAAATTATACGCTATTATTTTTTTTATTGATGACTCAAGATACACAGACACCGGACATTTTTTTCGAGACGATTTTTATCGAGGTTTCACACCATTTGGTGTGAAACCAAAACCGATGGTATCGGCATGATGATCTCAAAAAGAAATGTTCGCGAAAACAAAACTTTTTCTATGACAAAAGAAAAGGACAAAAGGCAAAATGCAGAGCATTGCAGAAGTACGAAAGAGTTTAGGTTCTGCATCTCAATGAGTTTCAAGTGAATTGCATCAGCTTCTGTCATTTCAAAGTAGACATGCAACAATTTTCATGGCAGAAGATGTCACTAAGGTTGAAAGGATCAAGGGTACGAATCACAGGTCTGATGTCGAAATTGCTATTTCAGACCCAGACAAGATCGAATAGAACGTAGCACCGACGAATCTATGTATAGGTACGCTTCGAGAACAGACTTCACGTCGAATACGAGGAAGTACAACAACCTTCCATGCTTCGGTGTACACCCTCCATAGCATCAGAGACGAAGCTTCGCATTTGAATAGCATGGTATCGATTTCCCTGCGATGATGTCCCGGCGTTGATCTGTCGTATGCCCCTCATATAGAATGTTAAGGAGGCATCACGTATATATTCCCAAACAAAAGTTTGGTCTACTAGCATCAAACGCGCGCTCCTACGTGCCTACACAGTGTTACATAATTTATATACATCATTTTTTGATTTTTTTTTCTTCTACTTCTACGGTCCAATTTTTCTGCTTCAGCCTTTCTACCATTGCGTCTCCACCTCTCTGCCTCTATCTTCACTGTAAGAAAAATTGCATAAAATTTAATGTAACGGTACTAGAATTCCAATTTCAATATTTCACGTCAATCTTGAAGTGTTTTCTGTTTAAATTTTCTAAAAATTTGTCGAACTATCATCTTCAATTTTGTTGTAGTCAGCATAAACTTTCGGTTAGGAAGGTATATATGCGTGTCTCGAATATTCAGGTGTTCGTCTGTCGCAGTACTCTGACGTCGATGCAGAATTTTTCACGCTGTATGCTCAGAATCTCTATGTAATGCGAATCTACAAAAGTATTGGAGCATTCTTTGTATGCATGATTTTCGATGGAATTTACCATAAAATATAAATAAAATATAGTATGAAAGCTCTGGTATACATAAATTTACAATGAATCTCTCGAGATTCTATATCTTGCTTTCTTGTATTAAAAGTTTACACGGAGCATGGGGTACTTTTTTGGCAACGGAACGGGTGAACATCGAAGAACAGTTAGGAACGTCTTTATCTGACAATGGCTAATGCCAGCGAATAAAGATAAAAGAACAGGTAGAAATCGAAGTTTCCCTTTCACGTCGTTTCCGCAACGACTGAAAAAACAACGAGAGATTCGAAATGTATACTAGAGTCAAGCACAGACATCTGTATCACGTAGTGAATGTTGGCTATTACGTTCCGCTTGTGAAACTGTCAGCCGATCGACTATACAACCGTTTCAGTACCGATGTACCGAAGCAACACGCTGACGCGCGCTACTCAAGCGTAACTGTGGTCGCCAAAAAGTACCGTTAACACAAATCGTGACTCGCTGCTACGCACTCCGGCCACTCCGAGATTAATGACTCGAATCACGAGTGCGAACGTATACGAGCGAGGCGAAGCCATACAACGTGCCTATGCGATGAGAGAATTTCGCACTAGAGATGGTAAATTAAATAATAAGACATAAATGAAAAGCAAAGATGTGCAGAATTTATTGCAGCAGTTGTTTGATCAACTAATTAGTGTTTTATTTCCAATAACAATAGCAGCAATTTTGATTATTAATCGCTTTTTTAAATTAAGGTTTTTTTTATTCAGCCCTCAAGAACAGATAAAAATCAAAATCGCTGTTGATGTGCTATCGACAATAAAATGTCTATTAATTTGTTTTATTTCTTTAGGTAAGGATACTTGTGAAGCATTCCATACGAAGTGGGCCACCTTGTTTCGAGATGTCACAAAAAAAGTTCAAAATTTGTTTATCTACAGATTAAAATATCCAAAATAATTTGTACATTTTCTAGATATTCTACACCACTCTCAAAACAGATTACAAAGTTTTTTGTGACATTTCGAAACAGAGTTAGCCAACTTCGAGCAGAATGCTTTTTATATCATCGATTATAACGAGTTTTTAATTGAATCAAGATTGTGGCTTCATTAGTGGATATATTCAACCAAGTGACTTCAATATTGTAAAATAATCATACATCGCCCGAAACTGTTGCCCGAATGGAATTAACGGTAAAAATTTATTATGCAAAATCGGAGTTCTACTTTTCGTCATGAATACTTTCGATCCATAACTAATAAGTCTGATTGTTAATTCAACGTACATAAAATCGTTCTTATTTTAGCAAGTTTTTGTTAAAATAGTTGAGTAACAAAAAAAATTCTAAATTCGTTAAACATACCATTTTCTTTTTGTGAGAACGAAACAAATATTTTGTAATATTATTTAGACTTTAAAATATTAATTTTATAATAAAATAAATATAATATTTTTATTATAAAATTACAATATATAATTTTAATAATAAAATTACTCATCTCTTAAAGATTTTTTGCTGTACTTTTTTCTATACATTGTGAAATGAAAAAAAAAATCGAAATGTTTATAAAAAAATATAGAAAAAAATCGTGGTTAAAAGCCCAAGCATTTAAGTTTCATCTTTACTGTCTTCGCAATGCGGACATTACTGTCACTTACGAAGGGTTAATACACCCTACTTTTTACCGTCTAGTATATTCGGGAGACGATCACAAGGTTCTCCTATCATCGGAAGGGCGGAAGGAGAATTCGCGCTCGTTCCTTTTTTATTGGGTCCCGAGGTGGGTGGAATCAGCCAGCGAAATCGGAACGAGATCGTTCCATCATCATCTTCGTGAGGGAGGCAAGTCAGCCGTTCTCCCTCTCGCATCGCGAATCCGACGCCAGTCGGCTATGGGGATATAAACGAGAGAAAAAAAAAGAACCCTGAAGGCACGAAGCATCCTGGCGAGCGTGGAAGAAAAATACGAGATCGGTATAGCTAGTAGCATCAGCAGCAGCAGTTTCGCTTGCTCCATTTCATTTTCTCGTCTCACTCCTTCACAACGCATTATTTTTCCTTCACACCCCCTGCCTCTGTCTCCCTCTCTCTCTCACTCTCTTTCTCTGACACCGTCCCCACTTTGTTCGTTTCTCCGGAACCGAAGTTGGTTTTCACACTTATCCACAGACGCGCGAAGGGCACGGCTGTTTGCGCGCTTCGTACTTTTCTATTTTATTATCGCAGAGTATCGACCTCCCAGCGATTTTTCGCACTACCACCACCACCACCATTTCGTGGCATTTCCTTGCTATACATTTTTATAACTCTGCCTCGTCGAGACGCTCCAGCGAAGTCGGATAAAATTACCGTCTCATTGGTTCACATTTCTTTCACGATTGCCAATTAAGTGGAGCGCATTCACCTCTGAAAAATATGACCCCAGCTACTTTTTGTCCGGTTATTTCATAGCATACGTTTCTTTGTTTATTTTTTTTTTCGAAACGATTATCCTGAGTGGTGACTATATTGACTTTTGATAAATAAATACATTTTTTAATATTTTTTCTTTACGAATCTCGTTTTTTTTTTCTTTTTTATAAATGCCATGACAGTTATCCGTAATACCAAAGGTAAATAATTTTTAAAAAACTGTAAATATTGAACGTAGGTAATGCTGAATAAAAAATAGCAATGTAAATAAAATGATTTTCATCACACATTTGTCCGATCAGAAATAATTTTCAATATTTAAAAAAAAAACTTTAAAATCATATTGAAAAATTCGACCTTTATAGTCTTTCAATGCCGGATTCAAAGTCTACGTTAATATCCGGAATCATGCCAGTAAACGGATTTTTTGTAGACTTTATCGACGGAACTACCGTTCTGTAATAGAAATTTTTTTTTACACGAGTCACTTCTCAGATTGAAAACCATTGAAAAAGTTGGGCAATCTACTGGATCTGGATTTCCGATTAATTAGAAATTAATAATATCTCTCAAATTACCAACGATGGTATCTCGGCCTTTGTGAGATTGTAAAAGCGATCGGAATCGCGGCAATTTCTCTGTGAATGGCATCGACGAGAGCATCAAATGGCGAAGCCTCAGAAGTATAGTACCTACATCAATTTCCAGACTACCATGGCACACAAGCCAACTGCGTTAAACACATACAGGGAACGACGGAGACGCGGGATAAACGAGCGAAACCGTGCGAAGCGCGGTATGATGCCCGCAGGGATCTCAACTACTAGCTAGATACGCTGCTGCTTTTGCTGCCAGGATGCCGTTGAGAGACGAGGGGCTTCGAGGTGAGGGTTGAACGACGAAGGTCGTGGAAGCTGCAGCGGCACCAGTTTGACGTACATTACCTAACGTCTCTTATGCATATACCTGCCGCGTCGGCAATGGGTATGAATGTCTCTTATACGTCTATGTACTGCGTGCAATCGTAGGCACGATTCTCGCAGGAGCAGTGAGAATGCGGCGAGAAGTCATGTGTAACC
Organism: Perithous albicinctus; assembly: GCA_964016905.1. Taxonomy (NCBI): domain Eukaryota; kingdom Metazoa; phylum Arthropoda; class Insecta; order Hymenoptera; family Ichneumonidae; genus Perithous; species Perithous albicinctus. The sequence goes on along the minus strand of OZ024691.1, from coordinate 24,555,801 downwards.
TCGATGAAAGGGTTTCGCAGCGTGGAAGTACCTATATATGGGGCATTTCAAAACGTCAGGGTGGAAATTCTCGTTTTCTATTTTCTTTTCTTTTTCCTGTAGTATATTGAAAAAATAATATGAAAAAAAAAAAAAAATGTAACATCGATATTTGGATTATTCCGAAATCAAATTTTGGGCAAAATTACCAAAGATGTATTTACTATAAAAAAAAAAAAAAAAAAAAAAAAAACTGCAACAACGCTTTTACAAAAATGTTCATAGTATATTTTTTGTTGAAAAAAAAACTCGGTCAAGCAATTTTGTTTTTAATACTAAGGACTTCCCTGTCGATTTGGACTGGGACGCGCCATATATATCTAGCATCTAGGTAGAGTTGAGAGGGTTTGTCACCGCCGGGGAATATACCATACCACGTTTTACCTATATACCATACGTATACGTGGATACAGGGAAAAGAGGGGGGGGGGGGGGGGGGAGGGCGGGGGAAAGCACAGAGAATGCGAGATTGAGACACCGGAAACGGAAACCATTAATGGCGGAATGGCGAGTGCCGCTGAGTGGATGGACCGAGGTAGGCCAGAAAAAGGGTAGAATGATGGTAGAGGGGGCGAGAACGAGCGAGCAAGAGAGGATAGAGAAGTGCCGTGGATTATGGGGACAGAGGAAGTGAGATCGTTGCACAATGGCATTGTGAATTCGTAACCACGCGCTCAGCTTTCTAGCTAGCGTTGGCTCGTCTCTTTCTATACTCTCCTCTGCGCCATCCAACCCTCTCTTCTGGCACGCTACTGCAGTTTCAGTGCACCACAAGCAACGCTGCAATCCCACCACCACCTTTTCTAAACCGCGTGCACACACAAACTCATAGTTTCAGCACCAGTGTAGAAGCAGCAAACGCAGTGTGCATCAAGCACAGTCGAAAGTCCAAGGTAGCAGGGAGCCAGAACGAGTTACCACCGACATCAACCATCCCACCCAACCTCTGTCACTCTCGTTACTGGAGGGGGGGCGGAGGGGGTCGAACGTATTTACCGTTTTAAATCTGCTGAGTGAAGTGCCGCCCTCACCTCGCCTCTGGTGCGCCGCCTTTTTCTATCTCTCTCCGGTAGCCCCAAAGAGAAAAGTCTTGTTTTTAAGGTATACTTTGTGTATACACATTTGCATAATATATATATATATATACTCGTGCTGAAAAGTCACCCGAGTTTATTCTGCTGCTGTTTCACGATTTTCCTGCTTTTAAAGAAAATGTTTTCATTCTGGAATACGTGTGGAATTGTAAATGATTTTATGGCTTTTGACAATTATCTTACTACTGCAAATATAAATTATGTATTTGTGGAAGCTGCCGAGGCTTTTGGAGCATTTAATAATTTCGTATGCTACTCAGTTTTGTTGGGTTTTCCAAGATTTTTCTTTATCAGTGTAATGAGTCAGAAGGCATTCTTTTTTTAGAAATTTTAGGGAAGCATAGTAGAACAACTTTCACAATAATAATAATAACAGTAAGAATAAATAATGACATGGTTATTTTAACAAAGAAAGTTGTTTAAATAATCGCTATTTTCTGAGTGAGGAGAGATGCGCCAAATTTTTATCAAAATATAAAAATAAAAAAACCTGAAAATTTCGTGATACGATATTTTGATAAAAATGTTATTCCATGGGTTTCCTTGAAGCTGGAGATGATTTTGCTCCTGATAAGATATTCTTACAGTCTGAAGCAACACTCCAGAAAATGATGCTCCTACGCGGGTTAAATAATTTTCCGCATGTGGTTATTAGATTTTGTTTGAATTTGGTGAATATTTTTACGAATATATAAAGAGTAAAAAGGACATTTTGGAAGATCGTTATTGTGAGTCGTATACATTAAAAGGTACAGAAAGGTTTGCAGCTTCACGAAATATCAAGCACAGATTGGGAAAGGTTTTGTTCGATCAACTGCAGATTGTGCTTTAGCAATTGCCCTCCCAGGTATATACGAGATAGCCGCTTACACCCCACCAGACGCGCGACAACGAGGAAAGCTGTGGTTACAACCAGATGCTCGTATAACTCGTAATGCAGACCAGTTCATGAAGTCCAGTCGAGGTTGGCTGGTTGGACCTCGACTATAATGCGGACTATTGTAGGTATCAGCGGGCAGCGTCGTATAGTACAGAGTTTACAACCAACCGTAAGATATTCGGTATCACGTGTATTTGGCGTCGCTGACTCCTGAACTCTTAACTTAATTCGGTCAACATCTCGTGTAAAATATGAAAAATATTGTGGAAAATATTGTACCTTGCATCCTTTTTTTACTTCCTTATACAGAGAAAGCTTTTTCATGGATAACATTTTTATATTCATAATGGTCCAAAAATTTCGTGAAAAATGATCTGAAAATAAATCACTTTTTCCTCTCAAATATACGTGAAATTTATTTTGGACAGCTATGAACATTTTGTATGTACAATCGATCGTGTTTTACACACAACGGATCGAAAAAAAAAAGAAAATAAAAAATCGGTATTTAATTTTGGGTGAAATATAAGATTTAAAAATCTAAAATAATTTCTACATATTCTAGATAATCAACACTGTATGATGCGTAAGAGCGATCACGTTCTCTGAGTCTATGTGGCTCCTCGGAACTGACGAATCGCATCGATCAAACTACCTGCAGACGCTACGGTTAGAGTGACGCGCAGCTATACACCAGGTGGGCATAGACGAGGTTCGAGCTTTAGTAGGTATCCGTTCCTGTAGAAGGAACTACCTCTGGTAGAAGCAGACCAGCGAGAACTATCAAATTTACCGGGTAGGTGGGATAAGCAATATATGTAGGTGAGCAAAATATAGGTCTGTTACACATAGCCTGTGTATTCTCGTCGTTCTACCGAACAATAGCCGCTCGCGCAATTATTTACCCTCGTGGATCATCTCTCGCGTATCCTCACAATGCCATTGTTTCGGTTCGCGCGTCCAAGCGCTCTCTATCCCTGTACAGATATATAATTCCTCGACCGGTTACTGGAACGTCCGAGATGTCCTCAGGCGGAAAAAAGGGAAGGTTGAATTGCAATCACATGCTTCGCGGCTCCGACATTAATAATTTGAAACGTGTGCTGGTCAGTATTCCCTGAGGAAAATAGGAAAGGTATGAAAGGTGAGATACATATATATATATATATATAAAAGTCGCTATATGGGTGAAAACAGGGAATCCCGACAGTTCGAGAAAATTATACTCCAGTGGCTATTTTGCTGGGTCTGGAATTCCTGCGGCTAGCCTCAGTCACAATATGCACCTGCGTTAATCGCAGTGCAAATTTAACTGCGAGAAACTAACGTGGTTGGAAAATATTATTCGAATTGGTGTTTCGACTGAAACCATAACTTTAATACGATTATGCGGTTAGCCTGAGTGAAACGTCAGGTGTATACGGATATATATCGTGTTTAATGTACCAAAAAGCCCGGTGGTACGATAAGTAGAGCGATTGCACTTTTTTTTTACACACGTCTTTGGTAATAACGTGATAATATTTGTGGTTGAACGCGTCGCCAAGATTTATGCGAATGGTGAGAGTCACCGATCGCACTTGAGAAATGGTAACGGTCGATGCGAAAGGATTGGAGTTTGGTAAACTTCCTGCTTCGGTTGTAATCGTAAATTGAATTGAGTTATTCGACTGGACGTTGAAAGTGTGAACGATGCGGAATTAATTCTCATCGATAATACGGTGAAATTCGATGAAGAAATTTGCTTGTGATATTTCAGCTTAATGTAACTTTCTCTTTTTGAAAAACCAATGTTTGTTGAAGAAAAAAAAATCATGCAATTAATTCAATGCTTGGCTCAAGACATCACATTGTTGAATGCGTTGCAACTAATTTTATTCTTGACTATTATGCTATCTAATGCTCATAGGCAAAAGTGGACAATAAACTATACTTTGAATAATAGATATAAAAAGAGTTCAGAGATTATGTACTTTTTAAATAAAAATCTGTAAAATCAGGACTGAAACTGGAATCATGTTAGCTAGCAAAATAAATGAATTTAGCTATTGCAACCGTCTTTATATACGACGCGTGCCAGCCATCGACCACCCATCTTGTTTTACACCCGGAAAATCGTAGAGTTAAAATCGAAAATCAGCGACGCGAGTAGCTTGTGCTACAGCCGCCATTGAGCATCCACGCGTTCGATATAAATTTCCAGTTCGTGCGTCCAACGTTTCGCACGGTCGCACGTTTCCGATCGTTAACGAGTGCAAACCCGTAGTTAGATTTATCGCGGTTCGTCGTCGGCGATAAACTCGTCGCCGGCTGTCGCGCGCCCTCCTCGCGTCCACGCATCCGCGTTTCGTTTTGACGGGAAAAAGGCCGACGAGTTCGACACTTGTGTATCCATGGAATACCGATGTGTTCTGTATATATAACCTGGTACTTGTACGTTCAGTGGTTTATTGAAAATCAAAATGTCACGAGTGAAAATTCCCCGTTGATCTAGACAAATTGCCGTCATCCTTCATTCAGTAGAATTTTCGTATAAATTTTCATGTATTTTAAACAATAAAGTTAAAATTTAAACCAAACAATTCGATATTTGAAGCGTTACAGCCGTACAGCTTTGTGATTTATCTCGCAAATCAACAAAGCTCCTTTGAATCCAAATAGTACGGCTGTTTGAGAGCATCAGCAGTTAAAAACAGAGTTGTGAAATATAAAGATAACTTTTTTATTATTCAGACGATGTATTTCATACTTGATGTGCATGATGAGCCAACATACCATGACGATCCTCTTTTGTTGAATATTCATTTTCAAACTCATTGTTTATTCAAAAATAGTGGTGAAAAAATAGTAAAACACTTATCTGGACAACAAACTTCTTATCCAAGAATTCAAAACCTGCATCTTGGAAAATGAGTTTATATCTTGAAAGGAAAAAATGAAAACAAAAAATACAAAACAATTCTTACGAACTTATGCATTAGTAACTCTCTACCTCTATTTAACTATTATTTTCAGCTAAAAAATATGATTTTTTTAAACAAAACAATCAAATTAATTGTTCTTTTCGCAGAAATGCGATCTCTTTAATTTTAGTTGAAATCTTATAAAATTTGGAGGAATGCTTTCTGTTTTATATTACTCCGGTCAGCCCTCATCAAAATATCTCAACATGAAAAGTGGATGTTCTCGATCGTTGAGTTCGAAGGCCGTCCAGGTCGACTCGGGGAATTAATGCCGGATACAAGACTTTCTTGATCATGCATGCAGAATCGTGTTTTTAACCTTGAGCATGAGCGCGTTCCACCGACAGGAACGGCGATATTGTATATATAAGTGACGGCTAAAGAGAGGATATAGGAGCTGCATGCAGGGAATGGTGGCTTCCGGTTATTTAATCGAAATCCCCGAGGCATGATCGTTCGTTAGGCACTACACCGGGGTTATTACGTGCAGTGATACTAGCAGAACATTCGAGATATACTTCGGGCAGTAGTAAACCGTAAGTAATAATGAAAGCCTCTTCGGGGAAGAAGAACATGACCTGGTATGATAAGTGACACATAACAAGAGTCAAAGAAACGGTATTTTAACAACTTTGGCGTTATCGTATTGTATACATGTCTATATATATATATATACGTATCCCGTTGTGCTGATCGCACCTTTGGTGTAATAATAGTTAGTTACTCTTCGGCTATAAGTATAGACACATGCACACAGTAGGCAGTCGTACACATATATATAGATATACATATATATATAGCGCTGTAGGCCAGATCGGCTACGGACGAAGTACTGCAGACAGCACAGTAATTCATCTATACTCATTGCACTCCTGTCCGCGCCGCTGATTCTTAATTGACTTAATTGGGTCCCCTGCTGCCGCGTCAAAGTGCTCGCTCTGCCGAAGGGGACTTACACCAGAGAATCCTATACTCCGTGTGTATATATAGCCTACAGCTGTGGTAGTGGTAAAGTGTCGTTTGTATTCGAGAGCGAAGAATCAATGGCAAGTGGACGACCTTCCGAGGCCATCGACCACTACTCTGCGTTCCAACAGTCGCCACTGTCCGAGGGTCTATATATACATATATATATATATATATATATACTCAGTGATTCAGAATAACTTTCACAGTGTTTACCGAGAGCCACCTGCAAGTGATTTGACGTGAAATAAATTACCTCTTTTAAGGGAGTCACCTGAGAATCAGGAAAGTAAAATAGTGTTGCACAAAATCACAAATTTAATCTTTCAGTTGTGACGTAAAGGAGATAATTAAATACTGTATTTGTGATTATAAATGGATGATTTATTTAATAACATAAAATGTTAACTAATATTAACACCATTGTTTTACATTAAAGAAGAATAACAGATATGGGCTTAATGCGAGTCTCCTTATTTGTATATACTTTTCTTATTTACATAATTATAATTATTATTTCACGAGTAAATTACATAAAAATAACAAAATAGCCAATAAAGATGTGAGATATCTGCGTCTGTCTTGAGGGTAATTTTGTGATCTATACTGCATTATCATCTACATAATCCCTTGAATTTGCTATGTTCCTCGTTTTGCAATACCGTAGGTGCCTATGCTGCGTATCTAATATACGTGCATGACACATGATGGAACACGCATGCAGAGAGACCGAAGTGAGATGGGATGAGATATAGAGTTGGTGGTTAGAGCGATATAGGCTTGGCTATCTCGAACGTGAACGCGTGAATATTGTCGAGCACGCTCTCCGGCCGTACCACACGGTACTCGGTATACTCTACCATACAGAATATATAGCTGCTATGTGCAGAGCTCCGAAGTTTATACGTGAGCTGAAGCAAACTTCGCGCGCACACACACACACACACAAACACACACACGTAGAACCACACGTTGAATATATATATATAGCGGTTGCAAGCCCATACCACCGAGGATACGTAGTGTGTACAGGGGCGCGATCGCATTAGCTGCTTCGCCTGCATGTGCATTTCGACCATGGCTATACGGTGCGAGACAGTTAACAGAGGCTACTCACCTCTAATGCTGTTGCTTTGTTTCGAGTGTTGGCTCACATACTCACACATACACACATGTGAGTGAAACGCTCCTGAACCACAGAAGCGTCGGCTCACCCGAAAACTATACCTCCAAAGCCAGCTTAGGTTTCTCTCAAGCCCTATCCCACTGTGTTAGCCAATGAGATAGTGCGGTAGCCACCGTAGTACACGAGCATTGAGACCGATGGTCAAGCGTCAAACGCCCTAGTGCACAGTTCGATGCTAGCTGGCGTGTTAAACACTTCTGTACGTACCTGTTAGTGATGTGTAACAACGCTCCCGCTGTGAAAATCGATAAACCATCGAGCAAATATTCCATAATCTTCAGATTAGTAATTACTCGGACTCGTGAGCCGAGGAATTAACCACCGTGACTGTTTACCGATCAGGAAATTTATTACAATGATAATTAATAAAATTGCTACATAATATTGAAAATATTTGTTCAGGACACCATTTTTAGGAAACTTGATAACTAAAAAATTACGATCACGGCTTTTTTCCATCAACACTATTCGGTAATAATCAATTCAGGTATTCGAGATTGATAGAAGATTATATTTTTTATTTAAAATTGCTATAGCTTGCAAATTAGTTCTTGACCATGATTATGATTTTCTATATAATATATTTAAGCAATGGGATGTTAGGAAACATTAAATTTTTCCATTTTCTTGTCACGTATAGATTCCACCTAAACTTAATTTTTTACAACTTCCTGATTCTATCTTATTTTTTTTTTTTATACTGCTTCTTCTGTGAGAAATCCAAAATTGGTCTGCATATTTCCTCATAGACGTGACTTTGTGGAAATATGAAAAATAATAAGCAAACAAGGTTTCACTTTGTACCTTTTTTTTTTAACCTTATACGACTAAACTAATTGACTCCAACATATTATAAGTCAGTCACGCGAACCACTTGACTTTTCTGATGGCAGAGATATGGATAATAATAATAATAATATTGTAGATATTCTCTTCTGAAGTAAATAGTAGCAAAGTTATAAATGTATTAAGACTGGCATTATCGCGCCTTATTAATTTAAACACCGTTCTCTTAAAACTTTTAAGAGTTACATTTGTTTTTAACTCCGAAGAATATCCACCGTTTTCATCGTGAACTTTGGTACGAAGCTTGTCTGAAATTCAGAAGAACAATCCCTTGACATGTGAAAAAAAAAAAATAGTTGCAAAGTAAAACCTTCCACATAGCTTTCTCATAATTTTTCAGCTTGCACAAAACTTCCACTATGAGGAAGCCAAATTTGATCGACATACTTCCTCATATAGAGGAGACTTTTTGCAAAATAAAAAATTATAGAGAAATTATGAGGTTCAAGATTCTACTTTGCGACGTTTTTTTTTCTTAAATCACAAAACCACAGTAAGATTGAGAAACGACGGAAATCTTGGGTCAATCGAACTGGAAAGCTTCTCGGATTACGTATGAGCGGAAATCCGCATAAAAATCACACACTGCACGTCCTCGACGCTTGAGTACACGATGATCTCGCGAGGTTGGTTGCTCTACTACTTCTCAAACATCCTGGTAGACTCCGCCCTGTCGGCATACTCGAGAATGTATGCTCACGGTAGAAGCGGGCTCAGACGACGACTCCACAACTAGGAGTACACAGAGCTCGCGTGAGTAGGGAGTGTCGAGTGCACGGTGTAATCGAGCGACCGCCGTTGTAGAGAGAGAGAGAGAGAAAGAGAGAGCTCAGCGTCTTCACTCATCTTCTTGCAAAACACTGATAATCTCCACGATAGTCGTGCAGCACTCGTTGATGTCATCTTAATCAGTGGTTATTCTCGCAATCCATAGCTGCACATCTTTTTTCGAACTTGTACATTAGAATTCGTACTCAAACCAATCGCAAATTAACGGTTGGCAATAATTGTAAAAGCTGTGATAGGAAATTTATTTTTAAACCATTAATCGGCGTCATTGTGCTCCATTAAACGATTCGAACGCTATTGTTTCGTGCATTTGATTCGTAGAATATAATTCTAATATATTCTCGGGTCCTCCAATTCTACCAGCCTTGTGATTGTCTCAATTGATAGTAAAAGCTAGCCGATAATAAGTCAATAAATAACCAAAGGATTGTTAGTTATACAAAAGTATCTGGCGCGAAATTCGAATCCAATAGTCAAAGTAAAATCGTCAACCAGAGCCCTGGCAGCCATTGTCACCCAGTCCCCGTCAGGTGAAATATTTTATCAACGTTACACGAAAAAAAAAAAATCCTTCTCTAAACATTAAATGAAAAATATTATAAACAGCTTCAATTATTGTCGATCTGTAATAGGAAAGTGAATTGACCTATCATTTTCTATTTGTTTTTATTTATCTACATACTACTTTGATGCATAATCTGAATATACGTAAAATTTAAAAAAAAATAAATAAAAGTGCCGATTAAAAAGTTCAACACAACAGAGAGGGCAGATAATATTTGTAATTCACCATAGAAAATGCGCACCTGCGGCAAAACTATGTACAGTATAGTTATGCCCGTATCAGGTACACGCTCAGAAGAATCCTTTTCTCTTTATTGTCTGGTTTTCTGTATTCGTTCTCGGCATTGCGGGAATAAGAGTTGAAAAAAAAAGAAAAAAACAAAAAAAGGAACGACAGAGATGCCATATAGTACGGGAAAAACTAGTCGGAGTCAGAAAGGTCGGTCGTACCAGTGAAACAGAGTAAACTCTCGTTCCACCTAGAGGGCTCGGAGCTTTTCGCCCTAGGTCCCGTGGAGTTTCCACAGAACCGAATTCAGAAACTTTTCCAGTTGTAACAGCTGCGAGCCGGAAGGAAAGCCGTTTTAATTGGGTCCGCGAGGGTGGTCGGAGAGGTTGCCGCGTCGTAGAAAGCGGCGGTGTACCAGCCTCTCCTCTCGCTCTCCCTCTCTCTCTCTTTCTCTCTTACCCGACGCCCAGTTGGTACTCACAATCGCGGGTGCGCCGAGGCGTTAGCACGTTCATAATCCCGGATATTACCGTAGAACCAACGGCGGCTGGCGTCGTCATACTGGAGAGAAGTGGCTTAGCGCCGAAAAATAAAAAACAAAAAAAAAAAACGAAAGAAAATTATGCCATTCCTCGGATTCACGACGAAAAATAATATACTACGAATGACTTGCGACAAATTTAACAACTTTCTCGTGCATCAATTTTTTCTCCTTCTTTTGTTTATAGAAACGGAGAGAATGAAGTCAGAAATTGAAAATCGCTGACGTTATGAGAGCACGGAGGAGCCGATTAATT